>JAPDOI010000363.1:0-600000 GCA_029168955.1 Aplectana chamaeleonis
CTACCGTTCGTATCGGGACGCAGTTAGCTCCATAATACGTCAATGCATTGCCCTGCGCCGAATTAGCTAACGACGCGTTCTTGTTGATATTCCGAGGAATGCAATTATCAAAAAGCAAATGGTACGAAATAGGTTGTAGCCGACCGCACGTGCAATACGGAGAACTGTACGACGGTTGCCCTAATGGAAGGGAAGGGGACTGCGCACAAAGTGGGATCGTATACCAGATACAATGCTCAGTTTGCGGAGAAACGTATATTGGAGAAACAGGGAGAGCTTTCTTATGTATACGCGTTAAAGAACACCTGGCGAGTAAGCGCCGAAAAGTCCTTCTAAATCCTCCTCGGGAAACATAGGTCAAAACACATCAAGGCATGCGCCGGACTTCAGTATCAGCTGCAAGATATTGGCCTACGAAACGACGACATCGGTCCCCGGAAAGGCTTTGGAGGCTTTCTTCATTTCCGGAGCCCGAGACCCAAAGCTCAATAACAGGAATGAATGGATCGCCATAACTAATGAATTCCTGCTACTCTTATACCACTTTGCGGTCTGTGAGACTCTTGGGGCTATTCGGCCAGGGTTTCTCACTTGCTCCTAGTCATTCTCGCTATCGAGTGGAGCTCGGCGTCGGTGGAACTTTTGCGGGCTGGTTAAATTGTTGTTATGGGCGTTCCTCGGGACTCGTGGGATATTTCGCAACTGGTGGAGGGTGAAAAAGGCGTTCGATCGGGTATGTAGTATGTTAAGGTGTTTCGAGCCATTTCAGGCCTTAGAAGACGACGAATCTGGTCGAAACGTCGCCCCAATAAAGTTTCACCATCTAATAAACCTTGAAAGGCACAGAAGAAAATCAGCCAGTTTAACTCGGATAAATTTTCCTAGAACACATCGGGTCAGAACAGGTGCGCGAATTTATGCACTCGTCCGAAAATAATTAGAGGATAGGAAGGCGCAGAGATTCAGAAACTTTCCCACTGCCTCCGCGCGGGTAGCGTTGAATGAATGGAAGCCGCAGAAACTCAAAACTGAAGTTTCCGCTCCTTTGGGCTCCCCATCCGCGAACTCAATTGGAACGGAGTAAAAAGACCTTTTTCGGAAATCGGAGAAGGACACATTTTTCCTCGAAAGAGTTAGGGTTATTGTGGTCATTGGAAAAATTAACGATCATTTTTTTTATTATTATTGTCATAAAACTACAGAAAAAATATTAATGATAGTAAGTATTTTCGATTGTAATTTCGCCAACACCATACTCAAAAGCGGATTAATCGTGAGTATGAAAATTTATGGAAACTTTGGCGATCCCGACATCCCGATTTTCGGAAAATCAGCCGTGATTTTCTTCTCCCTGCACTCCGTCTCCGTAGCCAATTCAACTTGATATTCCCATGAGGTTTACCCTTCTATACATTTTACTGGCAAATGATATGCCGTGCTCCAATCAATTTTTTTCATTCTTGTAGGACTGGCTTTGGTTCTTATAAAAAATATTTTCATCAGAAAATCCTGAGCACGAATTTGAGGTTCGTTGTTTATTTCTCGAAGAAATATTCCGGAGGATCCGAGAGTCGGCAAATGGACCTCTCAGAGAGGGTTAAGGAGGATTATCTCTGCGATACAATGGTCTCATAATATGTTGAATCGAAAAGAAGCACTAGCAGTGCCAGAATTTCGGTGCTTCACAGAAGAGATCAGGAAATTTTAGGGTGGATAAATAATATGAAAGGCAGCGTGTGCCCGAAGAGATGTTTGCTGGAATACGCTCTTACTTGAGTAAGACTAAACTTTACTCCAAGTTTACACATTCTTTTGCGTTATTCTCTACTCCCACCATACGGCAAAGCTAACCCCGCCAGGGTTAACAGGAGTTTCCTTTTGAGTAAAAAAAAATGTCCTGTTTCACTGCACCCATTTGGGAAGACACTTGAGTAGCTAACTTTTTCGTTGTTCTTGTCGTCGTATTAGGGTAATACAAAAAAAGCAAAATATGTGTCCTTCATTCGGAGTTGAAATTTATTTGCGTCGGGCGCGTGCGTGTGCGCAAGTATGCTGCCTCTCTTCTCTGCACAGGCTTTCTCGTCGTTTCTTTCCGAAAGCTGGGCGCGCAAAGAAAAAGAGTAAGTTTGGCTTCGGAAGTAGAATATACAGTCCAAGGCGGCGGAAAATGACGGTGGTGCGGTTGTCAACACACCACTGTGGATCCTGGCGCGGTGCCAGATTTCATCATTGATCGCCAGGGTCAGCTGAATTTGGAAAAGATGAGTTTCGGGTTTTTCTGTTTTTCCCACAGCCCTATTTGGTTTCTTTTTTGCTTCTGTGTCTCTTTTTGATGTTGTGGGTCGAGCTTTTTCTTTGTATGAAAATGTTTTTTTAGATTTTTCCGCCTCTGTAGGTTTCTTTTTCCAAGTTCTGTTCTAAAAATTTCAAAAAAAATCATAACTTGATGGCAGATAATTCCTGTGGGCTACTCATTCACTGGGAATGATACCGAGGTTATAACTTCCATTTTTTCACTTACTTGATATAACAAGAGTTTACCTAGATTTAGCATGCATGAAAGCGTTTTCAATGGGTTTTGGGGCTAAAAGTTCGCTTAAAGACACTGGTCGCGATCAAATATACTTGTCGTCTTTTTCCCTCTGAACCCTTTTCTGGGTCTCGAGTGAAGTAGGACCTATAAGAAAAATCGCGAAAAAAAACACTGTTTTGGGCGAAATTTGAAGCCTGAACCGCGAAAGTCTTTTGATGGTGGACGAGCCCACTCCACATCATCGGCATCGATGACCTCTTATATCAAGAATATCAGCTGGTATAAAATTGAATTTCAATCAACGAACCTTAGAATTTATGTACACATCTAGACAGAAACATTGACTGGAGTGCTTTCTTTCATTGCTCAACTGCTTTTATGAGGTAAATTTGCATTTATTTCTCCCGCTGAATGTCGATGATTTTTGACTGCTCGGCATGAGACTGTGATCTTTTTAGTCAGCGCTGTGCACGTGTGCACGAAGTGGCTTCTTTGGGCGCTAGAAACTCTAATTCTAGCCCGTTTTTCACCGCGCTACCTTCATAGCTTTTCAGCTGTTTTCCTTTTCTGTAGTTTCTAAGCTGATTTCTGTAGTTTTTTCGATAGCGTTTTTCATCGTGACCACTGCCTTTAATTTTGTTTTTGGAAGCGCGCCAGAATTCACTTTCATTGTTACTCCAGGTGTTTAATTGTGAATTCAATACTTGTCTCAACTCTGATAGTCTTCGTTAGGCTGGTTTAGGTCAGCAAGCAACATTGTTTGGTAAACTACTGCAAACTTCATAAAATTTGAAAACAGATGTTCAGCTTGGGATCAGGTCGGTGAAGTTCCGGGCATTTCTGAATGCTGGCGCGAATGTCATCCATAACGTTTATGTTCTGTGTATTTCCATGAAAATGAAACTCACATTTACTTTTCGAGAGTCGGAAAATGATGTTTCAAAAGAAATGTTCGCGACAGATAACCTTTTATGTGAGTTTTTTCTGGTTTTTTTTTATTTGTTCGTGTGATATTAGAGAGAGACATTCAATTCCTCATATCATGATTTATCTAGTAGACCTAGGCACCATGTAGCAGAATTTATACCATCGAGTTCAAAACACGATTTTTGGTTTGATTTGCGAGCCAGTCAGCGCACAATTTGTGCGCGGTGTAGAAATCAAAGAATAATTTATCTTCGTGACTTCAAAACGCGTCACTGCAAGATGTTAATATATACATCAAACGCTGAAAAGCCCATAAATGAAAGTTTTCTTCCACTCCGTCCTCCTTTTTCTCTTTCAGGTGATTTGTGAAAAGCCAAGGATCAGAGCATTCCTTTGAAAGGAAACCCCGAAATCGGAATTCTGACTGGACCTCGTTTATGAGACCGTGCAGGAAGGCTTGGAGGGCGCAAATATTGAATGGACTTCACCAACAAGCAACTTTTTGGAAGTTTTCTAAGTTTGCAATGAATTGTCTTTGGAATACCGTATTTTCTGTAATTGAAAACTCCAAATGTACTCATTTTTCTTCCAACCTCCGCCAAAAGGGGGGCCTCAATTAGAGGGAGAGGTCTGCAAATAGAGGAGGAGGCTCTTCTTATCTTCAACCAGGAATTTAAGATTCAATATAGGCAAAGAAAGTTTATTAGGCAAACCAAAGTGGGACAATAATGAAATACCAGTTTTTTCAATAAGTTTTGTCGCTCGATAAGAAAAACACAATTTTATGGTTCAAAATACACTTTTGAACATTTATACACTTTACAAGAAACCAAGAAATTTTTTTTTAATTTAAAAAAAATTCAAGTCTCATCCATAGTGAGGAATCGACGCGCAAAATCCACTTTATCCTTTTTTAGAACGCTCCAAATGTTGCTGAGAAAGTCGCATTCGAATGTGTTTTTGTTCCACTGTTACCGAAGGCGGCACCCATTGTGCACACAGCTTTCTAAAATCCAACAATTCACTTAAAATGTGGCTCACAATGCCTCATGAAATGTGTAGAGCCCCTACTAAATCTCTATGTCAATCGACGATCTTCCAAATCCATATCCTGTATTTTGGCTATGATTTCTGGTGTTGATGCGCTTTTTGGACGTCCTTCACGTGGATCGTCTTCAAGGCTTGTACGACCACGTTTACAATCAGCAACCCGTCTTTCTACTGTTCTTATTGTAGGTGAACAATCATTATACACTTTTAACATTCGTTCGTGGATTTCTTTTGGTGCTACACCTTCCAAAAATAAGAATTTTATCACTGCACGATATTCAATTTTTTCCATTGCTGTGACACGGCGACACTAAATGGCTTGTAAACAAAGAATGAATTGACCGATTAAAGTGAATCTTCATATATGTTCATATGAAGAGTGTACCAATAAAACAAAAAAATTGGGCTAGTAGCAACGCCCTCTCTCATCGAACGACAAAACTTATTGAACAACCTGGTACATGGCGAGCTTCAAGAAATCATCATCAACAAAGCCATTGTTTTAGTCTTTCTCAAGATCAATCTCTTCGAAAATGTCAACAAGCTTCGGATTGTCGACATTTCGAGCAGCTCGTCGTAGCAGTTCACGGCCGCTAGGAATGGGTCTCCAATGTCTGTTTACCTGAAGGGGGGCGTTAATTGAGGGGGGGGGGATGTTAGAGGGAGGGAATTTCAAATAGAGGGGGGTGTTCAATAACAGTAAATACGGTATTTTATTTTTAATGGCGTCTTAGAGTCTGTTTGGGACTGCTGAAGTCCCCTCCAGTGGGAATTACTGAAGAGTTTCTCAAGCTTAAGATACCCGTTCCGCCATTTATTTCGAAAAATCTCGATCCACCACACTCCCATTCATATTCAGCCCAAATCAATCGCTTTCGAGAGATAACATACTACTGGATAAGTTGAGCGATTCTTTTCAGGGGGCGGCAAGGGGATTCAGCGCGTGCTAATTAACCTGGCTATCATAAACGCAACGTCAGCAGAAAAGGCACCCTTGTTTTTTGTTCTTAGTCCCATATTTGAACCAGGTCAAGGTAGTTTGCAGAGTTTGAGACCTGAGTGTTGCGCATCCATAATATTGTAACCCTGTGAAAACGACTTCCTGGTCCACAAGTGTGAAGTTACGAAAAGAAGGGCCACGACAGGAGCAAACGATCCAGCGTTGAACACTATTTAACTTGAAGGCAGTGTTCACGATAATCTTCGATTTTGAGATTAATAGCTGAATCGATTGTTTGGCCCCCGGGTCGAACAAAAATGACGAAGGAATCGAGAAAAATGCACCAGAAGGTCACGAAGTCTTTTACTCTCCCCCCGCCTCTCTACTCTCACAGGAACTGTTCGTTGTGACAATGAAATCATTTGTGGACCCGTCCTTTACAATTATTTGCTTTTTGTTGTTCCGTTCTTTTCTTCGGACCCTAGCTAGTACTATTTTGCCTGGAATATTCTCCCATTTTCGACTGACCCACTTTTTCACTGGTGACAACCACCGTGAACATGTTCATACAACTGGGCAACTAGTCCAGGCCAGAGATTAATGTCACTGAAATATGACGTTTTAGTGCGTTTCTCGCCTTTTCTTCGTAATTTCTGTAACACTCGGTGGCCAACGCTTGGTTTTGAGTGGAAAACTCGGGAACCAAAATCATCGTGAACACTGCCTTTAAAGGCAGCGGACACGCTCAAAAATGATATAGATTTTTTGACATAAATCGAGAGTACGGGGGTGGTAGTATGGTAAACTAACGAAAAAACCAATGAAAACTGTATGGAAATAGAGGAATAACGGTTGATTTTAGTATCTGGTGAAAGTGGACGAGTTATCCACCGCGCGGTTGAAACAGCGAATATTAGCAACAAAACGGTTGAGATAGAGAAGCCTATATACTCCCACAGCCTTAACTAGGATGTTGACCTCGTTGGAAGCATCGAAAGCCGCCAAACGTGACCGTATTAAAACGATCAATCTGGACGAGTTTATATTTTGGGGCGGGGTTGTCGAAGCTCATGGGCGGGGTAGCAAAAATTTTTCGGATTGCATAGCTCAAATTTAGTAGTTTTTACTCGTTGTTGACGCTTCCAACGGCGTCAGCGCCCTACGAGAGGCCATGCGACCCCAGTCACGTAGTTATCTCAACAACTTTTTCGAGCGTGTCTTCAAGAGATTCACACTGATCATTAGAATTTTCATATTTTCAAAGTTTTTTTTGGTGAGAGAACCACGAAAAGTTTTTCCACAGAAGAAGTATGAGGCGAAAACTAATTTTGCAAACTCTTGAACTCAAAGCACACAATGTACCTACTATTTCGGAGCGAAACTTATCTTGTTCCCTCGCTTGCGCGTGCGAAGCGAGGGCAGAGCCAGTCATAAAGAGTGTGTGGAGAGAAGAAGACACAGCTAATGAGGGCACATGGGCTCCAGTGAATCATTGAAGAGGGAGGAAATCGCTCAAACACAAGTCGAATAAGCCATCAACTCACTGAGTTTAAGGCAACTTTTTTAAAGACAGTGGTCGCGATGAAAAAAGTTGTGAAATGAATCATCAAAATCATTTTGTCTCTCAAACGCCTAAAAGACCACAAAGGTCACCCGGCAAGAAACGAGCTAAAAATGAAGTTATTGGGATCCTAAGTTTGCAATTCGTGCACAGCCACGCTCAAAAAGATCACAGTCTCATGCTAGGCAATTAAAAATCATTGACGTTCACAGCCAGAAGTAAATGCAAATTAACTAATAAAAATTGCTAAAAAATAGAGACAAGCCCTTCATTCAATGTTTAAACCCCGTTGGCTAGTAATGCCGCCAGCACCACACGGCCGGCCGCTTGGTTCGTGCATCAGACTTAAAGGCAGTGGTCGCGATCAAATATTCTTGTCTTCTTTTCCTCTCTTAACCCTTTTCTGGGTTTCGAGTAGTAGGACCTATGAGCAAAAATTGCGAAAAAACCGTTTGAAGCCCGGACTTTCTTGTCTTTTGATGGTGGACGAGTCCACTCCACATCATTGGCATCGATGATCTCTAATATAAAGAACATCAGCAGGCTTGAAATTGAATTTCAATATATTTATGTACTCATCTAGTCAAAAACATTGACTGAAGTGCTTGCTTTCATTGTTCAACTGTTTTTATTCGTTAAATTTGCATTTATATCTTTCTCTGGATGTCGATTATTTTTGACTGCTCGGCATGAGACTGCGACCTTTTTGGTCGCCGCTGTGCACGTGTGCCCAAACTGGCATCTTTGGGCCCTATAGGCTCTATTTCTGGCCCGTTTTTCATCGCTTTACCTTCACAGTTTTCAGCTGTTTTCGATCTAAGCTGATTTTTTTAGTTTTTTCGGTAAGGTTGTTCATCGTGACCACTGCCTTTAGCTCGACGAGGACAGAAATATTCGAGCAGGTCCAACTGGAGGCTACATTGATTGAATTCCAATTTCAAGCCAGCTGATGTTTTTGATATTAGAGATCATCGATGCCGGTGTTGTGGAGTGGGCTCGTCCATCATCAAAAGACGGGAAAGTTCAGGCTCAAAATTAGGCTCAAAACAAGGGTTTTTTCACAAATTTTTCCATAGGTCCTACTACTCCGAATGCAGAAAAGTGTGTAGAGCAGAAAAAAGGACCAGCATATTTTATACTGCCTTTATAGGCATCTTACGCGCAAAAAGCCGTATCTAATTCTTTCACGTTTTTGCATAGGTAAATCTCTGACACACAGACTTAGAGTGGAAAGGCTCCACGAAGCCATCAACTTTCGCAAAAAAAACCTTTTAAAGGTCTCGAATTAATCACTTTTCACCCCTCCGTCAATTTCGGTGTGTCAGGTGCAATACGTCGGAATATGTTTTTTCACACACGTCGGATGTGTTTTTCGCTTTTAACTCAGTAAGGGGGTGAATTTCTCTTGCCTTTCGTTCACTGGAACTCAATTTAAAAAAAGAAGCATACATTGTGCAAGTTTGGATGTTAGAATTTCCCGAATTAAAAGTTTCAAATACTGAATCGTCTGCGCCTGTGATGCGCTCTGTTCCTTGTGCTAGATGGTTGGTGAAAACTGGTGGCGGATGGTTATTTTGAACCACTCCAACTTCGGAAACATATGTTTTTGACTCAACTTCACCGACGTGGTCCATCTAGCTCATTCATTAATTTGAACCTGAGAAAATGGAAATTGATTTTCAGCGGTCACGATGCCTTCAAGCCACTACCTTTAAGCAAGAAAATATAACAGGAGGAGGAGTCAATAGCGGGACATGAAAATAAGACAAAAAAACTCTGAGAGTTTAGGCCGAGAAACAGCCGAGAAATAGCTCAGCAGGCTCCGCAGCGGCTCTTGGTTACTAGTTCTCGGTTTTTCTCTAAATAGTCAAGCAGTAAACGAGAAATAATGAAGAATAATCTGAACGCGGTTGGCACATCGATACGCGACGCGGCCGTCTTCAGCTCGCCGAGTTGTCGTCCGGGCCGCCAGCGCTTGGGCAGGGTCTCCGGCGGCTGAGCGTGGTCCAGGCACCTCAAAATTGGGTAATTGAACCGACCACGGTGTTGGAATCTCAAAGGCAGCGTCCACGATAATTTTTGTCTTCGCTTTTTTCTCCGGAAATCGAAAGGTCTGGTACTCCTTGGAGTGATGCGGTCGAAAGAACGAACAAGCCGATGCTTTCCGGCTCGTTTTCGTTCGTGATTTCGACCCTATCGCTCCTATGGGACCCCCGTCTTTCGATTTCCGGCAAAAAAACGAAGACGGAATTCATCGTGGGCACAGCTCACAAGAATGCGTCGTATGCTTTTTCGGAGGGTATTATTCCTCGACTATTCCTCCGCGGGAACTCTCAGAGTATGTGCAGGCGGAGTGTTAGAGTCGATGACCAGAGTTTTGCTAAATGCAGACGAAGACTAAAAGGCCTTGCCACGTTCTCGGGAGTGGCCGGAACATCATGCTGAGCCAAAAACGTCTCTCTATATATTTACGTGGAGTGTAAAATACTTGTTCCGAATCGAATAACCGGATGAGTATCCGACTGTTTCAGTCGGGTAAAAAGTCGATTTTTCATTTGGAAAGTCGAATATTCAAACCGAATTTCATTTAACAAGTATATGGTGTAGCACTTTCGCGCGATTCGCAGTTTTCTAAAAATGTAGCTTACTGCGCCAACGCACAGTAAGAAAAACAAAGTATCTGTAGAATCCATGCCAACTGTACCTTTCTCTTCGCCTCCCCTCATAAGCTGTGGCCTCTGACCATACATCTGACTATGGCATGTTCGCTTTGCCCTCGCTGTAACCCATCGCCGGCCACCAATGATTTGTTCTTTCCAACTCACAATCGGAACCTTTTCGAAATCTCTGACAACCTAATGACTAAGATCAGATTCCTTCTTGTTTCCTCCTTTGGCAAGGTTTTTATGGTAGGTTTCTCTCTTTCTTTCTCGCGAGTTCTCGCGCTCGTTGATGGATAGATGATCCCATCATTGTAATGAAAGCAAGTTTTTATAATTCCGATTGCGATATTCTCGCAACCGCGGGCGGTTTTTGCTTGCGCAATTCCCGAATCAGAAATACCCGTCCAGCAGGTTGCGGTGTGATATGATCAGACCTCTCCCATTGGCATCACCATCATGTGTGTAAACCAAAGATGGTGTAGTTGTGTGTGAACTACATAATTCTTGTTCTTCTTGCTTCCTACACACTCCTCGAGAGCCTTTTTTGCCCACTTTGTTTCCCTAAAGGCAGCGCACAAGTAATGTTCGTGTGACTCGTTGCAACACATCTTACAACAATTCTGTCTGCTTAGCAGTTTCGGAAAAAGCAACTGACTGAGACGTCAATTAGTAGTGGAGTGGAATCATTTACAAGTACATAATTATTTCTTTTACAATCCCGATTGTATTCTGAAAATTCAATTCTGATAATTCAATTTTCAAATATTCATTGGAATCGATTAGAGGGCGTGTCCTTCGTTTTACCTATCCATCCATGAGAAACTGTTCACGATGAATTTCAACCCCGAGTTTAATATAGAAAACGGCGGGCGGAGGGCCTGGTACCCTACATAATCGCCATGCGCAAAAGTAACGCGAAAACCGTACCTTTGAGCTAAAATAGGGCCACCTTCGCTATCGTTAATTTCTTGGCGTAGAGGCTGGGCCAATATTAAAGGCAGCATCTTAATAATCAAATCACTTTCAATTTTTTGTCATTTTCGATCGAGCAATTCGGGCTAGCTGAAAACACCCCAGAAACTTGAGGCTCTGAGAATGGGCGCCTTAAAAGCCATGACAGCTTAAAAACTGCTGTGAGGTCGATCATTTAGCACTTCTGGGTCCGTCATCTAGCACTTTTTCATAGAATTTTGAAACGACCTTCAAACAACATGGAGAACAAATATGGTACAAACCCCACATCCAGAAAAGCTTCACAAATTTATGTAGCCAGGAGGTCTCCAAATGCAGAAAGGCTTCAAAAAAGGTTTTTGCACGGATTTCAAATTCATTTTTCATAGTGTTTTCTAACTGGTTTTTCTTTACAAATTGAGGATTCTCACTGCCTTTTTAGATGTTTTTCTCTCACTAGAGAGCCCAAACTGTACAAAAACATGCAAAAATAAAATGTGGTTTTCTGCTCTCACGATGCCTTTAAGGAAAGATACCTATCAATGCGGTATAGAGTTCACGTAATAAATTTAGTCTGTTGAATGGACGGGGATGCGACGGTAGATCGCAGCGCGCAAATCGAAAACCCGTTGGCCAGTAATGCCGTCAGCACCACACGGCCGGCCGCTTGGTTCGTGCGTCAGACTTAAAGGCACCGTACGTGCAGAAACCGTGTATTATTTTTCATGTTTTTGTGTAGCTTGGCCTCTCTAGTGAACGAAAATTTCGAAGGGGCCCACGAAAAACCTCCATTTGTAGAGAGAAGTCAATTCGAACAGATTGTGAATATTAATTTGAATTTCGCGCCAAAAGCGTTTTTGGAATTTTCCTGCATTCGTAGGCCTCGTCACCGTCATTTTCTAAGTTTTTCTGCATCAGGGACTTGTGCCCCAACTGTTTTTCATGTTGTTTGACGGTCGCATCAAAATTCTTCTAAAAAGTGCTAAATGACTGGTGAGAACTGGTGGCGGATCCTCATCTTTAACCCCTTCCAACCACATAACCCTATGATTTGACGCGCCGAAGCTCACCGGTTTGCAGCCATCTTCAAACATCCCAGGCTCGTTCTTCAGTTCCTTTGGCTTATGAACCTCTGGTTCCTCCTCGTGTATAATTTAAGAAAAAATTCTACGACAAAGGTCATCCTGCGAGTAGTCCCACTCTGCCGAAATGGAAGCAAAGCCCGCAAAGTTACAGGCCGACCTAGGTCCTCCCTAGTCCCACCCTGTCATTACTTATAGAGAGTACTCAAAACTGGGCAAAAATTCGATCCTGCCAACGACTGTCCTGGCTCGTCAGTAGTCTTCATTGTCTCACCCTAATCCAAGCTGGATTAATAATACTTTCGATATCGCATAAGTCTCCAGGTACGACTCTACATGAACCTCGGCATTGTAATCAGTAGCGGTTGTTTTGTTTACCTGGACCACGAGGTTGGTAGATGCTTCATTGGCTTACGCACGTTTCGGCGGGAACGCCGTCTTCAGAGCCTGAAAGGAACAAATCAGAAATGTGCTTATTCGGCCAAATGTCGACGCGCTTCCCAGGCTGGCTCATGTATGGTTTCCGTTTTCGATTTAGTCGGACGCATCGACCAGGCGGCTGGCCGTGCGAGGTTGGCGGCCTCAATGGAGAATGGGGTTTCGATTCGCGCGGGGTGATCTACCGTCGCAGCCCCGTCCATTCATCAGACTAAAATTACCACGCGAACTCTACGACCTAGACGGAACTGACAAATTGAGAAAAAAAAACAAAAAACGGAAATGCGGACAATTTAGGAGGGAACACGTCTGCTTATCGACCAACTCCAATGAGATCGTGGACACTCTTAAAGATTACGACGCCTCAACCCTCTCAGAAATTCCCAACTCTCACTAGATCGGCTCTGGGCGAAGGCTAGCAAGAAAAATTGCATTCGACGCTCTATCACTCTCGACTCTGTGTCCTCCTTTGATCTGTCTCCGAAATGGCGTCACACTATTGCAGGAAAGAAATGACTTCATAGTCCCCCGCGCCCAGCGGGAGTTCGAGTCTAATTGATCACACCTACTATCTTCAACGCATCTTTATAAGGGCAGCTGAAACCAGCGGAAGTGGCTTTTTTCGTTGCTTAATTTTATAGAGATCAGGTTTTTGCATAGCCGGTCGATTTTCTCGTAGTTCTCACTGAACTTTACCTTGTCTATTTGTATGTAGGTAATACCCAAAATTTGCGTTTTACGGAGTCGTGATTACGCTTAAAATAGCCATCATAACTCCTTGTCAGAAGGTGTGGACTGTCGGGCGATAAAAGGTTGTTTCCAATTCCGGAAAAATGTCAAAACGAAAAAGAATTTGCCGCACGCATACCGCTTCGAAGATTGTCAACAGAACCAATTTTGAGATTGTCTTCATTTCTCAATAACCTTTGCACCAGAAAGCTTTCCCATTTGATACCAGGGCCCTCTTTTGTGAAATTGATAATTTGAAGTCTTTTTGCTGGCTATCTAGAGAACACTTCCTTTCACGGCAGCAAGAAAGGGTGTTGTGCAATTGCGTACTTCCATTAAAAACATTCACCATTTTTCAACGTTCCCGAAGTTTTTTATTCGAAATTCAGCAGGAAATTACAGCTCTGCTGTCGATTACGGCGCAACCTGCAGTATGCTTAGTGGAATTGTGCAACCCCACCTTCGCCTTTTTCTGTTGCCGTGGGCTGTAGTACAACCTCCATCCATCTTTTAGCGACATTGCATCTCGAAAAATAGCTTATAGTAACACTTCAGTTTTTCATGGAGCGCATTCTAGGATGAAGACGCTACTACTGCTGTCGTTCGTCTCGTTGAGCAACGCCTTCTGTTGTGCACCTGCATTCACAACATGCTGTATGGCCTACGCACCACCCACAATAATAGGATATCAGCGAGTGAGTTTTTCATTTAAGATGTTAGCTTAAAGGCAGCGTCCGCGCGGAAAACCACATTTGAGTTTTTCTTCTCAATCCAATGCCTGAAGCAAGTGGAGATAGTTGGCGAAGCTTGAGACCTCAATGCTGTGTATTCACTATGCTATAGCCTCTTGAAAACTGCTCCATGGTCTGAAAAGACGTTTTTCCGGCCGATCATCTAACACGAGGATCAGAAGCGCCACGGCAGGCTCCGACAGGCCACGGAAATCGAAATTTCTATACTTTTTATTCCGAGAGATCTTCGTGTTCGGACTTGTGTATTGAAAGCTTCATATTTTTGAAGAATTTTTGACGGCAGAAAGGCGGAAAGATTTCTGGAACCTAAAAAGTTAAGGGGGCGAAACCAATTCAGCCGTTCAAATTTCCGGCATTTGTGTGTTACACAAGAAACACCGGACAGACGTGAAAAAAGGAAGCCGAATGCCCCGGGATTTTCGAACGAGTTTTTCTCCGAAATTTAAGTGTTTTGCGTGGCCTCTTTACGGTATATCACGACCTCGTAGGCCCACCTGTGCGGAATTGTGAAAAAAATGAATACGGTTGTTCGCGCGTACGCTGCCTTCGAGGTTCAGCTTTTGAGTGAAACTTCGATTTTGTTCCTCTCAAAATTATAAGGGATTGTTTTACTTACACCCCGGTGTTTTAAAAATCCATGTTCTGTATGTTGTAGGCATAGTCATGTGTATCAATAATCCGTTTTCAAAATTTTCTAAATGCGTCAGAGGTTTACGAAGAAAAAGGCTTTTTCATAGCTTTGCAAAGCTTCACAGGGCTATGCTGGTCGAATAAAGGTAGGGTTCTCGATAAAATCGGTTATTGTGCTATCCCCATTGAATGGTGGATCTGGCCATCATAAATGTGAAAATAAGGTAAAAATTGGAGGAAAAAACGCTCAGGAACAAGTTATGGCTTGGTGTCCTCCCGCCCCCAATTACCGAGATTTGTGTAAAAGCAAGTTTTGCCAACTTTTATTTTGGCTCTAAAGTAATTTCTGATTACTTCACCAGCAGAATAAATGGCGGATAAGCAAGCATTAATGACAATCGTGTTAATTGTGGGGGCCGGCCGACACCTTTATTTAGCCCTTATACCTGGTTTTCGAGCGTTTTTTCCGCGAATTTCCGGTTTTTTACACTTATTTTTAGTTTTGTGGTGGCCAAATCTACATTCTCATAAGGAGAGCTCAAAAGTCGTTTTTATCGCGAACCCTGCCTTTAACGGAACTTTTCAAATGGTTCATTTTCTGTGACACCTGTCATGAAGCGCAGAACTCGAAGGGAACTGCTTGTTAGGCCTTGGTTAAAAAAATCAAATGCTTTTAAACACTCGGCTAAAGTGGACACTACTACATTTCAGATTCCAATTTACGCCAGAGTACCAGCTCGTCGACAGCAGCTTCCACCGCCACCGGAGTCTTAGTGAGTTTTATCAACATCACCGCCTTTTGTACACAAGCACATGCTGTTCCTCCTTCTCTGTATTCCCTTTTCCCGCTTTCTCTGCTCCCAGCTGACTTTCTTATCATCTTGCTCCCAAATAATTAGGAAATGTCACAGAAACCCCGAACAGTTCTCTGTCACCTTGACTGCGGGCACCCATTCTGAAAATTGAATGAAGCGAAGAAATGACTTTCGAAACCCTAGACATACCGTAAGAATAGATAAGGCTTCAACCTTCTGTTTCCTTCGCTTCCTTAGCTGGCCCATAGCTAGTATGGTTTCCAGGTCGAGGAAGTCAATGGAAGTCTTACCGAGTTTCTGCGCACAATGATGAAACGCACTGTATATGCTGAAGCTCAAAAAGTAAAAAAAAACCGATTATGGTTTTTTTGACGTACGATACCTTCACACTGATTGTGAGTGCCTCTGTGTAAACTTCTGTGAGAAGGAAGACTGCAGTCTCCTATCAGGACATTCTTATATAATGTAGATCTAGTCATTATGGCCATTTTTTTCCAGTCCCTAAGGACATTTTTGTGCAGGTGTTGCCTCAGATCTTGATCCATTTTGATTCCTTATTCTGTACCGTTTTTATCGATGCTTCTGCTCTCTAATTTTGTTTTGCTCTTGGTGTGTACGCATATGTGCTTTGCAGTGATGAAGAAGAAAACCCACCGGCGCCAGAGATGCGTTCGCAGCGTGTGTGAGTCGGTAGCAAATCGTAGAGAGCAGCTTGCGGTCTCCGATTTCGACATATTTTTGGCTTAAGAAACGTTGATCTTTCAGAGAAACTGTTAGAGTCATCCACGAGAATATCCCATCTCAAACGGAGTCGCAGCCAATGTATGTGCAGCACTAACACTAACATAGCTTGGAACTAACATGCTTCCGTTTGGTTCCGGAGAAAGCTTATTTTTTTCTCGAATCTCCTCGCCGGATAGGAAGGGTTTGATCCAGATTGGAACCCGATCGGAACACTCATGTAGGGGATATTTATATTGGGGAGATTCAATCAAGCTTCATACATATTTGCCGACGCGTGGTTACAGATTATCTACGGCGGACCTGTACGGAAGGGGGCGATTATACATATTCAGGCAAACCATCGCTCGGAGCGGGACCGGCTCCTCCCAATTATGACGTCACCGCCCGGACAGCAGCCGAGGGTTGAAATGCCACCGCGGTCCGCGTCCAGTTGAAAAAAAAAACAGCCTTCGCTCCCCTCCGGCACTCTCACGCGACTGTGGTGTCATCGCGAAAGATAGGTGGACGCGGGATTGTTTTTTTTTTTGAGTGAAGGCCTGTACGTCACGTGATCAGCGGGTATAAGGGGCGGTTCGCAACATGGAGACGAGGTGTTGGCACTTCGAAGCCACTCCTTGGAGGTGACTTTTGGTCTGGAGGAAGACTTTTGTTGGCCGAGGGGATCCCCGGATGCCCGCTGTGAGGAAGGCTTCCTCATTGCCGTGCATGCCAGGATGGTATCCTTTTGCGGCGTGAGGCGCAACCCCCTTTCCCACAGGCTGTGACAAGTACCCTATCTTCTTGAGAGGCTTCATCCTTTCGAGAAGAGGCGGGAATAAAGAAAATTCAGGTGTTAAAGAAAATTCTGAGACCGCGGTCCACACATCAACCGAGGTCCGAAACGCAACCGAATATCGCTCCGAGCGTAACCGCTGTCACCCTTGTACATAGATGACCAATTTTCGCTCGAAGCGGAGAGACAGCGCCGCTCGAGATGCTTTCCGAGCCCGCTCTGAATATGGTTTGTCTGAGTTTGTACGCTGGTTTGATTGCTATTGTGCCGACGTACTACCCAACGATTCGGTATGTTGCTGCCAACATTGTCTCCCAATGAGACTCGATGATTATGTGACGCTACCTGCATACCGATGGGGTTTTCTTCTGAGGTCAGGAAGGGGACAAAGGGAGATGAAATACATATCATATCCTATCCCGCAGATCCCAGAACTTCAGAGAGAAGTGCTTTAGGCGACTATCCCTCCAAATGCATAAAGCATGACCTAGACGTATGTAGCTTAGAGATTTGTAGCAGGTAGCGGTTAGAATAAGGTGTGTTGTAGAAAATGAGAACAAATTAAAATTTCTAGAATCATACACCAAGCGCCGGCTGCTCCACCCATGCAGCCAAAAGTGTGAGTTCACCTAAATTACTAGTGTAGCCTAAATGCATATGTACAGTTAGGCCCGTGGCTTGCCTCCTCAGGAAAAAACATTCAATTCTCACCCGCTGCTGGCGAGGGCGGTTTAAGTCTCTCCGGCAGCTGGCGGTATGGTAAGCTGATCAGCTGCGCTTTTCTCTCAATCGACTAGCGGGCCGGCGCACGCGATCGGCCGCGGGTGAGATTTAAATGTTTTCTCTTGAGGAAGCAATTCACGGATCTAACTAGATATGTATATACATATGTATTGCAAAAAAACACAAAACAACACGAATCGAGGCCAGTGCTTAACGTGACTTCAGGCAGCGTTCACGATGATCATCTTCGTTGACTTTTCACAGTGAAATGATAGGCGAGAAGGATCCTAGGCTCCTAGTGTCGAAAGAACGGTAGAAAACGAGCCAGGAGCGGCAAAATAACGGCTGCAAGCAAGCGTTTTGGTGCCCCAGACACGCCTGCTGCCCCAGATCCGCCCCCTGGAATGAACAAATGAAGACTCAGATTACAGGAATGATCAAGTCAAGGAAGTGCTAATAAGTGAGCTGACCGATTGATTGCATTGAATGCTATCATCCTTCACAGCGGTCAATTCCTCCACGCTCAAAAATTAACGTAAACAAGAGAGGGCATATTTTGGCTCAAAAACGCGTCTTTCGTGTCCTTTTTAAGCATGCGTTGCTATATAGGGCACCAGACCTTTCGTAAACCGTGGAGATATCGGAAGTGAAATTTATCGTGAACACTGCCTTTAAAGGCAGCATACACGCTCGAAAAAATGATTGAGATAACTACGGAAATATAATGGTATGGCCCAGATTACAACGCCTACGCATTTTGAAGTGTCAAAATGACCCACGATGCCGCTACATGAGTTAGAAGCTGGCCCCGCCCTGTATTTTCACGCCCCCTGTATTTGCCCTTTTTCTGCAACGCAAGGTTGCTGGATCATATTCAGCGTCGGTACTGTTGGTAGATTGCCCAACAAGTGAACCACACACGTCACTGACGGCGAAGATGGCCCAGAAACCCTGCGTTAGAGGAAAAGGTCAAGCACAGGGGGCGTTAAAATACAGGGCGGGCCAACTTCTAACTCATGTAGCGGCAATGTGGGTCATTTTTTACACTTCAAAATGAGTAGGCATTATGTTGTAAGTCATACGGTTCGATTCACATTGTTATCCCAACCACGTTAACGAGCGTGTATGCTGCCTTTAAGCGCTGCCTTCACAGCAATCTGAGTGTGGTATGTGTTTTTTTAAGAATCTTCCAAACTCGAGCCGCTGAGGCACCACCAACTATAGTTGCTGCTCCAACGTTCGTGGCTGCTCCTTCGCAGATCGCAGCGCTACCTCCGACGCTAGTCGCTGGTCCGCCACCAGCTTTTTCACCACTACCAACTATCGTGGCAGGACCGCCACCCCCCGCGGCAATTATGGCAGGGCGACCACCACCAACGATCATGGCAGGGCCACCACCACCAACGATCATGGCAGGACCGCCACCACCTGCAATTATGGCAGGACCACCACCACCCGCAGCACTTACTCCTTCGCTTCCTGGAGTCATTGCTGCTCCACCACCGCCAGTTCCAGTGTATGTCATAACACCGCTGTCATAAATGTTGCTAATCCCATTGATGTGCCTAACCAGTGCTTCGTTTTCAGGCTCGTTTCTCAACCTGCAGGCTATCCCACACCTCTTATCGGCTAGTGAGCGCTGATTATCTTCCGTAGCGAATAGAGATACTATTTCTCAGTGGAGTCTACTACTTTTGTAGCCTTGTAATTCTTGTTTCAGCCAAGCTCCGCCTCCCCCACCACCACCTCCAATGTCTACCTATACTGCACCACAGCAGGTATATGTTCATCTGTTATGCAGAGTGAATTGTGATAAATTCAATCTAACACTTCCAGTATGATCAAATGCCACCTCTCCAACCAGCACCTCAAGACTACAGTGCAGTAGGCCCTCCTGCTCCAGCTCCGTATCAGGTTAATCCTCTGCACGCAGATTTGCTATGCCAGTAAAATCCATCCGAGTGAGAACGCTGGAAGGCGTGGGTGGCATGCGTCTAAACTTAATTCGCACCTCACGTGACATTCGGTTAGGGGATTTTTAGGTTCTACAGCGGTGCGGCGCGATTTCGTGATTCATATGCGCATCGACGACCGGCGCGTTATCAATCGATGCCCACAGAGAAAACCTCAACGCGGCGCGCTGCGATGGAACTCTAAAATAGGCCTCACAACCTTTTCAGTCTTTGTACTACAAAACAAGAATGTCACAGCCGCCGCGCCGACCGCGTCTCCTGTCACTCTCATCCTTTCAAGTATTTATTCCCACTATTTCAGCCCCAAATAGCGTCGAAGAGCTATTTAATGAACGCACCGAGCGCCAAGAAGTTGCGACTATGAAACAAAGATCCTTCGAATAGAGTCGTTTTGTACAGGGCGCGTGTTACGCCATTGTTCAATAAATTTTTTGAAGACGCATAAGATCGGATATGATTCACGACAATAAATTAGTCTACTTCGCGCACCAATTTTTGATGCGAAAACCATTTCTCTAGCAATGAAGACGTCAAAGTAATCAGTGTGTGAAATCATCTACACAGAGCATCCCACTTTTATTGTTCACCACGACCACATCACCTATCTAGTGAATATGAAAACGTCATCACAGGAGAAGGAAGCAGGGCTCGGTACATACAGATGTTAAGAAAGTCATAGAAATTGTGCAGGTGGAGTGAGGAGCCAAGAGGCTACAATGGTCAATTGTCTGACAACGGGACGATGTTGACACAAAGTGGCCATTCCGATTGAAATACATTCCCAGAACCGACTTCTGACCTAGAATTCTGTTTCTCTTTTCGAACTTGTGAAACATTACTCTGGACGGATTCGTTAGTGTTTATAGTGGATTACTCTAGCTAAGTGACATTATATCCAAACAACCACCCTACTCAGGCAGTGGGGCGGACTTAAAGGCAGTGTTCCCGATAATCTTCGATTTTTAGATTAATAGCTAAATCGATTGTTTTGCCCTCGGGTAGAACATAAATGACGAAGGAATCGAGAAAAACGCATCAGAAGGTCTCGAAATCCTTTACTCTCACCCCACCTCTTTACTCTCACAGGAACTGTTCGTTGTGACAATGAAATCATTTGTGGGCCCATCCTTTACAATTATTTGCTTTCTGTTGCTCCGTTGTCTTCTTCAGACCCTACCTAGTACTACCTTGCCTGGAATGTTCTTCCATTTTCGACTAATCCCATTTTTCACCGGTGACAACCTCCGTGAACATGTTCATACAACTGGACAACTAGTCCAGGCCAGAGAATAATGTCACTGAAATATGACGTTTTAGTGCGTTTCTCGCCGTTTCTTCGTAATTTCTGTAACAAACGGTGGTCAACGCTTTGTTTTGAGTGGAAAACTCGGAAACGAAAATCATCGTGAACACTGCCTTTAAAGGCAATGTTCATGATAAATCTCGTTCTCGAGCTCTCGTTGTGAAACACTAAGTTGCCAGGTGCTGTAGAGGATAGGGTCGAAGAAAGGAACGAAAACTGACCAGAAATAAATACAAACGGCTTTGAAGGCTCTCCCGGTCCGCCCCCAATCGGACGAGCTTGTGGCGCCGTACACGTTTCGATGGCAAGTTGCCAAGCAACTCTGCCGCAGTTAGCATTATCGATTCGCGCAGATTTCGCGATGCCGAAATCAGCAGGGCTCATGATTCTCGTCCACGCCCTGAATTTAGAAACCGCTATTTTGACTTATTCTGGACGTTTTTCTTCCCTGTTTCTTCACTATTAGTCACCTCACGACCAAACAATACCATTTTTGGGTCGAACTCGAGTGCGATATTCATCGTGAACACTGCCTTTAATGCTCACAGAAATTGTCGAATAGTACTTACCAGAACAGTTTTCATCGCGAGCGAAAATCCGAGTAGAACTGATCTTGGACAAGTTGAGGTTGCTCGATATCTTCGCGCTGTGTGTGCGACAGAAGTGCGGACTTATCGCGCGCAGCTATAGGTAGGAAGAACTTACCGCTACCAAAAATCGTTTCTGTCGCTTACAACAATGTAATTAGGACTCTTCGCGAACGACGTGCATCGTATTTCGGCTGATCGCGAGCAACGACAGATATCGGACTGACCGCGACGGACCCCGCCTCCTCAGACAGTGGTGCGGACCTATCGCGATGCCGAATAGGAACGAACGTGGGGTCAACGGCGATCAGCCAGCTACCAGCTCTAGATGGGCTCGCGATCAGTACGCCTGGACAAAAATAGGACCAACCACAAAATCCTGTCTAACTTAGTTATTAGTTATAATGCAACTAGGCGGAGTCTAGGACCAAAGTTAAGAACCTGCGGGCGTTACGTCCCCTATATCGTAAGGACAGAGTGTACTCTTGCTAGGGCAACCAAGGAGATACTGTATGTACCTCAAACTTGGGTAATTGAACTGGCGACGGTATCGTTTTACCACACAGAACAGTGCATCGTAGTCGACTCAGGCAATGGGGCGGACTTATAGCGCACAAAAGTTGTCGAATAGTACTTACCGCTCTCAGGAACCGTTTCTACCGCGAGCGTAAATTCAAGTAGAACTGATTGCGGACAACTTGCGGTTGCTCGATATCATCGCGATGTGTCTCCGACAGAAATGCGGACTTATCGCGCGCAGCTATAGGTAGGAAGAACTTACCGCTACCAAAAATCGTTTCTGTCGCTTACAACAATGTAATTAGGACTCTTCGCGAACGACGTGCATCGTATTTCGGCTGATCGCGAGCAACGACAGATATCGGACTGACCGCGACGGACCCCGCCTCCTCAGACAGTGGTGCGGTTCTATCGCGATGCCGAATAGGAACGAACGTGGGGTCAACGGCGATCAGCCAGCTACTTTTGCGCGCGATCAGCTCTAAATGGGCTCGCGATCAGTACGCCTGGACAAAAATAGGACCGACCACAAAATCCTGTCTAACTTAGTTATTAGTTATAATGCAACTAGGCGGAGTCTAGGACCAAAGTTAAGAACCTGCGGGCGTTGCGTCCCCTATATCGTAAGGACAGAGTGTACTCTTGCTAGGGCAACCAAGGAGATACTGTATGTACCTCAAACTTGGGTAATTGAAC
Organism: Aplectana chamaeleonis; assembly: GCA_029168955.1. NCBI lineage: Eukaryota > Metazoa > Nematoda > Chromadorea > Rhabditida > Cosmocercidae > Aplectana > Aplectana chamaeleonis. The sequence goes on from JAPDOI010000363.1 coordinate 22,389, forward strand.
CGGCGACGGTATCGTTTTACCACACAGAACAGTGCATCGTAGTCGACTCAGGCAATGGGGCGGACTTATCGCGCACAAAAGTTGTCGAATAGTACTTACCGCTCTTAGGAACCGTTTCTACCGCGAGCGTAAATTTAAGTAGAACTGATCGCGGACAAGTTGCGGTTGCTCGATATCATCGCGATGTGTCTCCGACAGAAATGCGGACTTTTCGCGCGCAGCTTCTGGTAAGTACAACTTACCGCAATCGCAAATCCTTTCTATCGCGTACAACAATGTAATTAGGACTGATCGCAAACGAGGTGCATCGTATTCCTTCTGATCGCGAGCAACGGCACATATCGGACTGACCGCGACGGTTTCCGCCTTGATTACGATGCACTGTTCTGTGTGGTAAAACGAGATCGTCGACGGTTCAATTACCCAAGTTTGAGGTACATCTATAGTATCTTCTTGGTTGCTCTAGCGGGAGTGCACTCTGTCCCTACGAGATAGAGGAAGTAACGCCCGCAGGTGCTTAACTTTGGTCCTAGGCTCCGCCTAGTTGTAATATGATTAATAACTAAATTATACAGATTTTTTGCGGTCGTTCATTTTTTCCAGGCGTACTGATCGCGAGCCCATTTGGAGTTGATCGCGAACCCATTTAGAGCTGACCGCGCGCAAAAGCAGCGGACTTATCGCCGTTGACAACGCGTTCGTTCCTATTCAGCGTCACGATAAGTTCGCCCCACTGTCTGAGTATCATCAGTTCTGTTTACAGTGAGTCGCCGGGAGTTTTTGTTTGCTCCGCCATAGTCCATGGTTGCACTAGCGAAAGTACACTCTGTTCCTACGATATAGGTGACGTAACGCCCGCAGACTCTTAACCTTGGTCCTAGGCTCCGCCTAGTTGCATTATAATTAATAGGTAATTAAGTTAGACAGATTTTTGCGGTCGGTCCTATTTTTGTCCAGGCGTACTGATCGCGAGCCCATTTAAAGCTGATTGCCGTTGACCCCGTCCTTCCTATTCGGCGTCGCGATAGGTCCGCCCACTGTTTGAGTAGACGAAGTTACGGAAAAAAAATTCGTCCTTTGCGCCCATCTGGAGCTGCAGAAGCCGAGAAATTTTTTCCTGCTTGGGCGGCCCAGGGGGTTATTTTGGGAGCTGAATACGAATATGAACTGCTTCCCCAAAACTTAAGATGATTTCAATAAGCTATCCCGCGTAAAAATCATAATTCTTATCACTTATGGCGCGAGCGGTGCGCGCTATGATGCTCCCTCCGTCTGTCATACGCTATCTCGCTGTCTGTAACCTCCACTACGCACCAGCACGCGTAGGAACCATGAGAATTTCGCGGTCTATTAGCCTATACAAATACAGGATGATATTTTAGCTAGGAGCGGAGCTTGTGCGGAGCGATGGTAGAGACAGCTAGAAAGTGTGGGAGAAGGAGACGCAGCATACGCGCGCACTTGCATGCGATCAACGCCAGTGAAACACACTTCAAAATAGAGAATGAGCGCGGTTTTTCAACTGTATCACACGGTTGATAACTTAAATGATCCGAGATAAACAACAGTGAACTCAAATCGACTGAGATAGACCGAAAATATCCGTTTTTATTCATTTGTATGACAAGTGGCTTGTTTTCAAGCTTCTGAGTGAGCAGAGTTTGGGCGAAAAAAAAAACCTCTACATTTTTGAGCCCACCGACGGTTTGAAAACCATTACTTACATACCTAGATTTCAGTGCAAAGACCACATAAATCTTACTTTTGCTAGCAGCCTCAAAAGACACTACATTTTGCTGCCTTTCGGATATGCTATTGTGGCACATCTCTTCAGACATTCGCTAGTGCGTCAAGAGTCGGAGAAACGTGCGCGACCCAAATGGAAGAGCGTCCAGCGCCAGCTAAAATGTGCGGGACCCTACAGGGAGTGCGTATGGCGCTGATCAAAGTGGACGGGACCTCTATGGGAGTGCGTCTGGCGCTGGAAAAAGTTGACCGGACCTCACTGGGAGTGTGCACTTCGCCGAGGAGACTGTGCGGGACCCGAACTGGGAGTGTAGGTGAGAGGTAGGGGGGAGGGGTTTGACGAAGGTGAAGAACTTCTCAGGAATGCTCCCAAGACTGTTCGGAACCATGCTTTATACCTGACTTCTTCTACGTCATTATGTTGAATCCAAATTCCAGCCAAATATCAAACACACCATGAAACATGCCCACTAGTACGCCTCGAAGTAGCGCGCACCGCTTGTTTGAGTTAATGAAAATCGATTTGATAAAACTCGAGTTGTTGTCCGGTTATTTAATAATCATCCTTTTCCCTGACGTGGATCTCTGCACAGTACAAAGCCGACCTTAGGCCCAATCTCGGCTTTTTGACTGAGGTACTTGGGAGACTTGAATTTTTTACACTATGTTTGTCGTCCCACTACACAGATCACTTGTCCTTCAGGTCTCATATGCGTGTTTACACGTTCCTTTTACACCGTGCGTGGAGAACACTGATATTTCAGAGACAAAAAAAAAACGGAATCAGTGATTTGACGTACTACGGGAACAACTTTTCGTTCAGAGTCCGTCATTTTTGAGGGATTAGTGGTCCACCTAGATGACGCTAGTTGATATACATGTTTTCCGTGTCGTTCAATTAGGGAGCTACAAAATAATTTGAGTGATAGCCATCTTCTCTTCGTTTATTCTCGTGTGAGTTTTTAGTAGAGCAGCAATCACGCTTCTTGCTTGAACTACATATCTACGCCAGGCATAGCCCAAACAAGGAAACCTGGACCATTCTGTTCAATAACCGTTTTGTCGCGGTAAGAAAAATGGAGCTAGAAAAATGGGAAGTCTTTCATGATCTGTAAAGTTCAAGCAGGAAGCCACGACACCGCTCGGCAGGAAGATATCCGCGCTGGGAAAAAGAATGATTTTTTCTCTTCATTACAAGGTTCTGGTCAAGAAAGCGTCGTTACAAACATTCCACATTTTTAAGGCATTGTCTGTTTGTGACTGAAAAGCTCTCACAAAAGCGTATACGACATGTGGAATGCGGTACTCCTCTTTTTTTTTGCCCACGTCTCAAAAAATATATAAACTTATTAGACAAAAAGCAGAGAAATTTCAAGAGGAAAATTTTTCTAAGAATGGTAGGATTCCGCCCCATCCTCTTCTTAATTCGTTTTCGAGAAATCAGGAATGTAGTCTGCACACTTCAGAATCACCAAGAAAGGTAAATGGCGTTTGTATGGTTTTAAAATTCTTTTTAATGTTTATTAAACAATTTTTGAAATTGTTTTCCAAAAAAAGTTGTCGAAACTGATGTAACGAAATTTTGCAGAATTCAGGCTTCTAGGACCAGGGGTAATTCGGAGAAAATCTTGTACAACACACCAAGGACTGGGCACAGTCTGCATGGTTTCACGTGCAGGGCCGGCTCCGTTTTTGTTTCGTTGAACACGAATATTCCCTTTATTCCCCTTGCTTCTGTTCTCTTAAGCGATTTTCGAGAGGAAAGCTGCTAAGTTTCTGAGAACATGTACTCTTTTCTTATGATATTTATTCCTCATAATTATGTTTTGTGTGTATATAAGTTAGTCATAGTATCTTCCCTTCACATTTGGTTGATATACGAGTGAGCGATTTTTTCTATAACGTCTATCTTAGGTAGCGTAATCAATAAATAGATAAATAAATGAAGGTCGCTACGGAACGAATGATTTAGCGCCCTATTGCAAAGTGTGGTTTACTAATTGAATGACACGGAAACTACAAGAATGACTAACGAGTTTGACACTCATTCTTTTTTTCCTCACTTGGAACGGCTGGTCGCATGTGTAGTCCGTGTCAGTTGAATAGGAAATCACATTCAGCAATCGAGGGCGAAATCAATCGATCGATAGCTGTCTTTTCTTCGTTTTCTCGTGTGAAAATTGTCCCGCCAACTCTGATAGTTTTGGCCGAGAAATGGCCCACCAGGCTCCGCAGCAGCTCCTAGTGTGCTATTACTCGGCTATTACTCGGCTATTTCTCGGCTAAAGCTCTCAGAGAAGCAGCGTCGCGACTATCTACTCAAAATAAACATATGTTATAGATATTGCCCGTTTCATTCAATCAGGAAGCCGCACTCAATTATGGGTTGCGGTTCCAGTTTAGAAAAATGAAGAAGATTCACCGTTTTTTGCAGTCAAATTTCCACTCTGAACCAATTCACTTGAATGCAATTACCTGATGTTACAAAATGCGAAAGACGTGTCAACTTTTTTATTCTGTGTACTGGGACTAGAGTCATTCTGCTACATTTTGAGCGTGCAGTTATTCGAATAATAGCCAACTTCCTTTCGTTTTCCCGCGTGCCACTTTTTCCGCCCTTCAGCGTCTCGGCTCAGCAATTCCTAGTTGAGAACCAAGGAGCATGCATACATACGTATGTTATTAGAAGACGCTGAATTGAACGCATTAGGCAACTTGTTTCCTAAGATGTCCTATCCGGTTGGAAGGCAGAGTACACCTAAAAGTGAATTTTGAGCTTTTTTGCTTAACTGCTGTTATAGGACTACTGTTATATGATGTGGGCGGGGTGATCCAATGGTTGCACTGGTTCACGAGGATTTCACCCACTTCCTGGCTGTTTTTCGTCCTATTTCCGTTCTTATCTTTTTTAATGGGACCCAAAGCATACGAAAAAAGTCACTTTTCATCGTGAACACTACCTTTAAGCCATATGCTATTGCAACCTCAGCATTGTTTTGAAGGCAGTGTTCACGATGATTTTCGTTTCCAAGTTTTTCACATTAAACAAAGCGTTGGCCTCCAAGTGTTACCGAAATTACGAAGAAACGGCGAGAAACGCATTGAAACGTCGTATTTAAGTGACATTATTCTATAACATGGACTAGTTGTCCGGTTGGATGAACATGTTCATTGTGGTTGTCACCGGTGAAAAATGGGGTCAGTCGAAAACGGAAAAATATTCTATGCAAAACAGTATTAGTTAGGGTCCGAAGGAAGGGACGGAGCAACAGAAAGCACAAAATGGCAAATTACGGGTCCACAAAACATTTCATCGTCACAACGAACAGTTCCTGTGAGAGTAACATGGCGGAGTGAGAGTAAAGGATTTAGTGCCCTCTTGGTCCGTTTTTTTTTCAGTTTCTCCGTTATTTTAGTTCTACCCGGGGGTCAATTAATCAATTTCGCGAACAATCTCAAAATTGAAGATTATCGTGAACACTGCCTTCAAAGTAAACATAACTGAAGAATATTGATTTGTGAGTTTCATCCAATTTTAAGGAGCAACCCTCACCCACGTCACAGATCTATGCTCAGTATTGGGCTGACTTCAGGCGTGCGCTCCTCACATTGACAGAAGTGCGTGGGAGATTTTTTAGCGATGGTGGCCATTTGTTGATTCGCACTAGCCCTTCAGAAAACAGAGGCAATTTTCACCCTGCACGTGGATCTCATGTGGCGTTACACAGGCTACGGACAATGTCCTACGTCACAATATTCATTGCAGTCTACGTCATTCCTGAGACCCCCGTCATACTTGGACGATAGTCCGTAGTCCAACACTGTCGATATTCCAGTAAAGAACTGAGAAAGAAGACCAAAATTTGTCTATCGATAGTCCCAACTAGGTCCTCCATAGTTCCTCTCTATCAAATCCCGATCAAGGTTGAATCAATGAGACGCTTAAAGGCAGTGGTCGCGCTCAGAAATGCTCGTCTTCTTTTCCTCTCTAAACCCTTTTCTGAGTATAGAGTAGTGGAACCTAAAAGAAAAAATCGCGAAAAAAATAGCTGTTCTGGGCCAAATTGGAAGCCTGAACTTCCTTGTCTTTTGATGGTGGACGAGTCCACCCTACATCATCGGCATCGATGATCTCTAATATCAAGAACATCAACTGGCTGGAACTTGAATTTCAATCAATGAACTTTTGGATTTATATACATATCTAGTCGAAAACATTGACTGAAGTGCTTGCTTTCATTGTTCAATCGTTTTATTAGGTAAATTTGCATTTATTTCTTCCTCTGAGTGTCGATGATTTTTGACTGCTTGGCATGAGACTGTGATGTTTCTGTGCACGTGTGCACGAACTGGAAATTTAGGGTCTTAATAACTCTAATTCTAGCCCGTTTTTCACCGCGCTACCTTCATAGTTTTTGAGCTGTTTTATATCTAAGCTAATTTTTGTAGTTTTTTCGATAGCGTTTTTAATCGTGACCACTGCCTTTAACATCATAGCGGCATCGCGCCGAGCGCGGCTCCTAGGGCGCATTGAAGCCCTAGAGAGGAGTACGGACGGCCTAGGAAGGACAACGCACGACCTGGTTTGGAGGACTAGTTCAACCTATCATCCCATTAAGGCGGTGGTTCACGGAACCCAAAGCATCAACGCTTTTCGTGCCCTCTGTAATTCCCCTGTACCATCGCACGAGCGTGCGCGCGTGCGCTGCTGCCTCTGTCTCCCCTTCACTCTCACCCTGCCTCTTCTCGCTCCGTGGGAATTTCGTTTTGGCACATGTTGCCTACGTCCTGGGGAGGAGTGTTTTCGTCAAAAAGGGTAGTTAGACCACCGGCTCGCCCTCTAGCTCCCTTTCGTGGTGAATGATTCTGAAAACGGCCGTATTTTTCATCTGTTTTTCACTGTTTGCTAGCTCGTTTTTATACAATACAAATCTAGCTTTAGAAGAATACCACCAGTTGAGAAAAGTATTCCATTTTAGCACAACATTATTGATTCAACTGCCTGAAAAGGCAAAATTAAAGTACAGCACGACGCAGAGTGCAAATATTGAACTTCACCCATGAAGGTAATGCTCACGTCAACGGAAAAAGTCAATGGTGCGGTTGTGTATTGTGTATTGTATTATCAATAAGAATACAAGTCAGCCATTGATTGATTAGGAACCAGCTGACTTTTTTTTATGGTTTTTTCTGTCTCTTGCACTTCTTCTTGTCAGCTCTGTGTGTATGTATAGTAAAGGCCTTGGGTGTACTAGTATTGCGTGCGTTGGGAGGAACACATAGTAATTTCTTTCAGTGACTGTGCCATTTTCTACAATTTCATAATGCAAAAAAAGGAGAGGTGCAGCCTTAAAGGCAGGGTTCGCGATAAAATCGGATGTTGTGCTATCCCCATGAAAAGGTAGATCACGGCATCACAAAAGTCAAAAGAAGTAAAAAAATTGGATAAAAAACGCTCAGGAACAAGTTATCGCTTGGTGTCCTCCCGCCTCCAATTGTCGGGATTTCTAGAAAAGCCTGTTTTGTTAACTTTTATTTTGCTTTTAAAGTAATTTATGAGCACGTCTGGAGACTACTGACTACTTAAACAGCAAAACAAAAGGCGGATAAACAAGCGTTAGCGAAAATCTAGTTAATTAGGGGGACGGCCGACACCAGTAATTAGCCGTTATACCTTGTTTTAAGGCGTTTTTTTCCGCGAAATTCCGGGGTTTTTCACTTGTTTTTACTTTTGTGATGACCAAATCTACATTCCCATGAAGAGAGCTCAGAAATCGTTTTTATCGCGAACCCTGCCTTTAACTGCAGCTGCGTGTTGATGGAAATTCCGCTTTCCTGCGCGGACTCCGCCTGACACGTATACACTACTCCCTAAGTTCCCCTGGACGACAATCGATAATGGAAGTGTTTCCACAATTGCCTCACTCCACCATAAGGTTCCACATGTGCCAGAATTAGAACACTGGGCGGAATAGGCTCTCAGTTCCCTGTAATCTGAAAAAAAAGATCAGGCACGAAATGAAAGTCAGACGTCGAATGAGGCGGAATGTCCGCAGAGGTGCACCACAGTACCCTAGATAACGGAAAATATTTGAAATTTTCTCCCAGTTTCAGAGAAAAAACACTGGAAGCGGGGTAAAACGGTTCACAGTACCAATTCACCCAAGGTTTTCACTAGTGATGCATTCAGGTATAACGCGAAGAATTTAAAGAAAAAAAAAACAAAAAAAACTAACCTAAATAAAAATTTTTTTCAGCTGTTTCCTTACCGATTGATGGCAAAGTTGGAACCGAGACAGGTATGGCTACAGTATGCTCAGTGAAAACAACCGCTTTTTTCCGTAGCCGTGGGCTCAGGAAGGAAGACACTTTTATCTGATAATGAATCTCAACATAGACTCGCATAGTTATAGGGGAACTGCCGCGACTGAGCTGAGTACTTTCCGCATAACAACTGGGGGCACAGGACGTCATTCTTACAAGGAAAACCATTTCAGTGTAGTACGCCATGAGAAAAAATTGAGTGACGTCGGCAAGGATCCTAATTAGACTTTGCGTTCACTATTGGAGGTTGGCGCAAACCCAGTGCCATATGCTTTAATTTAGGTGCACCGAATTTGCGTCAACTTCCAATGGGGAACGTCATCGTGTATTCCAACCCCTGAAGAGGCGATAGAAACAGGGGAAGAGCGAGGTTCCCGATTGGACGGAACACGGGGCTAGCGGCAGCCCACTCGCAGCGTCTCTCCCGTTTCTCCAGCCTCTTTAGGGGTTGGAGTACACGATGGCCACCACCCGCAGTATCTCATTAGGATTCACGCCGTTATTATGTATCCTCTGCTTTGGAGTGGGGATTATTTCCGTTTATCGCATTTGTCTGCGTGCGTATGCTGCGTCGCCTTTCCCAAAAGTTTCTCGCTGTCTCCCCTTGCTTTGCCTAAGGGCGCGAGTGAACATAGTGAATTTGGTTCCAAAACAGAGGATTCCTTGCAAGGACCATGTTATGTGGTGGAAAAAATTTGATTGAGCCGACACGAAAGGCATATCTCAAGACGTTAAGATCCTGAAACGGCTGGTGTCCTAAAAATTACTCTTTTCTTCTTAAAAGCAGCAGACACGCTCGAAAAAGTTGTTGAGATAACTACGCTTCTGAAGTCGCATGGCTCCTAGTAGACTGCTCACGCCGTTGGAAGCATCAAAAACGAGTCAAAACTACTAAATTTCAGCAATGAAAATCGAAAAATTTCTGCAACCCCGTCCCTGAGCTTCTGCAATCCCGCCCCAAAATACAAGCTCGTCCAGATTGATAGTACTAATACGGTCCCTTTGGCTGGTTTTTGATGCTTCCAACGAGGTTAACGTTCCAGAGCAGGCTGTAAGAGTGTATCGGCTACTCTATCTCAACCGTTTTGTTGCTAATATTCGCTGTTTCAACCGCGCGCCGTAAAACTCGTCCACTTTCACCTGATAACAAAATAACCGTTATTCCTCTACTCGTACACAGTTTTCGTTCGTTTTTTCGTCAGTTCCGAATACAACCAGCTCCAAACCTTTGATTTATGTCATAAAATCGATACCATTTTTGAGCGTGTCTGCTGCCTTCAAAGGCAGTGTTCACGATGAAAAATGTGTTTCAAATTCCACTAGGAAAGTGTAGTGAAGGGACACTCTGTAACTTTAATGTCGAAGGAACGCCTGAAAACGAGCCAGGAAGAGCCCCAAAAGAGCCTGAAGTTGCCACTTTGAGCGCAAGGCAAGCACCAACAACGCATTGCCCGCCCAACGACGTGAACGAATGAAAGCTTGAAATCGTGAGATGAGCGATGGTTTCCGATTATTAGCCCCGTTCTTCACTACATTCTCGACTTCTCTCTTTACTCAGGTCGGCTCGCATACATCGGCTGCAAAAGACGGAAGTCACAAGCCTCGAAAAACTCCTCCACCATGCTTCTCTAGCTCAGTTCTCGAGGACCAATAACTCCGTTCCCAGATGGTCGTGTACGATCTCAGAGACACCGTTGGAATCAGCATGGAACCGTTTTCAAGATAAGCTGAAAAACAAACAAACGATTTTCATCGTGGACACTGGTTTTATCCCTCTTTTCGCTCAAAGGTGTTAGTTGAGGTACTGATTACGAATAAGTGGTTGGTTTTCGACGGAGCACGCATTCGTGCTCAGCTTACGAGTGACTCCCCTAGGCAATGTTATGGTGTAGAAAAAATTTTAACTTGCTGTTGCGAGCTCGGAATTTTTTTTGAGATTTAGGTTTGGGGGAGGGGTCCACAGCTTTCTTCACAAAAATCATGGTCATCACGCATAGTACATCGTTTAGCTAGCTCACTTCGGACCATACTGAAAGCACCGCACTTGCTAGGACAATTGGATATGTTCCAACTGAAGCGTGTTCCTTTCCTTTTGCAATCCCTTGTCCAATCATTGATCAAAAATGTTTGCTGAGCCTTGCTTCATGCCAAAGGTGTTCTCATTTTGCGGGCTAAACCAAGGTATGGTCTCGGATCTCATACTACAGGGTTGCCAGCTCTCACCGCCACCCCCCCCCTTCAGAAAATTTACGGAACTCTGGTGGTTGACTGATGATAGTGTTGTGGAGCAAGGCACCTCCACCCACACACTACGGTTGAAAAACAAGGAAGTGTCATATTTGCACATCTGGGTGCTCGATCGACCCATCCATACCTGAAACAGAAAAATGGTTCCACAAGTAACCGCTTTTGCAGCTTCCTTCTTAACCACTTCAACATCGCGCCTCCTACGATTTGATGAATAAAAACCTTTGTGTCAACTTATGTTCTATCATATTGTTGGTACCATTTCCAGACCTTATAATCAGGTCTTCTGTTTTTTTTTTTGATGTTACCTTTGTTTCATTCAATAAGGAAAGCGCACTGGGGCTCTTGAGCAGGGTTATAGGCACAGTCCAACCTCAAGGGTAAAATTTGATATTATAGTACGCCCACCGTGTGTAGCAACCCTGCCAAGCGCGAGATCTCAATTTGATCGAATAAGTGAGAAACTACAGGGAAAAAGTCGGCCCAACCCCGCACTACCCTAAAAACCAAATGAAGCGTTCCGCCCCGAATAAAGAACTACAACCTCTGCAAACGGAAAAATTGGTTTGTGTGGCTGTGCTCAGAGGTGAAATGTACAATAACAGAGCTCAAGATATCAGGGTTTTGTGAGCGCGGTCGACTTCTTCCTTCTCACTTATTTGAAAGATCTCGCGATCGGCAGGGCTGATATACACGGTAGGCGGACTAAAATATCAAATTTCACCCCTGAGCCTTCAAGCAGACCGTTGTCCCAGACCTCGACGGTATTATGCACCACCCGTTGGCGACCAAATTTTTTGAAAAATGTAAAAAATCCTCCCCCCCCCCGCAAGGCGGGACTTAAATCCCAGTATTTTTGATTTTTTAGATAAATTTTGTAATCTACCCTGTACTTCTTCCCCTACTGGCAACTCTCAAGTAGTGTTTATCATTTTCAGCGCGAAATTTTCACATACAGGCTGTAAAACAGCGGGATTCTCATGGTTTCTACGCGTGCTGGTGCGGAGCGGAGGTTGGAGACAGCGAGAGAACGGAAAGCAGACAGAGGCAGCAGCATAGCGCGCCGCACGTGCCATAAGTGATGAGAATCAAGACTTTTTCGGATGATACCAATTTCCCATTTTCCAATTTTTTAAAATCTTTACGCCCATCCAATGCCCACTAGGACAGTAACCACTTGACACTTTGAGGGCGAAATTTTTTGACCGATAGCCATCATCTCTTCCCCTTCCCGTTTTCCGATTTTTTTTTCGCCAAATCCTTCCTGATTGACACGGATTGTACAAAGTTATGTTAGGCAGGTTTGCCTCGGCGATTGGAAAGTGTTTGCAGAAACAACTCCAATGTAAAGTCCACGTAGTCAATTTTTTTGACGCCGTTTCCCAATCCGTCAGAAACGTCGCACGCGGCGGTCGCTCAACCTACTCGGACAAAAACCCGATCTAAGCCACCCTGAAAAACCGGCGGGATATTGGCCCTGGAGCCCCAAATTCGGAGTTTTCTAGCCCGCGGTAGCGACTGTTGTGGGCGAGTAGCTGCGTCATGCCCGAGCGACAAGCCTCTCGCAACTTTTTATTTCCAAAAATATACACACGCCCCGATGCCCAACGCGGGCGAAACACCGACACGCGACGCGGCCGCACGCCAACAAGCGACTCGGCCGGTGCACCGAGCACCGATTGGGGCAGCCAGCGGTTGAGCGGGGCCAAGTACCGCCAACTTGGGTATTTGAACTGACGGTATTGCAGTCATCAGAGTCCTGGCTCAGAAACGCGTCCTCTGCCTACTTAGGAAACCAGCGTCCTGTGCGTCGGGCCTTTTTTTTGGGGGGGTACCTCCGCCCGTGGTACGCCGGGTTCATACTTCCAGCGACGAGCGACGCAACGGAATGTTTAGCATCAATATTGATAGAAAATCGCTACGCCTGATATGCACTGTCGCTGTCGCTGGTCGCGGGAAGTATGATCCCGTCCATAGGCACCATCCCGCCCTTATACTCCCGATAGGCACGCTCTCGTGTCAAAGGAGCGATCACTCGCCTATCGTGTGTCTCTGGGAAAAGGGGCAAACCGGAGTGGGCGTTGAGTCCCTTTTTGTCTAAGTGACCGCGTGGGCGGACATTCGCATTTGAACAGATCTGCTTCTGCTGCGTTTTCACATTTCTTCAACAGTTCGGTGTCTTACATGGCCTCCCACAAGTACTTCTCACAGTAGAAGGAATACTGTTCGTGAGGTGAACACGTGGTTCCTTCAAATTCACTCCTTATATGATAGAATCGATTCACACAGTGAGCTTTTTAAATGTTTTGATGAGCTCGTCTGCCGAACTGAATGGAGCTCACTGCGTGTCCCTTACTAACTATCACATAAATATATAGTGCACGTGAACTTTCCCTATGCCAACTTTAAAAAAACTCACCCATATTAGTGTGGGTGTGTCCAGAGTATTCACGATAAAACTATCCCAATTATCGCCCACTGTCTAATATTTGTCTTCTGATGGTCAACCTTTACTCTACAGCTCTAGCCTCAAAACTTTCCGATGCCTTTGACTTCTACGTGAAAATTATATACAATTTTCTACATTTTAACGTGAATTGGTTCCCGTTATAGGGGAACGCAGCGAGTACTCCACAAAAAGCCTAATTTTCATCGAAAATCATTTTGAACACTAACAAAATCGGATCCAAACCATTTTCAATCGCACATATTTTTATGGTGGTAGTTTCAGGACGTCATGCTCTGTCATGGTGTGCACGAAGGGTGTGCGGAAAAAAATTGGAAACAGAAAATAAAAAATCTAGTTTGACAGAAAGCAGAGAAAAATCAGACTCGGCCTTTCCTAGTGTACATATTTCGACGATAATTTCTGACTACCTGCTTGTTTGAGCCCTGTACTACCCTTCAAAGCCCGAGTGTCGCACGCGTATCGCGCGCTTGTACCGTTCAAGTAAAAATTACCAAACACGCCGCTCGCTCTACCACGGAGGGGTCGCTTATATAAACTTTGTACCAAAATGTGCTGGAGTGAGGTAAAACACGTATTTAGAGCTTGCTTAATAAACACGGTTGAAGCAAACTTCACCCCGCTCCACCAATGCGGTGGCCGTGTAGTATTCTCAGTTTCTGCTCACGTGTAGAAAGTATTAACACTCAAATGCCGCGCCAGTGCAGGTAAAGTCTGTCCGACTGAGACTGTCCACTCGGGCGATCGGCGTGCGTGTTGAGCGGTCCTCGCGACGGCATTTATTCGGACGAGCATTTCCACGCCTGCAAACGGTGTACGGTATTCGTTGTTCGTCTAGTACTCCTTCTAATCGACTTACAATATCAGAAAATGCCTTTCCAACAGCAGCTCGACACCCACGCCAACCACGTGGGCGGACAGCCTCATTCGGCTGGCCTTTATGAATAGCGGTCGTGAAGTAGTAGGTCATTATTGTTAATACACGATAAGTATGTATACGCAGCGCATTCGAAGTCGACGAGTGTACCATACGGCACTGCAGAGAATGCGGTTGAGGTTTTCTAAACCTATGGGTTTCCCGTTTATGAGTTGGGCCTCTTGTCTTCGTACTTATTTTGGCACTAACAAATAAGTGCAGTTTACGGTTTTTCTGTTTTCTGCCAAATTTTGCTTATTTTACACTAGACAGAAAAAAATGGCCGCTTAAAGGCAGTGTTCACTATGATAATCGTTCTTCTGTTTTCCCGCCTATCTTGAGAACGGCCCAATGAAAAAAAAACAAAAACAAAAAAACGGATTCCAATGATGTCTGTGGAATCGTACAAGACCTTCTGGGAACGGAGTTATGGTCCCTCAAAGATTGAGCTAAGGAAACATGGTGGACCAGTTGTCCGAGGCTTGTAACTTCCGTCATTTGCAGCCGATGTATGCCAGCTAACCTGAGCAAGGAGAGAAGTTGAGAATGAAGAAAAGAACGGGGCTAATGATTGGAAATCATCGCTCATCTCATGATCTCGGGCATTCATTTATTCACGTCGGTGGGCGTATGTTGCCCTTTTTGGGTTTGCCTTGCGCTCAAAGTGGCAACTTCGGGCTCTTTTGGAGCTTTTCCTGGCTCGTTTTCATGCGTTCTTTCAACATCCACGTTACAGTGTGCCCCTCCACTACCCATTCCTAGTGGAAACTGAAACACATTTTTTATCGTGAACAATGCCTTTAAAGCCACAGTCCAAGCTCGGAATCGATTTTTCGTTTTTCTGCTGTTCTCGGAGAGATTTTCAAGCTGATCACAATGGTGCCTCCAGAATCTCTCAGAACTCACTACGAACTGAGTTACGGCTCCTCAAAAATTTAGAATTTGAACTGGTAGAAGTTCGCGGACGAGTTGTCTCGAGCCTGTACTTTTTCGTTATTCGCAGCCGTTATTCTGAAGCAGGTCCCAATATAAAGCCAGACCGAAAACAAAAGGAAGGACATAGATTTTGAATAAAATCATTCGCGCGTCTCTTCCCTATTGAGGTCGGCAACCTGCCAGTGGGCCTTGCCCATTTTTTCTTTCAAGGGGCGTGGTCGAATTGTTCCTAGCTTTTCCTCGCTTATTTGAGTGAATTGAGATTTCGCGCTTGGCAGGGTTGCTACAGACGGCGATCGGACCAAAATATCAAAAATTTCTTCTGAGGTTGAACTGTGCCTTTGAAGGAAATATTCACCATAACCTTCAATTTCGATATCATCTGCTAGAACGATTGCCCGACCCCCGGGTAGAGCTGAAATGACGTAAAAATCAAGGAAAATTCGCCAGAAGTACACGAAAAGCTGTACTCTCATCTTGCCTCTTTACTCTCACTGGAACTGTTTGTTGTGACAGTGAAATCGTTTGTGGAGCCGTTCTTTGAAATTCTCTACTCTCTGTTGCTCCATTCTTTTCTTCGGACCCTATCTCATACAATTTTGCATGAAAATTTGTACCATCTTCTATTGATCCTGTTGTTCACCAGTCACAACCACCAAGAACACTTCCATCTGACCGGACAACTAATCCATGCCAGAGACAAATGTCATTAAAAAAAGGCGTTTAGTGCGCTTTTAGCCATTTGTTCACAATTTTGGTAACTCTTGGTACCAAATCATTGTTCTAAGTGAGAATCTCGAGATCGAAAATCATCGTGAACACCGCTTTCAAACTTCATTTCCACCATTGCTGTTGTCAAGGGTTCTCTATACTGACTGGAGTTGTTCCAGCCTTGGAGTGAAGTTTCCTTGTTTTTAGCGCCTTTGAGGAAAATATTCTGACCGGGCCATGTTCCTCCTAAAATTATGACGGCTCGATTGCTGCTAACGATCTCTGTTTATGCGGTGTTTGAACTGAAGTCGTATCATCTCCAGCACACCTCGAGATTTCAGGCCATCGAGTGCAGTTCTTAGCAATTCCGCCCATTATACTGTGAGAATACTTCAATAACACACCGGTATCCCTTCGCCATTCTCTGCAAATGTCGGCATTTGATGCGAAGGCAACAAAATTCAGTCAGTGATCAGAACTGCCTTGCGGTCATTGAAGAATTTCTAGGGAGTGAGTCAAAGACACTATACACCCTCAGACATAAATTTGGCGACTTTTATTCGATTGCGTAGTACACCCCTGCTGTAATAAGTGATGTATAAGCGACCACAGGCACGGCCCCCACCAAATTTCCGAACTCGACAGCGGCTCGACGGATGGATGAATTCCGAAC
The DNA here is from genome assembly GCA_029168955.1 of Aplectana chamaeleonis. Lineage (NCBI taxonomy): Eukaryota > Metazoa > Nematoda > Chromadorea > Rhabditida > Cosmocercidae > Aplectana > Aplectana chamaeleonis. The sequence continues at coordinate 38,409 of JAPDOI010000363.1, forward strand.
GTGTCGTCGTTCTTCAGTCCACTGCCGGACTGTCTCCATCTCCTGACTCGCTCTCGCGCAACGAGTGCGAATGAAGAGAAACACAGGGCTGAGACAACTCATCCCCCAATTTTTCACCCTCAGCATTTTTAAGGAGCCATAAATCTGCTCATAGGGGTCCTGGACAATTTCAGAGATATCCCTGTGACCAGCGTGTGACTCTCTTTAAGATCAGCATAGAAACTGGAAAATAATTTTCTGGATGTTCTGTGCCTTCGACGTCACCACCAGGGGTGTGCGGCAATTGCCGTTTGCCGGTTGCCGATTGCCGTTTGCCGGCCGTTTTTAGACGATTTTTGTCGTTTGTCGTTTGCCGTTTTTCCTCCTCACTTTCGGCAAAATTCGGCAAAATTGCGCAATAGATAACAAACGCCGCGATTAGGACGCGCATGGTAAATCCCATAAGCCTTGCAGCGACCTGCTCGAAAGTAGGGAGACAGGCTATACGTACTTCAAAACTTCAAGCCAGTTGATGTTATCCACCGTGCGGTCATGTCAAAGCAATTGCTAGTATTGTAGTGCCATGCTCGTGTGGGTCCTCTTGTCTCGAAGAGTACCGAATTCACCACACTCTCCTTGCTGAGGCTTGATCAATAAATGTAGGGTTCATCGGGACAAGGAATAACACCATAAACGTTTTCAGGAGAGGGCACAAAGGGTTCAGAGCTCAATTTCTTTCAGACATTTTTCAAAGCGTCGTGTGGAGAACGTTGGACTTCACTGGCAGTTCGTGGGGTTATGCACTTTGCCATCTCCTATTATGCTCACAATTACGCTGAAAAACGCTACCAAGTTGAAAGTTGGAGTTCTGAGTTAAAAGGGTGGGGGAGGATGTACACGTCGTGGAGAACGTTTCGTTTCGGTTAAATTCGCTGCCTGACTATAAACTGGATTGACGGAGTCGACGGTGTTCGGAATAAGGGATGGCGTACAGTTTGGGAAGGAGGTGGTTTGAGCAAAACCGCGGTTTTTTAAAAATCGCATTGGTGGAAAGCTTGAAAAACTACCCCATTCAATGTATTTGAGTTATTAGCGCGCAGTACAGAAGAAATTCAAAAGGTCGCAGGGGGAGAGATGCCGAATATTTAGCGTTTCTCAGCAACGTTTCCAAGGCTGTTCGAAACGTGCGTTTTAGTTGTATTTTTTCGCGTGATTATCTTTGATCTAAGTTCCGGTTAAACAGTAAACACACCGTGAGGCACGAAACTAGTACGCCGCGAACTCTGAAAAAGTTTTTAGATAAAAGACCTAACAACCGTAGGTGCACATTTCTGTTCGTAGGCCCCGCCCAGTTGTAGTATGGCTCATAGTTAATTACATCTTAGTTACTCTCAGTTGGTCCTATTTTTGTGAAGGCGCAGCCACCCATCGCGGTGCCGCAGCGGCACGCCGGGTATGGCTTTATCGCGGAGCCGCAGCGGGGATTTCTGCAAGAGAAGGGCTGCCACGCTCGTTAAAAATAATCAAGTCAAGTAGGGACACACACTGATTTCTTTCTTTTTTACTTTTTCGAATGCTCATCCCCTTAAATTGGATTGCGCGATACTCTGATATTCGTGCGATAAATTTGAAACACGAAGCAGTTGCATGACTACTACATATTTCGAAAAGGGTTGATATCAGAGAACCTCGAAAAATTATTATCCTTTCACCACAACATTCCCATTACCAGTGTTCAACAGAATGCCCATTTCGGTGCTGCTTTTTACATCAGGTATTGTACCAAGGTAAGAGATTAATTTCCTGTGGTATTATTGAAAAACCTCGTGGTGTTATTAAACTAGAACGAAATGCCGAGGTTCAAGGACAGTCGGCCATACACTATTCAGAAACCATTTCTTATCTGGCTATCGAAATACGATTTGTGCATGAGAATGAAGTATTTTTAATGCTACTTTTGAAACATTTGCATAGTTTTTGTACGAGATTTTTTATTTTGCCGTTTGTCGGCCATTTTTGGACAAAATTTGTCGATTTCCGTTTGCCGATTTTTCAAAATCGTTTGCCGCACATCCTGGTCACCACTCAAGCCATTCTAGCAGGCGCATCGCTGCTAGCACTGCCTTCCTCTGGCGCGCCGTCTGCGTATGCGGACGTGGCTTTGCAAATCGCGTTCAGGATAGCACCATGGAAGTGCTTATCAATCATAGAATAAAACTAGCGAGACCTAGAGAAGTTTTCGCTCAAGAAAACTTTTACGTGCGCTAACTTCCTGAGGCAGATTATTCTAGCAAAACGGTGTTGACTGACTTCCGTCTATCCGAAGGTTGCTCTCCAAATGGACTCTCCTGATGTGAGCTGAGCAGGCTGCCGCACATTTCGTCAGGGTGTCGGGTTTGAAAATGTGGGATAAAATAGCAAAACATAAGAAGCCAGCGGTAAGGTGCATCCGAATGAGAATGGCGGCTCATGCGGCCGGCGTGCTTGGCAGGCCGCCCTCGCGTCCTCCCCTCCCGGACAAGCATGCGAAAAGTCCCCACCGCCATCGACTGCGAACGGGGCCGGCACCGGCTGCCAGCAAGCACTGCGCCGATCAATCAGCTCTGCAAATGGTGGGAGAGGGGACGGCCGTCGTTGAAATCCAACACTCGTCCGAGAGCGGCAAATGCGACGGCCGCCTGCCAAGCACGCCGGCCGCGTGAGCCGCCATCCTCATTCGGGCACACTTTAGATCTTCGGTTGCTACCGGCACCACATTTACGATCCCTTCCGTTTTGAATGCTCCTGAGCGATTCTTCTCGCTTTACCATCCCTGTCATGTTAAGAAAAATGCACTCGAATTTTGGAATTTCAGCATATTTATAACTGGTCTACGTAAGTTAGTGAATCGAAATGACTGAGCGGTTGTAATGAGTGACGAATAGAGAAGGTGCGGAAGTGGAGCTGCTGCTTGTTTCCCCAGAGTGGCGAAGAAATGTCCCCAGAATTTTGCGTACTTCTCAAAACGCGCTGCACGCTTCTCAAGATACATGATTTCGCATGAAAAAATTGACAAAATCTCGATGTTTTAATTCTAAACTCTTTATGACGTCCTGCACACTTCCACTGTGGTCCTGCTAACCTTCTATGACGTCCTGCACATTCCCACCTGGGTCCTGCACACATTTCACGACGTCCGGCACACCACTACTGGGGTGCTGCCTCACTCCATGATGTCCTGCACACTCTTATTGGGGTCCTGCACATAGTTCATGACATCCTGCACACTCTTGCTGGGGTCCTGCACACTCCCACTGGGGACCTGCGCAATTTCTATGATGTCATGCGCATTCCCATTTGGGTCCTGCACACTTTCTATAGCGTCCTGCACACTCCTTTTTGGGTCCCGCACACCCCCACTGGGCTCTTGCACACTTTCTATGACGTCCTGCACACTCCCACTTGGGTCCTGTACACTCCCAATGGGACCCTGCAAACATTGTATGACGTCTTGCACACTCCCACTGGGGTCTTGCGCACTTTCTATGACGTCCTGCACACTCCCGATTGGGTTCGGCACATCCCACTGGGGTCCTGCATCCTCCCAATAAGATTCTGCACACTCCCATTTGGGTCCTGCACACTCCCACTAGGATCCTGCAAACTTTGTATGACGTCCTGCACACTCCCGTCTGCACACTTTCTAAGACATCCTGCCCACTCCCATTTGGGTTCGGTACATCCCACTGGAGTCCTGCACCCTCACATTAGGATTCTGCACACTCCCGTTTGGGTCCTGCACACTCCCACTGGGATCCTGCAAACTTTGCATGACGTCTTGCGCACTCCCCTCTGCATACTTTCTATGACATCCTGCCCACTCCCATTTGGGTTCGGCACATCCCACTGGGGTCCTGCGCCCTCCCATTAGGGTCCCGCATGCTCTCACTGGGGTCCTGCACATCTTCTATGACGTCCTGCACACTCCCACTTGGGTCCTGCACACTCCCACTGGGATCTTGCAAACTTTGTACAACGTCCTGCACACTCCCTTCTGCACAATTTCTATGACGTCCTGCACACTTCCATTTGAGTCCCTCACATCCGCACTGGGTCCTGCACACTTTCTATGACGTTCTGCGCACTCCCACTGGGGTCCTGCACACCTTCTATGACATCCTGCACCCTCCCATTCGGGTCCTGCTCTCTACCCCTGGGGTCTTGCACACTTTCTATCACGTCCTGCACACTCCCATTTGGTTTCGGCACATTCCACTGGGTCCTGCATCCTCCCACTATGGTCCTGCACAATCCCATTTGGGTCCTGCACACTCCCACTGGGATCCTACAAACTTTCTATGACGTCCTGCACACTCTCACTTGGGTCCTGCATACTCCCACTGGGATATTGCAAACTTTGTACAACGTCCTGCACACTCTCCTTTGCACACCTTCTATGACGTCCTGCACACTTCCATTTGGGTCCCTCACATCCGCACTGGGTCCTGCACACCTTCTATGACGTTCTGCACACTCCAACTGGGGTCTTGCGCACTTTCTATGACGTCCTGCACTCTCCCAATTGGGTTCGGCACATCCCACTGGGATCCTGCAAACTTTGTATGACGTCCTGCACACTCCCCTCTGCACACTTTCTATGACATCCTGCCCACTCCCATTTGGGTTCGGCTAATCCCACTGGGGTCCTGCGCCCTCCCATTAGGGTCCTGCACGCTCCCACTGGGGTCCTGCATCCTCCCAATAAGATCCTGCACACTCCCATTTGGGTTCTGCACACTCCCACTGGGATCCTGCAAACTTTGTATGACGTCCTGCACACTCCCCTCTGCACACTTTCTATGACATCCTGCCCACTCCCATTTGGGTTCGGCACATCCCACTGAGGTCCTGCGCCCTCCCATTAGGGTCCTGCACGCTCCCACTGGGGTCCTGCATCTTCCCAATAAGATTCTGCACACTCCCATTTGGGTTCTGCACACTCCCACTGGGATCCTGCAAACTTTGTATGACGTCCTGCACACTCCCTTCTGCACACTTTCTATGACATCCTGCCCACTCCCATTTGGGTTCGGCACATCTCACTGGGGTCCTGCGCCCTCCCATTAGGGTCCTGTACGCTCCCACTGGGGTCCTGCATCCTCCCAATAGGATTCTGCACACTCCCATTTGGGTCCTGCACACTCCCACTGGGATCTTGCAAAGTTTGTACAACGTCCTGCACACTCCTCTCTGCACAATTTCTATGACGTCCTGCACACTTCCATTAGAGTCCCTCACATCCGCACTGGGTTCTGCACACTTTCTATGACGTTCCGCGCACTCCCACTGGGGTCCTTCACACTTTCTATGACATCCTGCACCCTCTTATTTGGGTCCTGCACTCGACCACTGGGGTCTTGCACACTTTCTATCACGTCCTGCACACACCCATTCGGTTTCGGCACATTCCACTGGGGTCCTGCATCCTCCCACTATGGCCCTGCACACTCCCATTTGGGTCCTGCACACTCCCACTAGGATCCTACAAACTTTCTATGACGTCCTGCACACTCTCACTTGGGTCCTGCATACTCCCACTGGGATATTGCAAACTTTGTACAACGTCCTGCACACTCCCCTTTGCACACCTTCTATGACGTCCTGCACACTTCTATTTGGGTCCCTCACACTCGCACTGGGACCTGCACACTTTCTATGACGTTCTGCGCACTCCAACTGGGTCCTGCACACTTTCTATGACATCCTGCACCCTCCCATTAGGGTCCTGCACATTCCCACTGGGGTCCTTCACACTATCGATAACGTCCTGCACACTCCTCAAACCCTGGCGATTCTGTACGGCGTCCCATCCACTACAACTAAATACCTGTCGCCTTGATTAGACTTTAGCCTTTCTAGCGCTAGACGGCTCATAGAAGTTTTCAGGACCCAAGGCCAAAAGTGCGCCCCATGGACAAACTCGGTTTGCCCGAGGCGCGCAAGAGGTGATTCAGGCTGATTTTTTGGCTATCGATGACTGTCCCACCCACCCAAATGTTGGTACCATTTCATACGTTTTGATCGGCCATTCCGAAGGTCCGGGAAACACACATACACACATACATACATACATACATACATACATACATACATACATACATACATACATACATACATACATACATACATACATACATACATACATACATACATACATACATACATACATACATACATACATACATACATACATACATACATACATACATACATACATACATACATAAGCTCTGGTACATCCCTAGTGACCTGTTGATTTCGATTATCACCAGCAGCAGAGCGGTGGGCTTCTGGTGAAATATAACTAGTGATAGGGAGGTTTGGACGAAAAAGCCACCGCTCCGCGCAGTGATAACCGAAAACATGAGTTCACTTGGAATGAAACAGAGTCTACATACATACATACATACATACATACATACATACATACATACATACATACATACATACATACATACATACATACATACATACATACATACATACATACATACATAAGCATACATACATACATACATACATACATACATACATACATATACATACATACATACATACATACATACATACATACATACATACATACATACATACATACATACATGCATACCTACATACATACATACATACATACATACATACATACATACATACATACATACATACATACATACATACATACATACATACATACATACATACATACATCGGGACATAACTGCTTTAAAGGCAGTGTTCACGATAAAAAATGTGTTTAAGTTTCCACTAGGAATGGGAAGTGGAGGGGCACACTGTAACGTTCACGTCGAAAGAAAGCATAAAAACAAGTCAGGAAAAGCTCCAAAAGAGCCCGAAGTTGCCACTTCGAGCGCAAGGCAAACCCCAAAAGCGCAACACACGCTCACAGACGTGAACAAATGAATGCTCGAGATCGTGAGATGAGCGATTATTTCCTATAATTAGCCCCGTTCTTCCCTTCATTCTCAACTTCTCTCTTTACTCAGGTCAGCTCGCATACATCGGCTGCAAAAGACGGAAGTTACAAGCCTCGGACAACTCGTCCACCATGTTTCCCTAGCTCAATTTTTGAGGGACCATAACTCCGTCCCCAGAAGGTCTTGAATGATTTCAGAGACATCATTGGAATCAGCATGGGGCCGTTTCTAAAATAGGCGAGGAAACAGAAAAACGATTTTTATCGTGAACACTGCCTTTAAATAATCGAGCAGTCTACTGGCTCAAAGTCGTCTGTTTCCGTTGATACCAAGACTCGGTGACTCGACTTAACATAAGTATCCTACATAGTCACAGCGGAAACACGAACGATCTCTGTGGACTATCAAGTTCAGGAAAAGAGGACTTTGCTATTCAATATTAACGAACACCCCTTCTTCTAGCTTTGAAGGCGGGGTTATCGGTAACTTCCGCGTTGTTTTTTCGAAAAGTTTTTTTTTCGGTTTTTTTTAAGAGGAGATGGAAGATGGGTGGTCCTCGTGACAGCTGCTAGGAAAAAATTTTAAAAGTCTACGAGAGTGATTGACTTCATAACTTCCTCAGTGTTCGGCCTCATCCATGTTAGACCTGTCACCGTTTTGCTTAAAAGTGGTTAGCAATCATGAAAAAATGAGTGGAGTGCCAGCCCTAAAATCCCTTCGAACTTGTTCTTGGACCTTATTCTAGTAGCTTTTTCACTTCATTTCATTCTCTAAGTTTACTCTCTGATAGAGAAAGCACAATAATTGCTAGGAGTTGTGCTAAACGTTCATCTGTAGCGCGCACGACGTGGTATGATGACCATAGCTTACTAACGTGTCGGCGGAATCGCCTTCGTCGGGGCCCCTTCGAAAATTTTCGGAAAATCATGTAATGAGCAGAACAGCGAAAGGAGTACCAGAGTGACAGCAAGCAGCCTAATCAGAAGCCGAGTCTAATGCTCAGAGTTATTAAGTTCGGGATACTTATACTGGCCCAAGTTGTGATGGTGAACTTTCCAGGTAAGCTTACTCCTAATCCTTAATGTGTCACGTGCTTCACATTTTATATTATCTCATCATCCTGAGATCTTCGTACTCTTGGATGCCGTAGTGAGCTAGATAAAATCAAAAACGCAATACTAGTTCTGCCGTCATTCTGCATTGCCATTCAGCTTCCGTCCATCTTTGGTCTTGAAGTTCTTCCATGTCTATCTTTTGGTCTTAAAGTTCTTCCATGAAAAGAATTCCAAAAAAACTCTTCAGATAGAAGTGAGCACTTGCGAACAGGAAAGCATGTTGACCTCTCTAACTTCTTATGAAACTGAAATCGATTGTGAAATCTATGGATACGTACTCATGATCCCCATTCTAGCACATTTGCCACGCAGATGCGTTGCTTATCACCAGTTAAATGACACGGCACTTGTCACGACATCCTACACACTTCTCCTGAGACTTTTACCACTTCTCATAACATACCCCACCTTCTCTCTGAATCTCTAGGTACTTGTCATAGAATTATAGACACTTTTTAATTTTCAGCTCGGTCACTTAAAAGTCTTTGTCACCTACATAACACTTTTCAGTCTAAGTATCAATTCAAATGTTGTTTTTATGATTGGTAGTTCCCGGGTAAAAGATGCACACTGACTCCGAAAAGGGTCTGAAGTAATACCTTCTGTAAACCACCCATTAAGCAGTTTGGCACCAAAGGCGATTACTCAAAAATTAAACGCTAAACACGCCTCTTACTGCGTCTCCTTTGGTTCACAGAGAAAAAGGTCACTGAGGAAAACCTAGGGGTTAACATATTTTCAACCCTCATTGTATCTGCACCAGATAAATGCAAATGGACAGTAGAACCCAGAACTCGTCTAACTAGTTTGGTGTTCTAGAAATTCCATCAGGTTGAGTCAACTTTAGGTGCATAGCGTAGCATTGCAAACGAAATTTGTCATAGGCATATGATGTGACCAGCGTGACGCAAAACACGCCCCCCACTGAGCTGAGAATGGGATGATTCAGAGTTCTGCAGGCCTGATAGGCTCCGTCATACACTCTTGTTCACAGACCGATGAAGTCAACAGTCCCTGTCAGGAATTCGCACTGAATTCTTACGAGAGGCAGGAGAAGAAACGTGGGCTCCCTCAATCGCTGATTCTATCCAGCCCAGAAAAGGTTCTGACTAAATTGACGTCAGACGAGAACAGACGTCATGAGCACGAGGTTGATTTTTTTCTGACCCGCTGACAAGCACAGCAGGACATGAGCGTCGACACGCGCGTTGACATGGATAGGCGGACGAAATTTATTTGTTGGGGGTTAGCTGTCAAATCGATTTTCTGAGTGGGCATAGATCGTTGGTTATCATATTATTTTAAAATGGGGCAGTAGAAGGTCTCCATCATCAAGATCCGATGTGAATGTTACTGCTGTGTTCTTGAGTAGTTGATGTGGATTGTAAAGACAGTTGGTAGTAGCAGAAGTTTATTATGAAAAATAAACGATGAACATACGATGAAAAACGATCACAATGACAACAATGATCTGCTTGTATACAGTTCAGCTAAGCCTTTCAAAACATTCTATGCACAGAGAAATGTTATAGAACACAAAATAGTACGAATTGTTGTTCTCGGGGCCAAATTCCGGTCCGCATTTGTAGACTATGGCTGTTTTATAATGCGACACATGATATTCGTGCTGAGACCCGGATTCATCTTTCTCCCAGCACTATTATCATGTGCCGCCTGATGCAATAGTCGACCGGGATTCGGCTCCGAGAACGATAGTACATTAAGGTGAACACAGAGAAAAGAATATTCTCGAAAGTTGCGGATTATCGGCCTTTTTGTGGAGAGTTCCCATTTTCAGAGGTTTTGTGAGCACAAGGTCTAAATCATCTCTTTCAAATCAGAATTTTCAGATAGGGAGCAAAAGTTTATAAAGACGAAGGATACAGTAAAAAAAGATGTTCATCGCTGACTTAAGATAGAGATGTTATCTTGATTCACGGCACAACTCATCAATTGTGATCAATTACTAGGTCTCGGTGGTTCAAAAGAGCAACCGGTAATCCACCTGATTATATCAAAGAAGACGACCAAAATAAAAAGCAGAATTTACTGAGTTCTCACATTAATGAAATTGTTGCGTTCTTTCGGTTGCCCTCGTCGTTGTGTGGTTTGATGTCGGTGTCGTCAGGACCGCTGCTTCAGATGTGCAGTCGTAGTCGGTCGCAGCAGTCGAAGCAGATGCGGTAGAAAATAGTCAAGAGCAGCCGTCGCCGGAGTCGTCCCAATCGCGAAATAAAGAAATCGCAATTGTCTGTCCCAAATTTCCTCAGATTCACAGGCGTTAGGGCCCCCACGATTACGGTATTTCGATCGATCGATTTGACTGGCATTCCTCTCGTCGATTTCCTCATTGCGTGTCTCATTTTTTTCTTTTCTCTGGTTTTATTAGTTGTAGGCGTTGCTTCTTTTCCTGTTATTTTAACATGTAGAGAATAGTTGTACTTAGGGTTTGATGGGTAAAATGCGTTAGGAACTGGAAACTAACACTAACGACACAATTGTTTTGCTCGAATAATTCAGTACTTGAGCACATCAATCACCTATAAAACTATAGAAGCACGTATAGTTCCCGTATTGTATTTAGTCTGAACCATGGACAAGGTTCGCGGCAACTCCGGCCAACGAGACCTCAATTGCGCACTTTGATCTACTGTCGCTGCCCCGTACATTCATCAGACTTAAGTTATGGCACGAACCCTATGTATTCGGTATTCGGCAGCGTTATCGATCACGCTACCTCGAAAACGGTATTTTGAGGCTCACGATGCCATAAGGCTGTCAAATCTTCCTAAACAAAGTCTTCTCTTCGTTCAGTGTAGTACGACCTACACCAAGGAACCACAAAAAAAGGTCCAGCTCGGGGTGAAATTAGCGATTCAAAATCGGTCGTGTTCCGATTGGACAAGTCCTTCATGATACCTTTCATTTCGGATGAAGTGAGCAGCGCCGTCAGAAAGTGCTTGCGAAGAACGGGGTTAGAAAACACAGTGGCTTTGGTAGACATCCCACCCAATAATTTGAAACGTCAACTGGTCAGAAATCGCCTATACCATCGCGCCTGCGTTATACCACAATGCGTCATTTGCCCTCAGGGCAGGGAAGGTGATTGTGCTGCTACAGGTGTCATCTATCTCATCACATGCCAGAGCTGCGGTGAGGAATATATCGGAGAGACAGCTCGACCATTGCATGTGCGTATCAAAGAACACTTAGATGGGAAAGGAAGGTCGCGCAGTTACACTGCACTGGGGACCCACAGAGATAATTGCCACCGGGGGGAGGATTTTGAGGTGCGAGTGGAGATACTGGCGCGGGAGGTCACGACAAGTGCGCGAAAAGCTCTCGAGGCGTTCTGGATCCATGCGAGAGATCCCAAGATCAACCGGAAGGACGAGGGCCTATATATAACCCGGGAACTCCAGCCCTATATCAGACTTGCCTTCTGATTCGGGCCGAATTTCTGTTCCACCGGTGCCCATCCGTACTCCTACTGATCCATGATCGCTTGAGGACTTGATTAGGTACGATACGTTGTCTACTTTTTCTCCTGTTTATCAGTTTGGAAATTTGGGAGTCGATTTTCTGTAGAGAGTTTACCGTTACGGCGTTTGACCGTGTATTTTTATAAATGGAATTGGCTCTTTCAGACTCTGAAGAAGGCGAAGCCGCCGAAACGTCAGTCGAATAAAGTCGGTTACCACCTCGTGCCAAGCTGTAATCATATTCAAAAATATTCTGTTTATTTATTTAATTATTTATTTATTTATTTATTTATTTATTTAATTATTTATTTATGTATTTCATTATTTATTTATTTATTTATTTATTTATTTATTTATTTATTTATTTATTTATTTATTTATTTAATTGTTCATTTATTGTAGCCAACATAAAACATCAATGCCCATAGCAAACGAATTAGCAAGTACTATTGGCCGTGTGGTGAACAGTAGATCACAGCAACCCTTTTGTGTTTGTTTCCCGCGAAAAAATTGCTTCTGTATGCTCCGAAACTAAATCATTAGTTGCTATGCACGTCAGAGGGGTTTGGCCACACACAGAGTCATAAACTCGAATTTCTATGAGCAGCGTTGTGGACCTCTGCACGAACAGGTATTTTTGTAACTCAGAGGCACAGTACGCCCTCAGGTATAAATTTGAAGATTTGCATTCAATTGCGTAGTAAACCCTCTCTGTAAAACACGTGTCAAGTGCGAGATCTCAATTCCTCCAAGAAATAAGCGACCATCAAGGGTCACAGTTACTCTCTGATTTTCGAACTTAATGGCGGATATATTGCTGGATGGATTTTAACCGCGTCGTCGTTGTTCACTTCATTGCCGGTTCGTCTACCCATTCCTATTCGGTCTCGTGCAGCGACTGCGAATGAAGATAAATGAAGGCGCGAGACAACTCGTCCACCAAATATTGGTCCTCAAAATATAGACACTTTTGAAGAGCCATAATTCCGCTTGTACGAAGCCTTGAGCGCGATCTCCGAGATGCCATTAATATCAGCGGGTGATTTTCTCCAAGACAAGCATGAAACCTTGAAAATTAATTTTGGGCTGCCCTGTGCCTTCATACCCTGGTAGAAACTACTAAATAAGCAGTTGGCACCGGAAACATTCCCTCAGAAAATATACGCCAACTATGTCTCTAACTGCGTCTCATTCGGTTAACATAGAACATAGTTACTGCAGAAAACCTAGAAGTCCACATATTTTCGATAGTCACTATATCTGCACCAAGGAAATGCTAATTGGCAGTAGAACCCATCTTGTCTAACTAGTCTGGGGTTCTAGAAATTCTATCGGATTGAGTTAACTTTAATTGCATAAGACAGCGTTGCAAATGAAATACGTCATAGGCATATGATGTGACCAGCGTGACGCAAAACACGACCAACAGAGCTGAGAACTGGAAGGTTCTGAGTTCTGCACTTCTGATAAGCCCAGTCAAACACATTTATTCACAGACACTGATGAAGTCAACAGTCCCTCTCAGAAATTCTAATCGAATTGCTACAAAATGCAGGAGAAGAAACGTGGGCTTTCCTCAATACGCTGATTCTATCTCGACCAGAAAAGGTTCCTAACTACATTGGCGTCAGATGAGAACAGACGTCATGAGCACAAGGTTGATTTTTTTCTGACTGCTGACATGCACAACAGGACATGAACCTCGACCTGCGCGTTGACCGAATGGATAGGCGGACAGAATTTCGTGCCTGTTCTTTGATGGGGGTCCCCTGCCAAATCGATTCTCTGTATGTGCATAGATCGTTGGTTATCAATACATTCATATTACTTTGAAATGCCAAAAATAGGAGCAGTACGGGTCTCCATGGTTAAGGTCTGAGTGTCACATGGAAACAACCCCGAAATCATTCAGAATTTTTAGACGGAAAGCACAACCTCGACAGAAAGTAAATATACGTGAAAAAAAAACAATTTGATAGCTCACTCAAGATAGAGATGTTTTACTGACTCTTCGAAAATTTCATCATTCAATCATAAAAATATAGAAACCCACAAACAGCCTAGCTCTCTCATTTTGAGCCGGTCTCAGTAAGGCTTATCTGGCTTACCATGTCAGATGCTCCTCATCACTGTTACATTTTGCAGTGACCGACCGCTCCGCTGCTTGCAACGCCCGGAATTACCAAGGGAGATTGGCTTTATACTCGGCATTCGTAGGGGTTATCGATCATGCTTTATCGGAAACGGCATCCAGGGACCCCTAAATAGTTAGTACATAGTTATGACTTGATTACATCGGTGAGGAAGCGCAGCCGAAAAATCACAAATGGGGAAGAGATGAATAGCAAAAAATGAATAAATAGAAGAATCTACTTCAACAATAGGAAATTCGGTAACGGAAATCTGTTGAATGTTGCTGCATGCGTTGGTTCGAGCCAAGCGCGTTGAAATGTTCGAGTGCGTCCGAGCGGAAATTGCAATTGGAGCGCATCACGGGTCCTTCTAGGCCCCTTCTCCTTCTACAGCACTCCCATCGCGGAACACCAAACCAACAGGGATTGGAACTTCCGCTGCAACCCAACCTGAAGCCAGACAGCGATCACTGCGAAATTCACAGCGCCAAACCTAATTTGGATTGATTCCCGAAAGCCTCAATATGAGCCGTTTCCGGTAATGAATCACAAGGAAGAACACGATTTCCATGGTACGCGCGTCACGTTGTCCTCGGCGAGTACTCGTGCCGTTTTTTGCAACAGCAACGACGTGTTCTGCTTGCATAACGTTTCGAAACACGTGACAAGGATTATGACTCGGTCTAGTGCTGTTTACATTTGTAGGCGTACCAACGTTCTCAATTCCTGTTTATGCCGAACTCGTTGTTGAAAACCCAAAGGATAATCAGCGCTTTTCTGACTTCATTCTTCGTCATCAGAGGAAAGTCATCATTTTTCTATGTGCTCTCTCTCTCGAGTAGTGCTTTCCTCAAGGGTATATGGCCTGTTGTACTGCCACATTGTCATGTGTAGTTCTTAGTGCTTGCCCATCCTTGCTAACCCTTCTGTTTCGCTTTCATGGAGTGTGTTGGAGTCGTTATAACCTTTTGTCGTTGTGATGTTCTGCCTCTTCCCATTTAGCTGTCCTAATCCTCACCTTGAAAGCACTCTTGTAAACGTTTTTTGGTGGCGTGCTCTTCAGTGTTATTACCATCATTTCTTCCATTGCGAAATCGCGTTTCACAGTGATTGCGTTATACACAATGTTTCCTACATACATATCATATCCAAGAGCAAGTCTTGTGTCATTTCAATAGAAAGAGCCTTTGGTGCCGTTTCCAGATGTCTCACATGATTCCCGAATGGGCGATTCTAAGCAGTGTTCTGACAAGAGGGCGCAAGAAACACTTTCTGTTGTTTTCCGCCCAGAGAGCAAAAATGGGAGCTGATATGAGTTGCAAAAATATGATTTGCTGCATAGATTATGAAAAAGTAGTTTAGTGGCCTGACTCTACTCATGAACTCGACTTCGGGGCATATTCTTTGTCGTAGTACTATTTGTGTTAAGTTTGATTTATATGCACTAGCGATGTCGGAGCTGAGACTTTCTGATATTTTACCTTCTCAATGTTTAATGTAGCTGCGACAGTGCTATGCCACAATGAAGCGTGACGTAACACAGGTAGATAGAATTACCGGTGCAGTGTTCGATTAATTAACCCGTAAAACGTCGCGGTTACGGCATTTTACTTTGTAAGGGGAAGGAGAAATCTTATATGATCCAGCTATCTTATCGTTACATAGGATGTGCGGCTAATGTCAGCTCTGGGTAGATTGGAGAGGCATAAATGATGGCAGTGCCTCCTTAACCCGCTGCAAAAACCTGTCTAGACACTATATTCAAGCCCAGATTAATAGGACACGTAGTCTTATCAGAAGTATGGTGCAAAAAGCCATAACAAATAGCCGTCGTCGAATTCTATTACTTTCACAATAGTCGAGCGACATGCAAACGTCTAAACAGTTGCTGCTAATGTCTCCGATCCGTACATCATGATAGGGCGAATAGCAAATAGGTAGGCGCGCAACTTGATTCGCGGTGGGAGTGGACCACAAGTACTTGGTTAGAGAATCGATTGCAGATGTAGCTTTCGCACATCCTTGTTGAATATTTGCTCCATAATTAACATCGTTATTCAGTAGACCGCCCATAGGACAGAAATCATCCACAAATTAGACACGTCGTCTCACAAACTCCTGTTGATGTCCTCTGAGAGGTCCACACCTGTTTGCGTTTTTATGGACAAAGACAAAGTTCATAGGATGCAGCATACTTCGATACGAGGAGCTCAATCCTTTGCAGTTTTATGTTGTTTTCAGCGATTAGAACTATGTCGTCGGCTTACTCCAGAGCTCGACAAGGAAGCTTTCTCATTTTTTTCTGGTAGGTATCACGTCCATAGGAAACTGTTTTGCAACTATACGAATTATTCCACCTCACCAAATGTATGTAAAGGATCCCGCAGTTGATAAGAAAATGTCCTGCTACATTTCTTTGCCTTACTCCTATTTTCGAGAGCTGACGTAAATCTAAGAGGTATACGATCTGCTGCTATAGTTCCTTTGTTCCTGTATTCTCTCAATCGCGCATACGTTTTCGGGACTTCAACGGCTCGCAGAGTGTTGAGCTCACGACTACGATGCGGAGAGTCAAACTCAGCTTTGCTGTTCAAAGAAGCAAGATGTACTGGCTTAGTGTGTATCTGTTAACTTTTGTGCTGCTGCGCTAATCATGGATCGACTCGTCTTGTGCTTTCTATCATCAGAGCGTTAGGAAATCGCATGGAGGTGCGCCTTACCGTGACTGGGGAATGTTATAAGGACGTAAAGACAAACCGAACATTGCTCGACACGACGCGGTCGCTTCACGGCTCTATAATTTTCTAAGTTTTCACTCCGATTTTGTGGTCTTGACCACCTATGGTGCTGTTTTCCTACTGCCTAGTCCAAGCTGATCCTCAACTGCTCACCCCTGGCGAAGGACGGCATGTGAATGCAGACACACCGCTCTCCACTTCGTTTATACCCTACCTTTTATCAGTTGGTTATCATCAATTTTGTTTACGAGAGCCGTGACGCGACTGCGTCGTGTCGAGCAATGTTCGGTTGGCCTTTACGTTCTCACGGGAATGTTGAATCCTCAGACAGCTACTTCATCACCTTCATGCCCACTGGGAAACACAGAGTTGCTGCACGATACCGCATTTGCCCCAACAGGATTATAAACTGACATTCATCGTGTATCCTTAATACCCCGGCTTTGAATATTGTCGATCCTAGAATTGTAGCCCTTTCACACAATCAGTCCGCATTCTTAGTCCATCACGGGATTTATCCTAAGTGCTTTTAAACTAGGCGGAATATTCATAAATCAGGATGGCCGCATGTTTCGGCAAAATCCGAGCATCACCAGGTGCAAAACCGCAGACAGACTGTCCTGTAAGAGGACACGAAAATATTCAAAACCGCAGACAGACTGTCCTGTAAGAGGGCATGAAAACAGAGTTGGCCACAAGGGCTATACTACCGATATCCTTCCTCTATGGTTTTCTATTCTTGAATACCTTTCGGCTGTCTACCACCATCCATTTTTGCTGTTCTAAAAATGCGGGAACGGACCGGATTAGGGAGTCAGAACTGCGGTTGTCGCCGTGTTTGTCTGATCAACCCCCTTCCGGGTACTAGTGAATACCCTATTTTACCTGCCCGAGTAAAAGTTTAACAAATTTTCATTACAAAAATTTGATAATTTCTCTATCTGTACTTTTTTCAACGGGGTTATTTGAGTGGCTGAACACGAATATGGGGCACGTTTATTGGATAATCTGAACGATCATGAATTTCTACGGCGGATTTAATTCAGTTTGCCTACAGAGCTCGCAACATTTGCGATCACAACTTTTTTCACTTTAACTAGGGCAGGTATGATAGGGTTTTTATGACTACTCTGGAGGTAGTTGATCAGAAAAACCCGGTTGGGTGTCAGAATGGATCTTTGCTCTGGGTGTCTCGGAGTGGCTTCATCATATATCTCGCTTATTCGGGGGAATTGAGAGTTCGCACTTGGCTGTGTTTTAAAGGCAGCATGCATGCTCACAACCGTGGTTCGGTTCAGATAATAGCATAAATAGGACCGCACGGCTCCTGCCATGGCGTGAACGACGTTTGAAGCTCCAAAAATCATCCAGGATGACAGTATTTGGGACTATCGGCAACAAGGGCGGATTATGTCAGGAGTGCGGCTTGATATCGGAATTTAGGAGGTATCAGTCAATAGTTCGTTATTACATGGTTACTCATTACTGAACGCTGCTATTCCTGTGTTTCCTTGCCACCATCTTGACCTTTTTGTGAATTATTGCATGGAAGAGGCTTCATTTCAATTGTCCTGTTGGAGGAAGGGGGGAGGAGTCTATGATTTGTGGGTATTTCCAGTGAGTTTCTTACGAGTTTTCGGCGAAGAGTGGAAACAAGATCGAATCTCTTACGTGCGACCTCATACATGTGTCGTCTATGAAGAGGAAACGATGTGACAGTAGGAATAGAAGGAAACATCAGGAATAGCAATGTTCAGCAATAAACAACTGGTTGACAAAGGCTTATTGATTGATTATGGTGGATTTTAGCAAAGGCTACAACCGCACCACCGCCTTCCCGATCGGTAGCCTGTGCGACTCATTGGGCCTTTTTTAGATGGATCGCGGCGCCATTACATGGTAGCGCCCCATATTGATCATTTCGCGTCGCGTCGCGGCATCGCGCCGTCTTCAGAGTCGTTCGCGCTGGGCGGATGAGGTCCCGCCAAATGGTCTCAGACTATGGAAAAACCTGACCGCCGACCAAAAGACGACCGCCACCGTGATGGGCGTTTGTTGGTCGGTTTTTTGCCGGCGGTTAGTCTGAAAATTCCTGCGGTTGGTTCGGCGGTGAGACCGCAGGCTTCTGCGGTTGGTCTGCCGGACCTACAGGTTGTCCGCTGGTTCCTGCGTTTGGTCTGCAATTTCCTGCGGTTGGATTACAGGTTGATGCGTTTGGCCCGCAGGCTCCTGCGGTCAGTCAACACGTACCCTGCGGTCGTCCTGCAAGCTGTAGCGGTCGGTCCATAATAAAGGCAGTGTTCACGATGGTTTCCGTCCCCGAGTTCTTCACATAAAATAATGCGTTAAACACGAAGAATTACAACAATTACGAAGAAGCGGCGAGAAGCGCACTAAAACGTCCTATTTCAGCGACATTATTTTATGACTCGGACTAGTTGTCCGGTTTTATGAACATGTTCTCGGTGGTTGTCGCCGGTGAAAAACTGATTCAATTGAAAATTGATGAATATTTTAGGGAAAACAATATTAGTTAGGGTCCGAAGGAAAGAACGGAGCAATAGAAAGCGAAGAACCACAAATGACTGGTGCATAAAAGATTTCATTGCCTCATCGAACAGTTCCTGTGAGAGTAAAGAGGTGGGGTGAGAGTAAAAGATTTCGTGTACTTCTGAAGCGTTTTTCTCAATTTCGACGTCACTTTAGTTCTACCCAGGGGCCAATCAATCGATATAGCGAATAATCTCAAAATTGTAGATTATCGTGAACACTGCCTTTAAGCCAAGGCTAGCCCATTAGGTACCTTGATTCATCCGGGTTCAGCTGCGATTAGCCTGTGAGGTCACGTACGTAGCCCATTACCCCCCCCACATAGTTGGTATAGACTGAGCCATGACTACATAAGGTCTATTTTTTTAATACACGTCTACTGCGCCATCCAGCGCGTTCAAACCCAAGCATAAATGATTAGGGTGAATTCGAGAATATACACTGCTCTAGCGATTTCTCCCCTCAGGGCCCACCACATTCGACCACCACCAGACATGCACGTATACACAGAAATGTTTCTCTCCAGATTTATTTCTTCTTGAAGTTGTTCCAACGGATAAAAATGTCAACATCGAACAGACAACACTGTTAACCTCCAGCAGAAAACAGGGGTGGTAGTAAATGGTGTGTTAACCGCGAATAAACCGCCACCTCCAAGCCGCCAACATACCGCGAATTAAATGCAGTGGAGCCGCCAAATTAACACGTATTAACCGCCACCTCCTGGCCGGCTACGAACCGCGAAATAGGTGCCACGGTTTGTTGCCGGTTTAACGGAAGCTGCCCTCTGCTTACACATACATTATGCGTGACCTTCGTCCGCATAAGTATTTTTTACACTTGGACACGAACGACGTTTACGATGGAAAGACGAGGGATCGGAAAGATTATACAAGTAATGCTATTTATTTTATTCATTAGGAAGAGCTTTCAAAAGGAACTTCCTAATATTTCGCTTGTTCGAAACACGATCAGAACGCAATTTTTTAAAATTTCCTTGGAAATCCTAATTCTCGTAATTTTTTATGAGCTCCGTGAGTTTTCAGGACCACTCTCGAAAAGACATGTTAGGTTAATCATTAGCCTCAATCAATCAAATGCGTGTGATCTGACAAAAGTTTGCATTTGTAGTAACTTTGTTAACTTTTTTTTAAAAAATTTTTCAAACAAAAGTTTTTTTGAAAAACAAAAAAATTCTCCAAAAGAAATTTCGAGCGAACGAAAATTTGAGAATTTCTGGATGAATTATTTACAAGGTGTTCTTGAAAAGGTAACGCTAGGTGCGAAAAAGACATTCCGCAACTCGTCGAGTAATGCATAAATTCAAAGAATGTCCTGCATTCAACTGAAATGGATAGTTAAAAACCTAAAAGAATGATGATAAACTAGATAGTCTATTTTCGTTCTTGAAAGAGAATTCTATTGTTTTTTTTGGGAGTGTGCAACTCAAGTCTGGCGTCCGAGATTGGGGTAATGGTGTGGTTTTGGTCAGTGATGCAGTTGAATTTGTCAAGTTTTTGCCGTCTTCTCAAAATGAAACTAATCCACCGCCCGCAGTTAGTGCTGAAAATATATAGAAACACTGTTACACACTCATATGCGCAGCGTTTAAGGAAAAGATTTTGTACACATATTTCAAGGTAAGAATTTGAAACACTTCGAGTGGCTCTACCAATGCACCTAAGCAAGTGCGTCGCGGACCCTAAAAAAAGGGGCCACGATGGCACTGATCTGGCAATGAAAGAGGAGTATTTGAATCTTGCAGAAAAAGGAGAACAAATACAGTTGGTTTTAGAAACAAGTTCGCATTTCTTTCCCACAAAACTCGCCCGATACGCCCCGACAAATGCTGATTGAACATTACTAAAGCATCAAATCACTTGAAAATCAGTGGCTTGGAAAATTTTCACTTTTTTGCACTAAAAAAGTTGTGGAAACCCCTTCGAAACGCGAGCAAACAAATAATTTACTACATACTCCTCATAGCCTGTGCTATGCAATGAATTATGAAAATGAAACTAACCTGATAATAGCGAAGCGAATGAATTTCGGAAGAAAATAAACAAAAGCGGGAGAAGTGTCGGCGCTCGTCGAGAAATTAACAGCTGATTGGGAGGGATTGATTAGTGCCACCAAAGAAGACGGGAAACGTGTTTCAGCAATGATCCTTGCTTTGTTTTTGATCCCTCATCGCCCGTTTCCCTGGCGGAAGCCGTTAAAAGACTCTCCCTTGGAACACCTTTCAGTTTTAAAGATAGGGTGACGTCTTGGATCAAAATCGCTAACAGTGCTATCAAACTTCCTTAACCCTATTCATTAATTAAACTCGTACTTGCCCTCAGTATAGATGGTCAAAACTGTTCCTACTGTATCTTGCTAACCGCATCCAAAAACTCCTCGGGAGCAGTTTTTCGTTAACCGCCAGTTCCTCTCGCATTTCAGCACTATTTCCGTGCTGTCTGCGAGAGTATGTTAAACGCGAACTTACCGCGAGGATGCCACATGGCGGAATTTTAGAGAAAAAACAGACCAGGGGTCGTATTCGCCAACAACCCGCCGAGGGTAGTCGAAGGGAAGCGGAAGGGATGATACCGCGCGCGGCAGAGGAGCAGATCAACCCATCTTACACCATGTAAGATGGAAATGCAAAGTGTGTTACGTATCGATATCACTGCAAAAAGATAAAGATTCCATCGCGAAGCGGCCATTTTTCAGCTATGCTATTCGAAAAATTCCGGCGGTCGCGAGGGAAGCCAAGGTAGGCGAGAGGTGGCCGTGGAGCGCGCGTTTTGTACTGAAATTTCACCTCATTTACCCTTCGACTACCCGGCGGGTTGATGGCGAATACGACCCCTGAAAACGTTTTGAAAAGGCTATTTTTCGTAACAAAGGTTACAATTGTCGCTTTTTCGAGACGTTTTCATTGGAAGTGTATAAGAGGCCTACCACTGGGGGATGTTAGAGTGAAACTAGAGCGAGTATCAAGAGTTATCATTACAATCTGGTGTGGTTAAACTCGCGTTTAACGCGAATTTAACTCCTGTTAACTCGCGTTTAACACACCCAATTACTACCACCCCAGTGTAAACTTTCAACGGGCAACAATGCACCCCCAAGTGGTGGTCGCCTCGCGATCAAGCTCTCCGCTTGGTAGTGAGGCGCTCTGCAGTTATTGCTAAGCGATACCCTATGAAATTTGAGTCATTTTCCCTTCTTGCTTATGTTTAAGTACTTCTTCTCCTGTATTTATTATTACTACATCTTGTTTCCAATGTTGTGCTCCATAAGTAGAGTACGCGTAATCACTTTTGTCTGATGAATGGACGGGGCTGCGACGGTAGATCTCCCAGCGCGAATCGAAACCCCATTCTCCAGTGAGGCCGCCAACCCCGCACGGCCAGCCGCCTGGTCCATACGTCAGACTAAAATAAAAACGGAAACCATACTTTCGTATTTTTGCTTGGCGCAGCCATCCCTAATTAGTTTCTTCAGAACAAGCACCGGTTCTTCGCCCTGCACCGTCCCGCTGTTTTTTCGTAGCTTCCGGTTAGTTTTCTCAAACTCATTTCTTTTCCTGAGCTTCTTCTTTGCTACTGTTTTGTTCTCAGTGTTGTCTTTTATCATTCCATTCATGTTTTTGCATGAGGGGTCCATTTCGAAATTGTTTTCTTCGGGACAGGACCAGTTCCACGCCTCACACCAGAAAGGCTCTTTCTTTGGCAACGAAAAAATCAGTCTAACGCATGGAAATAAAAGTCGACTTAATGACAAGGAAAAGTACACAATGAAGGAAAATGAGAAAAAATGGATTGCAGGCAAAATGATTTCGAAATTAGTGTGCATTGTTGCGTGAATTATGTGATGTGCGTAGAATTGTGTGGTCGCGACAGCCCATCGTACCACATTCAAGATCGCGACGCGGGGCGATTTTCAATGCGATGCGTTTACCGTGCCGCCCGTCAACAATCGTTCCGCCCCGCGATCGGGCTCTAAAAAGGACCATAGAAGATGAGTGCACCCGATCGCGCTGTCAAATGCGGAGTTCTTCATCTAGGTCGAAAGCGCTTTCAAAACATTGGACGTTCAAAACATTAACGCAAAAACAAAGCCGCAACGTACACTGTGATTTCAATTGCCCAGCCTTGCGATGGTCTCGCATTTCGCAATCTGTGGGGGCAGAGCTGCTTCCCAAGAACTGTGTAAGAAGTTTCTGTCAGGATTTCGAAAAAGATAATAAGCATCTCCGTAACCCAACGTCAGCGATCATATATTTTGCACCTAGTTCGCCCCAAACCATGTCCAACCCCAACCTAACCCGGCGCGTATCCTCCGTCAAATGTCGTTATTCTCACGACCAGGGGTGTGCGGCAAAGGAATTTAAAATTTCGGCAAACGGCAACGGCAAACCCCAAAAATGGCCGGCAAACGGCAAAATCTGTTTTTTGCTATAATATACCAACGTTTGTTTAGTCGTGTGGTGTTCCATGCAATATGTACCAGTTACTTTATGCTTTGCGTTTCACTAGAATTCCAGGAAGAAAAAATCCCGTATAATTGAAGCTACTTGAAAGCCTCAGGTGATCAGAGAATGCCAATAGCACCGTTCTATATGTGATCTGTATAGAAGTCCTCGGACAGTCGGGGCTTAGTATGTCGCCACAATACCGTTAGTAAGCCGGCACAAAGGGATCGGCAGCACCTGTGCTGTAGCTGCTGGTAACAACAGGATATGCTAGCAACGACCAGGAGCTCCTGCTTCTTGTGCTGGCGTACTAAGTCTTTGTTTATCGTGGCACGCATGCTACTGCCAGCCCCTCTCTCCTAGTGTCTGCTGACACTCTTCCATTGATTTGTCTAATACGAATGAACATTGCAGCATCCTCTTGTACGACGGCGTCGGGTATATAAGGCGGCCAGTCTCGCTGAGGGGGCAGTTGGCCGTTTGAGGCCAGTCCGATGAGGTGACCTCGTGTCACTGTTCGGAAGTTAATTTTTGGAACGCTGAGGGGTTCATCCCCATCGCCCATCGCGAGGGAAGCCTCCTGGTTGCGGACCGCGGCGAGAATGTTGTCACTGCTGCTGGCCGTGACAAGAATTATATCCAACACCGGTAAGGAGGGTGGCAGTCCAAATTCCGTCGATAATGAGCGTTAGTACGCCAGCATACGTTGGCAGGATATGCTGCCGCAACCAGCAGCTCCTGCACACAACCAGCGTTAGTATGCCAGCATACGTTGGCAGGATATGCTGCCGCAACCAGCAGCTCCTGCACACAACCAACGTTAGTATGCCAGGTTTGCCCTGGCGTACTAACGGTATTGTGCCGACGTACTAAGCCCCGACTGTCTGAGTCACTATCCAAGATCAACAAGGCTTGATGATCAGTCGACATTTGTGGCGAAAGACAACCATAGCAAGTAACACACTCAGGATTCTCTTTGTCTCTCACTTGATATGGTTTCACTTGTGAGGCTACAGGAGTGGAGTGAGATTAGTCTAGTTGTATGCAGTGCTAACAATCAAAGTAAACTCCAAATTCCCACGGGGAATCAAGAGCTCTGAAGGGCGCGTTGATCGATAGAACAGAATGAGAGAATATGGTGACAATTCAACTGTTACATGCGACGCGCGCGATGGAAAGCCGCTGCGCTCACGTCACCGCTGGAGCCCCGCGTGCAGTGCGTTGAGCCAGCCGAATGCTCTTGGGCGCTTCCCTTTCTGTGTATTTGGTCTTCAAGCCGGCACGAGGCTTATTACGACAACAATATCGGATAAAAGCGAGCAATAAATCGCTCTAAACGGTCCCAAACCTGAATGTGGTGTGTTCGCACCACCCACTTCCCCTGTGGCTACAGAGGAAGTGGGTGGGGCGAGCACACCACGTTCAAGTTTCGGGGCGGTATTTGTACATATTGCAATTATTATAATTTTCTCCTCTTTACCACGTTTCTTGACTAACTCAGCTCTGCCACTGAGTCAACTCTTCGTTTCATCTATGGATCTCGAAATCGAAAACATTATTGAACCTTGCCTCTAATGACCGCTGAGAACACTGTTAAAATAAAAAAAACCGGACGAAGTTTTTGCAGATTTTATCAACTTCCTGTCCCAATTATGACCATCAGCCCACCAACCGACTATTGGCTGACCGATTTATACTAGTTCTCAACGGGTTTGTATGTTTAAAAGCAGTGTTCATGATGATTTTCGCTCCCGAGTTTTCCACTCAAAACAATGCGTTGGCAACCAAGTGTAAGCAAAACTACGAAGAAACAGCGAGAAACGCACTAAAACGTCGTATTCCAATGACATTATTCTCTGGCCTGGACTAGTTGTCCGATTTTATGAACATGTTCACGGTAGCTGTCACCGAAAAAATGGGGCTAATCAAAAACGGAAGAATATTCTAGGCAAAACAGTATTAGCTAGGGTCTGAAGGAAAGTACGAAGCAACAGAGAGGAGAGCATTGCAAAAGACGGTTCCACAAGAGATTTCATTGTCGCAGCGAACAGTTCCTGTAAAACTTCATAGCTGGGGTGAGATTTGGGGATTTCGTGCCCTTCTGGTGCGTTTTTCTCGATTTCTTCGTCATTTCACATCTACCCGAGGCCCAACACACCAATCAGCAATTAATTTCAAAATCAAAGATTATCGTGAACACGGCCTTTAAATGGCTGCTTCCACGCTACAACTTTCATACCACTTGGTTTTGTAATCTTGGAACTTGCAGTAATCTGAATGCTTTTGAAAAGGCCTTTTTTTGCAAATCTAGCATTTCTAAGGGGTTAAGAGTTTGATAAATGAAAAAGACATTTGGAGGCTCATAAACAACTTAGAACCTAAACGAACTTCTCTGATTTCTTATTAAGGAGTTTATAGGAGAGTTTATATTATCATCAGTTACCAATTTAATGGGTACAATTACACATTACATCAGCTGGAACTAGTCAAAATAATTTTTTGTAGCAGCTTCGAATTGCTGACCAATACAAAAACTGCCATAAGGTCAAATCTTTTTGTTTTAACGTATTTTTGCCGAAAATTTGCCGTTTTAGACGAAAATTTCGGCAAACGGCAACGGCAACGGCAAACCCCAAAAATGGCCGGCAAACGGCAATTGGCAATCGGCAAACGGCAATTGCCGCACACCCCTGCTCACGACTCATGGCGCAAGCGGCGCGCGATTCTGCTCCCTCCGTCTGTCATGCGCTCTCTCACTAACTCACTGTCTCTAACCTCCGCTCCGCGCCAGCACGCGTAGAAAACATGCGAATTTCGTGGTTTAATAGCTTTCTTGTGCATGCCGCCCCCGAAATTTCATTTTTTCGCGGTTTCTTTGACAACGAATAAATCCAGATGAACCCGAATTGAGTTGATTTTCTGATAGGAGAAAAAAAACTACTCCAGTTTGAAGATGGGGTTTGAAGTTGAAGACTAGCGGAAATCTTTACATGTGATTGGATTCTGGGAGCCACCTTTTTTCAGTTTGAATTTTTTTTCTTTTCGATAGTGAGCTTTTGGGGTGACTCTGAATATGCTCGGAACCGTTTTCTGTGTATTCTAAATTACTTCAAGCAGAGCTCGATAGATTGTCTGCAGAATCCAGGAGGGCTGCTTGAACAAGGCAATTCGTCACGGTGCCGTCAAAATGACGCTACGTAGCCCGATCGCAACTCGGAAATTTCCCTGGTTATTGAGCTCCCATCGACTTTGCAGTAGATTTTGAATGCCAGCAAATTTTTCTATAACAAGCTGTTTTTGCAGATCCGCAGCGGGCTGCATTGTCAGGATATGGAAGCATCAGATTCCTAGCGCACGAATCACACAAACATCATGTCCGGACTAAGTTACAAATTTTTCCGACCACCAAACATTGTTCCAAACTACTTAATTGGGTCTAAAAACCATATAAATCAGTCCTGGGAAATACTTTTATTTGCCCACACCCGTGGCTTAGGAACCCTAGGATTCATGACAACTTGAAATTTTAGATAAACCCAGAGTGAGTTTAGTCTTCGATAGGGAGTAGAAAGAAACCACTCCAGATTGAAGATGGAAGTCTGGAGTTCAAAACCAGCGGAAATATTCGGTTGCGGTTGGATGACCGGAGCCATCGAATTTTTTTAAACTAGTCCGCCTCTGCGCCTGAATGATGAATTTATGACACGACATGTGGAGAGGGGGTAGTAATACAGAGTTCCGGCAAAGGGGGAGGGGGTAGTCACCTTTCGGACATTATCGCCACGTCGTGCTGATCTTACCTCGCGAGGTGGATAAAAGTTTCCGTATGCTTCACCTTATATACAGTACCGTGTAAAAGTCTATTCGCGTATCATTTCAGCGAATAATGTTTTTATACGTAACTTGGCTTGCCCTAAGCGAAACTCGATGAAACTTTGGTATGTTATGGGCTATCATAACCCTTGCTTTACACATACACAAAACTGGTTTTTGAGCATGCAGTTCTTTAAACACGGAATTTATTTATCATTTTGTGGTATTATCTCAAATTAGGACTTTTCCTTCAAAACATGGTCATTACAATTCCAAACCCATAGCAGTTATTTGCCATTTAAAAGTCTTCGAAACCGTTGTATAATCTTGTTAAAAATTAATCTCCATCGAAAGTTTTTTAGAAATAAATTCCAAAGAAAATCATGCGATATTGCACTTATTAAGTATCTCCCTTTGACGTTATCGAAAAAGAGCGAAAATTATGTTCCAGTTGTACTTTGTTAAAGCACAACCAGCACATATTTTGAAATGGTTCTGGGGTGAGTAATTTTATAGGGGTGAATTTCCAAAAATTAATTCCAACCTGTTCAATTTTCGGTCTTCAGAAAAGTTCTGATAGAGACTGATAGAGACTATTCTCTCACAAAGCTATATAACGGTTCCGAAGACCTTCTAAAGGTGAATAACTGCTAAGGGTTTGGATTTGTAAAAGTTATGTTCTGAAGGAATAGTCCTAATTCAAGATAATACCATAAAATAATAAATAAAATCCACATTTCAAAAACTGCACGCTCAAAAACCGATTTTGTGTATGTGTAAAGCAAGGGTTGTGATGCCCCATAACATACCAAAGTTTCATCAAGTTTTGCTAAGGGCAAGCCAGGATACGTATAAGAATACTATTGGCGGAAAAGCCACGCGAATAGACTTTTGCACGGTACTGTACGTGGCTCCCTCAAGTCGTCAACAATTTTATCGTCTCTTGCGAATGTTCCTACATTTTCGACAACTCTTTGTCTGGAAACGGGCTGGGTGACCGCGCAGAAGCACATGTCTCACTCGGCAGCTATACAAGCAGAGGGCGTATGTACATATGACATCCATGTTCACATGCACGCACTTCGCCCCCATGAGGGCATGCACAATGGGCCCCGCCTCACCTGCTGACAAAGAATTCATTTGACGAATCGCTGTTCATAATAATTTCCTACCTTGTTTTGCTCATTAGGTTCTCTATAAGTAGTATTCCGGAACTTTACAAAAAACCTCGAAACGTGCTTGGTAATCCCGACTCACTCCATAGTCACGGTATAAACGCAAAACAATTTTCTTCGCTGGAGACTGAGGAGTGGTGTTCAGGAAGCAAGGTCATCTGAGGTGCGTGTCGAGGAAGGTAGAACCTGAGGGTAACTCGGCAGTGATGGTATCACAAGAAAGCGCACGCAGCATTTCTGAAACGCCATTTTGGAATTGCTTACATGTAACGCGGAAACTGGTTAATTGGCTCGCCTATCGCTCAGTGAGCCGTTTCGCAGAATCGGCGATCCAATACAGATTGAGCATTCAAAATTGCCAACTTCAATAGATTTAGTTCAGAGTGAGTTCGCCGAAACTGTTTTCACATTCGCACTTCTATTGAAATCCCCCCACAAACATACGAATCTGAAATGAACCTCATTGGTACTCCTCGGTATTGCTATATGCTTGCGCGCCACCTCTTCACTCTATATCTGTCCTGTAGAATCGTCTGTGATTTCATGAGTGATTTATTATGCGGGCTAGGAGTCTGCTCTCTAACATTTATCCGATTAAAGGCACTGTTCGCGATAAAAATCGCTTTTCTGTTTCTTTGGCTATCTTGAAACCGGTCCCATTCTGATTCCAATGATGCTCCTGGAATCGTACAAGACCTTCTGGGAATAAAGTTATGGCCACTCAAAAATTAAGATAGGGAAAATGGTGGACGAGTTGTCCGAGGCTTGTAACTTCCGTCTTTTGAAGCCAAGGTATGCGAGCTGACCTGAGTAAAGAGAGAAGTTGAGAATGAAGGGAAGAACGGGGCTTCTGATCGGAAACCATCGCTCAACTCACGATTTCGAATGTTCCTTTGTTCACGTCGAGGGGCGGGAAGAGGCGGGACTTGCCCACTGCGGCGGGGTTTGCCCACTTTTCTAAGCCGTTTTGTGGCTCCTGGGTAGCTTTTCGTCCCGTTTCCTCGACGCTGTTCTGCTTCTGAGAGCCACGAGAAGCATTTAACATGAAACATTCGAGGATGAAGTTTATCGCGAACAGTGCCTTTAACTAAGTTTGATATTCCCACAATCATTTATTTACACACGCTTAAAAGGAAAAAAAGGGAAAAAAAACTAGAACCAATAAACATGAGCTCAGATATGCAAAAAACGCCTATGATTTCAGCAAGAGTTTGGCCATTCCCCGCTTGAATGTTATCATTGAGCTGGAAGTGAGTGTGGTTTTACTTACACGAGCATACGCTGAACCCGCCATTACTGTAAGGAATTTGCGTCTAGTTGTGGTTTTCGGCCTCGCAAATGATATTTTCCTTTCCTCACCCCGTGTTTTTGAGAGGAATATACTGAAGAAATGTGAAAATTTAGCACCAGACATCCCGTTGAAAAGCTTGTGCACCATACAAATGTCAAACAATTCACGTAGTTACTCTAGGTTGGCTATGTTGAAATGTTGGTTCCTAATCCTGGCATTTGGAATTTTAGAGTACAGAAACCCTCCACGCCGTATTAATACCTTTCTGGTAAAGTTGTTCTGCACTTTCTCTAGAAGAGTGATGTATTTTTTCCTGTACGGAGAGAAGACAACCGTACCATTTTCAACAAGCGGGCGAACGTAAACCTTGTACACTCTCAAAAGGACGCTACTGTCTTTAGTAGTGAGAGCCTTAAAAATTTGATAGGTACGGTTGTGAGCCCTTTTGTACAACTCTTTGTAATGAGAATTGAAATCTAGCTTCTCATCATACAAGAAACCGAGATCCTTGATTTGGCTGACTCTCTCAATGGGCAGCATGGAAGAACCAATACGCATCCAGAAAGACTTTCCGGGAGAAATCGGAATCTGCCATATCGTTGACCATGCTTGTAAACGATCGATAGCTGTTTGCAAGCGCTCTGTATCAAGAAGGGTAGAGACCTCCCGGTAAATTTTCAGGTCGTCGGCATATTATCTACAAACGACCCCATTTTTGCGCAAAATATTACCCAGATCAGCGGAAAAAATAGTATATCGGCGACAGTACACCTCCTCGTGGCACTCCACTTTTGACCTCAAAAACATTCGACAAAATCGAATTTATGCGAACTTGGAACGTTCTTCCAGTCAAAAACTCTTTGATCCATTTCCATACTTTTTCATCGAAACCGAGCTTTTCCAGTACGTGAATGAGCTGTTTGTGGCTAACTTTATCGAATGCTTTAGCAAAATCGACATAGATCACGTCAACACTTTTTTTGGCATCTAAAGCTAATGTCCAACCTTCAAGAGTCTCCAGCACATTTGTCGTAACTGATTTCCCACCAACAAACCCATGTTGACATGGAGGAATGAGATCATTTAGCCCTATGTTTGAGAATGTGGGACTTATGAATTTTTATCAAAAAGCCTGCAGAACAGAGAAGTTACGCTGATTGGCCTGTAGCTTCCGGGATCATGGGACGGCTCCTTTCTCAGAAGAGGAGTGATGTAGGAGTGTTTCCAAAGTCGAGGGACCTCGGAAAGGCTCATCGACTGATTGAATATGTACGATAGTGGATAGGCAATTACATGCGCAACGTTCTTAACAAATATGAAAGGGATTTTATCAGGAGTGAATGAATAAGAATTAGGCCATTTCATCATGTATTCATAAATTGTGATTTCATCAAAATAAGGAAAATCGTGCATTGGAAATTGGTGAGGGACGCTAGACTCTGGAAGAAAGCCATCATCTTAAGAAAACACTTTGCTAAACTCGAGCCCTAATGCATTAGCCCTATCATGATCATTCAACAAAGTCGATCCATTCTGCTTCAGAGCACCAAAATGTGATTGGGAACTGAGTCTGCTTTTCATAAATTTGTAAAAACGTTGCTTCTGTTTTGACTCTATGATATTTTTCTCGACATTTCTGGTGTATTTCATAATTCTGCAAACTTTTTAGAAGAGCTTGCTCAAGAATGGTACTTTTCGTCAACTGATGAAGCCGACTCGAACGAGTCGACCCGCGCAATGTTGTACAAATATAGCGAAATAGGAGTGAAGTCGCCTTTTCAGAACATTCTGCTCGTTCCACCCTGCCCATTCGACTTCTGGAAAATTGAAATCGCCAATCAAAATTACTGGATATTCAGTAGTCGCGAGATCACTCAGTATTTTAGTCAGCTCTTCAGTTATGGCCATAGCCGTAGAGGGTGGTCTGTAAACTTAAACTATTCTGAAGCGCAAGTCACCATGAAATATGTCTACTGCTAAAATTTCGTACCCATTGACAACTGAATCAGAAAAAACCACAGAATGCGATAAAGTGCTTCTAAGAAAAATTGCCACCCCACCACCAGACCTCCGACTTCGATTGCAGCGTAGAATGGCGTACTCTTCCATCCAATTGTCAAGCATGAAACGAAAGGAGTGAATAGATTTAAGCCATGTCTCAGAAAAAAGATACAAATCATATTTACTACCAAGATGGAGATTTAGTTTAATGTAGTTTTTAGGGAAAGACCTCAAGTTAGCGTAAAAACACGAAAGAGATAATACCGTAATTGAAAGGTTAGACTTCAAAAGTTCATTATCGGCACGAAGAGAAGCAATTATTTGATTCTCCTTCCGGAAACAAATGTTTTCTTCAATTAGAGAACTCAGCTGGCATGTGATTTGATGTAGAAGGTTCTTGAGGCACTGTGGAATCGTGGTAGATCAACCTTCTTTGAATCCACTTCCATTATGTTAGGCTTGTGTGACTTATGAGGCCAGCTGATATTCAGGTCACTATTCTAACCTACAGGACAAGTACTGTTCCAAATTGAAAAATTCGTGGAGTGGTAACAGGGGGCGGATTCCCCAGCGATGAACTTAACAGTAATCCATTAACTAGCCTGGGGGGTCTGCCATGGCCGGGGATTCGAACTAAGATTGATTCTAGCCTACTGTCACCTTGTTAGTCTTGCTATATCAAGTTCTCGGCCCAGGTCGAAAGCATTGGCCGCTTGGAATGAAGGCGCTAGCCAGTAGCTACTTCGCGCATGGGTAACTTTTGATACGACATTGCGATTTCCGGTAGCCACT
This sequence comes from Aplectana chamaeleonis, assembly GCA_029168955.1. Taxonomy (NCBI): domain Eukaryota; kingdom Metazoa; phylum Nematoda; class Chromadorea; order Rhabditida; family Cosmocercidae; genus Aplectana; species Aplectana chamaeleonis. The sequence goes on from JAPDOI010000363.1 coordinate 70,913, forward strand.
GACTGACTAGCTTTTGCATTTTTCCAGCCCATGGTGTAGCGACCCAGCATGCGCTGCTCATTGATTGATAGAAAGTCAGCTTGCTAAAACTCGCTGCTTTAAATTGTTCCTTTTCTTGAAAAGCTGAACTAGGCGCAAAATTTATGACCTCTGACGTCGGGTTACGGAGCAGGTTATTAGCTTTTTCAAAATCCGGACAGAGACACCTTAAACACTTCTTGGGAAGCAGCTCTGCCTCAGAAATCGCGAAGTGCGAAACCATCACAAGGCTGGGCAATTGAAATCACAGTATAGGTTGCGGCTTTGTTTTTGCGTTTATCATGCTCATCCAGCTGCTTGCTAGACGAAACTCCAGCCTACTTCAATGTTTTAGGAGCGCTTTCGACTTGGATGAAGAAATCCGCATTTGACAGCGCGATTAGGTGCACTCATCTTCTAAGGGCTTTTTTAGTCCGATCGTCGGGCGGGGCGATTGTTGACAGGCGGCGCGGCTCACGCATCGCATCGAAAATCGCGCCGCGTTGCGATCTTGAATGTGGTACGATGGGCTGTCGCGACCACACAATTCTACGCACATCACACAATTCACGCAACAATGCACACTTATTTCGAAATCATGTTGCCTGCAATCCATTTTTTCTCATTTTCCTTCATTGTGTTCTTTTGCTTGTCATTAAGTCGATTTTTATTTCCATGCTGATAGACTGATTTTTTTCGTGGCCAAAGAAAAAAGCCTTTCTGGTGTGAGGCGAGGAATTGGTCATGTCCCGAAGAAAAAAATTTCGACATGGACCCGTCAATCAAAAACATGAATGGCATGATGAAAAACAACACTGAGGACAAATAATAACAATGAAGAAGCTTAGGAAAAGAAATGAAAATGAGAAAACTGAGCGGACGCCACGAAAAACCAGCAGGGCTGGTGCAGGGCGAAGAACCGGTGCTTATCCTGAAGAAACAAACTGGGCATGGCTGTGCCAAGCAAAAATACTATAGCACTTATGGAGCACAACATTAGAGACAAGATGGAATAAAAAAAATACTGGAGAAGAAGTACTTAAACACAAACAAGAGGGGGAAATGACACAAATCTCATAGGACATCGCTTAGGCCATAGTTATATCCCACGACAGGCCTGTCGCGGTCGCAGTGCACTTTTACGTCGCTGTCGCTGAGGGCCAGCGGTCGCTGTCGCTGAGGGCCAGCGGTCGCCGTCGCTTAGGGCCAAGGAACACCCGGCACGATGACGGATTTGGCTGGGTCGCCGTCGCTGACACCCGCCGCAGTGCATTCCACTGCGACGGACAGCCGCGACAGCGACCGATTACCGCACAGTTTCCACATTTCAGGCTTGACATCCCCTTTCGAGCCAGCGACCGCGACAGGTGCTGCAAACTGTTCTTGCCACAGCATTTTTCCGCTGTGTGGGTCTAGTCCCGACACGATTTGTAACAGTTGACCGCACCTGTCGCGGTCCATTTGGCGGGACCTCATCCACCCTGCGCGATCGGGACAGGGGCTCTATATACAGCGAAGGAGTTGTCTAGCAATTCGCGGCTCTATTTTCACTTGGGACCACTTTGCTTGAATTGAATGGTGTGACTTGTCGAACTGCAGAGGCTGGCCAACTCCCTATATGTGTAGAGAGCTCCTATCTCGCGCGATCGACTCTGAAGACGACGCGACGCGAGCTGATAAATACGGGGCGGTACCAGGAATGGCAGCGTTCGGTAATGAGTAACCATGTGATAACGAACTATTGATTAATACAGCTTAAATTCAGTTAGGAAGCCGCACTCCTGAGATAATCCGCCCTTGTTGTCGATAGTCCACGTTAAAGGCAGGGTTCTCGATAAAATCGGTTGTTGTGCTATACCCATGGAATCGTAGATCTGGCCATCACAAAAGTTAAAATGAGTAAAAAATTGGAGAAAAAACGCTCAGGAGCAAGCTATGGCTTGGTGTCCTCCCGCCCCCAATTATCGAGATTTGGGTAAAAGCCTGCTTTTTCAACTTTTATTTTGCTTCTAAAGTAATCGCTGAACCTGTATGGAGGCTACTTATTACTTTGACAGCAAAATAAATGTGGTATAAGCAAGTATTAATGAAAATCGCGTTAATTAGGGGGCCGGCCGACACCGGTAATTAGCTGTTATTCTTTGTTTTTGAGCGCTTTTCCCGCGAATTTCTGGGTTTTTTCACTTATTTTTACTTTTGTGATGGCCAAATCTACATTCTTATGAAGAGAGCTCAAAATTTGTCTTTATCGCGAACCCTGCCTTTAAGCTCATACATATAATGTGAGGTCACGAGTACTCAAGTAGCGTAATAGAGGTAACTTCATCATACCCATCATTTGAGAGGGTCAATAACACTACGAGATGACAGTGGGTGAGAAAGAGAAAAAAAATATTATAACGCACTTTCTTCTCACAATGAGCGAACATGAAGTATGTAACAAATAAGAACGAAACCAAAAAATTAACGAAATACAACAATTGATCTCAAATTCCAGCAATAGCAACGGGCTAAACATTAAGACACAGTGAAGCTTGGTTGAGCTCTCTCCTTGCTTGACCCATGACCAAAATCTGGGTAAGTATCCTACCATGTGATGGGTTGATGCAAGAAACCTTCGTGTATAAAGCCTTTTTGGAAAAGTCTGGCCGTACGTAGTCAAGTTTCACAAAAAAACGGAAAATCTAGCCATACGCGTAGTCAAGAAAAAAAAACAAGTGCAGAACATTGGATCTTCGTTACTCGTCTTTCCAACTTTCAGGCAGCCCTGCCAATCACTTCACCGACGGCACTAGGGTGGCACATCTGTTTCAGTGATGAATCATTTCTGAAAAAAATGTTACATAGAACGATCTATGAACAGCTAACTGTAAAGTCATTCGAAATTAAACTCACTTCCATGGGCCCCACCACTACATCCTTTCCGAAATAGAGTCGCACATCGTATCCAAAAAGCAATATTTCACTACGCTCGCCTGACCTGTTACTTGAATGATCGAGTGAACGTATAAAAATATAAAAAAATATGGTTCAGAAAGCCCGAACAAGCGCTAGCCGTATCTTTATGTGCCAGGCAGCCCGCACTCTCTTGATGAAGTTGAATTTTTCTTGTCGACGCTCGTCATCAAATCCAAAACCTGAAAGAAAGATTATATTTGCACATGAAAAAGTTTCAAGAGCCTGAATGAATTCGGAATTTGTTTTAATCACAACCGCAGACTTATGATGATATTCTAGCCTTTATTTACTCTTGAGAGTTTTTGATGTGTCAACATTATTTTGGTTGAAGGCAGTGTTCACGATGATTTTAGACCCCGAGTTTTTAACATAAAGCAATGCGTAATATTTCAGTGATATTATTCTATCACATGAACTAGTTGTCCGGTTAGATGAACATGTTCATGATGGTTGTCACCGGTGAAATTTTGGGTGAATCGAAAATAGAAGATTACTTAATGCAAAGCAGGATTAGTTAGGGCCCAAAGGAAAGAACGGAGCATTAGAGAGTACAGCATTTCAAAGGACGGGTCCACAAAAGATTACATTGTCACAACAAACACTTCCTGTGATTTTTAATGGAGTGATACTTAAAGGCATCGTTCGAGCTGAAAACCGATTTCCGTTTTTCAGGCTCAATAACATGAACGAGCCCTCTTCACCACGTCGGTGATGTTTTGCGCGTCAAAAACATATGGTTCTGAAGTTGGAGCGGTTTAAAACGACGATCCGCCACCAGTTTTCACCAACAATCTAGCACAAGGAGCAGAAGCGCCATCACCGACGCAGATGATTCAGCATTTGAGATTCTTAATTCGGGAAATTGTAGCATCCAAGCTTGCCCAATTGATACTTCTTTTCTAAGAATAAGTTTCAGTGAGCGAAAGGCAAGAGAAATGCACTCACCTAATAAGTTTAAAGCAAAAAACACATCCGACGTTTCTCAAAAAAAAATTCAGACGTAGGTATTCGGTGGTAGAAGCGAGACCAAGATTGTTAAAAAAACCTCTGCGGATTTGACCTCTGCGGATTCTGACCAGCCGGTCATAATCTGAGGGCGGGTCTGAGCGTGGGCGGTCCCAAGTTTTCGAGGGTGATTCTGAGGGTTCTTACTAGTCAGTCGCCTAACAACTTCCACCCAAGGCTGTTGGACCTCTTGGTCCCCTTCAAAGGTTGGTATAATCTGTGACTTACGTTCTTTTGGTTCACTTCCGTGTGAATCCTTCTCTGTAGAATGAAATGGAGTTTGGGAGGGTAGTTTCTTGGATCTTAATTCGGTTTTTCCAGGCTCCGAAGAAGGCGAAAATCGCCGAAACGTCAGCCAAATAAAGAGGTTTTTAACAATCTTGGTCTCGCTTCAACCACCGAATACCACAAGTGTCAATCAACATGCCAAGATTTATGGAGAGTCGCACGTGGACAATTCAGACGTATTTCACCAGACACACCGAAACTGACAGAGGGGTGGGTAGTGATTAAATCGAGACGTTTTAAAACGAGTTTTTTTCTTGCAAAAGTTGATAGTTTTGTGGAGCCTTTCCACTCTTTCTGCATGTCAGAGAATCACCTGCGCAAAAACATGAAAAATGGAGATACGGTTTATTGCGCGTACGACGCCTTTAAGGCTTTCGTGTACTACTGATGCGTTTTCTCAATTACTACGTAGTTTTAGTTCTACGTGGGCCACATAATCAATATAGCAAATAGTCTGAAAAGTGAAGATCATCGTGAACACTGCCTTTAAAAGCAGTGTCGACGATAATCTCGTTCTCGAGATTTCAGTTTGAAACACCAAGCTAGCAGATGCTGGAGGGGATAGGGTCGAAGAATTCAGCGAAAACGGGCCAGAAATCGATAAAAGCGGCTTTGAATGTTATGTCGTTGCGCCTGCTCATCCCGGTCCGCCCTCCCCCCCATTCGGACGAGCTTGTAGCGCCGCGCACGTTTGTGATGGAAAAGTGCCAAGCAACTCTGCGGCGTCCAGCCTGATCGATTCGCGCACATTTCGCGATTGGCGCTTGTTTGCTGAGCGTTTGCGGAAACTAGCAGGGCCAGTAAGCTCGTCCACGCCCTGAACGTTAGAAACCGTTATTTGAGCTTGTTCTGAACGTTTTTTCTTTGCTGTTTCTTCCCTAATAGTTGCCACACGGCCAAACAACACCATTTTTCGGTCGAACTCGGGTGTGAACACTGCCGTTAAAGGCACACTTCAACCTCAGAATCGTTTTTCTGTTTTTCTGCCTATCTTGAAAACGGCCCCACGCTGATTTCAATGGAATCGTTCAAGACCCCGTGGGAGCGGAGTTATGACCCCTCAAAAATTGAGCGGTGGGAGCATGGTGGACGAGTTTTCCGAGGCTTGCAACTCCCACAATTTGCAACTGATTCAAGCAAGCAGACTCAAATAAAGAGAGAGGATGATAATGAAGGGAAGAACGGGACTATCGATCGGAAAGCATTGCTCCTATTGCCACTGTTGAGCTCGAAAGATGGTAAAAGGGGCGTGACAAAGTGGTTTGCTGACGTGGGCGCCTCAGGGTGGCTTCTTCCTATATCTTGATTATGTTGAGTAATTGAGAGCTCGCACTTGGCAGGTGCTATAAAGGACTGGTCTGCTTCTTAATTATATGGAAATTTCGTCCCCGAGTTTGGACTGTGCCTTTAAAGGTAATTTTCTCAGAGGTAATTTTTCATATTTTGATCCGGTCGCCGTCTATAGCAACCCTGCCAAGCGCGAAATCTCAGTTCGCTCAAATAAGCGAGAAAAAGCTAGGAAAAAGTCGACCACGCCCCCTTGAAAGAAAAAATGGGCAACGCCCTTGGCAGGTTTCCGATCTCAATAGGGAAGAGACGCGCGAATGATTTTATTCAAAATCTATGTTCTTATTTTTGTTTTCGGTCAGGCTTCATATTGTGACCTGATTCAGAATGATGGCTGCGAAAAACGAAAAGTTACAGGCTCGAGACAACTCGCCCGCGAACTTCTACCAGTTCAAATTCAAAATTTTTGACGAGCCGTAACTCAGTTCGTAGTGAATTCTGAGCGATTCTGGAGACACCATTGCAGTCAGTGGGAAATTTTGCTCAAGATAGGCTGAAAAACGAAAAATCGATTCTGAGCGTGGACTGTGGCTTAAAGGCAGTGTTCGCGATAAGAGTCGTTTATCTGCTTTTCCTCCAATCTTAAAGACGGTCCCATGGTGATTTCAATGATGTTTTTGTAATCGTACAAGACCTTCTAGGAACGGAGTTATGGTGCCTCAAAAATTGAGCTAGGGAAGCATGGTGGACGAGTTGTCCGAGGCTTGTAACTTCCGTCTTTTGCAGCCGATGCATGCGAGCTGACCTGAGTAAAGAGAGAAGTTGGGAATAAAGGGAAGAACGGGGCTATTGATCGGAAACCATCGCTCATATCACAATCTCGAGAGCATTCACTTTTTCACGTCAGTGGGCGTGGAAAGTGCATCTGGGGGTGACGAGCTGACGGGTGTCCAACTTAGGGCCCGTAGGGGATCGTTCCGAGCTCATTTTTCTTAGTTTTTTTCAACGTTAGGGTTGCGCTAGGCCCCGCAGCTGCCGATCTCCACCAAAAAAACAGACATGATTGTTATCGTGGACTGCCTTTAAAGGCGCGTGAAAACTCTCGGATATGACGAAAGTCGAAAAGAAGTTCATCGACATCAAGAGAGTGCTCACTGTCTGCACATAGTGATCCGGCGAGTGCCTGTTCGCATATGTTTTATACGTTTGCTTGATGTCTACCTAGGGAGTCAGGCGTTGTAAAATATTGCTTTTCGAATCCGATGTGCGACTCTATTTCGAAAAGGATGTAATGGTGGGGCCCAAGAAGTGAGTTTAATTTAGAAAAACTTTCCAGTTAGCTGTTCATAGATCGTTTTATGTAACATTCTTTCAGAAAAGAGTCATCAGTGAAACAGATGTGCCGCCCTTGTGCCTCGTCGTCGGTGGAGTGATTGGCAGGGCTGCCAAAAAAGTTGAAAAGGCGAATAGGGAAGATCCTATAGTCTGTCCTTGTTCTTTGTGAAACTTTACTGAGTCTGTGGCCAGGCCCACTCAAAATGGTTTTTTACCGGATTTGTTTGTGTCAACCCTTCACATATTGGAATACTTACACACATGTTTCCGTGGATCAAGACAAATATGGGCGCTATCGTTTTTCACTGTCACCGAGTTGTTGTAGCACGTTGTTTGCTGGAAATTGAAAGAATTTTTGTATTCTGTTGATTTCAATCTTGTTGTGTTAAAATGTCAATTTCAGTTTACGAAGTCTTAAAAATAGGAGAAAACGCACATTGTCAGACAAAATGCTCACTCATAAGGTTTTACCCGATTTTTTCTAATTGACGATTTCACGCACAAGAGGAGCAGAAAGCGCAGACTTAAATTGAAAGGGCGCAGGTCAGGTCAAAATTTTTCTGTGGTTTCTTTTTTCTCAGTTTGTTGATTAGCAGAGATTCATTATTTTTGAATTTCAGCTCTTTTAAAAATTTAGTTCACCAGGTGATCTGCTCTGACTCGCCAAAGAGCTCCCAGTGTTTTATAGTTTAGCTTTATTTTGTTTGCGGACTCTTCGTTTTATCCTCCATTCTATCCGTAATCGTTATGTTCCACTTAGGTTCTACGTTCAGCATTTGAGAACGCTGCCAGTGTCGTCTTTTGATGGTAGTGATATCTTGACTTCTTCATACACGTGCACTATGTGAGCGTCCATAAATAATAATAAATTGATATTGAATAAAGCCTCAAGTTCACCCACGTGTAGAAGAAAGTGCATTATAGTAATTTCATTTCACTTGTCTCACCCAGTGCTATCTGCACATAAAACCTCGCATTGTATGGGCTTAAATGCCGTGTTCACGATAATCTTCGATTTTTAGATTAAAGGCAGCATACACGCTCGTAAACATAATTGAGATAACTACGTAATTAGAATGGTATGGCACCGAACACGACGCTCACGCACTTTGAAGCTTGAAAAACAACCCACAATGACGCCACAGGAGTGAGAAGTTGGTCCCGCCCCTGTATCTGCCCGCCCCCTGTATTTGCGTCTTCCTCCAAAACAGGCGTGCTGAGCCATTTCCACCGTCGTTGATGTGTGTGGTTTACTTATTGTACCTATTCCACCACCTACAAACGTCGTCGACGATGGGAACGGCCCAGCACTCCTGTTTTGGAGGAGGACGCAAATACAGGGGGCGGGCAGATACAGGGGCGGGGCCAACTTCCCACTCTTGTAGCGTCATTGTGGGTTGTTTTTGAAGCTCCAAAATGCGTTGGCGTTGTGTTCGGTGCGGTACCATTCTAATTCCGTAGTTATCTCAATTACGTTTACGAGCGTGTACGCTGCCTTTAAAGGCAGGGTTCGCGATACAAACGATTTTTGAGCTTTCTTCATGAGAATGTAGATTTGGTCATCACAAAAGTAAAAATAAATGAAAAAACCCGGAATTTTGCGGGAAAAACGCACAAAAACAAGGTATAACGGCTAATTACTGGTGTCGGCCGGCCTCCTAATTAACGTTGTTTTCGTTAATGCTTGTTTATCCGCCTTTTATTTTGTTTTTAAAGTAGTCAGTAGTCTCCAGAAGTGCTCAGAAATTACTTTAGAAGCAAATTTAAAGTTAACAAAACAGGCTTTTATAGAAATCCCGATAATTGGAGGCGGGAGAACACCAAGCAATAACTTGTTCCTGAGCGTTTTTTTTTTCATTAAATTTTTTACTTATTTTCACTTTTGTGATGCCCAGACCTACCTTTTCATGGGATTAGCACAACAACCGATTTTATCGTGAACCCTGCCTTTAATGGCTAAATCGATTGTTCGGCCCACGAGTAGAACTGAAATGACGAAGAAACCGAGAAAAACGCACCAGAAGGGCCCGAAATTCTTTACTCTCACCACGCTTCTTTACTCTCAGTGGAACTGTTTGTTGTGACATTGAAATCTTTTTTGGACCCGTCTTTTGCAAATCTCTATTTTGTGTTGATCCTTTCCTTTCTTCGGACCCTAACTAATACTGTTTTGCCTAAACTATTCTTCCATTTTTTGTTAGCCCCATTTTTCACCGGCGACAACCAACGTGAACAAGTTCATTCAATCGGACAACTAGTCCAGGCCAGAGAATAGTATCTTTGGAATAAGACGATTTAGTGCGTTTCTCGCCGTTTCTTCGTAATTTTGGTAACACTGGTAGCCAATGCATCGTTTTCAGCGGAAAACTCGGGCAAGATAATTATCGTGAACACTACCTTTAACCTCGCTTCATAAACTTGTGTTTGTTGGTATATGTAGTTTTTTTATGATGTAATGCTGCCAAGTTTTTTTTAGTGGGCTCACTTGAAATTAAAGATGCAATGGAGCGTCTTTTGGACTTGCGGCGAATTAGAAAGGGCGCTTTATTACAACCTGGCCTATGGTAAGCCCGCTAAAGAAACCTGGAGGAGCACGGATCCTAAAGAAATCGGTAGCAATAGCAGATTTGTACAGGATGAAGGGTGAATAAAAAAATCAGCTACAGTCAGGGCGTATTGTCGAGGCTTGCCCTTGCAAGGCAGGACACTGCCTGTGCAAGGCTAACGACCTTCTTTTCCCTTCAGACTGAGGTGGTTAATTCATTATAAAGCATATTGTTTTGCAGAGACGACGCCCAAACTCGGCTCCGCCCCCGGAGGGAGGAGATAAGGCGGGTACACGTTCGGGATCTTCTTTTGGTCCTTAAATAAGGGGTTTTTCGTACGAGAAAAAGCTTGGAAAAGACCACCCTACCAGATCAGAAAAAAAATGGGCTACACCCACCTACAGGTTATCGATCTCAATAAGAAGGAGGTGAGCGATGGATTTTGTCCTAAATCTATGTTGTTTCATTTCTTAACAGTCTAGTTTTATATTGTGATCTACTCAAGTGCGATGGCTGCGAATGACGAGAGAAAAACATGCCTGAGACATTTCGTACACGTAATTCTCGCCGTTCAAAATCGTGATTCCTGAGGGCTGGAGCCCGTGGTTAGTTCTGTGCGATTCTGGAGGCAACATGGTGATCAACGTGGAATTTTGTTCTGAGGTTAAAGTGTGCCTTTAAAGACATCCCGGAGCCTCATCTTCCAAAATTTCTTCTTCTGTATGCTAAGAGGCTTCTTCTTTGGTGAGCTTCCATCGTCTCAACAATTTTCAAACCTATAAGTATACCTATTATCTCATACTATACAGAAGAAGAAAAACGTCTTTTGATCCTGTTCAAACTTCACCACCTACATACACTCAGCCATTCCCAAGGACTATAAATACTACGAGGCAGCTGAAGTGCATGTGCTGTGGTTTTCTAGTGCACTCTTCATCACATGGCAGTATCAGCTGACGCTGTCCTCATCATGTTCCTCTGATTGCTTATTATGTTCTCGTGATTCTCATGTTGTTCGTTCGCATTTTCACGTGTTCTTACGCCCTCTACATGTACCAGTTGCTTATCAAGTCGGTTATCTTGCCTTATCTTATTCAGACTGATATGATATGGATGTCTGTTAAATAGAAATGAATAGATGTGTCTGTCCATTCTGTGTGAACTATCATCTGCGGCTGTCTACCATGGCACCTACTATCGAGGTTGGCTATTGGCTGTATCCGTGAGACAAAACCCTTGATTATTGATGACGATAAGAATGGCTTCTGAGATTATGACATGTTAGAATGAGTCTGTACATTGTTATTGCAGAGATGAAAGAAATTGCCGAAGAACTGCGCGAAAAATTGTTATTAGGTTCATTTTCCAATAGTCGACGCAGTGTTCTAATGCCCGCACGCTAACAACTGACGGAATTTTGATCGATCTAAGAATTGAAGAGGCAGTGTTCCTCAGATACTCGCGGCTTAGTAAGGCAGCACGAGGGGATTACTAACGCATTTACTCGTCGAGGTGTAAGCCCCTTTCGTTCCCCCAACTGCTGCCCAGGGCAGCACGTTGTGTCCTCTTGCTCCGCTCACTGCCCCAACTGCTGCTCGTACAGTTGCCCCACCTGCTGCTACAGTCGCCCCAACTGCTCCATTCGTCGCCCCAACTGCTGCTCTTCATTGTGGCCCCAACTGCTGCTCTTCTCTCCCCAACTGCTGCTCTTTATTCTCGCCCCAACTGCTGCTCCTCATTTTTGATCTTTTCTTTTTCTTATAATCTTTCTCTCGGGAGGGATGTCTCGAGTGCAGCAGCAGCGCTGCAGTGACTTATCAAAAATAAAGACCCCGGTGAAGCCCATTGATATCCTTAACGGGTTTTCCATCCTTGCTTCTATCCATTGATCTTCGCCACCGATCGAGGAAATGATGCTCGCATTGCCGACTGTCTCATGCCCACCAAAGACTGCCTCGTATCTGGCACGAGTTTGCGAGGGCCGTTCAACACAGGCCTCGGTCTGTAGTGAATGTGAGTGTCCCAAAAACATTCCTCAACAGAGAATTTCTCTATTCCCTAAACAAGAATCTATTTACACTCGGTTTTGTGACTGTAGAGATAAGAATTGAGCGCGATAATCTTTTTTTTTCGATTTTAAAGACGAAATATGGCTTTATTTGGCAAAAATTATATCTACATATTCCAAGGATGAAGATTCCCTGAAATTGTTCTTCAATCGCCGAAATTTGCACTGTTTAGATGAATGTCCAGGGTTAAACGGAAGTGAAATATCAGAGTTTTCATCATTTATTGATCTCCCTGCAAATGGTGATTTCTTCTCTTCCAAAAAAAGACAATTTTCGAATTTTCTTGAACATTTTTTCTTATTTCTAAATTATTGTCGTGAACATTTTTTGGAAGTGTTCAAATTATTAGTTTCATTGGAAAGTTGTTTTTGAGAACTGTCGGCTGCGAATTCTGTGAGCATTGTGCTTTTCGTGAGAAAATGTATTCTCCATTTTGCTCAATTTTGGCAATTCATCGCCACTCAGCACTTAAAAAATACAATTCTTCAAACCAAAACAATTGGTTTTTCTGTGGAAAATGCGAGTAAAGTTTGAGTTCAAGGAAACGCATTTTGGAGTGAGGTGATTTTTTGAAATTTCCGACTTACACCTTCCTGATTAAAAAAGGCAAATTGTTGCAAATATGGAAAAAGACGCTAAATAAATTATTTTAGAAGAGCCGACCGCCTCTTGAATTCTCGGTCGGTTTCACACATTCACCATCCGATGAGAATGACGAATTATTCCTTTTTCCAGAACAATTCATTAGTTTTTTAGCCGAGCTGAACCGTTCAAATTGCTCTCAACTAACTACTTTTCTCGAGGCTGTCATTTTTACATGACATTTTCTTCAGAGTAGAACAACGTTTGATTTGATAATCAATAAAATACCAAAAGTTTTTTTTTGAAGACTCCATGCAACGAAAATGCGAATCCTGCATAAAAGTACCATGTTTGAGAGGTGAGCTCTCCGCGCGATTCATTGGCCGCCACCGCGCGTTTAGCCTGAGATTGAGGCATAGAAAGGCGACCAGTCGGAGATGAAATTAAAGTTTCGAAAAATGGCTTCGAGCAGTTGGCAGTTAGTAGCGTCAGGTCGCGGTGATTTGGCGATGGGATGGCAGCGTGTCTTGGTCGACGGCGAGCGGGCGGCGCCTGGTCTTCGACTCGAAGACAAACTGAAGACCAACTGACATTAAATTGACAAACTTTTGCTTCAGAATCATGAGTAGGGATCGTCTGACTTCAACTCCCTCTATTGTTTTTTGCGAGCAATAGATATTAGTACAGTCCACATGATGACAGGACGGTCGAAAAAGCGTACACCCGGGAAGGTGTGCAAAAATCATTCAGATGCACACACTGAACCAGAAATTCGAAAACATCAGCATTGTCGGAGAAAATGGCTACGAACGAGCACAAAAAGACCTGTGCGGCACTAAACCTGAGTGTTCCGCTCACGCCCACTCCTTTCAACCGGTACCGATCCGTAAACTACTGAAAACCCGGCCTTAGGGTTAACAACATACCCCCAAGAGGTGCAATCCACTCCGCTCAACAAAACTTACCCCATTTGATAATCGGTTGCCTTCTTATAGCCGAATTTTCAGTCAGACATTTTTATCGGTAGCCGTTGAGGAAGTGGGCGTGGCGTGAGCGGGCATTCAAGTTTAGGGTCGTATAGGGCTATTTAGTGATAGTTTTTAGCCGTTTTTCAGCATTATTGATGCAGTGAGCCCTGGTTCTTCCGGTTTACGCTAGAAATCCGAACTATTTTGATCGTGGGCACTGCCTTCAAGGTATTCCGTGTGATATTTCTGGAGATCGATTGGTTGTGTTAACTCTATACAACTTCCCAGGGAGTGGGCATGTTCATTTTCTTTCAAAGGAAAGAACTCTCTAAGTTGATTATGAGTAAGGTCGTAATTACTTAAGGGACCACTTTGAGCAGTGTTACCACACTGTGCTGGCCACAACACAGAGCAGTAGCTGAGGCGACGAATGGAGAACGAGGGCAGCACGTGCTCCTCGAGCAGCAGCTCGTCCCCTTGTGCTGCTCTCGCTATTCCACTAAACATGAGAGCTAGTTGTGCTCCTTGACAACTTACGATCGTCTGAGATGATAATCAATCGATTGCTTCAATTCCATACACCTTGTTGGGGGAGAAAAGAGAAATGGTGAATTGACATATAACTAATCAGATGTCTATATGTGCATGCTCAAAACAAAAAAGCTCCCCATGCTGACTGTAAATATGCTCGTAGCTGTCCAAATGGACCACTTTGAGAAATGTTACCACACTACGATTGCCACAAAAAAGAGCAGCAGCTGAGGCGACAAATGGAGGACGAGGGCAGCACGTGCTGCTAAGAGCGGCACAAAGGCAGCACGTGCTGCTCGAGCAGCAGCTCTTCCCCTCGTACTGCTCTCGCTATCCTCGTCGAGGTGAAAGCCTATTGTGCTCCATTACGACCCCGCGATCCCCTGAGTCACGGTGAAATTTGTTCTTGAGTTTTTCGAGCAAAAGTTACCTCTGCGTAGTGTTCATATCTATGAGATCGGAAAAACCGCAGAAAAACGCCATAGAACTAGAGATTTCGGAGTTTGAAAAAAGCTCCAAGGGAAAGACGATGGACGACCGTACTACACTTGTTCCAAATGAAATTCATTTCGAATATCCGACTTTTCGACTATAGTCGGATATCGCACTTTTTTGAATATTCGACTTTTCGAATAAAAAGTCGACTTTTTTATCCGACTGAAACTGCTGGATACTCATCCGATTATTTGATTAGGGACAAGTATAGAGTGCACTTGTTAAGACGGCTGGTTGGGACGCATGCGCGCAATGAATAGTCATGCGCCGTCGCACCATCTTCATTGATTTGCTGAACCGTGCTCGGCTGTTTTTTCCTCCCAGTTGTCGGCTTTTTCTCTTTTGAAAATTTTAATCCTGATTTTCCATTATATTTCTACTTTTGAATGCCCATATAACGTCGGTATGGATCCGGAAGAGGCTTCGCGTTCACTGTTGAAGCTTGGCGCAAGCTCGGTGCACCTGTGTTATAGCATATGGCACCGAGTTTGCGCCAACCTTCAACAGTGAACGCGAAGTCTGCAATTTTTTTCACAAACCTCGGCTTAACTTGAACCTCACCTTTTTTTAGCCTCCTGCAGATTGAAAACATACGTGAAGTTTCGGTTTTTTGAAATTTCAAAATGAGAAATTGCTAGTTTTGCCTCACAGAAAACTGTTTTCCTCGCTTATAATAACCTAAGTTTTTTGCGGACACGCCGAACAACAGCGAATTCAAAAAGAAACAAGAACAGAAAAAGAAACGAACTTGAAAGTAAAGGGAACCCTCAGTAGGACTCAGATGGTGGGTGAATGAGTCATTGAGCAAAGGCTTCCCGCCACTCGACTTTGTCCAAACCACCAAGCTGCTCCAAAGTCGATAGTAAAAAAATTGAACCCAAAGGTGTCTACAGGGTGGTTTTCAAATATGGTCACAAGGTTTCAAAATCCATCCCGTCGACATATGTGCGTACCTAATCGGCTTCTGTGATCTTTTTTCTATGAACCTCTTTCTCTAAACGTACAGTCAATGTTAGGCAAACGCCTGAGGGATCCTCAACTTGTAAGGAAAAAAATCGACTCGCAGTCATCTTCGATGATCCTTCCATCTTCCCGTATACGGGCTTTGGAAACTGTTCAAGGGGGTCGTTCTAAAGCAGAAGGTGTCTGCTGCAAAACGTATCATAGCCAGAGACTTGAGACCCTCTGCTAAAAGAACGTGAGGGTAAGTTGCTGAATTCCATACGTGGGCTCTGTCAATTTCAGCGCACCCACATTTTCGTTAATTGTTGCATTCCCTGAAGACATACAGGCGGCTGACTTTGTAGTCAAGCGCGGAAGAATATGTCCAATCGAACATCGTACTTGTCATTGATTTTCAGGAAAATTGATAATCGATCGATTTTATCGTTTTTTGAGAAAAGTTGGTAATATGTGTACAGATCGAAAAAAAACCTCCAGGGGCACTTATGCTCCAATTAAATCCCTGTTCGTCGTCAGTTAAAGGCACAGTCCAACCTCAGAGGTAATTTTTGATATTATGTCCGGTTGCCGCCTATAGCAATCCTGCCAAGCGCTAAATTTCAATTCGCTCAAATAAGCGAGAAAAAGCAAGGAAAAAGTCGACCCCTTGATAGAAAAAGTGGGTAACGCCCACCTCCAGGTTTCCGACCCCAATAGGGAAAAGACGCGCGAATGATTTTATTCAAAATCTATGTTCTTCCTTTTATTTTCGGTCTGGCTTTATATTGTGACCTGCCTCAGAATGTTGGCTGCGAATAACGAGAAAATACAGGCTCGAGACAACTCGTCCACGAGCTTCTACCAGTTTAAATAATTCAAAATCTTTGAGGAGCCGTAACTCAGTTCGTAGTGAGTTCTGAGCGATCCTGGAGACACCATTGTGATCAGAATGAAATTTTCTTCAAGATAGGCAGAAAACCGAAAAATCGATTCTGAGCAGGGACTGTGGCTTTAAACGAAAAAGTGGCACGAATTAGCTATCCTGAACAATGACCAGGCCCAAAAATGGATTTTGGAAATTTGCCCTCGCGTTCTCCCAAAAGAGGGTCCAAGGGCTTGAGCTACGACAAGTTTTAAAGCAAACACCCTCTGATTTAAAATGACCCCATTTGAGCACTTCTCCACGATAACATGGGGAACGAGCAACAAATACCGAAGCCGACTCAATGAAGAGTTCTGCTGTGATATATCGCGGACCCTTCACGCTTCCGCTCACCATTTGTTTCAAAAAGCATGTTGCGCTCCAAAACTTTGTGAAGTTGGAGAGAGAGGTTTGATGAAAATACCGGACTATACAGGATGATTAGCGATGCACATATGTAGGCGTGGCAAACTTGGAAATTTTGTCACCATATTCAAAAAACACCCCTTAGATAATGGCGGTTGAGGAAAATCTCGACGGAGCGTGTTTATAGATTGTTTGCAAATTTCGTAAATTTGCATGTTCGGTCATTTTTCCCTACAGTCCCACAGCGAAACTCCGCTGTTATTTTGGTCTCTACCCAAAAGTGTTCCTTTTGTCATTTATTTTTTTTTCAAAAATTGTTGATAACAGCTAAAAGCTAGTAAGCCGTCGCCAATGTCATATTAGCAACACCACAAAGTTAATTAATAAATTCGAATTTAGCATCATTTGGATTTTTCGCAGATTTTATGATGTGGTCCGTCAAAGGGTTTAAGTGTCCTGTCGATTTCGGCAGCCTTTGTTTGTTGTTAAAGGCAGTGTTAACGATGAAAATCATTTTTCTGTTTTTCCACCTATCTTGAAAACGGTCCCATATTGATTCCAATGATGTCTCTGAAATCGTACAAAACGTTCAGGATACGGAGTTATGGTCCCCCAAAAATTGAGCTGGGGAAGCATGGTGGACGAGTTGTCCGAGGCTTGTAGCTTCCGTCTTTTGCAGCCGATGTATGCTAGCTGACCTGAGTAAAGAGAGAAGTTGAGAATGAAGGGAAGAACGGGGCTAATGATTGGAAGTCATCGCTCATCTCACGATCTCGAGCATTCATTTGTTCACATCGCTGGGCGTGTGTTGCGGTTTTGGGGTTCGCCTTGCCCTCGAAGTGACAACTTCGGCCTCTTTTGGAACTTTTCCTGACTCGTTTTTATGCGTTTTTTCGACGTCAACGTTACAGTGTACCCCTCCAATACGCATTCCTAGTTGTAAGTGACACACATTATTCATCGTGAACACTGCCTTTAACCCATTCACGACTGTATGCAATATTGCGTTACTGTACACCGTGTCCCACTGATGGGGCACGCCCTTTCTCTTTCACATCAACTAAAGGTATTTCTGAAAAGGTTCAAATCCGTTGTTGCGTGTGACCTACCGGCAGACTACGAGGTTTGATTCAAATCTAGGGTAGGTCAATGCTTTGATCATATTTAGGTTTGTAAGTTCTTTCTTGCGGCGGAGAAATCGATTTCTGAAAAACGTGTCCCACCGGTGGGTCACGTGGTCGTGATTGGGTTCAAAGAGTGGTAGAAACGTCCAAATATGCTCGGCGGGTGCTTACGTAGGATCTTCAGCAAAATTCGCTTTGGAACTCGAAAATCACCAAGTTTTGTTCAGGGCTCAAAGGAGCGTCAGGTAGAAACGGATCTGCGCTCTTGAAGGTATCACACCAGATCAAAAAACAGTGCCAAGAAACAGTTTCACGAAAAAAGAGTGGCGGGAAACTTTCGTTCCACTTATGGCCTTATTTACTTCAATGCTATACATTGATATATCAATGCATTCGATCCATCGAGTGGACTGATTTATGGATCACTGGTGCACTAGTTCACTTATTTCCTGATTTATGTTCCAGTCACCACTTCTTAATTGTTGTTTATGGAGGTTGCGCTGAACCTCTCTATCATTCTATGTGAAAGTGTGATGATTTATAGATACAAAACGTATCAATTGGACCAAGTGTATACAGTTAACTGTTCCAGAACAAACGGAAATTTTCTCCTGGCCAGCTATCAACTATACCCTAGTGAATCTGTTTTTCACTGCCGTAGGGTAGAATGTTTAAAAGTGCATAATTCATATATTGTCGTGAAAAAAAAAAACAAAATATGAAAATTTGAGGATAAGAGAAGACCTAGTGAAATCATTTAAAGGCAGTGTTCACGATAAATTTCACTTCCGATATCTTCATGGTTTACGGAAGATCTGGTGCCCTATATAGCAAGGCATGCTCAAAAAGGACACGAAAGACGCGTTTTTGAGCCAAAATAGGCCCTCTCTTGTTCAAGCTGACTTTTGAACGTGGAGGAATGGACCGCTAGAAGGATGATACCTATCAGTGCAATGAAGCAAACAGCTCACTTATCAGCACTTTCTTCACTTGATCATTCCTCATCATCCGAGTCTTCATTTGTTCCTTTCGAGGGGCAGATCTGGGGCCCGGGGCGTGTCTGGGGCACCAAAACGCTCGTTCGTAGCCATTATTTTGCCACTCCTGGCTCGTTTTCTACCGTTCTTTTGGCACTGAGAGCCTAGGATCCTTCTCCCCTATCATTTTACTGTGGAAAGTCAACAAGGATGATCATCGTGGACACTGCCTTTAAGAGAAACAAGCTTTTGTCTTTCTTACAGTGAATAGTTTTTTTTTTCAGTCCCTCTACCGCGAAGTGGATGAGCTCGTCGATGGTTACAACTGCCGTGAAGCGTATAAAAAACTAGAGATTGTGAGTATTTTTCAGAAGTGACTCGAGCTTTAATTTATTCTCTGCAATCCTATAGGTGGCTCACATGACTGCAAGGAACTAGGAAAATGTAACTTTCTTTCTTAGCACAGGATACAGTTCGTTCTGGAATTGCATGCAAAAAGCAACAGAGGTGATTTATAGCTTGGTGATTCGATCCCTGACAAAGCCGAATGGCACAGAAAATGTGCGGAGGTTTGCTACACTATCAGCAATATGGAAGAGAAAGATCAGGAAAGGGTTGATTGGCTTCGTAAAGGTACGCAAGGGCAGTTTTTGGAACCAATACAGTGTTACTTTTTAAGTTTAGATGTGTTACTTTATATAAAAGTGCCAGGACGACCCAGTTTCACGAGCCTTAGGGGGAGCCTTAGCAAGGCTGGCGCTTGCCCGTGTTTTGCCGCAATAGCAGTTTTCATTTTCCAGTGGAAAGAATACTCGAGGCTTAGCCCTAATTGTGATACGGTGAATTCAAAGGTCAAACGTCTAACATATCCTACATAAGAGATGGTATTCACCATGAACTCGACGGGTTGTTTGGAGCAACCCTAGTGTGTATTTGATATGTATCGAGTCACGTCATGTGTCGATTGCAGTGTGTCAGTGCAATGGGGAGTATCAATTTACACATATCGAGTACTCTCGTTCTCTGAGCCAAATTCCGGTCCGCGATTGCGGACTACGGCTGTTGCATGTTGCACACGCTGGAGTTGCTCCAGACATCCCATTCGGGATGCTGAAGGATTATTGGAGAATACCAAAGTGTATATGAAAGAGACTGTCCGCTCACGCGGCCGGCGTACGAGTGCCAAGCGGCCGTTGCCAGAACATTTTTTCGGATGGTCCCTTTCCACGGCTGCAAACGGCTGGCTGGGATATTACCCTTGTAATCGTCTGTCATTCCTGCCGATCGATATACATACAGGGTCAGGAAATGTTTCGCAATGGCCGCTTGATACGCACGCCGACCGCGTGGGCGTACAGCCCCTTTTGGACCGACCTTACCTCACGGTGAGCACGTGTCCTCTGGTGCATCTACTATATGGGTGTATGAGTAGAAGCATATTTCCATGCGTATTCCTGCATCTGCGCAAAACTTTATCTCTGAAGCATGCCTTGCACTTTCAAACTGCGTACCCCCCCCCACCGCGCCACGTATGGATTGCGTATTCGATTTAGTCTGACGCATGGACCAGGGGCCGGATGCATCAACGCACACGGCGAGGCAAGGGCAGGGGCAGGGTCTGGCTACCCCTGCGCAGGTGCCCCGAGAGTCAGTGCCCTGACCCGCATGCACATGCGCTCGATGGCGTCGGGGCAGCTAACCCCAGCGGAGTGTACGCAATGACGTACGGTGCGCGCCATTTTACGGTTGAAACCTGTAATCGATCAGCCGAAACAGCTGAGCATTTTTAACCCGCCTGCTGTGCTCCTTCTGGTTTTTACTTCCTTTTGTTTTTGAAGCGGTTTAACATCTTGGATTAACTTTTTTTCATGATGTAGCATTTTAATAGATGATAAATTTGGTTTAATTTCATTCACAGTTTGAGAATGTCATTTTATTTTTGAGTTGCCTCGTTATTTGGGCTTCACAGTGTAAGCGAAATTGCAAAAACTGCTAACTTCGTGTGAGTATCCTTTTTTGAAAAAGATTTGTGGTGTATCTAGAGAACCATGAGTGGTAGTCTGGCTCTAAATCCTATTTCACCCATCGTTCTTTCTACTTGAGGTCACTGTGAGGTATGATTATCCGTCATTTCGCTCTGTTGATGGGTTAGTGCACTTTGAAAAAAATCATAACAAGAACAAATCTAAATAAAAATTCACGACTTCGTTTTTCACGAAATCTGAAGTTCATGTTCAAAGTGTAAAGAAACTGATAACCAGTCATCGTGAAGATAATATTGTACTTTTTCTCAGCTTGATACAGAGACCAAATTTCTCTTTCGCGCTTACTTGTTTTCTTTGACTGGGAGTAAAAGGACTGCAAGATGTTAACCCGTTGTTAAAACGTAAGGAGGAGGGCACAAAACAAAAGAAGGTGAACAAGGATACACGCCGTTGACGGCCGATTATTACAGTAATTGAGCTCAGTTCTTTTTTTGAATCTTGCTGAGGATTCATTCCACGACGTGGGGGAAAACTTTCTGAGCCACACACACTTCTAGCAGGTATACAAAGTTATGCATTAGAGGTGAACGCTTGGGGAGGAACGAGAAAAGGCAATAACGCTCCAGCCGCGAAGTGGCTGTGCGGTATTGTTTCCACAAATTCGCCTCTTATATTCAACTGGATTTATGGGACAGGGAGGAATAGTGGATATTGTGAAAACGAGCTCACAACGGTTTTGTTTCTAATTTGAGACAATTGTAAGACAAAGCATTGCAAAAAAAGGTGGATAAAGAAGTAGAGCTACTCAGGACTTTTCAGTAAGGAAGATAGCTTCTATGAGAATGAAGTCCGCGATTGTTCACAATGAAGGGAAAAATATTGCTGGGCTGTCTCTCTTCAACATATACTGGGTGTTTTGGCTCATGCCCAGAAAATGGCAGTACTTCATGATTGAGTTATATCAATTCTTATTGAAAATGTCACACGGAGTATTACTATTGCAATCGAGTGTATCCTATCGCGAATGCCCACGACAATTATAATTTACTTAATTTTCTCTCATTACTATGTAGTATTTGAGAATATAAAACTGGAAGTTTAAGCATTTTTTCAAAACAATTAAAAAAAAGAAATGCCGTTAATGCAATCGAAAGATCGCTGAACGATAACCTGTTTTCCTTGACTGAATGCTTTCTTGAACAAGCACAATAAAAAGCCGAATTTATCACGCTTTTCTTTCGGAACTCTAAAGACTTACCGGATGAATTCAGAAGAAGAAAAAAAATAGCAAGCAACGCGGATGGAACTCAAAAAAGCGTGATTCATAGCATAAAAATTTAATACGTGAATCGAACTTAAGTTAAAAATTGAATTGGAGCTATTTCGAAACCTAGTATTCTGAAACTCAGTCCTTTAGAAAGTTCTGCGAACTTTTAGAACGGTATTATACCGAGCACTAGCGCAAGGAATACGAAAGCCTAGTGGGGAAAGGGAATGGAAGCAGTATCCTGCAAATTCCCAATAAAGAACCTCAACAAAAGGCTAAAAATGGGGATATGTAAAGAAAATCAATCGACAATGGAATAATTTCCTACTAGATGTAAGATTTTTTGGCAAATAAATGCTTATGGGAAGCTAAATAGAAATATTACGTCAAGTAAAATAAAAGCAAGTGTTGAAAATGTTGGTTTCTGCAAGATCGTATCATGTTTCTACAGCGTTTCATCATTCTTGCCCCGCCGGGGCAGCCGCTGCCCCAGCCTCATAGTAGGGGCAGTATGGGGCACTGCCCTTGCCCTTGCCCCGGTGGCTTAGCATACCGTTCTCGCTGCCCTGTGTGCCCCGCGCCTGCCCTAACCCCGCAATTTGCGTTGATGCATCCGGCCCCAGGCGGCTAGCTGTGCGCTGTTGGCGGCATCACTGGCCAACGGGGTTTCGATTTGCGCGCGGCGATCTACTGTCGCAGCCTTGTGCATTAATAAGACTAAATTTATTACGTGAACTCTACTTCCCTCAAATCCGCTCGTATGTTGCTCACTCACACAGAATATTCTATTTCAGAAGCATGTTTTGGCGCTATTTATGAGAACCCACAAAACTCGATTCTCCTTCCTACACCCGACCATCCCAATCTCGCCTTAAAACATTCCAAACAAAACATATGAATTTGTGTGGCTTTGTCAAAATTCGAACAATGCTACCCCTCACCTTCAACCTTTGTCCACAAGCCAGTGCCCA
Organism: Aplectana chamaeleonis; assembly: GCA_029168955.1. Classification (NCBI taxonomy): domain Eukaryota; kingdom Metazoa; phylum Nematoda; class Chromadorea; order Rhabditida; family Cosmocercidae; genus Aplectana; species Aplectana chamaeleonis. The sequence goes on from JAPDOI010000363.1 coordinate 93,549, forward strand.
TTCGAAATTCAGACAAAAAAATTCAAATGAACCTATTTTCGGAATTCTCATCAAGTAGATAATCACCCCCACTCTCAAGGAACAAATCGTTCGTGGAATATTTTTTCGAAGAAAGCGTGTCGGTGTGCGCAGGTTGGTCATAGATAGCATTTGGTCTGGGATTCTTTACGCTAAACAGTAGGCTAAGGCTTAGTTGGCAGTTAACCTCTGTAAAATGTCGTAATTCTCACGGCTCATGTTGCGAGCGGCCCGAACGATTCTGCTCCGTCCGTCCGTCATGCGCCTTCTCACTGTCTCTGACCGCCGCTCCGCACCAGCACACGTAGAAACCGTGAGAATTTAAAGTTTTATAGCCTTTAGAGTTGTGTGGAAATATCTTGACAAACTCCTATATAATTTGAAAAAGAATATGCGCCTCGACATTGTTTTTTGAACGGAAGTGGCTTTATTTGGAAAAAGCACTACAGAGTGCGAACAAGTTTCAGTTATCTAGGTCGTCCTGGGAACCGCGAGTAACTATGAGCGTGCTGATTTCAGGGCGAAAGCATGCGTTGGAAGCGCATGACCTCAACCCAACAAGCATTTCGATTCTGAAGATTCTCTGCTCTACCACTGGTAGACTGGCCGAGGAAAGTGGTATTAGAGATAAGATAAATCTCGGCTTTGAGTTCAAGGTGAGATTTTGACCTCATCGAAATTCTTGGAGAACGAAACTATTTAGCTCACCTTGAAATGAATGCTTTGAAACCTGCCAATATTTTTTCATACTCATGCTCAGTTAAAGAGCAGTATATTCGTTCCAGACTTTTCTTGATCGTGCCGTTGCTGTTGATCCTTCGTGCTTCGAGCTGTTGCACATGCGAGGAAGGTTCTGCTACCAGGTTAGATCCTACTCAGTCCAACTACGGAGTTGTTCTGAGAAAAGCGGGACTTGAAGTACAAAATATATACGAGATGGTATCAGGAGCATTTAGATCTTTCAGGTAGCGAACTTGAGCTTCTTCGAGAGACTGGCAGCGAGAACAATTGGGCATCTGCCGCAGGTCTCGATGGATGCCGCATTGAAGGACTTATTGGAGGTGATTCTCATTTCTGTCTCCACCTGAACTGTCACTCAAAGAGTGATTATGCATTTTCAGGCCGAACAGCTACGACCACGTGTTACAGAGAATAGGCTGTATCTCGGACGGGTATTGTATGCAAAAGGCGATTACATAGAAGCGAAGAAGTGGCTCACTGAGGTAACCTCAAAAACCCTCTAACGAAACATACTTCCTTAAAATGATTCGAAGGTGTAGACATTTAGGCAGCGAACGCCACATGCGAGGACGACGAGTCGGTGGAGCGTGAACATATCATGGCCGCGCGTGAGATGTTACAGCTAAAGGCTTTTCAGAAATGAAAGCTAACCCGGTATTCGCCATGTGTGTCCTCGAGAGAGTTTTCATACTTTTTCGGAAGTAGCCGATCGACAGCAGTAGCATGTGATTGGGTGCCTTCTAGAATGCTTTCCTGTTCGCCTTCGCTGTTGTGTTTTCTATTCTCGATCAAAGTGTAGTATGATTTTTCGAAAAGTAGCCGTACTGGCCTAAGGCACGCGTTTGTAATTAAGAAACGATCCCCATGACTCTCAATCGGTAATCGTGATCAATCTCGCTGTTGACAGCTGAACCCTCGCATTCACGCAGGGTCAGCTAAGAGCCTATCCGATTTAGCTTCCCTTGAAAGCAGATGTTGCGAAATAGCATTCCGCAGGAATGTGCTGGAGTTAAATTCATCATTGAGTTTATTCACTTGTAGGCTAGGCAAGAGTGATCTTTAGCCAGGAAACGCGCTTATTGCCGATGAGGACGCAGACTAAAAAGATACCTTCACCCAGCTTACCAGCGATAAACTTCAACGGTGAATTCGTCCCCACCTTTCTAACAGTTGCCCCGATCCTTGCTTGCCCCCGATTTCGTGGGGCGGCATGCACGAAAGCTGCGAAGGTGTGCTCTGGTTCCGAACAAAATTTACTCTGTTAACTCGCGCGCTTGTGCGGAGCGAGGGTAGAGACAGCAAAAAAGGGTGGGGAGAAAGAGACGCAGCGTACGCGCGCAGACGCACGCGATGAACAGAAATAATTTTCACTCGGGACAGAGGATAAGGGAGCCGCTCCGCGTCCTACGCGCGCAGCGTCGAGCCACGAGCTCCGAAGCACGTGGCGTAAATTAGTGTATCGCGGACGTAAATGCACTTTCCATTGCTATCACTACGCGCGCATTTTCTGTCATTCCAGTCACGTTTGCTTCCAATTATTGAGAGGCACGGATGACAAAAAAAGTGCCAGAAAGCGATTGGAATAAAAAAATGCGCAGTATTTGCTGTAGTAAGTGCATTTACGTCCGCGACACACCCAATATACGCCATGCATTTCGGGGCTGTCCCGTGGTCGACGCTGCAAGGATAAGAAGCGGAGCGGCTCGCCGAGTTTCTCGCAGCGTTCATGCATGCCGCCCGTGATAAAAGTTCCAGTGAGCCGCTCCTTTTTTTCCTAAAATCGATAAATTCCTTTCATTTGCTGGAAGTAACGGAAATACCGCTGCGATCGCGTTCGAAGTATGAAAGCTCTCCCTTTAATAATTGGCATGACACATGCGAGACATTGACATCCGCGTTTGTCTTTGCCCACTTCCCCCAAAAAATTCTATTGTAATTGTTAATTTATTTTGTGCGTTTTCCTATTTTGACTGTTGAGTGCCGTCGAAATTCACGAGTACTGTCTGTGATAGAATAACCATTCATGAGCTGGTATTTCTTGATTCGAACAGTGTACACACGTATTTTTCGCTTTACAATAAAGTTTTAATGGTTGGTGGTTTTTCAGACATATGTGTCAGACTTGTCTATGGCATGATTGTTTGCTTTATGTAGTAGGGCGAGCTCTAACTCATAAGCTTTTGGTATGAATACTAGTTGCATGAAGGCACGGTTCGCGATAGAAACGGTTGCTGTGCCTTTTTCATGAGAAGGTAGATCTGGCCAACACAAAAGTGAAAATAAGTGGAAAGTTGTAGAAAAGATGTTCAAGAATGAGTTATTGCTTGGTGTTCGCCCGCCTCCAATTATCGAGATTCAAATAAATGCCTGATTTTCCATCTTAAATTTCGCTTTTAAAATGATTGCTGGGCATTTTAAGAGACTACTGGCTACTTTAAATGCAGTGGTCACGATGAAAAGCGTTATTTAAAAAATTACAAAAATCAGCTTATTGCTAGATCGAAAACAACTGAAAAACTACGGAGATAGCGTGGTGAAAAACGGGCTAGAATAAGAGTTTCTAGGGCCCAAAGATGTCAGTTCGTGCACACGTGCACAGCCCCGCCCAAAAAGATAGCAGCCTCACTCAGGGAGTCGGGGGGTTCTATTCGGCCACGATGGGCTTTCGACTCGACTACAAAGCGGTTGGACGACGATATGGCCACGTAATTTCCTTGCGCCACGTGGCCTAATCGTCGTCCAATTGAGAAGCACGTGACGCTAATCATAGCCGTTCCACTCGGCCACGATACGCTTTCGATTCGACTACGATGAGTTTGGACGACGAACGAGCCACAATGCCCATGATTGGACACGTTGATCGATCGCTTCAGAACTGACCCGGAGCATGTCAGCCACACAACACGTATATAAGGGGCTCGATTCCGAAGAGAGCGCAGTCCACCTTTCGGGCCGCTCCTGGAAGGTGACTACGAGTCATTTTCTGGACGATTTTTGGACCGCTAAGGGGTCCCCCCACGGTCCTCCGCTCGCTGTCGACCGTGGCGAAGGTGATGTCCCTGTCGCGGACTGCTGTGGGGGTGATCCCCTACCGCGGTCCGTGACTTAGACCGTATCCTTGTCGGGGGAGACCCGCTCCCATCGAAGGTGTGGAAGCCCGCCCCCAGCGCCACGTGCTCATATCGAACAGGCCACGTGCTGCTGCGTGGGAAAAGGGGGTTCAGAGAAGGTTTCGCATGTTTGGGCTACGTGCTCCTATTGAACAGACCACGTGCTGTAGCGTGGGAAATAGGGTGCGGCAAAAGTTTTGCCTCGCTGCGCCACGTAGTGCTATCGAACAGGCCACGTGCTGCCGCGTGGGAAATGGGGGTGCAGCAAGGGTTTTGTCTCTCTGCGCCACGTAGCCTTATCGAACAGGCCACGTGCTCCTCGGAGCAGCACGTGCTGCTGCAAAAGTTCCTTTCAACTCGACTAGGTACCCGAATAGAAAGCCTATCGTGGCCGAATAGGACCCCCCGACTTCCTGAGCATGCCGAGCAGTCAAAAATGATCGACATTCATAGGAAGAAATGAATGCATATTTACCTAATAAATACAGTTGAACAATGAAAGCAAGCAGTTCAGTCAATGTTTTGACTAGATGGCCACATAAACATTCGACCAGGTCAGTCAGAAGGCTATTATAATTGATTGAAATTCAATTCCAAGCCAGGTGAGAGATCATCGGTGCCGATTTTGTGGAGTGGGCTCGTCCACCATCAAGAGACTAGAAAGTTCATGCTCAAAATTTGGCCCGAAACAGCGGTTTTTTCGCGATTTTCTCGTTAATGGCCTACTACTCTAAACCCAGAAAAGTGTTTAGAGAGGAAAAGAAGACGAGCATAGTTGGTCTCGACCACTGCCTTTAAGAGAGCAACACAAAAGACGGATAAACAAGCATTCATGAAAATCTCGTTAATTGAGGGGCGTGCGGACACCTGAAAGTTGCCGTTCTACCTTGTTTTTGTTCGTTCTACCTCAAATTATCACCTTTTTCAATTATTCTAACTTTTGTGATGATCAAATTTACATCCTCGTGGAGGGAGCTCAAAAATCGTTCTCATCACGAACCCTCCTTTAAGCATGAGAGTTAAAGGCAGGGTTCTCGATAAAAACGGTTGTTGTGCTATCCCTATCAAATGGTAGATCTGACCATCACAAAAGTAAAAATAAGTAAAAAATTGGAGAAGAAACGCTCTGGAACAAATTATGGCTTGGTGTCCTCCCGCCCCCAATTATCGAGATTCGTGTAAAAGCCTCTTTGGTCAACGTTGGTTTTGCTTCTAAAGTAATTTCTGAGCATTTCTGGACACTACTGACTACTTTGGCAGCTAAATAATGGGCGGATAAGCAAGCATTAATGAAAATCTCGTTAATTAGGGGGCCGGCCGACACCGGTAATTAGCCGTTATACCTTATTTTTGAGCGATTTTACCGAAAATTTCCGGGTTTTTTCACTTATTTTTACTTTTGTGATGACCAAATCTACATTCTCATGAAGAGAGTTGAAAAGTAGTTTTTATCGCGAACCCTGCCTTTAAGAGATAGTCACATGCAAAAACTGTTCCATAATATCGATCGCTTGCCTTGATTATACCAGCAGCCGACATTGACGTATTGTCGTTCTCAGGGCTGAATTCGTGTCCGCATTTGCGGACTACGGCTGTGACATCACGCGACACGTGATAATCGTGCTGGGACCACTTGGCCCCGTCACGTTTCGCCTTTCTCCCAGCACTATTATCACGTGTCGCATGAGGCAATAGCCGTAGTGGCGACAGGGGCTATCTACACACCGAGGGAGGAGCTGTCCCGTCTTTGCAGTTTGAAACGTCTCGCCACTCAACGCGAGCGAGGTGGTCCCGTGTGGAATTAGAGCCGCGAAAGGCGGGACAACTTCTCCCTCGATGTGTAAAGAGCCCCTGTTCCGCCGTAGTGACCAACTGCGAGCCGGATTTTGGCTCCGAGAACGATAGAACAGCCTATCCTTCAGAAAGTACTACCGTTCTCTGGGCCAAATTCCCGTCCGCATTTGCGGATTACGGCTACTGCATTGTGCGACACGTGTCCCGACACGACTCACCCTTCTCCCAGCACGATTATCACGTGTCGCATGATGCAACAGCTGTAGTCCGCAAATGCGCAGAGAACGATAGTAAGTCGGGTGAAGCGGCGTGGATGGTCCGGCCGCGCGCTGGAGGCAGATCGCTAGTGAATTTCCCTAGTCCTGCCGACGACTTTTCTTTTATTGTTTGGAATTCTGTGGGCTAAAATATTATAAGAAAACTAAAAAGGAGACTAAAAAAAATTGCGTGTGATGTGCGTCCAGCGGTCGCCGCCCCGCTCGGCGGCGGAAGTATAAACGAAGCCTCACTTTCTTGATAATAGGCTATTCGGATTTACATGCTTATCAAGTATCTGTGAACCCACTGGCTCTAAAAATAAACCCAAAGATGGGAGAACATCTGACAAGTTCTGGTGAGCAGGTATCTTTTCAAAAATCTTTTCTCGCAAAGTCAGCCACATTTTGTATGCATCCGACGCAGGAACGCAACCATGGTTCAGCCACATCTCTCATTCTGTTTACCAAACAAATATCTACATCAATATGATATGGCATATAGCTGAATCCAAGCGAAAATTTAATATCAAAGCTGCAGCATAGAATTGAATTTTTCGACGGAGATCTGAGTGTATAAAAGAGGATAACAGCTCTAGCCTTACAATGCTATGCTCTTCCTACTACTACTTACGGAACTGCTATTGTTTTGTTTCAGTGCTCCGGTACCCGACGATGAGGTGTAGTTGACAATTTTTCGGGATCGGGCATTATTGGTCTACTATTTTTATGAAGATATAGATTTTCTGAGCAGTAATTATATATAAGTCCTTCAGGTTGCAAGCAAACTGATCTACCCAGGGAGCCCTGATACCATTGAGAATCGAAAATCTGTGAAGGAAATGCTAGGATCGCTCAACATTCGTGTACAAAACCTGCACCGGGCTGGTCAAAAAACTGGCACCACGACGGTAACCTTTGAGAGTTTTGCGATTGTAAAAACAAGGTTGAGATCCAAAAATGAATTCAAAGGCGCGACCTTCAAAGCCCGATTTTGGTCCAAAAAACAACTATACAGAATCAATCACAGTAACTAATAAGCATATATGTGAATGGCTGTATGAAGCGGACATGGCCCTCACACCCGAACAAGCAAAGGCTATTGTCACTGGCCAACAAGGTGAGGTTTATAGAATGTTATTAAACCCATGTGTGCTAAAGCAATCGAATATTTCCCGAAAATCACAAACGAATTCTCCAGCAAACAGTCGCATTAGAAGGGCGAGCATAACAGATCCCAGTGGCTTATGGAACCCTGCCATCGCTATCAACTACACCTTCGACAGCTCATTGAGTACGTTCACTTTATGCACATTCTCAGACGACTAGGAGCTCATGTAGGCGGGTAGAGCCGTAGACATTTTTATAAGCTTTGCTATTCGAAATTCGCCAGAAGGTGGCGGTTGTAGAGCACGCCTTTCGCCGCTATATCCGAAACGCCAACACAATAAGAGACATGGTGAAAGTTGTCTCAAATTGCTGGCTACCCTCGCAATCTGGAATGTGGAGCTTGAAAATGCCTCGCACTCTCGCGAAAGTCTCCTGATCACTTGACGGATGACCGACATTTCAAAGTTTTGGTGGTCATTGGTAATGCAGCTATCTCAACAATTGGGAGAAGGGTTCTCTCGACAGCTGACGGAGGAGTAACCAGCCGCAAATAATGTGATCATTCAAGTAACTCTTACCGTGTCAATGTTCAAACTTATTTGCTTCTTCCCCATTCTCAAGGTTCTGCAGCACTGCGGCGTCATTGAGAACCTTCGCCTCAGTGTTGTCCTGCAACATGTCTGTGTTCAACATTTTACATAATGTCCCCTTGCAGATTTTAGTCTAGTGAGTGGAGGAGGCTGCGAAGGTATCGCCAGTGTCTATCAGGTAGGACGCCGCGCTCGGCAGTCGGGAGCAAAATCGTTCGATAAAAGCTATCCTTCCTTCATTTTCGCACACACAAATTCTCCCGTCAAGCAGCGTCGCAGCTTCCCCTCCCCATCCAATGATTGACGATACATGCGAGCGTCTATTCTATTTCTTAGACTAGATCCGAAAAGGAGATCATGCATCGTTGAGCAATACACTTTCCCTTAGAGTATATCAAACGAATAATATCGATTTTTCCGAATAAATCTAGTTTTCTTGTCATTGTCGGAATGGTTTCAACAGCGCTTTTTATCACGCATTAGGTTAGGTGAACGGTTCTCATGTTTGATGAAAACGTGGGGTTTCGTCTATTCGTTAACATGCCACAGCCAATTAACTAAGTTTTTATTCGAATATTCGAATAATCGAATAAATGGTTATAGCAATTCTGTGATTGGACAGACTCCGCCAACGCGTAGCTAAATGCCTCACACGGAAACCAGAGATGCCCAGGGTTTCGGAGGCATCTAGTCTAATTTTGACCCGAGATTTTACGTAAATTACGGAAAGTTTAGCCTCAGTTGGTGAAATTTTAGCTACAGCGCCCGCATATTCTACGTAAATTCTCGCTACAGCACCCGCATATTCTACGCTTATTCTCGTTGCAGCACACGGTCGATCGACCCACCCAGTCTTGATCTGTACTAGAAAGACGATCTCTGCTGCGATCGAACGCATCGCCGTTTCTTCCCCACGGCCTGCAGCATCCCAGCGGCCAAAATTGTCTCTAGCAAGGTCTTCCAGAGAGCGACACCGGGTCACCCTCCACGACCACCCACACCATGTCAAGTTATTCGTGGGTTGACTGGGCCAGGACTGATTGAACGGCATCCCTGCGTTCCGCGTAGCCAACGCGGGTTAAGATTGCATTTCAACACAGCCTGCCGCTAAAGCCGTAGATTCTCGCTACAAAATTATAGCGAGAATATACGGGTTTAGCGTCAGAGAGAACAATGGTTCGAACGACACAAGAATATGCGGGTTTTGGCTATAGTAGCTAAAACCCTTAAATTCTCGCTACATGGAATGGGGCGGCGTTTCAGGCCGCGCCCTCGGAGGCATCTAGCTACGCATTGGCAGAGGAAAGTCACTTTTCCATCAATTATGGAAACCTTGCCCCTCACGTAATATTCGATACCAATGGCAGTTAAAACCATCTCGTCTCCGAGAAAATATAAGAGTTAATTGAAAAATCGATTTTATTCGGTGAAACACTCTACTTTCCCTACCTGCGACTGCCTTGCAATTATTGAATTTCTCGACCTACTCTATTCCTTTTCCTCCTAGCGTTTGATAAACGTCAGTTCTGACGATATCGAGTGGACTTGCCTCTTCTCCGAAGTCTTGCAACTTGAACCAACTGAGAGACAGTAATAGCTACCTGTTTTGTTAGATACGCCAACTTTTTAAGCATCTGTTGACCCTTAAAGGGCATGCCCTGTGAATCCTTCACAGCCTGATCCATTGCAGTTGAGACTAACTGCATATTCAATTACCTCTTCGGTGTTCTGTGCCATTTCGCTCACACGACTGTTTGTGCTCACTGTTAACCACATCTGAAACGCTATGGATGACTGACAAATGGCTCGCCATGCACTGCTGAGCCTAATGTAAAATTGCAGACTGCTTTTGCCTCGACTGTTGAAGACTGTGTGAAAGTAGTGTAGGAGCGCACTTCCGAAGCTGCACTTCCAGTGGTTTTGCAAAATCTTGGTGTCTGATTTGAGTTAGTCAATGACTGACGTAGCCACTACAGTGAGGTTTGGATCACAAGCATCGCGGCTTTTTGAAGCAAAAGTTGATAGAGCAGTCATCTTATCTGGCGAATCATAAGCTGCTGCATCTGGCCCTCCTGCTCCTCCTATGAACCCTTCTCCTACGCGGCCCGCAATATCGAAGCATACGATTTCACAGCTGTTACCCTGTCGCCCTTTTAGCTGTACTAGATTTCAGTCTCAACATACGGTTTCAACTGTCTGGCTTGTGACGCCAACTGCGTCTCTTGTATGTAATGTAGCCTCCACAACAGGTTCGATGGAGGGAACAAAACTTTTGCTCGGTGGTGTAAAGAGCCTAGGTGGACTAACGCAAAACACAGCGCAAATCAGTCTTACTGCTATCTGTTCTCAATCCGAAACTGACAACGGCTCCCATCTGCCGGGGTTATTGCGATCTCCAGGGGGTATGAGTAAACCAGACCAAAACCGTGCAGGAATATCACTTCATACAGTGTAGAATAATGGAGCAACAAGCTTAACTACGGCCACAAGTACTTGTTTAAAGGCAGTGGTCGCGATCAAATATGCTTGTCGTCTTTGTCTCTCTAAACCCTTTTCTGGGTCTTGAGTAGTAGGACCTATAAGAAAAAATCGCGAAAAAACAATTGTTTTGGGCAAAATTTGAAGCCTGAACTTTCTTGTCTTTTGACGGTGGACGAGCTCACTCCGTATCTTCGGCATCGATGACCTCTTTTATCAAGAACATAAGCTGGCTTGAAATTGAATTTCAATCAATGCAGCTTCGGATTTATGTACACATCTAGTCAAAAACATTGACTGAAGTGCTTGCTTTCATTGTTCAACTGTTTTTATTAGGTAAATTTGCATTTATTTCGTCCTCTGAATGTCGATGATTTTTGACTGCTCGGCATGAGACTGCGATCTAATTCGTCATCGCTGTGCACGTGTGCACGAACTGGCTGCTTTGGGCCTTAGAAACTTTAATTCTAGCCCGTTTTTCACCGCTCTACCATTGTAGTTTTTCAGCTGTTTTTTATCTAAGCTGATTTTTGTAGTTTTTTCTATAACGTTTTTCATCGTGACCACTGCCTTTAATATCTGAAAATTGCAATACAGTAGAATAGTGAGTATGCATTGGAGTAATAGATATGTAAGTGCCTGATAAATGAGTATCGTTACAATAACTGTGATAACAAAAACTCAGTTGACTAGAGTGCGATTACGATACAGTTTACAGATACTTGGCAAACTGAGGCGTTTCACTCAGGCTGCCATCAAAGCGGACAATCCTCGCTACTAAGGTTCTACTTATAACAGCTCTCCACATTCAACAAGATTGGGTCCGAGCGCGGGCGGAGACGCGTTTCTGCGTCTTCAGCGTCCTTTCTAAATAACTAGCTTCAGTATCTTTCTAGATCCGGAAAAAGGAAATGTTTAGGATTGTGGTGAGAAGTACTATGCAATGTTATAATGATTGCTGAGGTTTAGGTTTAAACAAGAGAGTTTATTATTAAAAGTTCGGTTTAGGAAATTTGAAAGTTTATATAAAAAAATGCTAAAGGAATCCCGCGCCCTCTTGACCAAGTCCTACGAGCGGTAGTGTAGTGATCGTTCTCGATCTTGGGAAAAGTTGATTTGTGGACACAATTTGATACTGCTAGTGGTGATACTTCCAGCTGATGATGTCGTCGCACTGATTCGACAAGGATTACAATACTGGATGGCGAACACATGCCTGAGTTTTACGGTGAGAAAACTGCAGTCGTAAATTCTTCAATCTTTTCACAACGCCTTTGGAATCCCCCGTTTCCAGTAGCATCAAGTCATTCTTGAAGAGTTTGATTCTCCATAGTAGCATATTTTAAAAATACGGATGCCTTCAATTTCTTCTGGACAGAACTTCACCACAAAGGAAAGTTCAGTCAACATTAGACACTTCAAAATGTGATCATTCTAATTTAACGATGAAGAGTAAGGCCGCACCTAGCCGGTTTTTAGCTGTTTGTGTTCCGCCTTGAGCACGAGGATGTTCACTAGAAAAACGCGCGAAAAAGCACGGCGCTAAGAGCGCGCAATTATTTTAGAAGCGGATGATGCAATGGGGTGGAGCTTCGGTCGTAAGCGGAGTCAAGTCTAACGTACCCCATTATTAGAAGCATCACTACACCGACCTATTCGGATCAATTGGAAAGTGAACTCTGAACGAAAGGGATCGGCAGCAAGTGGAGGGAAACTTTCACCTCATCTCAGAACTATTCTCCACCTGTAAGGCCCTGGTTATTGGAAACGTCCCACTATGTCATTACCGCAGCTTGTTGCGTGGATTATGAACTCAGCAGTATCACGCACGATTGCGCAATATTGCAGACCAGAAATTCCTCGGCACTTCAGTTGAATTCCGCAGGTGTTTTGTCCTTCCGTCGCAAACTCATTGCGAAACTCTTTTGTTATTCTATTCCTCCTGTCATAGCAGTGCTGGCTATATCATTTTTAAAAAATAATCAGCTGGTGGAACTTTCCAAAGTCCCAGCTGGGTAGGACCTGCAGCGACCCGTTGTGGAGGGTCGCAGGGTGTTTTACTTTTCTGTGTGGCCTTCCGTCGAGTTCTTCTGTGACACTGTTTTATTTGAGATGACTTGGCGATGGAACTCGTCAATTTGTGACAGCTGTGCGGTCATTTCCGCAACGTCGCACCGGTGATCACGAGGGCCTAGATAATGCTCCTTCACCATTTTTTTCGCATATTTGTCACCGTTCAGGAGAACGCCAGTGGCTTAAACCACCTTCGCTTTTACGCCGGCGAAGGGTGCTGGGGATACGTTGGAAAGCAGCCGACGTGGCCGAGTCAGGACATCTCTATCGGCGTTGGATGCAACACTGTGAGCAAATTTTCTCGAAGCTCGATTGCTGAGGATTTTTTTACTTAAGTTGCTATGGAAAAATGTGTGAGTCAGCTAGGTGAGCAACTGCGCTCATGTACTCATTTATTTAACTCACTTGTCAGATTGATTGTTGCTGAAGTGCTCTAAACCTATAGAGGGTTCTGAAACGGGTTCGGGCGAATCGCTGACCTTTAGTTTTACAGCTGGGCACAGTGACACATGAGATCGCTCACTCTCTCGGGTTCTACCATACTCAATCTCGTTACGATCGCGACAACTGGGTGAATGTAGATCTCGACAATGTTGATCCGAATCTACAATATAATTTCGCGAAGGTATGAGAAGTTTTGTTGTGGAAATGATCATTTGCGTACATATGTATATGAATTTGAACATCGAAGATGACTCCTGCTACGGAGACACACTTTGGACAGCCATACGATTACGGCAGTGTGATGCAGTACGACCCACGTAAGTTGCTTTGTCCCTTGTATTTTTCAATGTTTACAGTCTACTTTGTGTGTAGAAGTGTCAGAGCGTGGACGAGGCTGAGGAACTAAGATTTCTAGATGCATTCGCACAAGATCCTAATCAGTACACTATCACGGCGAAAACCATGGCGTACACAAACTCGATGGGACAGCGAGAAGCGCCGGCTTTCTCAGACGTTCGAGATATGAATTGGTTATACAACTGTTCCAGTGAGTTACACAAATCTCTCAAGGTTTTCCAACTCCATGAAATCAATGACAAAACTCAGAGGTGTATTTCAAACGAAATGGAGCAATTAAGTCTTCAGGTCTTTGTTCAAATACGCCAGTGCCACCTTGTCGCCAACCAGGTTATCAGGATCCGCGTAATTGCGACTCTTGCAAGTGTCCACGATACTTTGGTGGGCGTTACTGTGAGCAACTAGCCAGTGGATCGGCACCGAACTGCAACGGAAGAGTTGTTCAGGTATATTATAAGGCAGCAGAAGATTAACGTTGATTAATGGAGCGTTACAACATGCAGTGATTTACAAAAATGCTCTGGAAACGTTGCTGCTTTTCAGGCAACGTCTACATCATGGTCAACTTTGAATGGGACAGCCGGAGATCCTAACAACTACGATCCGCAAATGACTCCTACAGACTGTTATTGGCACATCACAGTGAGAAATTCCGAATGCTATTAAAAACTTAATTATGAAATCAGTACAGTTCACCGCCTTGATATAGTCTGTATGGGAACACAACTCCAACCATTCTTGCGCGTGCGTGTGGGCACGACTCTGCCCCCGGGCTTCCGCTCCGCATAAGCACGCAAAAAAACCTTACGAATTTTGTTTCTAAACACCATACACAGTGCCTGAGTAAGATAACTGTCATGAGGACATTTGAAGCTTACAGCTCCCAAAACACCAATGAACTACATTTATAAACCTTCGTTCAGGCACCTACCGGACGCAGAATACAGGTACGCCTAAGCACTCCTCCTGCTCAGTGCATGGAAGGATGTCCATATCAAGGAGTGGAAGTTAACCTCGGAAAATACGACCTCTATGGAATCATGTGAGAACAAATCCCCCGCTTAGACTAGAGAGGTTTTGAATGCTTCTCCTTTTGAATCGCTTTCAGAATGTGCTGTCAATCGGCCGTCGGTATTACATATACGTCGACTAGCAATCTCGTGGCTATTCGAGGGCTCATCCGTTACAACCAGCTTAGATTTGGTCTTGACTATCGCCTCGTATAGTTGCATGTCATGAACTTTTCCTGACGAAGATTCTGTACTTTAGACTTTCCAGTGTAGAATTTCCAGTGATTAAATTAGTAGAAGTTTGCATTGGTTAACTACACGTAAAAATATTAGCGTTTTTTGTTCAGTCTTTAGTGTTATAAAAACAAAATTTATTGCGGAAATAGTAAATTTGTTGCGAAAATAGTAAATTTCGCAATATATTTGTTTTTGTAACACCATGAGGCTTCGGGACAGATCAATTTTGATATAGTCTTTAGTGTGAAGACAAAAAAATCCGAAACGGAAAGCCATTGAAAACGTTGAGAAGGAATGGTAATTATGCATACACTTTATTATATCTCCATAAGCGACTCTCCATAAACCTTGGCATGATTAGAAAAGTCTTTCTTTCTTGTTGAACTCAGCTTAAGGTTGGTAGTACTCTTTAAGGCCGACGTTTCGGAGAAACCTCCTTCTTCACAGCCTGAAAGGATCGAATAGGCCTCCAACTTACCAATCCGAGAGCAGAAATTTCCCCCGCGTGGGTGTGAGAGAGGAAGTCAGGTGAACCTCACCGAGCCAGGAACTCGCTAGTAAACAAAACAGCGCGGAAAGTCGATAGTATAGGCTCTGAAGAAGGAGGATTCTCCTAAACGTCGGCTATAAAGAGTACTATTTCATTATAATTGCAAGTATGCATATGAAACAGTCAAAACTAACGAAAACAAAGCGATACCGATAAAAACATTTGGTGCTCACTAAGCTGCCAACTTACTTCATTAACGCTATTCTGTTGATGGTATCTATCGCCCCCCACAGAGATTGACGACAGAAAGTTTCTAATGTTGTGGTTCTGGTATATGCGGGCTAACACAGGCCTCATACGGTCCGTTCTTTTTATTGAGCCAATCTTTCAAGTCGTAACGAAATTCGGAGCGTAAAATTACTCTTTAAATCAATGGTGAAGAGAAACATCGAGGATAACCGATTTTCACAAAATCAGCCGCTGCCAACTCGACATTTGAAAAAAAGCCAACTCGACATTTGAAAAAAGTCTCCATTTTCCCGAATGTAAGCGTAGTGATCTGCCAGGGTCATTTTGGAGCAGAGGTTGCTTGCTTCAAATCATGGTTTGCAAAGAGTCCTTGCACCTCTCAAAGAAAAAAAACGAGACAAGACTGCCGATAATCAAAACCGTCCCCGGCCAGTATTTAGAACAGCTGCATCTGCGCAACATTTTCGTTTTAGCGGCATTGCTAAGGCTTAAAACTTCAACCACATGGGCTCCTCAGAATTTTATGGATTCTGATTCCATCGACAAATTTTACCGACTTTTCTCACTAATCAATCGACTTCCTAAGAAATGGAGGCACCTGAGAAATGCCCAAATCGATTAAGAATCTTTCAGAGCACTAAATCACATAGGTTGCCGCTTGGATGTCTTCAGGGAGTTCCAAAACTAGCAAAAATGCGGTTGGCTAGAAATTTACAAGGTCTGGTTTCATTGTACGGTATTTTCCCTCACATTCTTTCCATAGAGGGCCGAAGAACTTCCGCCAAAACCAGTTTTGGAGCGGTGACCTCTGTTCCTAAACGACCCCATCGAAGTAGATCTCAACGTTGATAAGTAGAAAGGGCGGGACGGGTACTAATGTCGACTTCGCAGTGGCCTATTTCTTGAAAGTTGGGTATCCTGGCCTCTGTCCACAAACCCTTCCAGAAACTGTTTGAAGCCTGAAATTTAGGTTCAGTTTGAGAGATTGAAAAAAAAACCGAACGAAGTGTTTGGGAACCCGCATATACCAGCACCACAAGATTAGGAACTTTGTAAGGGTATCTAATGCACATCCTTTAGGTTGAGTACGGCAACATGATTTGCATTATGTGTAAGGGCGGCTTCAAACAGGTAACAATACTGCATTGAAGAGAATGATGTTCACAAAACAGTAATGTTGATACCTACCTGATGAACTACCTGATGAACTTACAAGATATGATGCACGTAAATTATTTTGAAGGCATAGCATGCGCTGAAATCCACTCCCTCGAGTCGGTGAAAAATCTGGCGATTTTCACGGATCCCCCCAAGCAGGCCCGAAACACAGTTTTTTTGCGAAATTAAAAGAAGACGTATATTTCATGTAATTCTTAAGGAATAATAGAATTCTTCGTTCGAAAAAAAGTTACCCCAAACAGTGTATACCCCATTCAAGATGGTCCACTTGGTCTTCCGGAACACCTCAGATCCCCATACACCCTTCAGCGGATGACAGCCCCTGTGGAGCTCCACACTCCGCGACGAGCCCTGTATGAATATGCACAAAAAATCTGCTTCTTTGTTCTCCAGGCAGCCAGTCTCGATCTCCGTTATTGACAATGTTGTAAGCGATCCGCAACAGTCGGTCGTCGTCGCTATAGTCGATATCCTCAAACCCGTCCACCTCCAGTCCATCCACAATGTTCTAGCGGAGGTCCTAGAACCACCTGTGTGTGCAACTCTTCGAGAGCATTTCCCGCTTCCATTAGTTGCTGGATGTGCTCCGGAATGAGCACTGAATAGACCGTTTCCTTCTCCAGCATACTCGCTCTTAGATTGAGGGCAGGGTCAAGAATCTCCCTCCTCCACTCGTGCTTCACGGCAGTCTTGATCACCACATAGGATTGCCACTTTGGCCGATTTCCGCTTCGAACTTATCGTACGCCGCGCAGTTCCCGTTCCTGAAGGTCAGCAATATGTCAGTAATTCTGATGAAATTAATAAACACTTCCGCAATAATTTTTCCTTTTTCACTAAACGAAATCACAACACCAATGAAAACAAGGAACATTTCTCTAGTGAATTTTATCTCCGCCAAAAACGCAATAATAAACCATTGAAAATAATGCTGGCAGGAGACAAAAAAACAAAACAAAAAAATGGTTGTTCACCTGATTCCCGTCCGTCCTCGTCGGATAGCTCCCAACTCTCGCCAAAGAACGAATCGTAAAACTACTTGCGCTCTCCGTGCAACTATGCTGAGTCGATGCCGGCGCTGACTTCAAATGATATTTCACAAGTTTTTGAAAAGGGCTTTCCTCGAAAGGTTGACGTTTCGCAAGAGGAATAATTTCATAGAATGTAGCTCGGAAATAGTTATAAAGTTTCATAATATTATAGCCTTTGAGCAAAAGTTGCACCCAAATTCACGCCTGGCTAGCTAACTACGTCTGACCTACCAGACCCCCAGAAGGCCTAATTCGTCTAAACCTGATTTAGGCCTTCTGTTTCTGCACCATCGCCTTCACCTTCTCAGCTTTTACTCGAGCGATATGAACGACTACCCATGTGTCCTGTTTATTGCCTTTAATACGATCGCTACGCGCCGCTTCGGCAGGAAATCGTAGGCAAGTGTAGGCAATCGTAGGCAGTTCATGACGCAGCTTGCTGCTAGCGCTTGAAGAACTGTTGTAGTTGAATTGTCCAGGCTACGCAGTAACATTTGCTTTGATGTCATGGGTCGGTCAGTGGTGGTGGGGGGTTCGCGTCGGTATATTATTTTAGAGCGAAATTCTGTATTCATCCCGTCAGGTCTCATAAGCTAAAATAAAGCATTCATGAAAATATCTGAGAACTCAAAGCTTAAATGCCTCGTGAGAAAAATTCACTGCACAAAAGGAAAAAAAGAGTAAGAAAAATAAACATCAAAAATAAAGACATGAAAACGAATATTGATCGTTCTGTTACCGCGCAATACTGATTGCGCACCAGCAGTATGGTAGCTGACATGACAGTGGAACTTCTCAGAAGTTTTGATAAAGGTTTCTTGAGGACCTCACGCAACCTTCTTTTATCTCTCAAGTAACTTAACTTCCCCCATTATTTCAAGCTACATGCGAGCTCAGGGCGAGGGAAGATCAAACATAACTTACAATATTGAGAAAAGTAGGCTACTCGCGAGATAAAAGGGAGTAAGCTGCGTGAAGTTCTCAAGTAACTTTATTCAAGACTTGAGTTGTAGGTTGTGGGAACTCATGAGGACCCTTACCCACCATTGCCACCTTGTGCACTTCTCAACAGGAAGCCTCCCGGTCGGTTTGGGGAGCGCACAGGTTCATTAAAGATCATCAACGTCTGCGGTCGTGGGTTATTTAAGGAAAACGTCAGGTTTAGGCTTCCAAGCTCAGGAGTCATGAATGTGCACTCTTTTTGATGTCTAGCCGGATAGCCACAGCCCCTGCTACACTTGACACAGATTCCTGAAAAATCAATCAATACCTAAGCGTGAGAGACCAAGGCAGGCCCTAAAAAAGGAAAAAATAAGTATAAACTATGATTCAAAAATTTGAAACTGAATCAGAAATGACGAATTGTTATGGTTTAACCTGAAGTCGTCTTCTTCATTACTGCAGAACAAATTGGGCGATTGAGTATCGCGGTGCTTCCCCAATTGCATATCCGCAAGCCCCCTCGACAGAACGGACGCTTCTATCGGTGTGCATAGGGCCTCTGGGCCAGTAGCGATCCCCCCGGGAGGTGGCAGCTACCGGCTGTCACTGCGTGGTGACAGTGTCAATCAGTGATTGGCTATCGATGTGAACACGCCAGCATAGAATTGCACAGGCGGCTCCGAAGTTAATGACCGTTGTAGTCAGCCACCTGGCAGCAGTGAGCCTTTCATTCTTTTGCCAGGTGGCTGACTGCAAGAAACGGGTGGTGACTTCGCTCACCGCCGCAGAGGAAAGAGAAATAGCGCGCGATGCAAAGAGAATTTCGGTCGATACCGCGGACGTGGGGTCGTGTACCTCCAATGGTGGCGACTTTTTGAGGAAAGTGCGCTCCGAGAGAAGGCAGTGGAGCGCTTGCGAACTGACCAGTCCGCTGTCCACTTATCACCCCATCACAGCAGGGCAGCCATTCTCGCTGTTTAGTGGGCCAAGGAATAATTGCACCCGCAGGCTGGCAGCTGAAAGGAAAGACAGGCGAAACGTTCGAAGATTCAATTGATGATTCAAAGATCCCTGGCAAAGATTGGTGAGAGATTCACTTCGGATTGAACGCAGCTGTCATGAAGGAGCCTCCTTTATAGATTTCACATGCTTTACTACTATTCTGAGCTAAATTTGAATTTCCTAGAAGTTGTTTCGGCCATATTCGACCAATTTTGGATTTTTTTAATAGCCGCTCACTGCAAGTAAAAACATATTTGCCAAGATAGCCATCTAAAAGTGATGGCTGCGAAATTGTTTCGTTCTCGAGAAGAAGCATAAAGTTTACGTGATCCGCGTGTTCTAGTCACTAAACTCTGTATAATTGTTCATCTGAAAGCGGTTTTTGTCTTTCACTTCTCTAGGAACAATTTCACTACTTTCTATGTGGACTGGGAAGCGTGAAACAGACTGAGGAAAAATCAGTCCGTAATTTAAAAAAAATTCCTTTGAACTCTTTGGTTTACCTTGTGGAGGAAAACACAAGGTTGCAATGAAATTGCAATCCTGTGTTTTCCACAATGAAATTTCAAAGTATTGCGTATCGTGATATCGGTGATAAATGGCCATCTAACAAAATAATCGCAAAATCGCTTTCTAAATCTGAAATTCTGTCGGTTCGATGAATTTCGTGGAAGATTCTAGATTCCAATCATTCAATGCTGAAGAACTGTTATACCTGAAAGATACACATGGGCACGTTCTCGAAACCCATATTTATGACCGCTAGCTCGATCAAAGTTGCAATGGATACGAAGAACTGTGGAGGTAGTGTATGTAGGAAAACATGAAACGTCCACTCATACGTGTACATGTGACGTAGTGGTCTAAGGCGTTGTAATGGGCATCCGTCGCCTAGGCTCGTACTGGCTCGCGCTGTGACACTTCTACAATTGAGAGTTTTGCGTTCAACACCACCCTTCGAGATAAATCTCGTTTCCGGGGTGTCAACCATAGGTGGCATCTAGATGTCACCAACCTCAGGTTGGCTGACTATTCAAAGTCACCACAATCGGGGATTACAACTGGCCCTCAAGTGATTTCGCCCGCTTTTTGACCATCTCTACGACAGAAAAAATTTCTCCTTGTCATTGCTCAGCGCAGTATTACTGGAACTAAAAAATGCTGCGAGCGGATCAAGTCTTCGACGAACAAATTCGTTCCTTCACAAGAAGTCAACATGCTCACGAACAGTAAATACGAATGCTAATAGACAATACAACGCCACTCCCTAAGTTTCTTATTACCTTACACAAAATGCCAGTGAGATACTCTGGTGAAGGGCAAAATACTAGCAAAATACTACGCTTCTAGTGAAATTTCAAATCCACGGGTGTTCAAATGCTTCACATGTAGAAAAAAATCCTCTACACCAACATTATCCTATGCCTCAAAATACAATGACGGGCGTGCACTGCTGAAATTTTATGAGCACTGAAAGCAGCATTGCAGGCCAAAACCAAAGATGGTAGTTTTAAAAATTTAGCTTCCAGGCAAAAGTAACGATTTGGCAATGCCATTTATAAGTCAAAACAAATTCAAAACCATCTCGAAATATTTAAAAATGATTTGACGTAAAATGACCTCGAGTAATAAAAAACCTAGGAAATGAAGTGAAATAACCAAAAATACGATGTGGTGGTCGATCATTTCACAAGCTTCTCCGATAAACTTATCAAAGCGAAATCAAGCACGATATGGATTGGAGCGTTGCGTTCACCTATTTATGTAGCTTGACCTGTGTTGATTCCCTTGTTACAGCTTTCAAAAATGGCACAATGTTTCCGTTGCGCCCCTGATTTCGTCTTGATAGGTTCAATGGAGAAGCTTGTGAAAATATCGATCACCAAATCGTATTTTGGGTCATTTCACTTCATTTCCTAGCTTTTTAATATTCCAGGCTATTTTACGCCAAATCATTTTTTGGATATTTCATGATATTTCTCAACCTTTTTTGACTTATAAATGACATTGCCAAATCGTCACTTTTGCCAGGAAGCTAAATTTTTAGAAATCTCACATATTTTTCCAAAGGATTCCTTTCTGACTTTAATTTTGCTCCGAGATTCCCATTTTGGAATGATGAAACATCTAACAGACGATATTGTTGCATGAGTACAATTTTTGAAAGTTATGACCCACAACCATAGAAAATATCACTATTTGCCTCATTTTGTGCAACATGCGAAATTCGATATTATTGATCATCAATATTCGATCTTGCATAATGAGAAGAATTTTCCAAACAAGTGACTTAGGGCCATCAACAATAAAACCCATTGCGGCATTTTGTGCAGCAGATGGAAAAATAGATATTATTGATTGGTATTTATCGATAATGACTAATGGGCAAAATTCCCTAACCAACAGGCCCGTACCCATCAACAGTCACCACTCCTCGCCACATTTTATGCAATGAGTGCGAAAACCGATAATATTGATTATCGATCGATGGCGTGCCATGAGTACGAGTTCTGATAAGTTCAGCATTTAGCTCCGACGACCTGTGTTAATTGGTCGCAGATCCACCTACACACCCTGGTCTCCACAGCCTTCGCATGCCCAAGCCGTTTTCGTGCTCCACGGCTAAATTAGTATGTAGCCCAACAAATTTGAGGTACCCTCTATAAAACGTCGTAAGGCCGTAGTTATGCACCGGCGGGACGCTGCGGAAACGGCAAGACAACCGTCCCTTACGGACACCTTCACTGTGCTGAGGCACTCAAAAGAAACAGTTGTCACGGGAAAAACGCCGTGAAAGGCCGCAGCGAACAGTTATGCACGCTGCGGCACCGTATGCTGCGTCGTTTCGGGACCCACTTGGCTGAAATTTCGCCAAACTCCATCAGATGACTCATTTTGTCATCATTCTCTTGTAATCTTGCCGTATTTAGCAGAACGAAATGCAAGAAAAGAAGATGAGTAATAAAGACATTGATTGAGTGATATTTCGAAAGCGCTCGCATTCCCTCGTCTGCAATATCACGTCGCGTCTCTGTACGCAAGGTTGCGTAAGTTCCCGTTCTTCGCGTCAGGCGGCGACAAAGTCATGGCGGCACGTTTGCATTCCGCCGGTGTATAACTACGGCCTAATTCACATCATCCGAGGCGCAAGCGGCGTGCGTGACGCCTCGGCCTCCGTCAGCCCTATGTTCTCTCACTGTCTCTAACCTCCGCTCCGCACCAGCACGCGTAGGAACCGAGTAAATTTTGCCGTTTGATAGCCTGCACCCTTCAGAATAAAAAAAGAGTTCGAATCGAAATAAGAACGACCTGCATCCATTTCCAGCCTCCTGTCCGATAATGAGCTTCCCAGCTCAATTTTAAGTGTACCAACAAGTCGTGAGCGCCTATATTTTGACACGATAATCATATTTTCTGTATTTTGCGCTTTTCAATTATCATTGCAGTTATATTCAAAAGGGGTTCGTTAAAAAAATAGATATAGTATCACGTTAGGAAACCTCGACGCTGTTATTTCGCGCGAAATCATTCAATCAGGTCATATGCTTCCACGCTTTCCTGCGCTTTTCGGTTCCAGCACCGAAGTGCTGCTGCTTTCCAATTGACTGACACGGACCACATGTGTAGGAGTACTGCAACTTGCAGATTATGCATCTGTTACACAGAAAACTATCACTATACTATTCATTATTGGTACCCAGTTTGAAATTTGTCAGCGAAAAGGAACATTTGTTATATACAGATTTGTTTACCAATACAACGATAACAACTACTGTCTGCTGCTCTTGTCACTGCAAAAATAACAGCAATTGCGGCGCATACTATATAATGGAATTTCGCGCTTCATGTTCCAACTATAATGCTGATTCTGGCATTTTTAATTCTAATTCCTTGCTTCGGTGCCGCTCCTTTGACGGATGATGAGGTACTTCTTCACATTACTAAATGAAAAATTTGGTGTGTCCTTTACCACTGTGAGGCATGTATTCTCTGGTTCCAAGCCAAATTTGTCCCGTTCCATCGCACGCTTGTGCTGAGCGAGGGTAGAAACAGCTAGAAAGTGTGAGGAGGAGGCGCGATGAACGGAAACAAATTTCACGCAGAAACAGAGGATAAATAAGGAATTTGAATAGAAACATACCACTTAGTACTACTGTTGCTAAAGTCAGTCGTAACTGTTTGGGGGGTAGGGACTCCCTATACACAGAGGGAGGAGCTGTCCCGTTTTCGCAGATCAACACGGCACCCTCTTCAATGCAAGTGGTGCAGAGTGGAATTAGAGACCCGAGAGGAAGACAACTTCTCCCTCGGTGTGTAGAGAGCCCCTGACCCACTGTTTAGAAACCTAATCCAAGTGGTCTGGAACAATTAGAGTTGCATTTGGAGATTTATACCTTGAAAACTGTTGCAGATAAGAAACCACTTGCTGCATCCAGAAAGTCCTGATACAGTTGAGAATCGAAAGACTGTGAAAGATATGCTTGGAACGCTGAATATTCGTGCACAGAGCTTACGCCGCGGCGGTAAGATTGGAGGCCCTAGCAAGGTACGTGACATGAATACGGTCGGCTTCGATACGGCAAGGCATTTCCTACACAAACATACTCTAAGCCACCGAACACGAAACCGAATTTGGGTCCAAAGAATAACTACACAATATCAATATCGGAAACGAATAAAGCGATTCTTGAATGGATGTTTGAAGCTGACATGGCACTAACGATTAATCAAGCCAGGGCAATCGTAGGTAAGTCTCACCGCAAACCTTTATACTTCCGTCGTACGGGTCGCACTGACCGTTTCCCTCATGACGGTATAGCTTGCGTCATCGCAAGCCACGCCGTAAAGACCAAAATAGCTAGTACGATCCGTGCCGACTGTACCTCAATTGAAGGACGCAGAATTTAGAAGGCACTGCTACTCGCCCAAAAAGAGCAAGTCAGACCGATCCGAATGGTTTCTGGAACCCAATGGCAGCCATCAACTACACGTTCGACAGATCTTTGAGTGAGCATCTAAAGCTTCGCACAAAGTTGTTTAGAGAAGAAAGTCGAGTACTCGTCGTCCATGAAAATGAATCAGTAAGCCGTAACGGGGTAATAATGGATCCGCGAAGAGGCCAGTAAGCACTTGCGGAGAGAAGAACTGGCGCTGTGAGGAGCCATTTCTGATGGCTATCGTGGATCTTATAGTTGGAAAATTTGGAAAAAAATGTCGAACGAACGAAAATCGAAATTTTTTCTTTCGAGATCTCTTCGAACGAACGAAAAATGAAAAAAATTCCGTTCGAAAAAATTTCAAACGAACGAAAATTGAAAAAACTTCGTTCGACGAATTTTCGAACGAACGAAAACGAACAAAAAAAATTTCGAGAACTTTCGAAAGTTTTTCGAAAATTTCGTTCGTGCACAACTATAGTGGATCTGCACGATCGATAGACGAAAATGTCACGTGGGTCGGCGGACTATAATTTGGTAATGTTAGAGATGCAGAGATTAGCCGTCCGTTTGCATGGGGCGCGAAATCACTTGATCGATAATCATTATTTCCATTCTTCCGGGCCTGCATAGTTGCATCGCAGCTTATTGAAATTCAATGATTATCAAGAAAAACAAGGCGTTCGTCGCATCCGCTCAAACGAAATGCATTGTCAGAAACATTTGGACATCAATGGTGAAACTGCGCAATGCACCATGCCGAGTTACTAAATCCAGGAAGCTATAAAGTCAAGACGGTCGTTTTCTATAGGGGTACGCAGAGTTGAAGCCGCGGCGTTGCTCGCAGCGACAAACAGCACTGGGCGATGTGATATCGATTACAATCGCCGACGATGGCGACCGACGCGGTGTGAAGGGCGACGAGGGGGGCACAGCAGAACGTATTCACTAGAGTCTTGGAACGAATAATTTTTTTTGAATATTCGAATAAACGAATAATTCGAATATTTCACTTCTTCGAATATTCGATTATTCGAATAAACGGATATTTCACTTCTTTGAATATTCGATTATTCGAATAACCCGAATAATCCACTTCTTTGAATATTCGAATATTCGAATTATTCGAATATTCGAATATTATTCGAATAAACGAATATTTGGGGAACACTATTGCGTACTATCCCATCCAATCCACTCGGGCAAGCTGGGGCATCGACAACAGGTTGAGAAGTTGTCATCTCATCAACTGCACCCTCTTGACAAGTCAAATCGCTCGCATTGTAAGCCTGACAACTGCCCGTTGCCCAGCGACGTCCGCCTGATGTCGGTCTGTTGACATTTTGACCTGTCACGTTTAGCGGTCTATTTAGCAGCGGTCCACATTCAGCAAGACTTTTATGTGGCTTAGGAACTACTTTGCACCGACCCGCGTCGCGGTCGGCGCATCGATACGCATCGCGGTCAGCACACCTACATGCATCGCGGTCGGCGCACCGACACGCGTCGCGGTCCGCAAACCGACACGCGTCGCGGTCGACACGCCGACACGCAGCGTAGTCGGTAGACCCACGCGTCGCGGCTGGGTCGCCCAACCTCCACTGAGGCCGCCACCGGATGGGCAGGGCTTCCAGATGCTGGGCGGGGCCAATGTACTGCATACTTGGGTAATTGAACCGGCTGCACTCTTATCACCTAAAGGCAGTGTTCACGATAAAAAATGTGCTTCAGTTTCCACTAGGAATGGGTAGTGGAGGGGCACACTGTAACGTTAACGTCGAAAGAACGTATGAAAACGAGCCAGGAAAAGCTCCACAAGAGCCCGAAGTTGCCACTTCGAGCGCATTGCAAACCTCAAAAGCGCAACACACGCCCACCGACGTGATCAAATGAATGCTCGAGATCGAGAGATGAGCGATGATTTCCGATCAAAAGCCCCGTTCTTCCCTTCATTCTCAACTTCTCTCTTTATTCAGGTTAGCTCGCATACATCGGCTGCAAAAGACGGAAGTTACATGCCTCGGACAACTCGTCCACCATGTTTCCTTAGCTCAGTTCTTGAGGGACCATAACTCCGTTCCCAGAAGGTCTTGTACGATTTCAGAGTTATCATTGGAATCAGCATGGGGCCGTTTTCAAGATAGGCGGGAAAACAGTAAAACGATTTTTATCGTGAACACTGCCATTAAGTCAGCATACACGCTCGTAAACGTGGTTGAGATACTAACTACGGAAGTTGAATGGCATAGCTCAGAATACAACGCCTACGCATTCTGAAGCGTCGAAAACGACCACAAGTGACGCTACACGACTGAGGAGTCGGCCCGCACCTGTATTTCCGTCCTTCCCCAAACAGGAGTGCTGGGCCATTCCCACCATTGTCGATGTGTATGGCTCACTTATTGTACTCATTGTACCACCCACAAGCGTCGCCGATGGTGGGAATGGCCCAGAACCCTTTTTTTGGAGGAGGACGCAAATGCAAGGGCGGGCAGATACGGGGCGGGGCCAACTTCTCACACGTGTAGCGTCATTGTGGGTCGTTTTCGACGCTTCAAAATGCGTAGGCGTTGTGTTCTGAGCCATACCATTATATTTCCGTGGTTATCTCAACCACGTTCGCGAGCGTGTGCTCTGAGTTTTGGCCGAGAAATAGCCGCGAAACAGACGCAAAATTCCTTTTTCCCGAGTAATAGTCGCGAAATAGCCGCCAAATAATGCTGGCTGCGAAATAGTCGCCAAATAATGCTCGCCGTGAAATACCCGCTAAATTGCCTCCAAATTTGTGGTCTGCTCCGGTCTAGTTTGGTTTAGCTTAGTTGAGTTCAGTTGAGTTATGCGCGGTTTATGCGATGGCGAACTTCCTAGTGCTGCTCAGCCGTGCCCTACTTCGGAATCTCAGCGACAATTCGTAGTTAGTCGTTGAGACCGACACCATGTCACTGGGAACTCGCCGTGTAATATTTCGCTTCCCAGTTCCATCAGACGTCTGGGCGACAACAGACGTTGAGTGGCTCAGGATGTGGCGCGAACTTGAGACTACATCCAGCTAGTCGTCCTAGATGGCTGGAAACCATCGAAATCCACGTCCAGCATTATGGAAGGAGAGAACTTGGGCTTTTGCGTCAGAATTCAGGTGAAGTTCACCGGAAAAGTAGACAAATAGCATCAACTCGAACCAGTTTCATGAAAATACACATGAAAATGGCTCATTCTGGCCATCATCGTAAGAAATTTCCATGTTGCTTAAGTGTTGCTATACTTATGAGCCGCTCGAGATTTAGAATTTTCTCTATAACTAAAGGTGAAATGGGCATTTCTAGCGTTTTGACAAAATCCTGCGAGCGATTTATTGGAAATGCATGCTATACTGTGCTTATCTGGGTCAAACTCCGATCCGCAATTGCGTCTCGACACGCTTTGCGGCCGCGCGCTTTCGATTCGGAAGAGTTTCCAGCGCCGCAGCTGCGGATCTGTTCACTCTAGGCGGGTTTTAGAAACTGGAAACTAAACAAATTTGAAGAAAACCGCATAAAAAAAGCCATATCGTGTCGGCTTTGGAGCTGGAAACTCGATTGACTCGAGCGCGTGCGGCCGCAAAGCGTGTCGAGACACAAATTCGGAATGGAATTTAACCCAGATAAGCACAGTAACTTTATATTTATGAGGTACCGAAGAATTGTGAGAAATTAGTAGTCACTACGCTAAGATGTTTGAAATGTAAAATCAGGGTAAAATGAAAAGCGATCTTGTCGACTGTTCAAATTATTCGTGCTGAATATTCGAATAAACCGAATATTTCACTTCTTTGAATATTCGAATATTCGAGTAAACGAATATTCCACTTCTTTGAATATTCGATTATTCGAATAACCCGAATAATCCACTTCTTTGAATATTCGAATATTCGAATTAATCGAATATTCGAATATTATTCGAATAAACGAATATTCGGGCAACACTCTAGTATTCACGCCGCGACGGCCCTACGTCGCTGCCAGCGAGCGGTAACCGACGCCGCGACGATGAAGTTTCGCCCCGTCAAGGCTGACGCTCGGCAACCACACTCCGGTTTCTGCAACTCTATGAATCCCTTATGCCCACTGTACCTTCCGAAAGGCGACTTTCGATCACTCCCGGGATTTGACGGTAGACGTGGCTCAAATTACTTTTCTGGGGGTTATTTGTTGTGCCTAACAAAACAGTAGTTCGTTGAAAGTCTTAGATTTGGCTCGAAATCTAAACACGGGGATCTTCCAGGGTGGTGAATACGAATGCGATGGCTATTTGCCGAGATTGGAGATGTTAAGGTGCCTTCCACCCTTTCAGTAGCATGGTACCCTCCGTAACGAACAGTGAGCCTCGAAATTTCGACAAAATGACCACAGAATGTTTTCAGCATCCTGAATAACCTCCACAAACAAGTTTTCAGCCAAATTCTGATTTTTTTTGAAAACACTACCAAAAAACGCCTTATCTTTTCGCGAAGCTTCAAAAGCGCGCGTATCATCAGTTGCTCTCAAGTAGGAAGCCGCGCTCAGCAATCGTGCGCGAAATCACTCGACCTACAGCCATCTTACTTTCGTATTTTCGCGCGCATTTTTTTCCGCCAAGCAGTGCTGCGGCTTCCCCCTATCCAGTGATTGACGATAACTTCTTGCAAGCAGCAGCTCGGGACGGAGTATTACGAAGTTTTGCTTCAGAGTTCTAAGATATAATAACAACACAATTCGTTTCCGCAGATGCGACGAACGCTTGGCATACTCCTTATATCAGACGATGCATACTCCTTTCAGAAAATGAGAAGAAAATTAACTCGTTTCAGCTAATGACGTTGTTGATGTCATCCAGCAAGCGATTGATTTTTGGATGTCCAACACGTGTTTGAATTTCAGGGTGAGTTTCCTAACAATAATGTGCTTCTCTGGATCAAATTCCGGTCCGCCATTGTGTCTCGACACGCTTTGCGACCGCACGCACCCGAGTCAGAAGAGTTTCCAGCGCCACAGCCTCCGATCTGTAGACTCTTGGTGGGTTTTGGAAACTGAAAACTAAGAAAAACTGGAGGACACTGTATAAAAGAGCCCCATCGAGCCTGCTTTGGCGCTGGAAACTCGACCTGACTCGAGCGCATGCGGCCGCAATGCGTGTCGAGACGCAGACCGGAAATTGGCCCAGAGAAGCACAGTATATCAAATCAGAAAATATTGATCAATACAGGAAAGAAGTTCTAATTCGATGTAAATACAACATTGTTGGACGAATGGCTTTTTGGCCAGGATGCAGGACGATTAGAGTTGATAGGAGAAGCATAAAGACCCGGCGTAACCTATCGCTGCGATTTATCGATATTGCCTTTTTCTCACTCATTGCCGCGACGATAATATGATCTCAGCCTAAAGGCCTCTGCATGGTCAAGCGGCAAAGGTGCGGTGCCGCGACGTTGAAAGATAGAGGGCGGCTACGCAGCTTCGTGCCTGCCCTTTATTTCCCATCGTTGCGGAGCGACTCCTGCCGCCAAACCATGCATAGGCCTTTAGACTCTTATCGTTAGCAAAAAAATTGAGAATACTCCCAAACCCCTTTACTCACTGATTCGTTATCTGCTGGAAGAACAAAGTTCCAATGACTTACAATTCATTTAAGAGAAGTCGGACCGGAAGGAATCGTCTTCGCTTCTACTCTGGTGAAGGTTGTTGGTCATACGTGGGCAAGCAACCGGACTGGCCGAGCCAAGATATTTCCATCGGAGACGGATGCGGTGAGGTACGCTGTAATCCTTCCTATTCAGTTATTTTTTGCAAGACCACATCGCGCTTATACCCGCCTATACTATCGTGCTCACTTCATTGGGAAAGGAAATTCCAGAGAATGGCCAGAAAACTTCTCTAAGACTATGCTATTTAATGCAAACTATTCTTGATATCCACGCTGATTGCTGTTTGGGTATTAATTAGAATTTGACGCAAAATTTACTACAAGCATTATCAAATATTTATTATCTTAGCCATTGCGTTTTTGGTCACAGCACCGCCTGAGTCTATACAATTATGTACTCGTAGCAATCCAGCCACAAGACAGCGAAAGTACGGGTTGTGCCAAGATCTTCTGACAAGGTATGGTTTCCCAGCGCTCTCTGGCTGATCAATTATCGAGTTAGAGCCGTATGTTGACGAGGCTCCCTATACAAAGGCACTGTGCAAATCGTGCTCCAGTGCATTTTATAGGGTACAAGAATGTCACTGAATGGTTCACTTCTCAAGCCAAACAGCGCGAATCGAATCTGGAAGGGCTAGATAATTTGGAGAGACGTTCCATCCGTTGGACAGGATTTAATTCGAAACTTTGAGCGCTCAAAATAATCATCACCATCTCAAAATCCAATCTTTTCTCACGCCATTCCTTTGTAGGCACGGCGATCTTCTTCACGCTGAACGATATTAAAGCGGTAAAGTACGAGTGGGCCGCGAATATCTTCATGCAGGTTCGTGAAGGCACCAAAAGACCTAGGTCATAGTCAGCCAGCCTGAGTCCTTTTGAGATTGCTAGCATAGGACATTGACAAAGGGAGTCGCCAGCATCGCCACAACAATTGCGATCAGTCGTCAAAATAGATGAGTTCACTGATGATGATTTATTTGATTTATTACGATGCTTAAGACAATCGTATGAAAGCAAGAAAAAAAAACAATGATGAAATACATCACAAAACAAAGCACGCAAGTTTCAACGAGTAAGAACAAGCTTTCCGGGAAAGTTAGTCCAGACAACTCAGGAAACTGCACCGTTAAGAAGCTTGGATTTAGCAAAGCGTTTGAACCTTGGAAACTCCATTGTCTCGGAAATCGAACTCATAAGCGCATTGTACGTTGACGCGGCCCTGATGAAATAAGCGTGTGCGGTAGTGTTAGTTTTTGGTCTACTTACCCTTATTTTGAATGGAGGTCCTCTCGTTTTTGATCGAAAGAGCTTGAAGAATTGTGAGAAATTAATTTTCACTTTGAAATTCAAAAGCTTGTGCACCATGCACACATCAAACAGCTTTCTTCTGGATTCAAGTGAAGGAAGTTTGAACCTACGATTTCTTGCCTTCGATTTGAGGATTCGACTGTACACTATCCCACCTCTCCTAATGTAAAGCTTCCGAGTGAAGTTATTCTGACATTTTTCCATACTATCGATATACTTTCTCCTGCATGGATTGAAAACTGTAGTTGCACACTCCGAAATTGGTCTGACATAAACTTTGTAGGCCTTTAATAGAGTGGTGACATTGTTTGTAGAGAGGGCCCTGAATAAACGAAAGGTTTGGTCTCTCGATCTCCTGAAGAGTTGCGGCGAGTAATGAATCCTTTCATACGATATTCCTTTGTTCATTCTTGTACAGAAGGAGACGCTTCGAATTCACTTGGCGGCAGCTGCTTGTCAGGCGTATCGTATTGCTTCAAGGCTCTGTTTTTCCTCATGGTGAAGAGATTGTCAAGGGCGGATAGCTAGCGAATTGAGGCTTGTCACATTTGACGGTGAAGCTGTTTATTTGAACCGTTCTGAGGCAAGAAAATAGGAGTAGGTCACGGTATTCGATGTTATTAGGGGTAGCCTGTGATAATATCGGTGCAGGTGGATGTGCGATTAGAGGTGTTAACGCCTCAGATAGAGCGTAGCGTCTGATGTACGATGCAGAGGGCGCCAGCAATCAAACCGAGCGAGAGCGTCCGCCTCTTGTCCCACAGCATCCTCACAAGAGTAGGGAATAGTAGTAAAAATAGAACCCGAACTTGTAGAGATCGTTTCGCCTCTCAGCCCTATACGATTGTTGAAGTATACCAAAGAATCGCATCGAGGAAACGAATTAAAACCGACACTCCACGAGGCTCGCCAGTAGAGTGAGGAGTGCAGTGTGCATAAGAGTACCTAAAGTCGTCAAAGCCGTTGGTTTCTCTATCAATTCTTTGAACAGTCGCAGCAAGGATTTGATCCTGTCGGTCAAGTTAGATTGGAGGTACGATTAGATGTGTCAAAACTTCGGACGTTGCTTAGTGTCTCATGTGCAACGCAGGTGTGCATGAGAGAGGTGTGCCAGTGATTTTACCCGCTGAGAGCGTCCACCTCTTCTTCCACAGCATCCTCACAATAGGGATAGTCGTCAAAGCCACCAGTTTCTGCAATGATTCGTCGAACAGTCGCCGCAAGAACTTACCCTTGTCGGTCTTATTCGAGTTAGAACATTTCGAAGCGAGAAAGTTAGAGTGGGTCACGAATATTTCAATACGAGAGAGTGAAACGAGATCAAAATATTTTGGAAGGCAGAGTCTTATCGAAAACACAGGTATAGTAAATTGGCTGTAAAATGGCCAGCCTTGTTGCGAAAATAGCAGATCGTCGTCAAAGTCGTTGCCTCTGATGTGTCGCGGTAAGTCGTGCCTTGTGCTCTTTCTTTGTCAAGCGAGGACTATTGGAGTCCACCCGGCGTCAGCTGGCACAGAGACAAAAGTGGTACGATAGGTTAGCAAGTGCATTTGGGTAGCGTAGGCTGTCGGAGTCACAAGTAATGTAGCACGCACATTTCTAAATTTTCATAAAAAAGACGTTCTGGACGGAAGTTGACGAAGGTTTTTGAATTTGCCAAAAAAAAACTTTCTTCAGCAAAAGTTTCCATGAAGTAAATGAATATGGCATATTATAAGACCAAACAGAGGCGAAGAATTCAACCAGTAGAACGTCCACTAGTCCGTGTGAGCCACAATTAGGCTAGAGGGCGTGAGAGTCGTTTAATCGATAATCGTTACTCCCTGCTCCCTGCGTGTCACGTGCACCCTTGACCTGCCGATTTACTTATTGGAGGGTACTGACTACAACGTGTTGAACTTACCAAGATAGTACTTCAGCTGGACAAGATAGTACTTCAGTTGGACGTTTAGTACCACCCGAAAACAATAGTTAAAGGACTGAAAAATTTAACGCGCCCTCCAGTGTGCACAACACAAATTATTTTTAAAGAATTAGTCAAATTATGATAGACGAATGTATGGAGATGGAATTCCGGAGGGATGTGCGAGGATGGAACTGTGGTGACGTTAAGCTCCAGAAGAAGAGAACCTAAGCAAAAGATGAGGAACAGAAAAAGATGGTGCATAACAGGTCACCACTTGCTGGCGAAACGGACTGTCCTTGCCTCTTCACCCCTTCACCAGGTCATTTTTGAGGGTTGCCTTTCGCGCCCCTTCGATAGGCAGGAATTCAAACTCGGAGATCTTTCTCGACAACATGATCTCCCCGACGCTAGTTTTCTTCCGCTTTTGTTTCTCTTGTGACCTTGTGAACATTTCCTAGCGAATTATTTTTCTTTGCATCACGCAATAGGATGACGGTCTTGTTGGGATCACTTTTTCCCAGCACAATCAAACTTTCTCCGAGCACGATTCTCGTCGTGTCGCGTGCTGCTCTAGCCGTGATTCGCCATTGCGGACCAGAGTTCGGCTCCGAGAAAGACAGCAAAAGCAGTGTTCACGATGAAATAAATAGGCGAGCTGGCAGTCCATTGCTTTTGATTATGAAAGATGATAACAAATTGTTAAGTCGGCATAGTTGGCCGATCGGCGTAGCCAGCCCGGTCCATAATCATGAAAGACAGGAATGGGGTGGGGTGAAATACCAGTAGTTGAAGACAATAAGCCAAGATCAAGCCTATTCATTTTATCGTGAACACTGCCCTTAAGCCCCTTTCATCGTTATCAAGTTGGATAAGTCAAGATAGACAAGATGGATAGGATAGGGTAGATAGATACTACACGTTCGATAAGGAGTCGTCCGAGTAGGTCGGGCATGTGTGAAAGTAGCTTTAGGATGACCGAGAAGCAGGGAGAAGGAGGGGCAGAACACAAACGAGTTCGTAATTCAAAGCTCAAAGTTTTGATTCAAGCCTGCGATATTAAGGAACTGATTTTCATCTTGTCCAAAAAACTAAGTTACCCTAGTCGATAGGAAGGAATGAGTGAATGCGCGGCGTCTTCAAGAACGCAACCTTCATGATTATTCCTGCTCTGAAAGCTGCGATTCTCCAGCAGGGTCCAGGCTATACAACAAGTCGGACCTTTTTATACGCCATATATACTGTCCTCTACTCATGTTCAACTTTTGTAACTCGCCCTTATACTTCGTTTCAAGTTCGGCATTGCGGCACACGAAATCGGACATGCTCTCGCTTTTTATCACACACAATCTCGTTACGATCGCGACGACTCGGTTTCTATCAACTACGATAATATTGCTCCAGAGTTGCAATACAACTTCATCAAGGTGCACGGTTTTGTTATATTATGTCAGTGAGCATTCGCTTGTGATGTGCTTTTGTTGTAGTTGACACCCCAGGAAGAAACTCATTTCGGATTGCCTTATGACTACGGAAGCGTAATGCAGTACGATCCATGTGAGTTAACTGCAAGATTGAAACAACGTTGTTAAATGGGCTAAGTCGTGAATTCAAACGAAACAGTATTAAATCAACAACTGGTTAGACAGCCAGCCAGTAATTTTTCGGATGGATTGTTGTAAGTGTCATTCCTAGTAAGGTAGAGTTCTTGAACACGTGCTGTACTGTTTAACGATAGTTTTTCGTTGACACGAGAGATATATCGGTAAACTCAATTATATTCCAAAACTTTTCCTCTATTTTCCTTTCCTTGAACTTTCCTTGAACTCTATTCCGAAGCCGAATTCACTCGTATTCATCGCGGTCGTGGGCACGACTATGCTGCTTCCCTCTCTCCCACACCCTCTCGCTGTCTCTCCTTTCGTTCCGAATACGTATGCGAAGGAACAAAGTGATTTTCGCCCTAAAATCGGGGGTATACATAACAATCGGGGCCTACCCTGCAGTTGACCTCCACGAGTATAATAAGGCTAGCGATAGCGAAATTCCGATGCGTTCAGATGCGTTCGCGGAAAATCCGGATGAGTACACTATTCAGCCGATTGAAATTGCATACGTGAATGCGATGGGACAGCGTGATGGACCGGCATTCTCAGACGTTCGTGAAATGAATTGGTTCTACAACTGTTCCAGTGAGTTTGCGTTGCTAAATTTTTAGTTTATGAAAATATATACAATAATTGTCAGACTAGGTTACATCGGTTTACAGATGATTAGCCAACCTTATGGAAACAAGTCTAGTTTGTCATCAGGTTTCTGTGCCAACGTGCCAATGCCGCCATGTCGTCAGCCCGGATACCCGGACCCTCGAAATTGTACCGCATGCAAATGTCCACGAATCTTCGGGGGACAATACTGCGAAACCCTCCCGGAAGGAACAGCACCCAACTGCAATGGAACGGTTCTGGAGGTAAAGTGGTCAATCGCTTGCGGGATGCGTGCACTCATAGAGCTCTCGGAGCCCGACTATAAACATTTACGCGTGACACAGATGTGTTTCAAAGGTAGTGTTCACGATGATTTTCGTTCCCGATTTTTCCACTCAAAACAATCCGTTGTCCACCAAAAGTTACCAAAATTGCGAAGAAACGGCGAGAAACGCACTAAAATGTCTTAATTCAGTGACATTCTTCTTCGGTCTGGACTAGTTGTCCAATTGGATGAGCATGTTCACGGTGATTGTCACCGGTGAAAAATGGGCCTAATCGAAAATGGAAAAATAGTTTATCCAAAACAGTATCAGTTAGGGCCCGAAGCAAAGAACTGAGCAACGGAAAGCAGATAATTGCATAGGGCAGCTCCACAAAAGATTTCATTGTCACAACAAACACTTCCGGTGATACTTAAAGGCAGCATACACGCTCGCAATCACAGCCGATATAACAGCCTAGATAGGTCCGCACGACCCGTACTATGTCGTCAACGACGTTTGAATCGCTGAAAACTGTCCAGGATGACAGTATTTAACAATGTTTGAGCAATCTTGCCTTCCACGCCCGTATTTTCACACCCCTTCGAGTAACAGAATGAGAATCGATACTTGTAACAACGTGTGATAATTGAGAGTGATAGCACTATCAAATGGGAGTGCACGAGAGAAATAGCTTGGTTTATTCAAGTATAACATGTCTGCATACCTATTGACTCTCGTCCACTTTCGAGAATGCCGCTCTACTTTGGCTGATCTCTTGTAATGGAGGATTTTATCAGTGCACAAACATGTTATATTGAGGTAAATCGAGTTTTTTCTCTACTGCACTCCCTTTTTATAGTGCTATCATTCTAAGTTATCACATGTTTTTTCAAGTTTCGATTCTCATTCTCGTACTCGAATGGGAGTGAAAATACGGGCGGGCGAGAACGGATCGCTCAAACATTGCCAACTATTGTCATTCTGGATAGTTTTCAGAGCTTCAAAGAGCGCTGACGACTTGCTAGGGGCCGTGCGGGCCTATTTATGCTGATATCCCGACCATGTATATGAGCTTGTCTGCTGCCTTTAAGCGGCGGGGTGATACTTAAGGATTTCGTGTACTTTCGGTGCGATTTTCCCGATTTCTTCGTCATTTCAGTTCTACACAGGGCCAAACAATCGATTTAGCGATTAATCTCCAAATCGAAGATTATCGTGAACACTGCCTTTAAGGAGGATGAAGTCCGAGTTCATCTAAACGGATGTGTCAAACAACGTGGTCTTCAAAATAGCCTGGCTGACATTTTTTATACGAGCAGCGATAGAACACAAAAACAACCTTCGAGAGATTCTTGAGCAACTGAACGAAAATCGAGAGGTCCAAACTAAAGATCTGGACATGGCAGATATAGGGTTAAATGGCACAGCAACCAAGTGACCGATGACCCGGTTCATCCAGAAGAACTACCCTTTTTAGGGCATTATTTCGAAAATGCCAAAAATATGAACAAGTTGCTCATCCTGGTGCTGAGGGATTCCAATGCCTATGATTAGAAGACGTTTTCCATCAATATTAG
Source organism: Aplectana chamaeleonis (assembly GCA_029168955.1). Taxonomy (NCBI): domain Eukaryota; kingdom Metazoa; phylum Nematoda; class Chromadorea; order Rhabditida; family Cosmocercidae; genus Aplectana; species Aplectana chamaeleonis. The sequence goes on from JAPDOI010000363.1 coordinate 130,517, forward strand.
CCGAAAATTGATTTGCGTCAAATGTACTGTAGCTGTCGGTGGAAGCATGATCCCGGTCTTACACCGCGAGCCTAACAGCGCAAATCAGCCAAAAAATGGTTCAGATAGACGATTGACTCTTACAGACTGTACTAGAACGCCCACCTCGTTGGAAGCATCAGAGAGCAGCAAAAGTGACCGTATATGATCTATCACTCTGGACGAGCTTGTCCTGGGAGCTGAGTTGTCGAAGCTTAAAAGCGGTGTGGCCGGTATTTTCAACTTGAAATCGCTCAAATTTAAAAGTTTTGGCTGGATGGATCCTTCCAGCGGAGTGAGCGCTCTTGTAGGCGCCATAGGACCCCAGAAACGCAGTTATTTTTTTGAGCGTGTCTGCTGCCTTGAAGGATGTGGAAGGCAACGTGACAGCAGCCTTACTACTGCGTATACCACGCCTTCTGATATTCGCAATAGAGCCTAATACTGCACTACGCGTGAGCTGGCGGCAGGCATGCCTACATCGCTGCACAGGTGCACCTCGACAAACTTGATTTAAAGGCAGTGTTCACGATAATCACCAATTTTGAAATCAATCGCTAAATCGATTGTTTCGCCCCGGATAGAACTGAAATGACGAAGAAATCGAGAAGAACGCTCCAGAAGGGAACGAAATCCTTTACTCTCACCCCGCCTCTTTACTCTCACAGGAACTGTTCGTTGTGACAATGGAATCTTTTGTGGACCCTTGCTTTATATTTATCTGCTCTTTGCTGATCCGTTCTTTGCTTCGGACCCTACCTAATACTGATTGGTTTGCACAAGAAATTATTCCAATTTCGACTGACCCCATTTTTCACCGGTTGCAACCACCGTGAACATGTTCATTCAACCGGACAACTAGTCCACGCCAGAGAATAATGCCTCTAAAATAAGACTGTGTGGCCAACGCATCGTTTTGAGTGGAGAACTTGGAAACGAAAATCATCGTGAACGCTGCCTTTAAATTATTATTCAAGGCTAACTCCACGACATGGTCGACGTTTTATGGTGTCGCAGGAGATCCCGAAGATTTCTCAGCTCAAACTTATGCTAAGGACTGTTACTGGCATATCACGGTAATCCATCTGAACTTCCTATTACTATTTATGCACGGGAACATGCAGATTTGAGTGAGAAATAACTTTTTTCAGGCTCCTGCAGGCCGTCGAATTCAAGTTCGCGTGAACACTGCGCCGGATAATAATTGCATGGAAGGTTGCCCATGGCAGTCGATAGAGATTAATCTAGGCCAGTACGATCTGTATGGGATAATGTGAGCAATACTTTATTCGTGTCAAGAGGTGTCAGATCCGGCTCTATGCAATCTCACGCAGTTTTGCTACGCTCATGGGAGCGTTCGGAATAACGACATTTTATGATTTGGTTCTCAGCAGTGGTGCTTGACCTCGTCTTCTGTCTTGAATTCCGTGCGACTTCTTTATCTAAAGGCAGCCGCTTGGCTTCCCGTCACTGGTCCCGCCACGAATGACCCACCGTAGGAATTGTCCTCATATAGAGACGCAGAGGGCGCTTCACCCTCGGATCCTGGCAAGTCATACCGCCAGTGTCAACACCGCTGCCATCGAGGATACCGCTTTCCGTGCGATCGCATCACGTGCCTGTAACTTCCTCGTCCTTCAGATCGAAGCCAGTTCTGCGAGCCGTCCACCATAAATCCGCTTCCGGAGGAGGGTCTACAGTGCGGAGTCGTCCTCCATGCTCAAGTGGGGGCATGTTCACAGTATAGCCCTCAATGCCCGTGCGACCAGTCTCTTCTCATGTCTAGGAGTTCTTTAGGTGGATTTCGTCCTCAACCGCTCTCATTCGGGCAAGGTCCGTGCCCTGACGCGAAGCCGGAATTCTTTTTCGCCTAATGTATATTTATAATAGTACCGCGTCCAGTAGTTTAGTTTGAAAGGGGTGAGCGCGTGTTTTGTGGTCTCCGCAATATATTTAGGTTGACGCATGGACCAGGCGGGTGGCCGAGCCGTATTAGCGGCATTCCCGGCTAACGGGGTTCCCATCGCGAGCGGCGACCTACCCCGTCAATGCCCCAGACTAATGTGACTACGTGGATCGTATATATGTGTTCTGTTATTCAGCAATATCATCCCGTACACTCGTTTTATACTTGGAACAGTGACATCTGTTGTTTTGCATGTAACTCGCAATGGCGATTGTTGCTGTTTCAGACCTATCCCAGGATTTGCTCCCGTCTGTGCGTAACTGCGTGCAAACAGGGTGGGGTGCAACCGGAGGCTGTAGGGCTTAACAAGCCTGTAGTATTCATAATACTAGTTTCCGCATGGTAGGCTTAAGCAAGGAACTTGTCGTAAGCCCTCTTGTTCATTCGTGTCGGACTAGCGGCTAGTAACACTTCTTGAGAGCCAATGCTTCAAGGACGAAAACGCAAACCTCGGGTGTAGGGTAGCAACCGTCGCGACATTTTCCCGTGAGGCCGATAACAAAAGTTTTCGTTACTCGCTCATGGAACAAGGTTGCATTGGACCACCATCGGACTCCGTTTCTTTTGACAAAGCTATAGGAAATTCGTCTGCGCCTCTCTAGGTCTCTAAGTATGCGGCGCGCGTACTCTATGTCTCGTATAGAAAACAGCGCTAGGAGGAACGGTTCCACGTAAATTATAACAGTAATTCCAATACTCTTACTTTTACATTCAGAACCTGTTGTGCGTCATCCGTTGGTGTCATATACAACTCCACAAGTAACTTGGTGGCTGTGCGAGCAGCCTTGCGCTACAATCAAGTCACCTTTGGGCTAGACTATCGCCTCGTTTGATTTCATGTGCTTTCATTAGAATCGTGTAGTTTTGATATAGATGTTTGACCCTGTCTCTAGCATAGTATTGAGAAATTCATCACAGTAAACAATTGACGTTGTTTCCATATAGGACACAAGATGCACGTTCACAACACAACTACCTGTGTCAAAATTTTCTCTTGAATTTTAATCTAGCACATCAATTAGAACTGCCAAGGCCTCGCCTCACGTAAACATTGTCGTTACCAAACTACAGTGATCATCAAGGTAACAGTACGGCCTGATCTATACTACAGACTGGCATGCCACCCAGGAGACATACCGTAAACAAAAACGCAATGGAAGCGCAAATGCCTCTCCTCTCACCTTTGTTTGGAAGAAGACTTGTAACATCGAGGTAGCTAGCCTCAAATCGAGCTTCATTCATTATGAAAAAGCCGCTCTACCAGGTGAAATTGTGGGAAGACCCCACTTCAATGTCGCCTGACTGTTTCACTTGGTAGGGCGGAAATTTCACAATAGAGGCGACCTCAATTGGAGACTAGTTGCCTCTATGTTACGAGGCAACTCACCAATGAATGTCAGGATGACTACATCTTTTCCTGCTTGTATCCTGTCTTGAATTGTGGGGTCCACGTGTGAACAAGGTGTTTTCTCATTGTCAGTAGAGGCTAATCTAACTAAGACTCCAGAAAAACCGTGAATGTATAATCTCAGTGAAGTCATTACGTGTAGCTTAACTCCCTCATTTTGAGCTGGTTGAAGTAAGTCTTGTCGGGCTTGTCAGGTCTAAGATTCCTGATCACTGCTACATTTTGCCAAGACCGACCGCTCCGCTGTTTGCTCCGCCCGGACTCATCCGAGCGAGCTTGGCTCCACGTAGTACGCACACGAATTCTACAGAAACGATTAAATGGCTTAGACTGTGGTGCTCATTTTAGGTCTGGTTCATAAGTCGCATCACCGCAATAGAATCACAACGCGCCACCATAATGATGAAGAGTAGCTTATACTTGAAGGCAGCGTCCGTGCAGAAAACCACATTTGGGTTTTTCTTCTCAATCCAATGTTTGAACAAAGTGAAGATAGTTGGCAAAGCTTGAGACCTCAATGTTGCGTATTCATAACGCTATAGGCTCGTGAAAACTGCTCCGTGGTCTGAAAAGGCGTTTTCCCGGTCGATCATCTAACACGAGGAACAGAAGCGCCACGACAGGCCGCGGAAATCCAAAATTCTATATTCTTTATTCTGTGAGATCCTCCAGTTCAGACTTTTGTATTGAAACCTTCCTGTTTTTAGAGCACTTTTGACAGCAGAAAGGCGAAAAGAATTGCGGAACCTAAAAAGCTAAAGGGGCTAAACCAATTTAGCCGTTCAAATTTCCGACATTTCTGCATTACACAAGACACACCGGACAGACGTGAACAAAAGGGAGCTGAATGCTTCTGGATTTTCGAACGAGCTTTTCTCCAAAACTTGACTGTTTTGGGTGGCCTTTTTGCGATATATCACAACCTGGTGGGTCCACCTCTACAAAATTGTAAAAGAAATTGTTCACGGTTTTTTTGCGCGTACGCTGCCTTTAAAGGCAGTGGTCACGATGAAAAACGTTATCGAAAAAACTACAAAAATCAGCTTAGATAAAAAACACCTGAAAAACTATGAAGGTAGCGCGGTGAAAAGCGGGCTAGAATTAAAGTTTCTAGGGCCCAAAGAAGCCAGTTCGCGCACACGTGCACAGCGCCAACCAAGAAGATCGCAGTTTCATGCCGAGCAGTCAAAAACATCGACATTCCGAGTAAGAAATAAATGCAAATTTACCTAATAAAAACAGTTGAGAAATGAAAAAAAGCACTTCAGTCAATGTTTTTGACTAGACGTGTACATAAATCCGAAGGTTCATTGATTGGAATTCAATTTCAAGCCAGCTGATGTTCTTGATATAAGAGGTCGTCGATGCCGATGATGTGGAGTGGGCTCGTCCACCATCAAGAGACAAGAAAGTTCAGGCTTCAAATTTGGCCCAAAACAGTGATTTTTCGCGATTTTTTCTCGTAGGTCGTACTACTCGAGACCCAGAAAAGGGTTTGAAGAGAAAAAAGACGACAAGCATATTTGATCGAGACCACTGCCTTCAAAGGCAGCAGACACGCTCAAAAATGGCATCGATTTTGTTTCAAAAATCGAAGGTTTGAAGCTAGTAGTGGGGGAAACTATCGAAAAACCGACAGAAACTGCATGCAAATATAGTGGGATAAAATTGGACGAGTTATGCCCGAGCGGTTGAAACAACGAATATTAGTGGCAAAATGGTTGAGGTAGCGAAGTTGGTAGACTCTTACAGCCTAAACTAGAACGCTCACCTCGTTGGAAGCTTCGAATTCAACCGAAGTGGCCGTATTCGAACGATTAATCTGGACGCGTTTGTATTTGGGAGAGGGGTTGACGAAACTTTTCGACATGCATTTCTAAAATTCAGTGGTTTTCACTCGTTTTTGACGCTTCTAACGACGCGAGAATTCTATTAGGGGCCATACGACCCCAGTAACGTAATTATCTCAACAACTTTTTCGAGCGTGTCTGCTACCTTGGAAGGCAGCGTACCGTGTTCCACTATTCTGCGCAGGTAGGCCCACCCGGTTGTGATAAAACGCAAAAAGACCGCCCAAGACACTCAAATTTCGGAGGAAAACTCGTTTGGAAATCCGGGAGCATTCAGATTCCTATTTTCCACGTTTGTCCTGCGTGTCTTGTTTAATGCACAAATGTCGGAAATGCTGGAAGTCTGGAAGGGTTTGGCCCCTGTAACTTCTGAGGTTGATAATTCCTTTTAGCCTTTTCATTGTCAAGAACCCTCTGAAAATATGAGGCTTTCAATACACACGTTTGAACGCAAGGATTTGTTGAAATAAAGAAGATGGAATTTTGGATTTCTCCGGTCTGTCGGAGCCTGTTATGGCGCTTCTGCTCCTAGCGCTAGATGATCGACCGGGAGAACGCATTTTCAGACCACGTAGCGATTTTCAAGAAGCTATAGCATTATGGATAGGCAGCACCAAGGTCTCAAGCTTTGCCAACTATCTCCATTTGGTTCAAACGTTGGATTAAGAGAAAAAATCAAGTACACTTTTTCTGCGCGGACGCTGCCTTTAAAGGCAGTGTTCACGATAAAAAATGTGTTTCAGTTTTCACTAGGAATGGGTAGTGGAGGGGCACTACGTAACGTTGACGTCGAAAGAACGCATGAAAACGAGCCAGGAAAAGCTCCAAAAGAGTCTGAAGTTGCCATTTCGAGCGCAAGGCAAACCTCAAAAGCGCATCACACGCCCATCGACGTAAACAAATGAATGCTCAAGATCGTGAGATGAGCGATGATTTCCAATCATTCCACCCGTTCTTTCCTTCATTCTCAGCTTCTCTCTTTACTCAGGTCAGCTCGCATACATCTGATGCAAAAGACGGAAGTTACAAGCCTTGGACAACTCGTCCACCACGTTTCCTTAGCTCAATTTTTGAGGGACCATAACTCCGTTCCCAGAAGGTCTTGTACGATTTCGGAGACATCATTGGAATCAGCATGCGGCCGTTTTCAAGATAGGCGGAAAAACTGAAAAACAATTTTCATCGTGAACACTGCCTTTGAACGTTGCTCATACTAGCGTTGTTGAGGTGCTTAATACGATGCTGGAATCCGTCTTCGTTTGATTCCCTATACAATGCTTATGCTAGGTAGGAGGTTAATTTGTTTAAATTGCCGGTTTTAGGACCCTTTCGGACGATGATCCCTACTTTGACATAATTTTCAGGGTTCAAGTCCGGGTAACACGATCACGAAATAAATGGTGATCGGGAGAGAAATCAGAAAAACTTGCTAAATCGAACGAGTGAAGGCCTCGAAAGTCGCGAATCGTCGGAGAGAACACAAAGCAAAATCGACGTCAAAGATCACTCGAAGCTTTATGAAATTAAGGCCGGGATCGTAGTTCCAGCGACGAGCGTAGCTACGCAATGTTTATCATTAATTCCGACCGAAAATCGGTATGCCTGACATGCACTGTCGCGATCGCAGAAAGTATGATCCCGACTTACCGAATGATTGTCTCCAAGGACGGCATGCTGTCGACGGCATCACGGTGAGGAAGTGCACAGCACGACGACACGGCACACCACCCAGTTGACGCTAAGATTGTGGAAAGCTGTAGATTCATTGCGAGAGAGGCACAACACCCTTGCGAGTAGCAGCCCTAATAGTTTCTCCACGCGTGACGTCTGTCAGTTTCTAGGCGCAATTGCGCTGGACGCGGTGCATTGTGCCACTCCCTAAACCGCGACGCATGCATGGTTTCCGTTTTCGAATTAGTCTGACGCATGGACCAGGCGGCTGGCCGTGCGGTGTTGGCGACATCACACGTTCCGATCGCGCGCGCGGTGATCTACTGTCGCGGCGCCGTCCATTTATCAGTCTAAGATGATTACGTGAACTCAACAGTCGGCGTGGACCCTAGTGATTTTTCGCGTTACCTGTTCAAGGTTGGCGCAAACTTGGTGTCATAGGCTATCACATAGGTGCACTGAGCTTGGGGTGACCTGCGATGGGGAACGCAAAGTATCACTAGGATCCATGCCAACGGTATACTTTGAGCTTGAATTGCTATGCACGACGCTGCCCGGAAAACGAAGCATGGCCGAATCGCTTCCGAATATCTCAGAATATATCCTGATAGTGTAATCAAGCAAATTTCTAAGCTGCTATTATCCAAGACTACCCGCAGATTCATTGGTTGTCAGCGAATCGTTTCATTTCCAGCTCCACACATACACATTTCAACCGATATTATGAAGCTGGTTATGTTTACCAACAAGAACAGCCTGCTAACAATGGCCCGCCACTGCCGTTTTGATAATAAAAGCAATGGGGTCGACCGTCGCAGCGAGCTGCATCACTTCCTCTAGTATTTTGGAACGGTCGAATGCTACATACCTTTGCAGTCATGCTCCACATTATTCTCTTCCTTGGTGTTGTATTTCATTACCCCGTAGCTCCTCTTACAGAAGTGGAGGTTAGTGTTTTCGTGGACTTGTAGCCAACGTTTGGTGAACAGGTTGGGGATTATTTTGGGTCTCCTTTATGAACCCATTTTCTTTTCGATTTCCTACACGAACGTATTCCAGATCAAAGACAAGCTCTTATATCCAGGAAGTCAAGATACATTCGAGAATCGAAAAACTGTCAAGGCGATGCTTGGATCACTGAATATCCGCATGCAGGGACTAAATAGAGCCAGCTCGAAGACGACAACAACTACTAAGGTGTTGAATTTTATTGAGATATTGAAGGCACTGTTCACGATAAACTTCATAATCGAATTTTCCATGACAAACGCTTCTCGTGGCTCTCAGAAGCAGAACAGCGTCGAAGAAACGGGACGAAAAGCTACCTAGGAGCCGCGAAACGGCTTAAAAAGTGGCCAAACCCCACCCCTTTGGGCAAGTCAGGCCCCTTTCCGCCCCTCGAAGTGAACAATTGAACACTCGAGATCGTGAGATGAGCGATGGTTTCCGATCAGAAGCCCCGTTTTTCCCTTCAATCTCTACTTCTCTCTTTACTCAGGTCAGCTCGCATACATTGGCTGCAAAAGACGGAAGTTACGAACCTCGGGCAACCACCGTGCTTCCCTAGCTTTTTTTGCGGGACCATAAATCCATTCCCAGAAGGTCTTGTACGACTCCAGAGACATCATTGGAATCAAAATGAGACCGTTTTCATGACAGGCAAAAAAACAGAAAAGGCGTTTTTATCGTAAACACTGCCTTCAATAATATCTATAAAGAAGTCTATGCAAATTGAACTTCCGTGATTATTCTGGAGAAACCAAAGTCAAAGCCATATCTTGGGCCAAAGAACAACTTCACAAAGCCGCTCTCAGTCACAAATAAGGACATTGCTGACTGGATGTATGAAGAGGACATAGCTCTCACTCCCAAGCAGGCGAAAGCGATCGTGTCTGGTTCTCAAACTACCTCTGCAAGAGGTAAGGTCTTGTGTTATGCAACTTCTGTGGTTTTAGAAGTCCTCGTCGATCCTGTGCTATATGTAGAAAATTTTATATCATTCAATAAACTGTGCAAGTTTGAGGAAAGACAAAAACGCGTCCCAAAAGAGCTGCTCAGACTGATCCGGCTGGCTTCTGGGATCCACTAAGCCCAATCAACTACACTTTCGACAGCTCATTGCGTGAGTGCTTCATCATGAAAAATCTGCAAATAGTAATGCTAGCTTATTCAGCAAGCGATGTCGTTGCTCTCATCCGACAGGGAATTCAATACTGGACCTCAAATACATGCCTGAGTTTTAGAGTAAGTCTTTTTAGGATTTGTGGTTCTCTTAACATGGGGCAATATAGCAGCGTCTCCAGCCTCGTGGTAACCCTAAGCCTGGTTAGTCAGAGGACTAGAAAAGGAGTGGTAATATCTAATATTTAAAAGAATCCGCTCCTTTTATCGGGAACATTGACTTTAGTTCTATGCCCCTTACTTAATCGAGATAACTAATGTCCGTTACTGGTAAGTTATCAGTGACATTCAATCAGTAGCCCGCGACGCTTTTGCTGAACGCGAAATCACGCGATTTAAATTTGTGACTACGCTCCTTCACGCATTTCTGCGTCTCGAATTCCTCATTGGCTGTCACACACCTTACTTCCAGGAGAACGCGAGTGGCATGAACCGCCTTCGATTCTACTATGGCAGTGGATGCTGGTCGTATGTTGGTAAGCAGCCGACGTGGACCACCCAAGAGATCTCGATAGGTTCTGGATGCAACAGTGTGAGTTCGTTGTCTATCCATCAGTCCACTGGTCTTATTGGAGAGGCCTCTGGAGCTCTATGCACATATTGTACTTGAACTGTTGATAACAAACCTCAGTGCAGCTAGGTACGGTGACTCATGAGATCGCCCATGCCCTTGGATTCTTCCATACTCAATCCCGTTACGATCGTGATGACTGGGTTTATGTTGATCTTAACAATGTTCCGGCAAATCTACAGTACAATTTCGCCAAGGTCGTCTACATTCCTTGTACTCCTAGGTGGGAGTATCCAATGCACTTCTTCCTTTTCAGATGACAACGGTTACAGAAAATCATTTCGGACAGCCTTACGACTATGGTAGCGTGATGCAGTACAGTCCATGTTAGTTTAATGTTTCGCCTGAGATCGTCTGATGAGCAACACATTCAACATCTCATATCATACTGTTTTTCTATACTCCGCAATGTTCATATTTTTAGATGCATTTGCTCAGAATCCCAACCAGTACACTGTGACCGCCGTCAACATGGCTTATCAGAATTCGATGGGACAGCGTGAAGCGCCGGCTTTTTCAGATGTACGAATGATGAACTGGCTCTATAACTGCTCCAGTAGGTTTCACGAAAATCCCACCTAGCTGATATCCCTCTGCTGAATACTATACTGCATCGCGACGCGGAATTCTCGTCCAAAACTACGGCCCAGCGACAGCGGTGGTTAAAGGCAGTGTTCACGATAATCTTCAATTTTGAGATCATTCGCTATATTGATTAAGTGGACCCCGGGTAGAACAAAAATGACGTTGAAACTGAGCAAAACGCACCAGAAGTGCTCGAGATCCTTAAGTATCACCCCGCCTCTTAAGTATCACAGGAACTGTTTGTTGTGACAATGAAATCCTTTGTGGACCCGTTCTTTGCAATTCTCTACTCTCTGTTGCTCCGTTCTTTCCTTAGGGCCCTAACTAATCCTGTTTTGCCTGAAATATTCTTGCATTTTTGATTAGATCCATTTTTCACCGGTGACAACCACCGTGAACATGAAAATCCAATCGGACAACTAGTCCACGCTTCGAAATAATGTCACTGAAATACGACGTTTTAATGCGTTTCTCGCCGTTTCTTCGTGATTTTGGTAATACTTGGGGGCCAACGCATTGTTTTATGTGAAAAACTCGGGGACGAAAATCATCGTGAACACTGCCTTTGAAGGCAGTGTTCACGGTAATCTTCGATTTTGAGATTAATAGCTGAATCGATTGCTTGGCTTCCGGGTAGAACTGAAATCGCATAGGAATCGAGAAAAAAGTCTTAGAAAGGTACCAAATCTTTCACTCTCACCCCATCTTTTTACTCTCACTGAAACTGTTCGTTGTGACAATGAAATCTTTTGTGGACCCATCCCTTGCGATTCTCTACTCTCTACTGCTCCGTCCTTTCCCTCGGACCCTAACTAATACTGTTTTACCTGAAATATTCTTCCATTTTTGATCGGCCCCATTGTTCACCGGTGACAACCACCGTGAACATGTTCATGCAGTCGGACAAATAGTCCAGGCCAGAGCGAAAATGTCACTGAAATAAGACGTTTAGATGCGCTTCAAGCCGTTTCTTCGTAATTTTGGTAACACCTGGTGGCCAACGCTTTGATTTAAGCGCGAAACTCGGGAACGAAAATCATCGTGAACACTGCCTTTAACCCATTCACGACCACGCCTAATTTTAGGAGGCTGCACGTTCGGACCGCGTGTAATATTGCGTCACCGTATAACGTGTCCCACCGGTGGGACACGCTGGCTTGAATAGCGTCCCACGGGCAAATCCTTTTTCTTTATTGTGTCCATAGTGTAGCTGGCAACGTTGGTCGAACAGTATCAGAGTTTGAGCTTCCGAAACGCATTCGTTATCGAGAAACAATTTATCGAGAAAAACCGAAATGGGGTCCACGGAGCTGCAACGCTTTCAGAAAAGTAAACGCGTTTCAACGATAGGTTTGTACGAAGCAACGTAAAAGCTAGCAATAGGAGGAAAAATAAATCACTAGGTGCTTCTAAAGCTGCTTTACAGCCGTTTTTTCCTATACTTCAGCCCACCTGAATTTAGAAAGTTCTAAATATGTTGTTGCATTTGACCTACTGATGGACCACGAGGTTTTTGTTTAGGTCTTGGGTAGGTCAAGACATTGATCCCACCGGTGGGACACGTGGTCGTGAATGGGTCAAGGGGCCGAATAGAGTCCCGCCGCTGAAAGGCGCGGCAGCATACAATGGAGGAGAATCGGTCATGCAGCGCGCTCAGGGTATTATCAGAGGATTTCCGCACAAGTTCCCAAGCCCGCCGAGGACTACCATGGGGTTGAGAATACCGAAAATAACCGGGTATATGGTAAACTGCGGTGCGATGACCCTACGGCTTCTACGAACAACTATGATGGAATGACGCAATACCCATATACGGGGTTGACATTGCTACAGTTCAGAACACACAACTTGGAAACTTGGGAATCCGCCTTCCGCGGTTTCCACCAACACTCTGACCAATCGATATTTCTTACGCTTGACACGACAAGATAATTTGTATATAACAGAACACCATTAGGTGTATACATTACGATACTCCCATCTTTGCAGTGAAACAACAATAATTCATAACATAAATACATCTTAAAGGCAGCAGACACACTCGAAAAAGTTGTTGAGATAACTACGTTTCTAAAGTCGCATGGCTCCTAGTAAACTGCTCACGCCGTTGGACGCGTCAAAAACGAGCCAAAACTACTAGATTTCAGCAATGCGAATCGAAAAATTTCTGCAACCCCGCCCCAAAATGCAAACTCGTCCAGATTGGTGGTACTAATACGGTCACCTTGGCTGGTTTTTGATGCTTCCAACGAGGTGAACGTTCCAGAACACGCTGTAGGAGTATATCGGTTTCTCTATCTCAACCGTTTTGCTGCTAATATTCGCTGTTTCAACCGCGCGCCGTAAAACTCGTCCAGTTTCACCTGATAACAAAATTACCGTTATTCCTCTATTTGCACACATTTTTCGTCCGTTTTTTCGTCAGTACCTAATACAGCCAGCTCCAAACCTGTGATTTATGTCATAAAATCGATACCATTTTTGAACGTGTCTGCTGCCTCTAACCGCAGGAACGGACCTTGCCCAGGCGCTTAGCTAAAGCCGGGTCTGACCTGGAACAACAACCCCTAGAGCTTAGTCTGGGCATGCGCGAGGAGACGTGTGTGTTAACGTCTGCACAAAGGCCGGGCAGAGGGCCCTAGGGTTACCTGACTGACTTGCGCCGAGAAAATGGTCCTTCCTGGCGTCGAGCATCCGGTCGAGACTGGAGTTGATGTTGGCAGCTCGTTGTGGAGTCGTCGGGCGCAGGCTGGACTCTTCTGCGAATGGGGCCACGGTCGAACGGAGACGAACGGTTGACGACCACTGGCGATCTCTGAAGATTTCAGAAATGTTGCGAACACTAATTTCAACAACTTACCGAAGTCTTCCGTAAGTTGTTAAAATCGTGATCGTAAGTTGCGCAGCCTCATGCCCTAATGTGTTCGCAACATTTTCGAAACTGTTCTGTAACTCTCTAAAATGTTGATTCCAACTATTAGTGTCTCGCCGCGATGGACTGATCGCGACGCGAACCCTCCGCCGCGGCCATTAGGTCGCGGAGCCGTGGGGTTCGCGTTGCGACAACGGGGCGCGGGGTTACACCCGCGTGTTAGTTACTTGCATGTGCATCTATGTATTGGTAGCGGTTAAAACCGATCATAGGAGCATAAAAGTGTTGAAACCTGACTGAACAACCACCCGAAGTGAGCACAGTGAGCACTTAATGCAGAACTAACTGCGGTTTTTGGAAAAAAAATTTTCTTCTCTGTTCACGCTGTTTTGGCAAGGCGTAATATTATATTCGGTCTCTTCTACTGACCCAGGCTCTTTATTGCTTCCCGTAAGACTTTTTATTTTTACAAGTTTGCTTTTGAATAAATAGTGTACTAGCAATAGCAAAAGTGAATAATTATATCTGTCGATACTCGTCTCCTTTTGAATCGCCTAATCTACCTCTAACGAAAAATCATTTGGCTTCTATTCGCACTAGATGATGACACCCACAAGGACTCACGGGATCCCTTCAATAGAGCAAATAGAGCAATTTTTTTACAAACTTTGGTTCTTAAAATTTTTCCTTTGTGCGATAAGCTTGAGACGCCATTTCGGCTAGTTGAAAAGTCAAAACAAACCACTAATCAGCAATATTTATTTAGCAAAGTATTGGTTTTGTTATCAAAAACTGAAAAAAAAACTTAGGATCGGTTGTTTGATAAAGTAATAAATAATCGTGAAAATAAATTGTGCATTTTTGTTTTTACCTGTTCATAATGCCGAAAAAGAACGGAAATCTTTCTATTTTCACAAAAATGTGTTTTCTTCGTGCTGTTGTAGAGTAATCGAAGTTTGTTCTCAATGAAGTAATTTTTACATACTTTGGACAAAAGCAATTGAAATATAACACTTAGAAGCCAGGAACAAAATCCTGTTACATAGTGTAATCATTCTCTACTGCTACTACACTCTTTATTCAAATGAAAATTTCTACAGAGAACAAGTTTTACGGGCAGTGATGAGGAGCTTTGTTCAAAGGGCGAAATCGAGTTCTATATCATGCCTTTTCAAAATAACTAAATAGATAGGGAAATTCTTTTCAAGAAACCTCAGTTAATCTAGCATCAACTTTGTAAAAATTAACCCATCTCAGTCACCAAAAGCTGTTATAAACTGTGACTAAACTGAAATAGCATGCAAGCTTAAAATATCGCCTGAAAACTTCTTTGTAAAACCAAAATTGCCATAAGGTACAAGAAATGTATTGTAGTAACTCTAATCTTCATGCGAAGTTTTTTTTGATAAGGATATTCAGATTGTCTATCTAATATAGAACAATATCATCAGTTAATAACTATATCATAAGTATAATATAATATCATCAGTTAGAAAACCAACACATAATTTTCCAATAGAGCTTTTGCTGTTATTCTTTTCGAAGTTGTTAGACATTCGCACGGATTATCGACCCAGATGTGCTAGATTATCAATCCCAAAATCATTTTTGGGTGGTCATAACACTCTGGGAGCGCATTTTTAGAGTCTCATTGATGATCTCAGCTAGCCCCAATCTAGAGATTGTGCCTAAGAATTGAGTCATTTTGAGAGCGCACGATGTCTTAGGTACTTAGCACGGGTTCCAGAAGGGATTCTTATTTCGCTATCTTTTTTTGTCCTGGGTTTCTTAAATTTTTTCACGTTCACCTGAACGGAAAAAGCATAAACGGGATGTAGCATATAGTATAATGTGGCCACAAGTCCAACGAGGCAGTCCAATATGACTGTACCTCCAATATGGAGAGGTTTGGTTATGCCTACACCTTGTGATCACTTGGAATTTTTTGCTAATGGTGTTGTATATTTGAGATTTCTGTTAATCAAATGCCACAAAGCCGTCAAAATCCGACTTTTGAACACGCTGCTTTATTTTTTTACTCGTGCTTGCTACCTTGCCTCGAAATTAACGCAAACAATAACAGGTTTCTAGCAAGAAATTTGATAAGCAGTGAAGAAAAAAAATTGAGAAATGATGTGTAACGCACGAGCAAAGTGAAGGGTGGAAAACGATGAAACTGATCAATAAAGGAAGAGGTTCCAAAAGCCTTTCAGTTAGTTGTTTCTGCAAATGTTTGTCACGCTTCCGATGTCTACTAGGTTGCCTGCCGAATAGCGCTATTTGTAACTAACGATAACTAAACCGCAAGTTTCTGTAAGCTCATAAGGCTCATCGAAACATGATTTTAGCATTTTAACCTGCTCGTAACATTATCGAAAACTTCAGAGATGGCGCTGCGAGCGACGTTTTAGGAGACTGCACCCTTCACATTTCGCTGCGAGACCAGTAGTGAAGGGCTTTTGTGAGCCTTCATGAGCAGAGTCGTGCGAAACCTCATGACACACCGCTTCATCACATTCCGTTTTTCCACCCAGGTTTGGTTTAACCGCAGGTACTGTGGAGATGCTTATAGAATAAGACCAAGAAAGGTACAGTTCGGCTAACCATAAAAGGGACAGCAGCGGAAACCTCAGCAGACTGCTCTGCGTCGTGTGCGCCCACGAGAAATCTGGTGATCGATTGGCGCACGCGACAGTCCTGCTGACTGGTGCGCAGCTATCTCTTTCGCGGGTACACCCACCATGCACTAAGTAAAAACAAAATAACAAAACGGTTTATTAGACTAGAATGTCCAGACACGAGTTTCGATAGAACTCTCTGATGCATAGCGAGATCGCTTCTCAATACCACACATTGGAAGACACATAGAGTTCGCGCAATCATTGTAGCCTGATGAATAGACGGGACTGCGGCGGTAGATAACCCCGCGCAAATCGAAACCCATTCTCCAGTGAGGCCACCAACCCCGCACGGCCAGACACCTGGTTCTTTAGACTAAAACGAAAAATGAAAACGGAAACCATCCCTTATTCCTTGAAAGCACGAGAATTCCATTCAATTTAGATAACTCCAGAGCACAAACACAGTCGGCGCGGATCGCATTGGCGCTTTTGATTCCATTTCGTCGGCTTAGTTCGCATTAGCGCCAACTCAATCCCCGTATGATCGGCATCAGGGATGAGCGGAACAAAAATATGAAATTTCGGAAATCGGTTTTCGGGTTTCGGAACTAAAATTTTTTTATCGGGTTTCGGAAATCGGGTGCGAAACGCCTGAAAATGCGCGGAAATGCGGGTTTCGGAACGCGAAACGCGGAAAAATTCAGAAATTATCTGATATTTTCTTCCTCCCAGGTGACCCGATATTTTCGCATTCCGCAGCGTTTTTTGCGGTTTTCGGAATGCGGAACGCGGAATGCCAAAAATGTGCGAAACTGCGGGTTTCGGAACGCGAAACGCGGAACTCCGCTCATCCCTGATCGGCATGGATCGTGAACAGACTTTGCGTTCACTGTTAAAGGTTGGCGCAAACTCGGTGCACCTATGTTATAAGGACCCCCGATCAGTACTTTACCTTCAATGATACTCAGGTTTCTGCTCGAACGTTCCTGTACCACCGTGCCGTCTGCCTGGATATCTCTTCACGATCCATGCCGAAGTAATGTTATTACATATGTGCGCGAAGTTTGAACACAAACTACGCCAGCAAGAGGGAAACAATAATTCGAGTGCGGTCCGTGCAGACTGTACCTAGCCTTCAACCTTCATACTATGCATATTTCATCAGTACTTTACCTTCAATGATACTCAGGTTTCTGCTCGAACGTTCCTGTACCACCGTGCCGTCTGCCTGGATATCAGGACCCGCGAAATTGTGGATCATGCAAGTGTCCGCGAATATTTGGTGGCAAATACTGCGAAAAACTACCGGAAGGCACAGCACCTAACTGCAACGGGGCTACTCTCCAGGTAAGTAAAGACTGTCAAACCCAATCTTTTCCACAGAATATTTCCGGTCAAAGAAAGCTAGCTTGAATATTTTACCCTTTCACAGGCTAATTCAACATGGACAACGTTGAAGGGCAAAGCAGGCAACCCGGACAGTTATGCACCAGAAACAAACCCCACAGACTGCTTTTGGCACATTACTGTGAGTAGCTTCGAATTTTGTTAGGAATCAAAGGTTTGGGGTCAAGAAAATGCTTTCCGACTCTATACTTGAAAACTAACTTTTTTAATTCTAATACAACTTAGGCACCCGCTGGTCGCAAAATCCAGGTGCGCTTAAGCACGCCACCTATTAACTGCATGGAAGGATGTCCATGGCAGTCCATAGAGGTCAACCTTGGAGCGTTCGATCTTTACGGAATGATGTAAGAAAAGCTCACAACTTGAAGGCAGTGTTCACGATAAATCTCGTTCTCGAGGTCTCGGTGTGAAACACTAAGGCCCCCGTCATAGTCGGTGGATCTACTGAGTCCCAACGGGTCGATACGCACCGAATTCGTGTGAGACGGGCGCAAAAAAATCAACCCACCGAGTCCGACTGCGACCGTCCGAAATCATCCTCACCCCACCTGTCCAATGATAATTCTTAAAAATGGTTTACGAGTTGAAGACAAAGACATGTTGAAAACAAGAAAAATCAGCCACCAAACAAATTCCGATTCACAGCTGAGGTGATAATCGTCACTATCAATTGCGTGTTTCGCAGAGGAGTTGGTTGGCGCTGGGGGCAACCGGACTCAGTAGGACTCATTCGGACTCAGCAGGTTTTTCGACGAAGTCTGACGGGGGCCTAAGGCCCCGGTCATAGTTGGTGCTATTTGCATCTGCATCCCCCGCACCCCCAACACCCCCAGCACCCCCAACACCCCCAACACCACCCCGGTCGATACGTATGTTTAAAATGATGGAGTGAGGTTGAGAAAATCACTCGATGCATCCAACTAGATATGACGATGATTACGTGGCCAACAGGATTGCACCTGTTCAGAGAAATAGTGAAGGCGAGTATGGTGAAGTCACGGAGGTAGCAGTGAGGTTAGCTTTCTAGTGATACGCAATGTTTTATCTTCGACCCGCCCACCCATTGATTTTCTCATCCACGTATTGCATGGATATCGACCGCGTCGGATACATTGAGTGATTTTCTCAACCTCACTCCATCATTTTAAACATACGTATCGACCGGGGGTGCGGGGGAGCGGGGGATACACCGAGTGATTTTCTCAGCTTCACCTCACCATGTTGTTCATACGTATCGACCGGGTGGGTGTTGGGGGTGTTAGAGTGCGGGGGAAAATACGGGGGTGACACACCGAGTGATTTTTGCATCCCATTTTCAATGCATTCTGTGTGTATCGACCGGGCTGGAGGCGTCGGCTCATCCAACTATGACCGGGGCCTAAGTTGGGAGGTGCTGTAGAGGATAGGGTCGAAGACAGCAACGAAAACTGGCCAGAAATAACTACAAACGGCTTTGAATGCTTTCCCGGTGCGCCTACCTATCCCGGTCCGCCCCCAATCGGACGAGCTTGTGGCGCCGCACACATTTCGATGGCAAATTGCCAAGCAACTCTGCCGCAGTTATCATTATCAATTCGCGCAGATTTCGCAATTAGCGCGCGCTTGCCGAAATCAGCAGGGCCCATGATTCTCGGCCACGCCCTGAATTTAGAAACCGTTATTTTGACCTAATCTCGACGTTTTTCTTCCCTGTTTCTTCACTATTACTTACCTTTCGACCAAACAATCCCATTTTTGGGTCGAACCCGAGTGCGATACTCATCGTGAACACTGTCTTTAAAACTTCATGAGGTCAGGAGGAGTTTTCTGTGTGAACCGATCGCTCCTCTTCAGAATGTGTTGTCAGTCGGCTGTTGGGCAGGAATACACGTCAACCGCCAACTTGGTGGCTATAAGAGGAGCAGTGCGGTACAATCAGCTGACATTCGGACTCGACTACCGTCTGGCCTAATTCCCAAAAACGACAATTGGTTAGCTTAATTAATAATAAAAGTTTGAAATTCTTAGAGTATATCAATCTTTCGGGGAATGCGACACACATTCGACTTCAAGTCAGAGTCGTGGAGGCTTTTGAATGTGTATTCTACCCTATACCACGACTTGGGGGGAGGGGTGGCCAGCTAATGTTTAAGTCAGTGCTTTTATCCTCCCAGACAAGTCTGGTAGCAATTTACCGAACTCGGAAGGATAGAAGACTTGGTTGGCCTAGAGCGAGGATCGATCACTCGACCATTTGCGTGACAGTGGCGCCGCTTGCCACTGCACTACACGCACCCAAGCGGATCTTGGTGGTATGATCGCGGCATTCTCGCCCGGATATGGATTATTGTTGAAATCGGTTTCGTCAAGCTTAATGCTCTCCTTGAACTTCGACAGGACAAAAACTTGCTGTAAGAGCGTTGCCGCGCGATTAGGGTGCCTGCGATTGGCACGGATCACACTGATACTTTGCGTTCCTTATTGTAAGTTGGCACAAACTCTGTGCACACATGTTATGACATATGCGCGCCGAGTTCGCAACAAGGCACAATAAAAACGCAAAGTATCAGCACTAAACGATTTATAGGCCTAAAAAGTGCCTTCGCGACGCCCGCTCGACACGCACGCCGACCGCGTGGGCGTACAGCCTCATTCAGACACATAATTTCTTTCAAACTGACGCTCATGGTTAGCGACGACTTATACGTTTTTTAAGCAGCATAATGCTCCGAGTCAATAAATTTCCATCTTTTTTGGAGGCAACACGTAAACCCTACTAATTCCCGCTACTTCCGCAATTTTTTTTCGGTTTCCTTTTTTATTTTTCGGAAACCGGAAACCAAAGACCCAAAAACCTGCAGGAATCAGAATCCGAAAAATGGAATACCGCTTATCCTTAGTCTTCACTTACTGAATGTAAGGATTTTTAACGACGCAATGAATTAAGGTATTCGAGATGATCGATTTTCTGGCCTAATTTAACGATCCAAGATTTTTTCGCAAAAGCGACATGCTTCATTCCGCTAAAAATCGCAAAACCTATGGAGCTCGACCATCCCCCTGCTGCATGCCCGAGAACTGCACCGCCAGGCATAAAAATGAGAACTGAAATAATAAACTTTTTATCCTTAACGACATAAACAGAACATGAACAATCTCGAATTGAGCAACAATAAACAGCAACATTCACCGCACCATTTCACTTTGAACTACTTTCCAGGACCGAATTGCGGTCGATATAGCGCCTCATGAGCTCCGCGTCGTGTTGCGTAACGTCGGCATGGATCCTGAAGACACTTCGTGTTCACTGTTGAAGGTTGGCGCAAACTTGATGCCATATGCTATAATATCGGTGCATCGAGTTTACGCCAATCTCCAATGGAAACGCAATGTCTCTTCAGGATCCATGCCGATGTTACACTAAACCAGCTCCTATGAATATATGTATATCACAGCTACCGCTCTATGTCCCTCTTCCCAGGTGGTACCCTAGTAGAACGCTTCGACAATTAAGACTATTATGCGCCAGGAATATTCAGAAAGAACAACATTGAGAACCTACACGAAATCTCACATGTCGTAGCTCAGCAGAGAATGTATATTCCATTAAACAATTTTTTACAGCTCACAATACAGCTTTGTTTCCTATTTAAGTGAACAGCAAAAGTCAATTAAGGAACATTCATAACTTACCAAGCTAAACATCTTGAGGAAGAAACAAAGACACAAGAAGCATCACACGGACAACTTTGTGGCAAGATATGATTTCAACAGATATACACAGTCACACGAAGCAGGCACATGACAGCAATAAATTATATAATCTAACAAACCATAGCACTATTCTCTAATATAATCTTCAAATACAGACGTATGCAATAGGCTGTTGACCGATTCTTCCGCGAGAACCTCAGACTGGTGGAGAGCAACATGCAAAGCACGCAGTACCCGTCGCACTACCCGTAGTTGTTTCACAAAACTAAAATGTTTATATGTGTAAGTTTGTGTTTAAAACGCACATCTGCTTATACAGACCAGACTGAAGCGGTATTTAGCAGTAGGGAGACTCACGCTCCACGTCACTCGTGGATTGGGGTAGACCCGCTCTTCGTCCCTTGCTCAAGGACGGGGAGCGGTTCTTCCCCTATCCATAGACCCCCTCCAGCCTTGGGGCGATACCCTTGGCAGCCTTAGTTATCCTCCAGGTGTATTCTCTGGATGGTGGCTCGAAATCACCCTCCGAAGTCAGTATCGAATCGCCAAATGAGCAATCAGAAAGACAATAAGCATTATATTATCAGTGATAAGACTGTGCCGTGACTTCCGTCCGACTTATTCATCTAAAGGCCGCCGCCTGGCCTTCCGTCACTGGTCCCGCCACGATCTCTACAGAAGGAATTGCATCATCATGCAGGGACGCAGAATCCGCACGACCCCGTCGCCTGGCAAGTCAGAGCGTCAGTGTCGACGCCCCTTCGTCAGTGTGTGTCATCGATTGCCGTCATCGGGTGCGCTGCTCTTCGTGCGTTCGCGTCACATGCCTGTGACGTCCTGCTTCCTTCGATCGTCGTCAGTCCTGCGAGCCGTCCTGCCGATCCCGCGTACGGAGGAGGGTCTACCGTGCGGTGGCGCCCTGCCCGCACCTCCCCTGCTCCTGTCATCGCCTGATGGTAGAGCAGGGGCCTGGTCGACTTCCAGCCCTCACTGCCCGTGCGTCCGGTCCTCCCATGCCTGGGAGTTCGTCAGGTAGTAGGAGTTTGTCCTCTCCCGTCTCAACTGGGCAAGGTCCGTCCCTGACACGTAGGAGTAATTGTATTTTAACTTATGTATATATTTATCGCCGCGTTCAGTAGTTTAGTACTCTAAAGGGTAAACGCATATTTAATACTTGTGTCCTGTTGTGTGGCAATATCATACCGTACAGACGGTGTATACTTGGTTGGTGACATATGTTATGTTTTGTGTGTACCGCGCAATGGCGGTTGTAGTTGGGTCAGACCTATCCTGGAGTTGGCCCTGGTTTGTGGGTAAGGGCGTGGTACCAGCGTAGTGTGCGACCGGAGGCTGTAGGGCCTAACACACATGTAGTATTCCATATACTCGGTTTCCGCGTGGCAGGCATAAGCATAGGGGCACGCCGTAAGTCCTCTGGTTCATTCGTGTCGGGCTAGCGGCTACTCACACTCCGTGACAACCGATGCTGCAAGGACGGAAACGCAGACTCGGGGTGTAGTGTAGCACACGTCGCGACATGGTGCATCCGGCCGCAGTTGGACACGTGGGAAACCCGTGTCTGGCTGGCGTGATCGAATCCGCGCGTGCCCCCTTAGGCCGGTTGGGTCTCGGTGACTGCGTAGTAGCTAGCGTAGGGCCAGGGTAGTGCTAGGTAAGTTGTGGTGTCAGAGCGTTAGAAGGGGATCAGAGCGTTACAAGGGGACACCGCGTCCACGCGACCACTCCCCTCATGGAGATGATCGCCATGTGGAACGCACTCGCGCACTATCATCGCGCAGGAGCCACCACCCCCTACGCGCCAATCTCCCCCCAATCCTCCCCAATCAAGCACTCAGCTTGACGCCTCACGTCTCCCGCCCCCATCTTCATCTCGCGCATCTTCCGCTCGCAACCCCCCTCGTGGTCCCACTCCGTCCTCGCGCCTGCAGGCTGGACCGCTAAGACGGCCCATTTTTACAGCAGCGTTCGACGAGGAAGGTAGACTCAAACCAGTCTACGTAACCCAACCCGGAGACCACGAGTATTCCCCATCCCGCTGCTTCTTCTGTGGTCAACACCACTTCAGCAGGGGTTGTCGTGTCGTGCCGTGTCTGTCGAACCGCGTGAGAATTCATGCGGATGACGGCAGATGCTTCATGTGTGGAGGCATCCATGCTGAGCACGAATGCGAGCTTCGGGAACATCCGTGCCGAGCGTGTGGTGGTCGTGGTCATCACCCCGCGTTCTGCCCGAATAGCTCTCGGCTTACCTGCGATGTGTACCGCACAGCGATTACGATCGCGTCATGCGTCGCGCTAGACGCCAGGCTCAAGCCGTACGTGATCATCATCGTGAAGCCGAGTTCAAAGCATACGAGATGGAGATGAAGAGAGCAAGAGGATGAAGAGGATGATGAGTAAGTTGGTTAGGTTGAAGCAGCGTTCGTATCATTAAAACCGCGTTTAATATTCATTATTTTGGCAGACCTTAAGTCGCCCGTGTGTATATATTTTTTCCGCGTCAATTCTACTTCAGATTCGGGTTTCGACGTGCCTTGGATGCAGTATGGTTGATCTAGTGCCTTTGGTCGAGAGGCTGTATATACTTGCTTTTCCCTAGGGTTCTCATTTGTTCAATTCATAGTTGGCCCGGGTTAGGAGTTTCTATTAACACGTGCTTAACACGTGTTTCGTTCGTGTGACCCGTGGGTTATTTCCGTGGCGTGAAACAAGAAGCGTTTCACTAAATTCCCCCGTTCGGTGACGGAACGTGTATGACATTCGTAATTTCCCCCGCGTCACAAACTAAACTTTAAAGTGTTTCATGTTCGACGTGTCGTTGATGATGCCGTTCGGTTCTCTCTGTCGTTATCGTCAATCAAGCCGTTCGCGCAAGCCATACTGTCCAGTCGCGTTACCTCAATACGCGACTCACAATCTCACGTTGCCGTCAAACTCCCGATCTCGTCATGCCGTTACACTTCTATCGTCACAATGCGTCCAGCCGTCATGTACATATGGTGCCATCCCGTTCGTCAAGGATCTCGTCAACTGCGTTTACCCGTGATATTTTTATTTATGTATATATTTTGTGTTGTAGTTTTTTGTATTGTGCGCCCTCTCCCGCACACCGTAGAATGTTCATAGAGGATGATAGAAGTGCAATGGCCCCCAAAATGTCAGAAGCTGCAAGACCACGGACCGAGCCTGTCTCTTCTTGTGGATCGACCTCCAGCCCGTCATTCGTAATGGTCGTCGTCCATCGTAGGGTTAGGGTGCCCCTGAGAAAGTTAACTATGTATGTATATTCTAGTTAGGTTGGACTTTCTTCTCTGCTTGGCGTCTTGGCTCGTTCTTCTTTGGGCCCCCAGTGTCGTGACTTCCGTCCGACTTATTCATCTAAAGGCCGCCGCCTGGCCTTCCGTCACTGGTCCCGCCACGATCTCTACAGAAGGAATTGCATCATCATGCAGGGACGCAGAATCCGCACGACCCCCGTCGCCTGGCAAGTCAGAGCGTCAGTGTCGACGCCCCCTTCGTCAGAGTGTGTGTCATCGATTGCCGTCATCGGGTGCGCTGCTCTTCGTGCGTTCGCGTCACATGCCTGTGACGTCCTGCTTCCTTCGATCGTCGTCAGTCCTGCGAGTCGTCCTGCCGATCCCGCGTACGGAGTAGGGTCTACTGTGCGGAGTCGTTCTGCCCGCACCTCCCTGCTCCTGTCATCGCCTGATGGTAGAGCAGGGGCCTGGTCGACTTCCAGCCCTCACTGCCCGTGCGTCCGGTCCTCCCATGCCTGGGAGTTCGTCAGGTAGTAGGAGTTTGTCCTCTCCCGTTTCTCAGCTGGGCGAGGTCCGTCCCCTGACACGTAGGAGTAATTGTATTTTAACTTATGTATATATTTATCGCCGCGTTCAGTAGTTTAGTACTCTAAAGGGTAAACGCATATTTAATACTTGTGTCCTGTTGTGTGGCAATATCATACCGTACAGACGGTGTATACTTGGTTGGTGACATATGTTATGTTTTGTGTGTACCGCGCAATGGCGGTTGTAGTTGGGTCAGACCTATCCTGGAGTTGGCCCTGGTTTGTGGGTAAGGGCGTGGTACCAGCGTAGTGTGCGACCGGAGGCCGTAGGGCCTAACACACATGTAGGATTCCATATACTCGGTTTCCGCGTGGGAGGCATAAGCATAGGGGCACGCCGTAAGTCCTCTGGTTCATTCGTGTCGGGCTAGCGGCTACTCACACTCCGTGACAACCGATGCTGCAAGGACGGAAACGCAGACTCGGGGTGTAGTGTAGCACACGTCGCGACACATGCCGACCTTATGTTATAACATATCTGCGCGAAGTTTGAACACAAACTACGCCAGTAAGAGGGAAACAATAATTCGAGTGCGGTCCGTGCAGACTGTACCTAGCCTTCAACCTTCATACTATGCATATTTCATCAGTACTTTACCTTCAATGATACTCAGGTTTCTGCTCGAACGTTCCTGTACCACCGTGCCGTCTGCCTGGATATCAGGACCCGCGAAATTGTGGATCATGCAAGTGTCCGCGAATATTTGGTGGCAAATACTGCGAAAAACTACCGGAAGGCACAGCACCTAACTGCAACGGGGCTACTCTCCAGGTAAGTAAAGAGTGTCAAACCTAATCTTTTCCACAGAATATTTTCGGTCAAAGAAAGCTAGCCTGAGTATTTCACTCTTTCACAGGCTAATTCAACATGGACAACTTTGAAGGGCAAAGCAGGCAACCCGGACAGTTATGCACCAGAAACAAACCCCACAGACCGCTTTTGGCACATTACTGTGAGTAGCTTCGAATTTTGTTAGGAATCAAAGGTTTGGGTTCAAGAAAATGCTTTCCGACTCTATACTTGAAAACCAACTCTTTTGATTCTAGTACAACTTAGGCACCCGCTGGTCGCAAAATCCAGGTGCGCTTGAGCTCGCCACCTATTAACTGCATGGAAGGATGTCCATGGCAGTCCATAGAGGTCAACCTTGGAGCATTCGATCTTTACGGAATGATGTAAGAAAAGCTCACAACTTGAAGGCAGTGTTCACGATAAAGCTCGTTCTTGAGGTCTCGGTGTGAAACACTAAGACCCCCGTCATAGTCGGTGGATCTACTGAGTCCCACCGGGTCGATACGCACCGAATTCGTGTGAGACGGGTGCAAAAAAATCAACCCACCGAGTCCGACTGCGACCGTCTGATGCCCACCGCAATCCCCCCGGTCGATACTGATGGTTCTCATGCGTACAAGGGCGGGGCCAATGCACCAACTGAGTCCGACTGAGTCCCGCTGCGTCCCAACCGAAATCATCCTCACCCCACCTGTCCAATGATGATTCTTAAAAATGGTTTACGAGTTGAAGACAAAGACATGTTGAAAACAAGAAAAATCAGCCACCAAACACGTTCCGATTCACAGCTGAGGTGATAATCGTCACTATCTATTGCGTGTTTCGCAGAGGAGTTGGTTGGCGTTGGAGCAACCGGATCATTCGGACTCAGCAGGTTTTTCGACGAAGTCTGACGGGGGCCTAAGTTGGCAGGTGCTGTAGAGGATAGGGTCGAAGAAAGCAACGAAAACTGGCCAGAAATAACTACAAACGGCTTTGAATGCTCTCCCAATGCGCCTACCTATCCCGGTCCGCCCCCAATTGGACGAGCTTGTGGCGCCGCACACATTTCGACGGCGAATTGCCAAGCAACTCTGCCGCAGTTATCATTATCGATTCGCGCAGATTTCGCAATTAGCGCGCGCTTGCCGAAATCAGCAGGGCCCATGTTTCTCGTCCACGCCCTGTATTTAGAAACCGTTATTTTGACTTATTCTGAACGTTTTTCTTCCCTGTTTCTTCACTATTACTTACCTTTCGACCAAACAATCCCATTTTTGGGTCGAACCCAAGTGCGATACTCATCGTGAACACTGCCTTTAAAACTTCATGAGGTCAGAAGGAGTTTTCTATGTGAACCGATCGCTCCTCTTCAGAATGTGTTGTCAATCGGCTGTTGGGCAGGAATACACGTCAACCGCCAACTTGGTGGCTATAAGAGGAGCAGTGCGGTACAATCAGCTGACATTCGGACTCGACTACCGTCTGGCCTAATTCCCAAAAACGACAATTTTGTTAGCTTAATTAATAATAAAAGTTCGAAGTTCTTAGCGTATATCAATCTTTCGGGGAATGCGACACACATTCGACTTCCATTCAGAGTCGTGGAGGCTTTTGAATGTGTATTCTACCCTATACAACGACTTGGGGGGAGGGGTGGCCAGCTAATGTTTAAGTCAGTGCTTTTATCCTCCCAGACAAGTCTGGTAGCAATTTACCGAACTCGGAAGGATAGAACTTGGTTGGCCTAGAGCGAGGATCGATCACTCGACCATTTGCGTGACAGTGGCGCCGCTTGCCACTGCACTACACGCACCCAAGCGGATCTTGGTGGTATGATGGCGGCATTCTCGCCCGGTTATGGATACCAGTATTAAATGAATAGTCAAACAAATGAATACATATTGTTGTTGAAATCGGTTTCGTCAAGCTTAATGCTCTCCTTGAACTTCGACAGGACAAAAACTTGTTGTGAGAGCGTTGCCGCGTGATTAGGGTGCCTGCGATTGGCACGGATCACACTGATACTTTGCGTTCCTTATTGTAAGTTGGCACAAACTCTGTGCACACATGTTATGACATATGCGCGCCGAGTTCGCAACAAGGCACAATAAAAACGCAAAGTATCAGCACTAAACGATTTGTAGGCCTAAAAAGTGCCTTCGCGACGCCCGCTCGACACGCACGCCGACCGCGTGGGCGTACAGCCTCATTCAGACACATAATTTCTTTCAAACTGACGCTCATGGTTAGCGACGACTTATACGTTTTTTAAGCAGCATAATGCTCCGAGTCGATAAATTTCCATCTTTTTTGGAGGCAACACGTAAACCCTACTAATTCCCGCTACTTCCGCAATTTTTTTCGGTTTCCTTTTTTATTTTTCGGAAACCAAAGACCCAAAAACCTGCAGGAATCAGAATCCGAAAAATGGAATACCGCTTATCCTTAGTCTTCACTTACTGAATGTAAGGATTTTTAACGACGCAATGAATTAAGGTATTCGAGATGATCGATTTTCTGGCCTAATTTAACGATCCGAGATTTTTTCGCAAAAGCGACATGCTTCATTCCGCTAAAAATCGCAAAATCTATGGAGCTCGACCGTTCCCCCCCCCCCCCTGCTGCATGCCCGAGAACTGCACCGCCAGGCATAAAAATGAGAACTGAAATAATAAACTTTTTATCCTTAACGACATAAACAGAACATGAACAATCTCGAATTGAGCAACAATAAACAGCAACATTCACCACAACATTTCACTTTGAACTACTTTACAGGATCGAATTGCGGCCGATATAGCGCCGCATGAGCTCCGCGTCGTGTTGCGTAACGTCGGCATGGATCCTGAAGACACTTCGCGTTCACTGTTGAAGGTTGGCGCAAACTTGATGCCATATGCTATAATATAGGTGCATCGATTTTGCGCCAATCTCCAATGGAAACGCAATGTCTCTTCAGGATCCATGCCGATGTTACACTAAACCAGCTCCTATGAATATATGTATATCACAGCTACCGCTCTATGTCCCTCTTCCCAGGTGGTACCCTAGTAGAACGCTTCGACAATTAAGACTATTATGCGCCAGGAATATTCAGAAAGAACAACATTGAGAACCTACACGAAATCTCACATGTCGTAGCTCAGCAGAGAATGTATATTCCATTAAACAATTTTTACAGCTCACAATACAGCTTTTGTTTCCTATTTAAGAGTGAACAGCAAAAGTCAATTAAGGAACATTCATAACTTACCAAGCTAAACATCTTGAGGAAGAAACAAAGACACAAGAAGCATCACACGGACAACTTTGTGGCAAGATATGATTTCAACAGGTATACACAGTCACACGAAGCAGGCACATGACAGCAATAAATTATATAATCTAACAAACCATAGCACTATTCTCTAATATAATCTTCAAATACAGACGTATGCAATAGGCTGTTGACCGATTCTTCCGCGAGAACCTCAGACTGGTGGAGAGCAACATGCAAAGCACGCAGTACCCGTCGCACTACCCGTAGTTGTTTCACAAAACTAAAATGTTTATATGTGTAAGTTTGTGTTTAAAACGCACATCTGCTTATACAGACCAGACTGAAGCGGTAACTAGCAGTAGGGAGACTCACGCTCCACGTCACTCGTGGATTGGGGTAGACCCGCTCTTCGTCCCTTGCTCAAGGACGGGGAGCGGTTCTTCCCCTATCCATAGACCCCCTCCAGCCTTGGGGCGATACCCTTGGCAGCCTTAGTTATCCTCCAGGTGTATTCTCTGGATGGTGGCTCGAAATCACCCTCCGAAGTCAGTATCGAAGCGCCAAATGAGCAATCAGAAAGACAATAAGCATTATATTATCAGTGATAAGACTGTGCCGGCGGAGAGCCGGTGCACCGGCAACAGTGCCGGTGCATCGGCACATAGCCGGCCGACAGCCAGCGCTGGCGCAATGGGCCGCTACACCGGCTATCCGACGGCAATTTGATAAAGGGGTGGGTTCGCCGGGGCTCCGATCCTCTGATCTCCTGAACAGGTCAGCCAGTCTAGTCGGTCAATTGAATCAGCCAGCAGGTCGGAGTAAGCCGGGTTAGTGAGTAAATCAATCCCGGCCAGTCGTTCACAGAGCCAAGCGATAAGTGCGTCAGTCCAGTCAGTCCAGGGAGTGAGCACAATCTCAAAGTTCAGTCAATGGGTCCAGTGAGCCGATCCTCCAGTCAGTAAGCCTTGTTCAGTCAGTCCATCAATCGGTCAGTCAGTTATCGAGCCGTCAATTGGTCAGTCTCGTTCAGTCAGTCGAACAGTCAGTCCGCCAGCCATCGAGTCAGTCGATCAGTCAGCCAGTTAGCCATTCAAACAATAAGTCAGTCAGACAATCGGTAGCTCAATCAAAAAGTTCAGATGGCTATTCGAACACTTAGACTACTAGTTAATCAGTCCAGTTAGTCAAAAAATCAGTAGGCTACTAGTCACTTCAGTCACTCCACCGGTGAGTCTAGTCACTCAGTCGATCAGCCAGAAGACTGTCAATCCATCAGTCGATAGGTCCTCTCAGTCAAGCACTCATTTCCTCAGTCAACGATGCAATTGCTCTTTGAAACAGTCGACCAGTTCGGTCTAGTCAATCAGTCAGTCACTATCTCAGAAAGTCGTGGGGTAGTACATCGGCACAATAGGGGTTGCAGACCGGTATAAAGGTATTAGCAGCACTCCTGCCGCAGCCTGCTAGCAGGAGCTCCTGCTGCTTGAGCTGGAATACATACCCTTTGTTTACCATGGTAAGCGTGAGATCGGCAGGAGGGGTTGTACCCCAGCATACGTAGGCAGCCCGTTCTCGTAGTGTCTGCTGACACTCTCCTCCATTGATTTGTCTGATACGAATGGACATTGCAGCATCTACTTGTACAACGGCGGCGAGTATATAATGCGGTCAGTTTCGCTTAGGGGGAGTCGGCCATTCGAAGCCGGTCTGAGAAGGTCACCCTGCGTCACTCTCGAGACGTTAATTTTGGACGCTGAGAGGATCGCCTGCGTAGCCCATCGCAAAGGGAGCCTCCTCGTTGTGGACTGTAGCGAAGATAATATCTTTGTTTCGGACCGCGGCGAGGTCGGCCTCCATGCTGCTGGCCGTGGTTTGCGGAACAGGTTGTCGATAACGAGGGGTTGAACGCCAGCATGCGTTAGCAGCAGCTCCTGCTCAGAACGAGGGGTTGTATCGGATGTTTCCCATGGAATACAACCCCTTTTGTGCGGAGGTACAACCCCCCCCCCCCCGAATGTCTGAAACGTTGGATGGTCAGTCAGTCAGTCAGTCAGTCATTCGTTCGTTCATTCATTCATTCATTCATTCATTCATTCATTCATCCTTATAGGATTGGTCAGTCGGGCAAGCAGTCAGCCAATCATAATGCGCGCACATTGAAACACAGTATGCCCAAACTTTCTAAAGCGTTCCTTTCGATGACAATCGCATGCAGCCAAAATTAACATGATAGATCACAGAAAAACTTACTATTGCAGCTTTGCTTCATGCAGTTTCCGAAGAGAGCTTTCCCTAATCCGATGAATGGCACGTAACAACTTCTCTTGTCTCTTGCGAAGGCGACGGCGATTACTGTGAAAATTCATAACGATCAATGTACTATATGCACTGAGAAAGCAACTTTGTAAACCCACTACGAAGCGCACACTCGGCCACAATTCGTTAATGCCATCTTCCACCGTAATCTAGCTGAACAGTGGGAGAGCACGAACGAAAGCAGATTGGGCTGGGAGAAGGGTAAAGCTTCTGGAAACTTCCAACTGATATCGGTTCTGAAAAGGAATGACACACCTCAGGTTGTGGAAAAATTGACTTCAAACACGGAATTCAACTCACTGGTTCGCCAAGAAAATCACAACCGCCGGTATGCGCTCAAAATTAAAGTTATATGGAAGCTCATTTCGAGTCGAATCAATGCTAAATGGAAACATATAGAACAAATACGCACCAGAAATAAGAACATTAGAAGTAAGCTCAGCTACCTAGTAAGCTTAACAAGCACAAATACTAGAATAGGTCAACTGTGACAGAAAAAGCATGCTAGTGCGAATACTTACACGTAGAACTTTATAAGCTCCGACGACGACGAGAAGTAGTTAGCAGTCTCATGATAGATATGCATTGCACTCATAGAAGGTGAATGCCACGCACCTCCAGAGAAGAACACCACAACGTCATGGGCTGTGTTGTGCTTAAAATTACTTGCTTAGACCGCCACTTTGAAAACCCTCCGAGACGAGAGAATCTCGATGATTTTCTCAGACCCTTTGAGTGACAACGGTACCAACCAACCCTGCTCTCAATAAGGTTATGGAACGTCTGCTGAGTTAGCCGTTCCAGGACTTGCTCGTCCTTGATACGTATGTGCACTGGCTCCACATCAGTTGTGATGTCGAATCTAGAAAACACAGCAGTGGGCTAGAAGACATTCAACATGACAAGACGAAGGTTGCGACCACTTACCTCGCTTCACTATCCTCTTCGCTCATCAGATGATCGTAGATCAAATGCGAATGGTAGTCATGGATGAATTCACGCACACGCTTTCTGGATAAGAAAAATTTAGCAAGGCGAACTCAGAAGTGCCTGCGGGAACCTACTGTGAATATCGCCCTTCCATCACAGAGAATAACTCCCGACTGGCGTCGATGGCGATGACGACTGGCAGCTATAATGGAAATCGTATTCTAGACAATTTCCTCGAAAGATTCCTTATAATTCAATCAATCAATCATGCATTCAATGATAAAAACAAGGCTTAAGACCACAAACTCGCCTGCGCTTTTTTCAATCCCCACTTGTTCAAAAAATACGGGTACTGCAGCGAGTCGAGGACGGCAAACTTCAGCGTATCGTTCTCCTGCATAAGAAACTGGACGTTTCGAATGGAGATTTCTGACAGAGTATGTACACTCCTTCTAAGATAAGGGTTACACAGCGAAATGCAGAAATACGCCGTCACAACATGCAACGCGCGGTTCATTGCAAGTTTCCCTTGGATCCCTGGATTTGCGTAATTTCTACATATCACACCCTCGCTTAGAAAAGGAGTGTTCATAGCTCGATAGCCATCAAAAACCAACCGAGTCCAATAAAACTCAACTAACCACATTTTCTCTACAACCCATTCCTTGAATGGATGTTCCCTCGTCTGGCTCCGGTTCGTCAAAGAGACCAAGAGTCTTAAACATCAATCAACTACTTGAAATTCTTCAAATAAAAAACCGAAGAAATAACGGGATAAACCTCATTGATCGCAGGGTACTTCATATATGCGTACAGTCGGCCTCGCATGCATGAGTCAGCAAGTCTTAGCTCTCGATCGTACCTTCTTCTCCGTCCTTAACACTTTAGATGTGTTAGTGACCAGCATGAGCCGGAATCGTTTTTGAGGCTAGGTTCTAATTCGAATTTACTACAGTCTCGATAGCCCACCTATCATCTTTTGTTCAGCCGTTAGCTCTGGTTCGGAGAACTCCTCATAATGAGAGCAGCATCGGGCTAACACGGTATCTGCAAATACCTAAATAACTTGTAATTTGTTTAGCTTGGTCACAGAATAGTATCCTTCTCAAGTCTTTTGATGTTTTTGAATAGTTAATGCCTTTTCACGGCATGGTATGATATTTTCTCGAGCCCTTCTCTGGATTACATTCTCTAAACAAAGGTCTGTCGAAAATCAACCTCGCTTTCGAAAAAAAAACAGAAATTATCCTCTCTAACAATCTTCTAAAGTAGTCGCATGGATGGACGGTAGAGCGGTTACTGTGCGGCGGAACAGCAAAGGGATTTGAAATTTTCCCAATATCAGGAAATCGAAATGAAGATAATATTTTCGGCCGAAATTGAATAACACTCCGCGAAACTCGTCAGTACAAATGGAGCGTAAAATTCAAAAAAGTGAAGGTTACATTTTTTTTAAATTCATGTCAAATATTGTCAGTAATGACTCAATCCAAGGAAAAGGGGCGCAGAATTTTTCGGCATTTTTTATAAATTTTGACCACCAAAAACATTTTGCATAAAACACGCAATTAACTCTAGAGCACGTCGTCTAGTCTGGGAAGCGTGAGTAGCGAGTAGACAAGGTCTGACGGAGCACGATGCTAACGCCCCCTATAGTGAGCATACAGTCCATGTGATGGTTTGCAGCAAGATCAACACTGCCGAAAACCGCAGAAGACGCCTGATCTTCGCTCTAATTCACAACGAGCAAGCTGACGACTGCAGTTTGAACAACACTTATGGCAAAGACCGGCAGTCAGGCTTGGGGCAGTACGATCTTCAGGAGAGCTGCGGCCAGCCAGCACCCCTTCCATGACGAAAACCCTCTCCGCGGAGGAATTGACGTCGGTTTGCACGGAGGTGGTCTTCATTCCTTCACACTGCCCATCGCCGCTGGTGTCCCTCAATGAGGAGTTGTATCGCCTGCACTTTTCAGTTTCTATCTAGATGATCTGCCCGTTCCCCCTCAAGACATCAAGGTCGTTGCATACGCGGATGAAATTACTATTCTGTGCCGAGATCACGACATTAAGGTAGCCGCCAGCAAAAACAATGACTACTTGATCGAGTTGAAATGTTTCTTCGATCGCAAAATGCTCATAGACTCTGCCTCCAAATCATCCGTCACCGTCTTTTCCACTGATAAAGCAGAGCACAGTTCCCATCCTATGGTGAAATGGAACGAAACTCAATTGCAGGCCACCCGATTCCCCCAACTACCATGTTGTCCAATAATTCTTGTCCGAAAATTTCACCATTTTAATTTTTTTTTCAAGTTTATTGAAAAACAAGTCTAATCAACAATATAATCACCACAGTTATCCACAACTATGGCCCATCGATTGGGCAGGTGGCCGATGCCCTTCGCCCGGAACTCCGGGGGCTGCGACTCGAAGAAGTCCGCGATGTCCGATTTGAGGTTGTCGTAGTTGGTGAATTTTCTTCCGGCCAAATGGTGCTTCAGTGGGCGGAACAAGTGGTAGTCGGAGGGGGCGAGGTACGGGGAATACGGCGGATGGGCAACCGTCTCCCAGCCGAGCGCCGCCAACTTCTGCTGGGTCTCCTTCGCCACGTGGGGGCGCGCGTTGTCGTGCAGCAGGTGGACCGAGGCCCGTCGGGGACGCTTTTCTCGGATGGCGGCGGCTAGCTTCTCGAGCTGATCGGTGTAGATGGTAGCGGTGACCGTCCTGCCTTGCGGGAGCAGCTCGAAGTACAGCATGCCCTTGGTGTCCCACCAGCAGCAGAGCATGATCTTCAGCGGGTGCAGGTCGGTTTTCGGCGTCGTCGGCGGCTCTTCTCCGCGCGGGATCCAGACGGCACGGCGGGCGACGTTGTCGTAGTGGACCCAGCTCCCATCCCCAGTGACCAGGTCCTCGAGAAATTCCTTGCTATGCGGACAAAGGAGGAGGGACTGGCAAACGGCCACGCGGCTCTGCTTGTTGGCGTCAGTCAGACGGTGGGGCATCCAACGGGCCAGAACTTTGTGGTAGCCGAGTAAGTTGAGTCGATTGAGGATGGTGGACTTGCTGCAGCCGAGCGTCGTCGCCAGTTTACGGGTGGTGGCTATCGGCTTCTCCTTGATACAGCGACGGACTTCGTCATCATCCACCGTAGAAGGCATCCCGCTGTGCTCCCTGTCCTCGAGGCTCGTGTCGCCGCTCTCGAAACGATTGAACCAGCGGCTGACTGTGCGTTGGGACATTGCATCCTCCTTGCACGCTCTGCAGATGTTGGCGACCGCGGTGCCCGTGTCATTGCCCAGCAGCCACTCGTAGTACACGAACGTACGAATTCGACCTTGATCCATTTTAGCTTGTTCTTGTAGCTAGACGCGGCGACTGCGCCTTATATACCCCTAGCGTAGAACTTTGGAGAACCCTCTAGAAGGTTCTTACACTTGCCTGATATTATAACACTTCTAAGGAAAATTATAGAATTTTGAAAATTTTCGGACAGGAATTATTGGACGGCCTGGTACTTGGACTCGTGTTGGATCCTTCATTGAAGTTCCATAAGAACACTGAGCAGAAGCAAGTGGCAGTGAAAACAAGACTCAACGTCCTGCGTGCTCTCGGTGGAACGTCCTGGGGATGCAATAAAGAAACGATCCTGACCACGTATAAGGCTATTGTGCAACCCGCCTTGGAGTATGCTGCGCCAGTCTGGCAGCACATCGTGTCGGACTGATCTTAGTCCAAGCTGCAGCGCGTCCAAAATTGCGCTCTGCGAATTGCAACTTGCTGTTCTAAAAACTCTCCGATTGAGCACTTACACGCCGAAGCTCGCATATTGCCTGTTAGAGACCACTGCCAACTCCAGGCGCAACAAATGTACATTAACATCGAGAAGCAGCCGAATCATCCATCGCGAAGAGTACTAAACCCGGTGAGAGAGAGAGAGATGTATCAGAAAGCCTTTCGCCGATGCTCCGTCGAAAGTAGATGTGCAGAGATGGACCGAAGCACAACAAAAACGCCTCCGTCTCTTGCGCGCGGAGCATACCCGAATCGTGAAGGAACAGTTGAGCAGAGTTGCCATAAACCCCATCCTGGGAGTCACACCTCCAAAGGTCAGCGAGACAGAGATGGAACTTGGCAGGCGTGCCAGGTGCACCCTTGCATCGTTATGCTGTGGACACTCCCC
Source organism: Aplectana chamaeleonis (assembly GCA_029168955.1). Lineage (NCBI taxonomy): Eukaryota > Metazoa > Nematoda > Chromadorea > Rhabditida > Cosmocercidae > Aplectana > Aplectana chamaeleonis. The sequence continues at coordinate 166,686 of JAPDOI010000363.1, forward strand.
CATGCTTATGTCATATTTGCATAAGATTGATAACAGCAAACCTGATGAGTGCCCTGATTGCGGTAGTCACGGGCATACTACTGCGCACCTGTTCAATTGCCCGAAGAGACCGACTACATTAACGACAATGGATCTGTGGACGAAGGCTACGCTAGTGGCCGAGTTTCTGAACCTATGACGGAACCCTCTCTAAGGCTGCAAAGAAGAAGAATTCAGACCTGGGGCGACTAAGTGATGTCCTGCCCATGACATATCCCTAGAAACTACAATGTAAACTGCTATTCTGAACCAGGTTTCAGCCAGCAGTTCAGTTGTTTTGCAGCTTCTCAGCTAGTTGTGCTCAGCAACAAACCCACTTTTCGCGAGAGGACTGATAACTTCTCACACTCACTCCAAGAATCGCCATTCTCTCATATCCGTCTCATCAGTTCTACACAGAGCCCAACATTGGAGAACAGAGAAACTTGCTTGCATCTAAGCTTCCATTTCGTACTGCTACACACTCCTTAGTCGCGACCAGCACCTGCTCTGTCCAATGACTTCGACGTCGACGCGATCCCTCTTGTTCATCGCCTCCTGATGTAGCGTCTTTCTTCTCCTCGTCTTCCCAGTGATACTTCGCTGAAGAAGCACATGCCATATTCCAGTACACAGACTGCAGCAGTGATCGGCAGCAGGAGTCCATCTTCAAATATGTGTTGCAGTTAAAGTCCACGGCACCGTAAAAAGGCGGTGGTGCGGTTGCTTATTTTCTATACCAAGGAAAAGCGTTCAAGCGTAGTCGGAGGTTTGCAAAATGCTATGAGTAGTAAGAACTGTGAGTGGCTCCGGCCTAGTTCTATAATTAAAAGGTATTGGCTCGAAACGATCGGTTGCAATACTAGAATGACGTTGTACCTAACGTAACCTGCCTTGAAAGTCCGAAACACCAAGAACGGACCTCATATTCGCGTTCAGCGCCCGGGACCAACCCCCCCCCCTCTTACTACTACTGAAATATGGGAGTGATAAGCAAGAAGTAAGAGAGCGGTGATCCTACTGCGACCAACGGCGCCCTGCCTCGTCTGCCCGCAGCAGTAGCAGGAGCATCGAGCTCGGACGGCGTAATGGTGCAGAGGTTAGCCTCACATGCGCGACACTTGGGTTCGAGTTCCCTCCGCGACGAATTTTTAGCATTTTGTAGAAAGCTCACATTTTGACTTGAAATCACATCGTGACTCATATTTGAACATTCTGCAGCGCAGCATAACCTTGTGATCGGGAGCATCGATCAAAACACGCGGTTAAAGATTGTATTCCCTAGCAAAGCTCTTGCAATTTTGTAGTGTGAGCGGATGGATTACGAAACGAGGATTGGCTGACATTTGTGGCCAATGATAGTGAACACAGAGCTTCTGAAAATCAGAAGCGCGCAACTGTCGATCGAAAACCGATGTGTTCGACCTGGGGCTGCCACAGCCTAGGGATGTACCCTCTATGAAACGTCGCAATTCACATCATCCAAGGCGCGAGCGGCGCGCGCGACGCCTCGGCCACCGTCTGCCCTACGCTCTCTCACTGTCTCTAACCTCCGCTCGGCACCAGCACGCACAGGAACCAAGTGAATTTCGCCGTTTTATAGCCTGTATGGCCCTGGCCCGTAATCGCATTTGTTCATCCTAATCTCGCGAACTCCTAGAATTCAACGTTTCTGAAATGTTCATAGGGGTTATTTGGGCATTGAACACAAACAAGAGGATCAATTTTATTTTTCGGTCATTAAAGTGTCTTACGGTATTTATAATAGAACCCTGCTTACCATAACTCACCTTAGCCGTTCAGAAAATCAAAAACGGACCACATTTTCATGTTCACCACCCCGAAAAACTGCCACGGACAGGTTTTCAGCGGATTTTTTTAACCTAAGGGGCACAATGAGCTCAGTCTCATTTGAAGGGGTCCGAATTTCGAAAAAATCTTGCTTATACTCCCAAACAGGTGATTTGGGGCACTGAACAGGAATATGAGGTCCGTTTTCGTTGATTTTTATGGTAGGTTACATTAGGTAGAACGTCATTTCGGTACTGCAACAACTTAACCTAACTTTGAACTTTTGTTTCTTTTATTAAACCTGACTTTTTCGAATATTGGATCAGGCCGGAGTCACAGTGTTTACTACACGTAGCATGGTCACTCTCCCTAGGTACTTCATTTTGCAAACTACCGACTACGCTTGAAATGTTCCCCTTGTGAGAGAAAACGGGATCGCCCCATTGCCTTTTTCCGTTGCCGAGGACTATACTGAAGAAATAAAAAAAGCTAACGTAGGCTACACCTTAACAACGTCCTCAGTGACTTCATCACAAGCCATCTTGTCCTCCGAGACAATCCGTGATATTACATTTTGTTGTTCCAGTCCACTTTCTGGTGTCTTTATCGAGAGAACACCATCGTCTTCCTCTTCACATTTCCAATATTCTCTTGCCAACTGAAAATTCTCCACTGCACCACTCATACCAGGTATAAAACGACGCTACAACCAGGGTTGAGCAGGGTTGTGACCAGGCGCAACGGAGTCGTAAAAAATTTGGAAAGCTTAAAAAAATGAACTTTTGGGGTGGGCTCGTAAAATTTTTCGGAGAAAATAAGGAATTTACTCAAAACCACTTGTTAGGCTAAAATAAGGCAAAAAACTCTAAAAAGCTGGAGCAATTTTTGATCTCACGGGGGGGTCGTAAAAATTTTGAAAAAAAATAAAAAGTTTTGGTCAACAAGGGGGGTCGTAGCTCCACCGAAAATTGGCGCAACGGCCTGCTCAACCCTGGGTACAACACAGGCACACTTACTTCGGTAAACAGCGACGCCTCCTTCTGATGCTTGTAAACCCGTGTCAGTGGAGTGACTAACATTAACACCGACGACTGATTGAGAAGCTGAGCAAGCTGGTCCGTCATAAGTTCCGTATTCCGGTCTAGAATACATTCGAGGCTACGGAATGAGGTAAACAACAACAGTTTCTTCTAAAGCGAACAGACTAACTCACTGAAGTGTATCCACCTGACTGGCACAGTCATATCTCTTTGATGTCGAACCCACTCTACAATATTTTCAGCTGTTGCCGCACTGCCATATAGCCACTCGGAAGCGTATTCTAAAAAAAGTTGCAGTATCAGAATTTATTCCTGTCTGCCACCTTACAGGGGAAGTGTTTATGGCGGTAAACGCATCTGCAAAAACGAATTGTGTTGTATCTCTTAAAGGCAGTGTTCACGATAATCTTCAATTTTAAGATTATTCTCTATATTGACTAGGTGGCCCTCGGGTAGAACTAAAATGACGAAGAAATTGAGAAAAACGCACCGGAAGTACCCGAAATACTTAAGCATCAGCCCGCATTTTAAGTATCACAGGGAGTGTTTGTTGTGACAATGAAATCTTTTGTGGACCCGTCCTTTGCAATTCTCTGCTCTCTATTGCTCCGTGCTTTCCTTCGGACCCTAACTAATACTGCTTTGCCTAAAATATTCCTCCATCTCTGGTTAGCTCCATTTTATACCGGTGACAACCACCATGAACATGTTCATCCAACCGGACAACTAGTCCATGTGATAGAATAATGTCACTGAAAGACGACGTTTTAATGCGCTTCTCGCCGTTTCTTCGTGATTCGGGTAACACTTGCAGGCCAACTCATTGTTTTAGGTGAAAAACTCGAGAACGAAAATCATCGTGAACACTGCCTTTAAGCCTCCACTGCAACACTGCGCAGTATCCCGCCCCGAGCGACAGGTGACAGGAAAATACAAGCTCGATGCGGTCGATTTTTGTACTCTTTGTACCTTCCAAAACGCACATTAGTTTTTAGAAAATCCAGGAAAGGACCACATAAATATATTCAGCGCCCAAAAAATACCACCCTGAGCAAAGTTTGTGTGAAAGCACATTCTCCAAACTTTGTACAGACTGATAGCATTTAGAACTTGTAAGGATTTTCGGCTGAGGCCTTTATTAATAACAATTAAAGGGCTCTGGAAGCGCTTTAGAAAAAAGGGTCCAGATTTGACTTGAAATCCTCCCAGGTGGGTTAATTGGTGCGCTGATTACGAATCTGGGGTTCATCCGTCGATTTTCCAAAATTTTCTACTAAATTCGTTCAACGCCTCCAATCGGGGGAAACTTGATGGCAAAATGTTATTTTTGACGACTTCTGGAACGCTACGATAGAAATGGCTCGAAATATTTCTCTACGGGTTAGTTGAAGTGGTAAACACGGATCTAGAGTTCGTTTATCAATTTTGGACAGATTATGGTAGTTTACGGTAGATTACGGTAGTTTGGTCATAGTCTCAAATTTAACTCAAAATTTGTATACGGGGGTTGTTCGTGGTGGTGAATACGAATTTAAAGGCAGCAGCATACACGCTCAAAAATGATCTAAATTTTATGGAATGAATCGAAGGTCTGGAGCTGTTAGTATTCAGAAATAACGAAAACCCCGAAAAAGTTCGACTGAAATGAAGATATAGCGGTTCATTCTATATTGGTCTGGAAGTGGACGAGTTGTACCGCATTGGCTGAAATAGCGGAGCTAGGGACGAATTTGTTGGGATAACACCCTAATACACCCGCACGGCCCTTTCTGGGACGCTTACGCCGTTAGAAGCGAAAAAGAAAAAAAAGCCAAAATGACCGCAATCTAGCATTGAATATTTGTATTGAGGGGCGAAGCCCGTATCGATGGGCGGAGAAAGGATTATTTGGTGACTCAACAATACGGCTCAAATACGGTCACTTTGAATCGTTTTTGACGCCTTCAACTTTATGAGAGTCCTACAAGGGCCCGTACGACCACACTAATCTAGTTATCGCCCGTTTGTCAATTTTCCAAAACTAAGGTGGGTTTTGTCCCCTAAACGACGTAATACTTACCGTAACCTAGAGTAAACCTCAGAGTTTCGACAAACGGACTACAAGTTCGTGTCCCCCACCCTATATTACCTCTACATACAAGTTTTGAGCAAAATCCGAGAGAATTTTTTGAACACAAAAAAATGTCTGCTAGGTGCTTGCCTTTTCGCAAAGCTTGAACAACGCTTATAACTTCTTGGAACCTGCAGCTCAGGGCGGGATACTACGCAGTTTTACTATAGAGCCACAAGAGATACTAAAAGTACTAGTCGTTTTAGCAGATGCGAATTACCACCAAAAATACTTCCCTTGTTGGTGAAGAATTAGAGATCACCTCTGAAGGAGTGAATGTGCATATCCCCCTCAAAACGCATGCCCACTTCTTGAGCCACACGTTCACGCGTTATCACAGCGAAGCATGTAGACTCGTCCTCTGAAAAAAAACGAATCAATATTCAGTGACATCTCAGAGAATGATGCAAATAAGGTATCATTACCTAATGTACCACTTTGCAGCATCATAGCAGCAGCGGCGAATGCCCGATACCCACGAGTAGTGTCCATATTCTATACGATGGTGATGAATACAAGTTTAAGCTATGATGCAGTAAAACATCCTAAGGCGCTTCTCGACCCTGAACCATCAAACAGTTCTGCTCGTTCTCTCAATCTTCGGGTCGGCTTCTGTTGCTTTCCGGTCCCCTACAGTTCGCCCAAACAGCAACAGCAGTGGCCCGAAGATTGGGGGAATGAACCGAACTGTCGAGCGGCTCCGATTTCTGTTCGGTGCGGCTCGGGGCCGAGAATTGCCTCACAGGGGAAGTACACAAACCGTATGTCGGACCTGCGGAAACGAATTGTATTGTCAGTACCTCTTGAGCACCTTTAGTAATACTTTGCAGTACCTCGCCCCGAACACCGGGATTCGAAAAGTTATGAGCGTTTATGAACTTTGAAACCCATCAGACATTTTTTGGGGTAGTTGGAAGAAAAATTTCAAATTTTGTTCAAAACTTGTATGTAGGAGTAAGCTAGAGTGCTGAAAACGAATCTGGGGTTTGCCTGTCGGAATTCTGAGGTTTACTGGAGGTCACGGTAGGTAATCTGCCATTTAGGGGTGCAAACCCTACCTTAATAGTTCGAAAATCGGCAAATGGACATCAAATTCATATTCACCACCCCGAACAACCCCCGCTTACAAATCTTGAGTCAAATCTGAGACTTTGATCAAACCACCACCGTACACCCTTCGTAATCTACCGTTATCTGTGTAAAATCGGCAAACATACCTCACATTCGTGTTGAGCACATAAAATTACCATCAGAGAATTATTTTGAAACACATCTATAGAAGAAATTCGGAAATCTCGAAAGTGGCGTTTGCCCTCAAATTTTTCCCCCGCTGAGATGCTCTGAGAGAATTAAGCCGAAAAATATGGAAAACCGACAAACATACCTTAGATTCGTGATCAGCGCCCGAAGAACACTTTCCTGGGAGAATTTCAAGTCAAATTTGGTACTTTTCTGAAGTGCTTTCAGAACCCCTAATCGATATATACCAGCCCAACCTAAAATCCGTACAATTCAATACGCTATCAGTCTGCACAAAAATCGGGAGATGTGATTCATCCACACTTTGCTCAGAGGGGTGGTTTTGGGCGCTGAACACGACTATGAGGCCCATTTCCAGATTCTCAAGAATTTACTGAGCATTTTGGAAGATAAAAAAGCACAAAAAACGACCACTTTAAGCTTATAACTTCCCGAAACCAGCGACTAGGGCCGGGGTACCGCGCAGTTTTACTATAGATGCCCAAGATATACTAGCAATACAATTCGTTTCCGCAGATCCGACATACGCTTTGCATACTTCCCTTGTAACTCAGACAAAGCTTTTCATCCAACCAACCTTGAATGGGAAATATCCAGCCACCAAAGCGTGACACTCGCGCTTCATCGCGCTAAGTTCCTCCAACGATGAAATCAGGTACAATGGGTTCCTCAACCTCACCACCCACCTGTAATGACTGGAAACATAGCAATCGTTTGAAGACAGCGTACGCCTTCATATAAAGCGAGAAAAGTCATACGCCTTCATATAAAGCGAGAAAAGTCAGTCTACAAGCTCGTAAGCGTGACTGAGATCCATACGGAAACAGAATGGTATGGCTCAGAACAAAACGCCTGCACATTTTGAAGAGTCAAAAACTACCCACTATAACAATATATAGAGGGTAGTTTTTGACTCTTCGAAATACTTAGGCGTTGCGTTGTGTGCCATACCATTCTATCATTTACTTAGTTACCTTAACGAGGATAACGAGCGTGTGTGCTGCCTTTGAAACACACCTGTATATGTGATCTACTGCTTGCTCCCCTTGGTATACCGAGTGAACATTAGAAGAATAAGCGACAATCAATGGGAACTGATAGATTTTGAAGGCGTTTCGACATTCTCCCGACGCTGTCCAACAATTGACTGCTACAAATCTAATCTGAAAAGGTTTAATGTGGTAATTTATGGCAGAGCAAGAGAAGAAGAGCAGTAGGATCTATGCTGACGGCTGGAAGATGAAGAGCTACCCATCTTTGGGTGTCAACTACCTGACGACTGCCCGAACATCGCGTAACAAGGTGTAAGCAGAAACCTGTTCGCACGGAAAGCGATTCTATGAAGGCTCGAAGACTGCCTGCGTCCAACAGTCTTGCGCACAACTCAGCTACTTTGTGATACCCGTATCTTCACCTCCGTTCACGAGAACTTCGACCCTTTTAGCAACCCATGCATGGTTTAAAGATATACAACGACTCATTAGCCTGGTGCATACTTCCTATAGCCGCGATTCGAAGCCGGCGACGTATCAAGCCAGAACGCTGCGCGGGATGAGCGTGTGGAGGTGAAGCCTTCCATCTATCATGCGCGTCGCTGACCGTTGACGTTTATACTTCTCATAGCTAAGATTGTCGTCTGATGTCATTGAGGCACTGTTCACGATAAATCTCGTTTCTGAGTTTTCAGTGTGGAATACTATGCTGGCAGATTTTAGAGGGTAAAGGGTAAAAGAAAGCAGCAAAAACGGGCCAGAAATCGATAAAACGGCCGCGAAGTAAAGATTTTGTTAGCCCAGTACGCCTGCTTAGCCCACCCCACCCCACGTTCCGACGAGCTTGTGGCGCCGCGCTCTGAACCTGTACGTACATAAGAAATCGCTATTTAAGCTTATTCTGAGCGCCTTTCTTCGCTGTTTCTTCACTATTCGATAGGTCACGACAAAACAACCCCATTTTGTGTCGAACTCGAATATGATATTCATTACGAACACTGCCTTTAAGGAACAATGCATCGTCGCCAATCCTTACAGATTAACACATGGACGCGAAAAGCATGAATCGATCTTTAGCCGGCTCAGCGTCTGCCACTGTTGCGCCTAGCTGGGACGTGTATCACCACCACGGCTGGTGGAGGGAACGGGAAGGGTCGTAGCAACTTTCACCGACGAAATTGGAATTCGGAGGGTGGAACTATGAAAACCTTGGGATGAAAAAGGACATTGAAGAATGTATTTGAGACTTTTTTGGGATAAAAATTTGAATGACCAACGGAAGTGGCTGGCAGTCACCGTCGCCGACACAAGGGCCCGCTTGCACCTACTTGTGCGACGATAGGAGCACTGTATGCTGAGGTGTCGCAACCCGATACGTCTGCATTCTACTTCGGAATTACTTGGTTCCATCGCGCGCGTGTGCACGCGTACGTCGCTCACTCCTCCACCTAACTCTCGCCAACTCCTCCCTTTCTCCTCGCGCGCACTCGAAGCAACCAAGTAAATTCCGTTCCGCTCTGAAAGCGTAGCGTTCAGCGATTACGCTGCATTTTGATAGAACGCGGTAGCCTCGCTCTTCGAAAGGACGCCAAAATCCGTCAAAACATTACGCGTTGACAGGCTGCGCACAACAATGAAAACTTGACTTGCGTAACACGCATAACGCGTGGCCATGCAGAACAGAGCTGTTTCGCAAAGGTCCACTGTTTTAATACTACAGAGCATGGGCGCGGCGTCCGACTGAAAACTAGAATTGAAATTCCACCTTCTTTCCAGAGTTCTGCAGTGTTCTGGTCGGCCACAGTGAGTCTTACAAGGATGTTGCCTGCGTTCACAGCGCGGGTGGGGCGAAGAAGCAGCTGGGCTGGCAAACGTGACGCGCGCGGCGAAAACACTGCGTTTACCTCGTCGTTAGGTCGCGTTAACCGCAGGCCTCTTAAAGAGAAAAAATCAGTTGGCGTTCGCTCAAAAAATCGCCGCATTCAAGAGTAACGAATATGCATTCAACTCGAGACCACACCCATCGAAAGGCTCTATCGCAGAGCACCTGCTCCGAACAGCAGCACGTGCTGCAGAATTTAATCATAAGAGCACGTGCTGAAAGATAGCCCAGCACTATCATAGCACCATACCGACACGCAACGCGGCCAGCACACTGACATGCGGAACGCCCAGCTTGCCGAGCACCATCTGGGGCCGCCAGCGATTCAAGGAAATCTACAGCGACTGGAGGACCAAGTAGAGCAAACTTGGGTTATTGAACCGACAACGCTGCCGAAATCTGAGTTCCGCCTCAAGAGTGCGTTCAATGCTTTTTTTTTGAAAAATCGGTTTGTCATAGAGCTGAATGTATATCATGAACGCCCTGAGCGTCTTATTTGTTAGGGCACGTGCTCTAATTTGAAGCACAATAGGAGCACGTGTTCCCCTAGCAGCACGTTCCCTAACGGTGCTCGAAACCGCTTTATCTTCCAGTTGAATACACAGTAGACACGCATTCAATGCGGCGATTGTCTGACGCGCCCAACGAGGATGTGAACGCAGCTATTCTCTCCCCCCCCCCGTCGCGTGTGGCAGCCGAACCGCTTCTTAGCCTCACCGCGCTGTGATTGCGACCAACATCCCAGTCCTACAACACGAAAAACAAAATTTTGGTCACGCCTCGAGAAAATTCGTGAATCTTTCGAAAATTTTAGCGACCTCGAAAATATTGTCACTGAAGAGGGATGTTGGTAGTTCCGCTGAAGTCGGTCACAACGCCTCACGGGACCATGCTTCTTACCAACAGTCGGAACATTAAGATTTGATGTTGAAAAAAGAATCAAAACCAAGATACTGACTCAGAATCCAGTCGAGTCTGCCATGCGGGACAACGGATGGGACGTGAAAATTTTCATAAAATTGCAACTTCGAAGAGGGGGACGCAGAAATTCGGGACCGAAAGTGAAAAACACTTCAGAAATTCGTCATAAGCACCGAGAATTGCGATTTTCAGTATCAAAACTGTCCATGAAATTTTCACAGAGAACGACACGAAAATTTTCGATATTTTTCAAGAATTTTGGCCAGCAGTGGGAGGAAAACATAGGTTCTTCAAGGTCCAAGACGGCGGTTCGTTTGACCCATTTCTGGCTGGACTCTATATACATTCAGAGAAGAAACATGCGAAAATAACACTAAACGATCAAAACAACATCACCATCATAATAAAAAAAAGGTAAATCAAAAGGTGAAACCAACATTTTTGTGATTCCGGAACACTAAAGCCACCACGTCGAATGGGTGTCTCAGCTGATTGGAATGAGAACTCCAGGGAGCATAATACATGGTAATCAGAAGATCAGTTTTACGAACCGCTCTAGAAGATATATCACGTTTCAGAACAGGAAACAGAACCGGAAAGAACAAAATAGTAAGGGAGGACACGAACCACAAAACAAGGTAGAAATCTGAAAGCCCACCTTTGTGGATGGAATTGCCCAGTGTAGAAATCTGTCAGATAATTGCTTGAACTATTCGGAAAGAATGGTCGAGGTCCTTTCGGCTTCAGTATCGTGGGACGAGAATACACTTCACTGAAAACTCTTGAATATACTTGTAGCACGAGTAGAGGAACTGGTCGATTGATAAAACCACTGATCCCACCTACATTCTCACACGATAACTGCCTAGACTGTTTATCGCACTTGCGAAACGAGGTATCCTCTAATTCAGAGTTAAATTTGATTTGTTCCTTCGCGTACGCAAGAGGATCGAGGCAAGAGACAGCGAGGGGGGCAAAGAGACGCAGCATGTTCGCGCACACGCACGCGACCGACGAGATTAAATTTCACTTCAAAATAGAGGGTATCTTGTGTCTCTACCGCTTCAGTATGATATTTTAGTACTGGTTGTTCCTCGAGATTTACAATCGGCACGGATCGTACCGACAATTTGCGTTCCTCGATGTGCATTGGCTCAAACTCGATGAGCATATGCAAAAGCATATGTGCACCGAGTCTACGCCAACGTACAATATGGAACGCAAGCCATCAGCGCGATCCGTGAAGACTATAAAGCCAGAGGACATCCACAGAATTATTTTTCAGATTTTGCTTATCTTGGAGAGGATTAGACGCAGATCACTACATATACCCCCCCCCCTCTATTGCGGTCTAAATCTAAAAAATGTCTCTATTGCGGTTTCATTCCCTCTAGGTTATAACTTCTAGTTTACAGGTCATAGGCGGGTTTGGCCAAATTACCGGTTTCATGTGGGAAGCCAGTAAACCCCTGTCCCGAAGTTCCAGTGATTTATATTAAGGTGCCCTAGCTGGCTGGCACGGCCAAACCTTGCTTTGTTGGCTATGTATGCCGATCTGTTCTCAAGATTTTTGATGACCACGTTATAAATCCAACCCTCCCATCAGTCTTCGATATGGATTTTTTACTCCGGATGAGAAACTATAGTGCTTGGGTTTCGCGTATTTTCAGTGCTCATTTTTACCTTGATGTGCCTGCCCTAATTCCGTTACGTTTTATTTTTTAACCACTGTTTCTATTCAAATTTGATTGTTGGCGCGCCCTGCGGGCGTATCAATTAAATAAATAAATGAATAAATAAATAAATATAAGGTCACTGAAATCACTCAAGGCCTTCTACAAAAGAAGTTATGGCTCGCTGAAAACGCCTATATTTCAAAGACACGAAATTCGTGGACCAGTCTTCTCAGGCCTCTATTTTTCTTCATTCGCAGTCGTTTTGAGCGGACCAGAATGAGGAGAAAGACCGGCAAGGGAATGAAAATCGAAAACGCGGTTGAAGTTCATCCACCCACGTAGCTGCTATCGAGTTCGAAAATCAGGAAAAGGTGTGTGGCCCGTGATGAAAACTTAGGGGTCGAGCCCTTAATGATCGCTCATCTCTCGCTGACAGGCAATCTTCAGAAAAAAAACTGAGAGTAGACCTCAGCCCTTGTTCATCGCCATGAACAATCCCCGAGGCAAAATGAGGCAATCTTTTCGATCTTTGAAAAACTCAGTCTCGATGATCACGGTACGTATACCGTGGTATCCCACTGCTCTTACGGGAAAAAAATTTGATCACCGGAGTCAGAAAGGTGTTTCACAAGCTTCAAGAGCAGGTTACGGCCATTTCTGCTCAGACCCCCCCTCCAGGATCGAAATTTTGGCGTTTTTCTCGAACCCTTCAGAAGCCTTAATAGGTCAAACTTTTAGCGATTTTCTTAGACCAGTTCCCAAAACGTTATTTGGTCTAATTTTTTTGTGTTGTAAAAATTTTGTTCAACTTTAGAAAAACCTCAACATAGATATTGTCCTTTACGATTATTTCGTTACTACAAGATTTCATGTAAATTGGACGGTATTATCGAATTCTTCGCGAAAAAAAAGATTGCTAACAGTGTATACCCCCATTAAAAATGGCTCACTTGGTCTCCCGGCGGAGCTCGGACCCCACCTCACACCCTTCGCAGCTCAGGCCCCCGCGGGGTGGATATCCACACCCCGCACCATCATACCCTGTTCACGAATCCAAAATCGATATAGCTGGTGTACTCTCTCGCTGTTGCGGGATGTCCAGTCAGCATGGATCGTACTGATACTTTGCGTTCCTAACTGCACGCTGGCGCAAACTCGGCGCAACAGGAGCAAACTATTTCGCCCCTGTAAGTAAATGAAGAGCTTACCCAAACTTATTCAACATCGTATAAAATCAGGAAAAAACGTGAAACTTGACCTAAAAATAGGAATACAGAGAACGAGAGCTCTATACCCGAATACTTCAACAAAAAAATCAGAGCAATCGACATAAAAAAGTACAAAGAAAATGAAAAACGCTAAAAAAAATTTTATATTATACAAAAAAAACTCACACAACAATATCCCATATATTGGTGGCCAGCATGAACCCCAACAAAAACACCAAACATTTAGCCATACTCTTCAAAGAGAAGACACGCAAAATGAAGTCTACAATCCTCCCATCCAGAGGATAACCTGAAAAAAAAATCATATAAAAAATTCACACAGTTAAAAATCTTGGGAACTTTTAAACAACCCAAGCGCTACAATTTGTCTTCAATAAGGCAGCCTACAAAAATACAACTGAGGGCAAAAAGCTTCCCCCGAACGGTTTGTGTTTGCCGAAGCAGATAATGAAAGCCCACGTTTCGCTGACGTGTACCAGCGGAATTCTCCCTGTCCGGCACGTGAACAGTGCAAAATCACAGAAAAGTAACCCTTCGGAGTTAAATTCAATGCAATTAGTCTGAAGACATGTTCAAAATTGACGGGCAAAGTGTGGATCTATGCGAAAGTTGCCAAATACTCTAGTTTAACTTAAATTTTCGGTGGAAAAATAGATTAATACCCGAAAAATCACCAAAACTTTCCACAAAAAAACGAGTGTTTAATTTCCTGACTAAGGCTTACCTTACATTTCCGGTGAGCTTTTATAAACCATGAGTTGATAGTTGTAGGTATGGAACACAACATTGATAGTCCATTTTTCAAATCCGTTAAATGCCTCAGGGATTTACAGATTTCCAAAAGTGGGCATTTCCACAGCTTTGTCAAGAGAAAAAGGGGCATACGAATGACAAATTTTAGGGCGTTCGGAAAAAAATTGTCTCGGAATGAGCCTAAAACTTGTTATCAGAGGCTGTTCTCAATGCTGATTATGAATCCGAGGCCCATCTGTTAATTTGAAAAATTACGTCTGATTTGGTCCAAAGCTTCAAAATGGGGGAAATTTTGCTGGCCAAATGCTACTTTTAACATTTTCGAGAACGCTACGATCAAATCGACTCAGAACTAGCACATAATCGGGCTGCCTAGCACGAATCTGCAACCCGTTTATCGACTTTCGATAAATTACGGTAGGTTACGGTGGGTATACGGTAGCTCCACCAAAGTCTCAGATTTGACCCAAAATTTCTCAGTACGTGTTATTTGGGACGCTAAACACGAATTCGCGGTCCATTTTACAATTTCCAAAGTTTTAAGGTATTCTTCCTCTTCTTTGCAGCCACTGAGAGGGGTTTCGTCACAAGTTGAGGAACTGAGCGACCAGCGCTGGATTCTTCCACAAGCCTATTGTACTGAGCGTTGTTGGTTTCTTCGGACAATCAAATAGGTGTTTAGTGTTGTGGCCTTGGTTTCCACAGTCCGGGCACACGTCAGGCTGGATATTGTCGATCCTGTGCAGGTAGGACATAAACAATGGAGAATGTCCGCAGCGTAACGAAGCAAGGATACACCTGGCGCGCCTACCGAGCTCGGACTCGTTATCACATACCCTAGGCGGCACGTCACCGAGAATAGAGTTGACAACCGCTTTGGCAAGATGATCCTTGACGAACTGGGTGTGCTCCGCGCGCGTAAGACAAAGCCGTTCTTGGTTTGAGTCGGTCCATCTCTGTACATTCACTTTGTTCGGAGCATCAGCAAACGGCACTCTGATCGATCTCTCTCTTAAGGGATTTGATAGTCTTCTCGACGGATGATTAGGCTGCTCAAGGACATTAATGAACATCTGCTGAGCCTGGAGCTGGCAATGCTCTTTCAGTGGCAAGATGCGGGCCTTGGCATGAAGGTGCTTCTTGCACATCCGGTGGCGATTCGAAGTGCAGCATTCTGAACTCGCTGCATCCTAGTCCAGGAACTGTCCGACACGATGTGCTGCCAGACAGGTGCAGCATACTCCAATGCAGGCTGCAGAATGGCTCGATATGTCGTCAAGATGGTCTCTCTGCTGCAGCCCCAGAACGTTCCTCCTAAAGCTCTCAGAACGTCGAGCTTCGCCTTGACGACTGTTTGCTTCTGTTCGGCATTTTTGTGAAACTTCAGCGTAGGTCCTAAACGAGGCCCAGCAGTTTGGGAAATTTCGCTGTACGCAAGAGGTCACCATCCCACCTGACAACAGGTTGGGCGCTGTGTTCCTTTGGGTCAGATGTGAAAACCGAAACAGAAGATTTTGCCGCGGAAACTGTGAGCATCATACTATCGAGAAAGATTTGAAGGTGAGTAACGCCAGTTAAAAGGCATTAGGCCCCCGTAAGACTTCGTCGAAAAACCTGCTGAGTCCGAATGAGTCCGGGGTGGAAAAACCTGCTGAGTCCGGTTGCCCCCAGCGCCAACCACCTCTGCGAAACATGCAATCGATAGTCAGCGGCAGCAGTACATGGGGCAGAGCGCAGGACGACGAGAGTCGAGATGCGGCGGGACTCGGCAGGTCGCAGTCGGCCGAAAAAAATGCACCCAAATCACGTAAGAAACACCTATATCGACCGGATGGGGTGAGGATGATTTCGGTGGGACTCATTCGGTGCATTGGCCCCGCCCTTGTACGCATGAGAACCATCAGTATCGACCGGGTGGGATTGAGGTGGGCATCAGACGGTCGTAGTCGGACTCAGTGGGTTGATTTTTTTGCACCCATTTCCCACGAATTCGGTGCGTATCGACCGGGTGGGACTCAGTAGATCCACCGACTATGACGGGGGCCTTATGCCTACCGTATCCTACAGAAAACCTGAGTCTGGCGAGGAACAAACCCCAGATTCGGGTTCAGCGCCTTAAATAACCCCCAGTTGAAAGTTTTGAGCCGAATCCAATTTTTTTTTTCCTGAACACCACAAGAATTCCCTGATGGGTAGGTCCCCTTACTTTTTGTGAAGCAAAGCAAATGGCATTTTTCGAAATCTCCGAGCCGTTTAGCATATTTCAAGCCCGGGTCATTTGTGTACTGTCACAGACCTAAAACAATGGCAAGCACAGACCTAAGACAATGGCAACATGGTTTTCCAAATCGCCACTGGAACAGTAGAGCAGTTCCTTCTAAGGCCCACGAATTTCTCTTCAAGATATCCTAAGACCCCCAAATCAAATAAGCCTACCCTGGGTCGAGCAAGATGTCTTGTCGGACCCAGGTGAAGCTACGACACCCAACATCGCTGAGCAAAAAAAGGAAGAAATATGAAAAAACCTCTGGAAATTTTCATTTTTATCCCACATTTTTAATTATCCCTCCCAAAAATTTCATTCTTAATAGGGACTACTTTACCCACCCCGCAGCGATTTGAAAAACCATGTTGCCGTTGCTGTAGGTCTGTGACAGTACATAAATGACCCATGCTTCAAAATTCCTAAATAATTGCGACGATTCCAAAAAATTGGTAATTTCATTGCTTCATCAGGTGCTTTGCTTCATTGCTTTTGCTTTCACTTTCCGGGTGTTCTGAAAAAAATTCGGATTCGGCTCAAAACTCCCAACTGGAGGTTATTCAGGGCGCTGAACCCAAATCTGGGGTCTATTTTTCGCCGGACTTAGGGTTACCGTAGGTCACCGTTGACATAATGACTTTCAACTTGCTTTTATTACCTTAAAATTTCGGAATAAAAACATGGGCATCAAACCCGAGTTCAGCGTCCCAAATAACACCCACAGCCAAATTTTGAGTCAGATTTGAGACTTCGACTAACCTTCCGTATACCCATCATTACATATCGCAGTCCAGGAAAAACCGATAAGTCGATCAAGGTTTACGTTAAGCAGACTGAATAACCACTATGTATAAGTTTTAAGGTTATTTAATCGCATGGCCCCCATTTTGAAGCTTCGGACCACATCAGACGGATCTACAAAAATCAAAACAGGGTTTTACAAGAGCCCTCCGGAAATGTAAGGCAAGACCTAGCTGAGTTAAAATTCTCAAAACCCCAACCACCACCCGTTGTCGCGCGACACAGCCTCACTGGACTCTGAGCCTACCTCGGACATTCAAAAACCATACCTGATCTCTGGCACTCCGCAAAATACGGACAGCACACTTCTTCGTGTATGGACGAACTCTCTTCAGTATCATTCGCTTCCTTCCCAGAGATTGACACAAATGCGTCAAGAACGCCTTCTTCCACTGATTCAGCGGCCAAATTTTCGGCAAACTCCTCTAGCAACTGGTATTGAACTGGAACAGGTAGAAAAATCGGTTCAAATAGGTTGTCAAGCACCCATTTGCCTCTTCAAAGTCCGTTTGACCGAAAGAATGAAACAATAATAACTGACCAGTAGTTGACGTGTAGCTCGAAACCTCACTCATTGCCACGAGTCATTTCTCAGTGAGCCTCAATAACGGCCAGAGAATTGTAGATGGATAGAATTCTTTTATGAAACCACAAGGAATGATGGAATCAAGCTCGAGCTTCCTGAAAACTGATAGTACAATCTCGTCTACAGCCTATACCCCAGGAAGGGAGAAGCCCGAGTAGAGCTATGCGAATAAGTGTCAATAGCGTCCATGGGTCGGTTGTGTAGCATGGTGCAGAATTGTTCGTCGGTTCGGTGTGCTTTCCCGTAGTCTGTGTCTCCGTGAGTCTGCCCCTGCGGCGCACAACCTGCGCCTCCTTCTAGTTGATGTCTTCGAGAAAAGCACAGAACTGAGGAATGATTCTGCATCGGCTAAATTTGAAAATGATTCAACCACCAGACAGGCTCACGATCGGGGTCCGAGTTGGCCATACTAACAAGGGAAGTATACAAAGCGTAGATCGTATCGAGTTCTATTGTCAGTATCTCTAGAGCATCTTTAATAAAACTTTGCAATACCCCGCCCCACGCAGCTGGTTCCAAAAAGTTATAAGCGTTTTCGAAGTTTCGCGAAAAGATAATGGTACCCATCAAAATTTTTTGTGGTGTTTCAAAAAAAAATTCAGATTTTGCTCAAAACTCATATGTAAGGGTAACCTTAGGTGCTGAAAACTAATCTGAAGTCCGCTTGTCAAAAGTGAGAGGTTTACGGCAGGTTACGGTAGGTGCGATGCCATTTAGAGGGCGAAACCTACCTTAATAGTTCGGAAATCGGCAAATGGACATCGAATTCGTATTCATCACCCCGAATAACCACAGCATAAAAACATTGAGTCAAATAGTGACGTTTTGCCTTCAAAATTTTTCCCGCTGAATGCTTTGAGCGAATTAGCCTAAAACTTCAGAAAATTAAAAAAATAAGCCACAGATTCGTGGTAAGTGCCCCAAAAAATCCCCTTAGAAGATCTAATCTGGAACATTTTCCTGCACGCTTTCAGAACCCCTAATTGATATAAGTAACCGTTCAACCGAAGACCGTAAAAGTTCAAAACGCTATCAGTCTGCACAAAGTTCGGAAAATGTGCTTTCACCAGAACTTGGCTCAGAGTGGTTCTTTTGGGCGCTGAACATGATAATGAGGTCCGTTTCCGAATTTTCGAAAATTTACTGTGCGTTTTGTAGAGCACAAAAAGCACGAAAAACGACCGTTTTGAGCTTATAACTTCTCGGAACCAGCGGCTCGGGACGGGTTACTGACCAGTTTTACTATAGATGCCCGAGATATATTAGCAATACAATTTGTTTCCGCTGATCCGACCAACGCTTTGAATACTTCCCTCGTAAGCTTACAGTCGACAACAAAGCGGTTGGATGACGTCATGTCCAGCGCAGCTCCAGCAGCACCAACCCGTACTATCGCCCAAATGCGATAATGGAAAGCGACACGCGTGCTTTCCAATTCGACCACGATACGCTTTCAATTCAACTACAAAGCCATTTAGACAACAACTGGGCAACGATACTCATTTGCCGCGGCAATCGCACAACTAATCGCGCGCTTATCGGTCGACAACACGAACCCTCCATTTCAAAGCAGCACTTGATGTCTTCCTTCGCGCTTGTGGGGAGGGAGAGGAGAGGCAGCAAGAGAAACAGTGTACGAGAGCCTACGCACGCGATGCATCCCAGTGAATTTCGCTCCAAAATAGCATATGGGGCGCTTTATTCAAAAAAAGCGCAGTTACAGGCCATAAAACGGCGAAATTCACATGGTTCCTACGCATGCTGATGCGGAGCGGAGGTTAGAGACAGTTAGAGAGCGGAGGGCAGACGAAGGCTGAGACATGGCGCGCGCCACTCGCGCCTCGAATGATGAGAATTACGACGTTTTATAGAGGGTAGCATTCTGACGATCACCAGGAGGGTGACTTCGAGTCACTCTCTGGGCGATTTTAGCTCCGTGAAAGGCCTCAATTATGGTCAACAACGTCGAAATATTGCTCACTTCGGCGAGATTTGCCTTCTCGCTGCGGACCTTGGCATGGGCCATATTCTATGGCTCCCATAGCCCCGACCGCCCCTATGAGATGAGCGCTCCGGCACAATAGGAGCACGTACTGCTGCGATGCCGATGGTGGTGGTGCGGCAGAAGTTTTGTTCATTAGCTGCACAAGCTTCTGTTACAGGACGACAATGGGGGTTCAGCAACAAAATTTTTGCCTATTCGCAGAAAATGTGTCAGGGTCTCTCTACACACGGAGGGAGGAGCACGGACGAGATTTATTGCTGACGCGACGCGCGCGGCGGAAATTCTTTCCCCATAGCTAGAGCGCGTCTGCCAAAGATGTTTTTTTTTTCATGACATTTCATGTTTTTATTGATTCTCATATGACTTTTTCTATATGTTCACCGATTGTTCCTCTCATTATCCTATTCTGCACACTCACTTCAATGAATTTTGTTTGTTCTCAAGCCGTTGAAAGTGCAAAACATATTAAGTTATATCGAGCATCATTTTAGATGCAGTGATGGGATCGCTGCCGCCGAAAAGCAGTACAACTTATTGAAATGAGTGCGCAGTATAAAATAATGAGAAGAACAAGCAGTGAAAATGAAGAAAAAGTCATGTGAGAATCAATCAAAAAATGAAATGTCATGAAAACTCGCTAGCCTTCGGCAAACGCGCTCTAGTGATGAGGATAGAACTTCCGCCGCGCGCGTCGCGTCAGCAATAAATCTCGTCCGTGCTCCTCCCTCCGCGTGTAGAGAGACCCTGACCGCAGAAAATTGTGGTGCGCGCGAAGCGCGCACCAGATTTGGTTTTGAATGGGCCACGCGCGCAACCCCTTTTTCGAAATCTCAGTTCAGAGTGAACGCAGAAATTAGGGCTAAGTTGCATTGAAAAGAGCGTAAAAAGTTGGGTATACACCCCAAAAATGGTTTGGAACGGCTCACTGGTTCTCGAGAAAAAATTGAAAACCCGCTCGTTTTTGTTGTTAATCTCCTTTTGGTGTTTTGTGGGAAGGGGGGGGCACTATGGAGCGATGGACTTGGCCACGCCCATTTTATTGTGCCGCACTAAATTTGAGCACCTACCCGGGGTTTTCCTCCCCTGCCAAAATCAGGAGAGTCATTGCGGCACGGAAAATTGGGCGTGGCCAAATGCGAAACAACAGTGGCCCTCCCGTTCCCACATAGCACCCTCCTTTTTTCAGACGGTGTTCACGATCTTGCGGGTACATTTAAAATTGAGCTAGGAAGCTCATTTTTGGACTGAAGACTGGAAATGGGTGCAGGTCGCTCCTATTCCATTTTGAACTTGATACCTTAACTTTGAAGGGTAACTCAAAACCGTGGGTTTACATACTAAATTAGCCATGGAGCACGAAAACTGCTTGGACATGATACGGCTGTGGAGACCAAGACGTGGGGTGGATCTGCAGCCAGCTAACACAGGAAGACGGAGGTAAGTACGGAACTTGTCAGAATTCGTACTCGTGACACGAAATCGATCGATAATCAATATTATCGATTTTCGAGCTTTTTGCACAAAATGCGGCGTGGAGTGGTGATTGCTGATGGGATTGGTTTTCTTTGTTGGGAAATTTCGCTCATCAGTCATTCTCGATAAATAACAATCAATAATATTGATTTTTTTTCGCCTGTTACTGTTATGTTAATGATTTTTGATTGTTGATGGCTTTAAGTCACTTGTTCGGGATATTCTTCTCATCATGCAAGATCAAATATTAATTATCAATAATATCGAGTTATCACATGTTGCTCGAAATGCAGCAATGAGTGGTATTTTTTATGGTTTTGGGTCATAAGTTACAAAAATTGTACTCATAAGACAATATCGTTTGTCAGATGTTTCATCATTGCAAGATGGAAATCGTGGAGCGAAATTGGAGTCAGAAAGGGAACCTTCGGGAAAAATATGTGAAATTTCTGAAAATTTAGCTTCCTGGCAGAAGTAACGATTTGTTAATGATAAAAAAAGTTTTAAAATGTCTTGAAATATCTTAAAAAAGAGATTTGACGTAAAATAGCCTGGTAAATAAAAAAGGTAGGAAATGAAAAGAAATAACCAAAAATGTGATTTGGTGGTCGATCATTTCACAAGCTTCTCCGTTAAACTTATCAAAACAAAATCAAGCGCGCAACGGAAACCTTAAGCCATTTTTGAAAGCTGCAATAAGGGAATCAGCATAGGTCAAGCTAGGTGAACGCAAAGCTCCTTTCCATATCGTGCTTGATTTCGTTTTGATAAGTTTAACGGAGAAGCTTGTGAAATGATCGACCACCAAATCACATTTTTGGTTATTCCACTTCATTTCCTACCTTTTTTATTTTCCAGGCTATTTTACGCCAAAATTTTTTAAAGCTATTTCAAGACATTTTTAAAACTTTTTTCTATCACTACCAAATCGTTACTCTTGCCAGGAAGCTAAATTTTCAGAAATAGCTGCTTTTAATCGACCACGCGCTCCTCAAAGCAGCACAAACTGCTCCAACGCAGACCTTGAATTCAAGCAGGTTTTCGATGAGAGAGCTGACTGTGGCCGAATTACACCCTTTAATAAGAAGAGCCTGAGAGCAAATTCAACTTGTTTTCCAATGAATTTGGAGATCCGGATAAAGAACGCCGGAGCACCGGACTTCTGCGACCATAAAGCGATCTAGACATGACAAATCTGAATGATATGATATATACTTGAGTTTTTGAAGGGGGGCCTAACCCCATTGACAAAGAAGTGCTGTCGTACATTCCGCCTGGCCCCAATGAGGCCCAATTTCACCGGTGCTCCCCTAGTGGTTGATGGTCTAAGGTTGAACAGCCGGCTAGCCTTGATACCGGCGCTCCCATGAATGATCTTATGCATCATCATCATATCAAACCTTCTTCTACTGTGCTCTACTTATTGTGTCTAGCTAATTATGGTTCTACACCAGTTCTCGTTTAGTGCCAACGGAGATTGATAGCAACTTAAATTGGAGTCCAGGAAACGAAGCACCTGAGCAAGCAACATTGCAAGCGCAAATAGAACGGTCCCTCTCTGGTTCTGCAGTAATCAGTGACCATCTCGGTTCCCGCGCGAAATCTTTTCCAAGAACGAGTAGAACGGACTGTAGTGAGTTTCAAGCAATGATAGAAGTGAGAAAGAACACATTCAGGCTTAGAGATTTGGGCAGGTTTTCATAGCTTCAACTTGGATAAGACTCGTGTACTATCAATGAAAAAAGTTCACAGCCACGGTATTAAGGACATGTGAATTAGACAAGGATTAAGCAGAGAAAATGAAAAAAGCGAAGAAAACGGACTGTAGGCGTAAAGTAGGTGATGTGTGTAGCTGCTCACAAAGCACACAACTCGACGGGCCAAAAAAATTTTGCGTTTTTTATAATGCCATCATACACTATCAAGCACTGATTCCTACTTCTCTGGTTGAAAATCGGAACCTTTAACTCAAATTTGTAGAAGCTAGCAGAAAAAAAACTGAAATTGAGGAGAAAACAAGAAAAAAATTTTTGCGCGTGAGTTCCATATGTTCTGGGTAGCTGCAGACCATGTCTTAAATCTCACGCCCTTTTTGTGGGTGGCGCATTTTCGTCCTTCAATAAAAAAGCTTTGGATTTTCTCAATTATTATCGTTCCTAATTTCCCTTATTGCGTGGCTATTTTACGGTCTGTAAGGGCTATCAATTTCTGTTGTCATCAGTTTTCCTTATCTGTATTTGGCTCCGATTTTCGGCTTCATTTGAAATTTCCCACTATTTTGTATTTCTCTTGTGAATGCTTTTCATGTCCATTTTTCTTTCTGAAGTATGTACTGGGGCATTGTGGGGTTTGTAACGCGCCGCAAACGCGGGTCATAATCTGAACCGCCCCCGTCAGAAAAGAAAGTGGGCAAAGCGGGTGCCCCATATCCGCCGTTTGCCCCGCTATATCCGGCCGTTCACTGCCGTTTGCAGGTTTCGACCGTGCTAGATCAGATTTACAACGGCAGAGGTCGTCGTCCTATTATAGAAGGAGCGGCTTGCCATCGTCGGGAGGCCGCTCCTTCTATAATAGGACGACGACCTCCTTTGCCGTTGTAATTCTAATCTAGCATGGTTGAAACCTGCAAACGGCAGTTAATCGCCGGATATAGCGGGGCAAACGGCGGATATGGGGCAACCGCTTTGCCCATTTTCTCGTTTCTAACGGGAGTGGTTCCGATCATGACCCGCGTTTGCTGTGCGTTACAAACCCCACAATGCCTGAGATTATTCCCAGCATGCAGATTCCCGCCCGCCCCTTGTAAAGAAACAGAATGAAAAGTCGAACTTGAGAAATCAACTGGCAATCAATAGTCGGTCGATAGGACAGCCGTCTCACTCCCATTTGGGCGATACTTATTAGGAACCGAAACCACTAGAAATGAAGTGATAAAACTTATCTCTGGTCGATAAAAATCGTCCTCAAATCGTAAGAATCGACCCAGGATCCGGTCAAAATTCTCTTCGAGTGACAAGAATCTACCTCGACGGTTAAAAACGTCTCTGAAGGCAGTGTTCACGACGGTTTTTGTTCCGAGTTTCCCATCTTAAACAATGCGTTGGCCACCAGGTTTTACCGAAATTGCGGAGAACGCACTAGAACGCCTTGTTTTAGTAATATTTTGTCTGCTCTGGACTAGCTGTCCGGCTGGATTAATGTAGATAGCCATTGTTCGGTGCTGCTCATCTTGAGGGAGACGGAAATCGTATGGCACAGTTGGATTTTGCCAATTTTCACCAGTCTGTCTATAGCCTCTCTCCCTCATTCTGAGCCGGTCGAAGTACGGTAGATCGGGCTGATCATGTCAAAATCTCCTTATCGCTGTTGTATTTAGCGATGACCAGCCGCTTCTCCGCCCGGACTCCTCTGAGAGTTTAGGCCGATATGTGGTCGCAAAATAGCCCGCCAGGCTCGGGAGCTGCTCCTGGTAGGCTATTTTGCAGCCAACGCTCGGCCGAGACCACGTCCGGTAATTAGCCATGGTCAAGCGGGGATGCGAAGTTTTCCAATGGGTGGTGGGGGCGAGTCGCAGAAGTTATGGATCGAAAATGAAAATTTGGTGATGATATCCCGAATGTTCTCGATATTTTTGGTAAACATATGGAAGGATCGCAGCATTACCTAGATTTAAGACCCTTGAGCACGGCTACTGAACGAATTTTCGACGTCTCACAGCTTGAGCAATCGAAAATGATCTGCTCAGAAGTCGCGCTTCGGGGGGGGGGGGACCGCAAAAAGTTAGACTTTCGGGGAAAAAGTTGACGTTGAGGTAGCGGGGTCGATCCGATTTCGAGAAGTAATCAGCGCCTCGCTTGACCCTGTAAACAGCCAATCAGGAGCCGCTGTGGGGCCTGGTGGGTGCTATGTGGGATGGGGGGGGGGCACTGTGGCGCGATGCACTTGGCCACGCCCTTTTCACCGTGGCGCGCTGAATTTGAGCACCTACCCGAGGTTTCCCTCCCCTGCCATAATCTGGAGAGTCATTGCGGCACGGAAAAATGGGCGTGGCCAAGTGGGCTACAACAGTGCCCCCCCCCCCCCCCCGTCCCACACAGCACCGCCAGGTAGACCATTTCTCGGCTAAATACCGGCAAGCACTATTTGGCGCCTATTTTATTAATAAAGAGAGAGTATACGTGATGGTCAATATTTTTCGAAAACAGAAAGCCGAAATGGACAAAGGCCCAGCTGAGCTGTATTTGACGGCTATTACGGGACAAGGGGGCATTTCGCGGCTATCTGTTGGCCAAAACTCAAAGTCATCTAAGGAAGGTTGTCTTTATATAATTTATTTATTTTATTTATTTATTTATTATAAGCCGTTGCCGACGTGCTCATAAGTCACAAAGTAGCGAGTTAGAGCCATGAAAATGTATACAAAAACAAACCAAGTCTTAGGGCAAAGATTCAACTGCCGATCACAAGGCCATGGTCAAATTAGAGGGTAATCGAAAAGGCGTCACTAGACAAAGTCAGGAGCCAGTAAAGGTTGTGGGGGCAGTAAGGCAAAAACCCAAGTAGTAATAGAGGCTTGGAACCATTCTGTGTTTATAATGCGGGAAATAAAGAAAAAAATTAGCGAGAAATCCTCTGAGGGGGTGTTCTGAAAAATCATGTCCAGGTCCCGAAGGTGGGTGGAATTCCAGCAAAATGCAATGTATGAATGAGACTAAAGTTTCCGATGATCGCAGACATTTTTGCTGCTCAGAGATGACTGCAAGTCTCAGAAACTGCGAATTCGGAGGTTTTCGTTCAGTAATCCTGCTATTGACCGCGTCGACTTTTCCGCAATCATCCGGGTTTTATGTACACACCAGTTTTTTTTCTCATTTAAGCCGTTGTATTCTTCGAATATCGCTATTGCTTCTTTCTCAATCTCATTATGTTATAAGCCATCCCAAGTTTGTAAGCTCTGTGATCATAGAAGCTCTACGAAAGATGCGTATTCAAATCGATATCCTTCTAGGCTGAGCTTATGAATTATCTGCTGGTCAATGCTTTACAGCTGCAGCTATGTTTAGATCCCACTTGACGTCATCGTAACATCTTTAGTCGTCAGCCTGCTTATTTTACACTCATTACGACAGTAATCTCCCCGACGTATTCCAGGAACTTCTATTCATTACGTTCGACACATTTCCGCGACAAACTTTGCCTCTATTGCCTTATTGTGTAGACTTTCTTGAATAAGTGTGACTTCATGCATTACCTTTTAGAGGTATGAGTGATAATCATCTTAATGCATTGCGTCTTCCTCCACTAGGACTGATTGGAAACAGCGACGGAGGTAAGACTCAAGTTTTCTTATAATTGTTCTTGGAGTGGGGATGGAAAAGTCATCTTCTTCAAATTTTACAAAAAAAACAGGCCTCATAAAGCTCTTGGGGAGGTTTGAGAAATCTTCCTAGAAGTCGACCAAATAACACTTCTTGGGGTGGGTCTAAGAAATTGTCAAAAAATTGCATTGAGGTGGGGGCATTTAGGTAGGGTATAGTGGGGGGGGGGGGCTCTCACATCTCGTGCCGTACCCTCGCCCAGCAAGCCACACGCCTACTCAGAAAAATCAAAACAAGTTACTTGTAATGTAAATGTAACTTACTTGAATGTCTCAAGTAACTTACATTTATATTAGATGTAACATACATTTATATTACATGTAACTTAAATTTATATTACATGTACGTTACACTTATGTTACATGTAACTTACATTCGAATTTTCACTATGGGTGGCCATCACGCGACGCAGACGACACGCGACACAGAGGGCGCGTCCCAGACCACACACTACGCAACAAAATGCGGTGCACGGCCTTCCCTGCTGGTGGGGAGTCATGTACCTCAAACTTGGGTTATTGAACCAACAGAAACGCCAGTCTTAAGCCTGACCCCGCGAGTGCGTCGTACATCCCCCTGGTAAATATCTTCTAGGCCGATTTAAGTTACTTGCGACTTTATTGTGCCATTTAAGTTACATGTAACATATCGGAGGCGCACTTCACGCAGTGTCTTCTCAGATATCGAAAACAAGTTACTTGTAACATATCTAAGCTGATGTAAGTTACTTGCGACTTATCTCAAGTCATTTAAGTTACATGTAACATATCGGAGGCGCACCCCACGCAGTATCCCGCCGATATGTTACATGTAACTTAAATGACCTGAGATAAGTCGCAAGTAACTTACATCGTCTCAGATATGTTACAAGTAACTTGTTTTCGGCCTTTTATGTTACAAGTAACTTGTTTTCATTTTTCTGAGTACCACCGTACGGATGTCATGCTCCCGTGATCAACTCGGGAAGACTTTTAGCGTGGTCTGACGACCGGTCTCGTTATCTGAGCAGCGGTGTCCATAGTGCGCATTCCTACAAACTCGCATATTTGTTGTTGGCATGTGTTTAACCGAAATAACCCCTTCTTTCTTCTTCTTCGCAGCCGCTTAAAGGGGTTCGCCTCAGGCGAAGAAACTGGGCGGCCAGTACTGAATTTGTCCATAGGTCTATTGGGGTCAGAAGTACCCATGCACCACACGCAGCGGAGGTTTCAAATTCTAAGAGGTTACCTAATCCTGCTAACGGAGTATAATCTGCTTTCATTCAGCTGACAAACCGAAATGGTCTTACTCGTTTAAAATTGGCCTTCATCAAAGTGTTGGATCATGTTTCACATGTTAGACCTGAACACCCTGGGGTTTTTTAGTTTAGTTGATCTGAAAAATCCGCGATGTTTAGGCCTAACATGTGAAACATGATCTAACACCTTGATGGAGGCCAATTTTGAACGAGTAAGACCATTTCGGCATGTGAGCTGAATGGGAGCGGATTACAGTCCGTTAGCAGGATTAGGTAACTCCTTAAGTGTCTTTCACAGTCTGCCGGACGAAGCCGTCCGGCATGTTATAAGATAGGATTGCGTCGTCAGTGCACCCCGCACTGCGGTGTCGGCCGACCGACGTCTCAGTGCGGTGAAATCATTGACACGACATCGGATCAAGTTATGACGGGTTAGAACGGGTTGTTTTCGCCTTACATTTTGTACTGAAGAGTCGGAATTGACGGTTGTTCACAGCAGCTTTCCTCGCACTGCGGCTCACTTTTAACGTGCCGGACGACGTCGTCCGGCAGACTGTGAAAGGGGCTTTAGAGTTTAAGACCTCAGATTGCCTAATGTAGGCCTTCTGATTCGGCACCATGTAGGGTCGGCACGGATAGCACTGATACTTTAAGCTCTTTAGTGTGCGTTGGCGTAAATTGGTGCATGTATTTTATATCATATGCGCACCAAGTGTGGGCAAATGTACAATAAGGAACGCAAGGTATCCATGTGATCCGCGCTGATTTTGTGAGCGCATTTTTCTGTGAAAGATTATGTTCTCTTCATATTCTTCTGATTTGTTTTGCATTCCTGGTTTTGTTTTCGTTTATGAGGCGTTTTTTTGGATTTGTCAGAGGAAAAAAACGATTCAAGTCTCAGTGTTGATCAATCTTTCTGGAGATGCGCAACACGTTCATTTTTCAGATTTGTAGGGGTTTTTAATTTTTTCTGCGTACTTGGATCTACGCAATGACTGACGGGGGTCAATCGACAGTGTCAAGCAGATCGTTGTTCACGACTCCGATGGAGCTACGTCCATCCCCCCCCACTTGAAAACCATAAGTCTCGAGAAATAGCGAAAGTTTCTTCGCCCCCCTTCACTGAAATTCTTTCCGACAGTTTTGACACCGAAAACTTTTGGAAAATAAAGTTTTTGCAATATTCACCCTTCTTTCGAACCTCGGAGATTTTTCGCGATTCAAAATTTTGGCGCCCCCCCCCCCCCGAATTTCGAATTCTCGCAAGTTTGTTACCCCCTCCGTTGTCCCGCGGGACAGTAAGCGCTTGAGCCTATCACTCACTGCTCAACTCAGCGTTCTTATCCTTCCAGACAGGTCTGGTACTAAATTGCCGACCCTAGAAGGATAGAATTCTAGTATGGCCTTGGGCGAGGATAGTTCATTCGACCGTGTGCGGCGAGAGTGACGCATCTTGTCATCGCGCCACACGCGCCCTTGTATCGATAGGAAATACTAGTATTAAGTTTTGTAGTACTCCTGTTTTGAAGCAAATTTCGCTTGTTTCAAATGAACAGTCGACTCTTTCTTTTTGACTACCAAAAAACGTTGTCGTAGTAGTACCTTTACCTTTTTGAGAAGCTTTCTTCTCAATCGCTTTTCATCATCCGCGCCGCTGTGCGCGCTCTTCCGGGATCACTTGTCTCTCCAAAAACGTTGTGCGTGTCGCTTTTGAGCCATTTCCAAGCTTATACGACACAGTGCGCATTGTTTTTGATTTTCACTCAGCTTACACGTCGCTGTGCGCGCTCCTCCTCGGTGGAATGGGCTGGACAGCTTGGTGATCCGAAGCGTTTTGCCATCGGATGAGTCCAGCTGGTCGAAT
This sequence comes from Aplectana chamaeleonis, assembly GCA_029168955.1. Classification (NCBI taxonomy): domain Eukaryota; kingdom Metazoa; phylum Nematoda; class Chromadorea; order Rhabditida; family Cosmocercidae; genus Aplectana; species Aplectana chamaeleonis. The sequence continues at coordinate 195,965 of JAPDOI010000363.1, forward strand.
AAACTCATGACTAATTCGAATCGAGTAGAGGATCGGGAGATCAAAAGTTTGGCCAAATTCAATTCTCCCGAATCAATTTCATTTATGATGCCTACTGATGAGTTTAATTCAGGCTCCTACTCTGGTGAGATAGATCATACCGGGTTTCTATCGGACAATATAGGCTCACTGTTTTTGAATCCGAACTTCTCTGATGTTACGTTTCTGGTTGATGGCGAGAAGTTCCCTGCCCACAAAGTTCTTCTTGCTGCCCGCAGTGAATATTTCAGGTAGTATAACTGTCTCTAGCTGTTGGTTCTTTGCTGTTAAAGATAAAGTTGTCATTTTTGTAGAGCAATGCTGTATGGCGGGATGAAGGAGAGCGATGAAGGGGAAATAGAGCTGGAAGAAACCAATGTATTTGCCTTTCGTATTTTGTTGAGGTGAGTTCTCACAGTATAACCTGAAAAAAGGACACCGTTGGGCTAAGAAAACTTCCCAAGTTTTTCTAATCGCGGCATTTTGTGAACTTACTAATTAACGCTCAAGGTACATTTACACTGCGAAGCTTACGTTACTGGAGTATAAGGAGGAGCAAGTGATGGAAATACTTGGGCTGGCTCACAAATATGGCTTTGAGAAGCTTCAGAATGCGATTGCAGATTACCTAAAGGTAAGTCATCTTCAGGGTTGAGTGGGGTTGCGAAATTTCGCAACGAGGGTTGGGGGGGGGATGGGTCGCGGAAATTGTGGCGCGAAAATGAAGGTGGAGGGGATCACAAACACTCCGGACCAAAAATTAAAATTTGGGTAAGATACCCCAAAAACTGTCGATATTTTCAGTCACCAAAAAGAAGGATAGTAGTACCGCTCAGATTTTAGACGCTTAAGCCCGATTGCTGAACGAATTTTCGGCGCTTGACAGTTTTAGTAAGCTATTAAATACTGCCCAGAGATCGCGCCCGGGTGGGGATCGCAAAAATTTTGGGTTTTGGGAAAAATTCCCGGGTGGGGGTCGCTCTGATCTCGCAACGTCCCTCTTGAGCTTGAGATTGAAGCAGACTCCGCGAGCAGTGCTCCTGACCCGGGTTCGAAGTTCATGGCGGAGTGTACAGCATCTTCCTTTGAGCAAACTGCCGGAAATGTCACCCTTTCGCCTTCCTGTGAACTGCGAAGAAATCACCGAAAAAATCAATCGCTCGAGGTGTTGATGAAAGTCTGAGTCAGTGTCCAGCGAGGTCGCGGCCGTAAGCAGCGGGGGTGGAGAGAGGGGGGGGGGGCGTAAAAATTTTTGTCCTAAAATGGGAATTTCTAATTTGGAGGAGGTGATCGTAAAAATTTTGCACTTAACTTCCACCGAAAAGAGGGGAGTGAGGGTTTTAAAGGCAGTGTTCACGAAGAAAAAGTTGCCAAATCGGCTGCAAAAAACGGGAGTTACAAGCCTCGGACAACTCGTCCACAATGCTTCCCTAGCTGAATTTTGAGGGGCTATAACTTCGTTTCCAGGGGGTCTTGTACGATTCCAGGGACATCATAGAAATCAGCATGGGACCGTTTTCAAGATAGGCGGAAAAACTGAAAAAGGACTTCTATCTCGATCACTGCCTTTAAGAATTCCTCTCATTTTTCCAAAATATTGTAAATCAATAGGGGTCGTCGACGGAATTTTGATTTTGAAATTTCCTCTTGAATCGGAGAGTATGCTACAGGCTCTGGGATAACACTGTCTGGGGCAAAAATCAACCTTCAACCGTGCTTTTATCGCTGATGAATCTGGAGTCCAGATCCAGAGTTCATATACTGGACCCTGGAGGAGCGCTGGGCTGTTTTGTCATCCAAATTGCGTCGTAGTCAAGTCAAAAGCGTATTGTGGCCAATATGTTCCTCTTCAGTGCGTGAGGAAGCCTCGATCCATCGATACTGGCCGTTTTTGTACTTGCTGTATTCCAGGCTATATTGAACAATAAGAATCTCTGTACGATATTCAACATCTCTCAGCTATATTGCCTCAATGATCTGACGGAGTATTGCCTGGTGTTTGCAGATCAAAACGCTTCCGAAGTCCTAGCCACCCAGGTGCTCTTTTTCTCCTTTTTATGTGGTTTTCGAATTGCCCATTGAAGTGGAAAAAAACTTGCGTTCAGGGCTTTTTACAATTATCTCTCAACGCGGTAACTCAGCTCATAGCTCGCGACTCGTTCTGTGCTTCGGAAATAGACATTTTTTGTGCGATACGCGAGTGGGTGAAGGCGCGTCCCGACATGCAGGTATGTTTCTAGGTCGCCTTGCTTCTGTGAAAGGAGAATTCTTTTTATCTTGTAATTCTTCAGTCAGCTGCTGTAGAAATGCTTACGAAATGCTTGCGACTGTCTCTTATTAGTCAAAGAGACCTGTTGAATATAGTGCGACCGTCTGGTTTGTTTGCGCCAGATACTATCTTGGATGCGATTGAGGAGCAGGACAAGAAGAGGACTACTGACTTGACACATCGTGGTTTCCTTAGTGGGTTTACATTTTTTTTGCAATGGTTATTTGAGGCAGAATCAGCAGCTTTTTCAGCACCAAACACGAACATTGCGACTGCTCAGCTGGGTGCCGTGGTAATCTCCGGGGAGGCTCCGAATATGCTTCTAAGTGAAGCAGGCGGTGGGCTTTTTTTACGTTTTCTCTTTGACTGTTTGCTGTTGGAAGTTTTTCCAAGAGCACGTTTTCAGCTATGCCCCAAGATGGAGATCGTGGTTTAACCCGTCACGCAATCGGCGACGAGGAAGGAGTCATTGTTCAGCTTGGTCGACCGTATATAATCAACAAAATTGTTCTCCATCTTTGGGATCGCGAGACAAGGATGTATTCTTACTATGTTGAGGTGGGAGATTGTATAGTAGCACAATAGTTCAGAGCTTGAAAATGTAAGTGCTATCGTATAGACCCCTTTCTGACCGGTGACAACCGCGCCTGACTTTGTGGAAGGACAAAGAGAGTTGAAGTAACTAGGCTCTTTTTGGTCTGGCTGTCAAGACGATTATATGATTCCCGTCATAGTCGACAGATCTGCTGGAGCCAGCCGGGTCAATAAGCATCTATATCATGCTAATACGGTGTAAAAAATCTAACCGTTGTGCTCGAACTGAGCACGCCTGTGCCGCCCATGCCCATCCCGGTCGATATCCAATCTAAAACATTGCTCACTCAGGTCGGTGAATTCACTGGCGTGGTCGGGTTGATCTCGCCTGCTTCTTCCTAACCCAGCTGTGGCCGTCTCGGTATGCAATAAAGTATGCAATGAAATGCCTACTGAGGTGGAAAATCTCGCCGTCGGGATCGAACTGAGCTGACCGCAGTGCGCTCGTGTATCCTCTTTAAAAAATCGTTTTTTTAATCACTCATAGCGCGTGCGGCGTGCGAGATCCTGCAGCCTCCGTCTGCCCCCATCTGTCTTTAACCACCGCTCCGCACCAGCACGCGTTGGAATTATGATAATTTTGTTGTTTCACATCCTATACGCCTGCATAATCGATCTATATGCGGTGAACTCGCCAGGGGCGGCGCGGGATCACTAGGGGCGGGAGAGGATCGTTCAGGATCACTAGGGACAAGAGAGGTTGGCTCACTCCGGCCTTCGGCGATTTTGAAGCTAATTCGACCCGGCGTCAAGGCTATTAGCTGCGAATGCTAAGGCCTCTGCAGAGTCCGGTTGGCGGTGAAGCGATATGGTTTGAGGCGCGTTCAGATCCTCTCGTAGCGTCCCTCTTCGATTGTAGGAGTAGTATGGACTGGTTGATGTGAACCTCCGCTGGCGATAGAACGAAGTCGGATTTTCGCCGTAGGACTTTGACTTTTGAAGTTCACGAGAACATGTTTTCTCAGTTCGGCTGCTGTGAGATGTGCTTTTTGAAGAGGACCGAAAAGCGTTGCCGGCTGATTTATAAGTCGGTTGGCCCCAGGGTTGGGCAGGCTTGCGACCGGTCGCAACGGGGGGTCGTAAGAATTTCGGAAGTTTTCGAAAAAAAAAAATGAAAATTAGAGGGGGTCTCGTGAAATTTTTGGAAAAGTTGTCGATGTGGATATCAATAAGATGTTCATATCCACATCAGCACTGTTCTACTGTATTCATGTATTCAAAATCCTAATTTTTTCAGTCGACGATAAGCCACGATTTTTGTCGTGAAAATTTCTTCATCTCAGGGGGGGGGTTGGTAAAAATTTCGGTTAAGAGGGGGTCGTAAAATTTTGAACACCGGTCGCAGCGGCCTGCTCAACCCTGATTGGCCCTGTTCAAACCGAGAACTGGCTGTGTGAAGGCCGTAATTTGCACGGTGTGATTTGAGATCGTTCCTGGAGCTCGGCGACACCGTGAAATGGTCTTGGCGAAGGCCTTCCGACCGCTTCTTCAAGCTTTTTTTTCGTTTGGGATCTGAGTGTACCACCACAATTGGACCTTTTACGTACTGGCGGTGGACGATGAGTGTGCTATATGAAACGTTGAAAAATTCCAGTCTGAACTTCGAGGTCTGAAGTAAATGAGATTTTTTTCCCGTATCGGACTGCTGTGGGCTTTATCCAGAAGAGGATCAAACTCTCAAGTCGATTGACTCTAAAATCGCGATCCTGCTGAAGGGGAAGGCCTGTAGTAGTGGCGTCCGCACCCTCTACGGATCAATCACTTCGCTACGCCTCGCCTGGTTCAATAGTGAGTGGATTGGCGGTTAAAGGCATTTGTTAATCACTGACAAGTGCAGAGAGTCCGGGTTAACGCTCACTTCCAGAGATCGGGTCCATCGTTGATGAATATGGCCCCAGAACACTACGAAGTCATAGCGTTGCCACTTGTATGCCGTGCTGGCGCATGACCGCCGTCATCCGCCGCTTTGCATCCCCCCTCTTCATTATTAGGGTCTTTACATAGTCGAGCGGCAAAAGTCGCGCCGCCATGATGAAAGATAAGGCGTGGCTACACAGCTTCGTGCCTTCCCTTTATTTCCCATCTTTGCTGTGCGACTTTTGTCGTCTGACAACGTGTAGCCCTTTATTCGAAATGGTATCCGTCGCAACGCACACGGAGTGCCTGTTATGAGCGAGAACATTGTTGTAGCCGGCACTATGAGCTGACGTAGGGATTAGGCCACGCCTTATCCTGACTTTGGCGATATGGGGCCGTTAACCTCACATGTACAGACCTGTTTGCAGTAGTTCGCGGCACTCATACCACCCCCTACTTGCCTTGCGGCTGGTAGCAGCTCTTAATGACCGCGCCGCGGCAGCTGTTATGATTGGTGCGCGATTTCTCATTAGAGTATGACTTGTTGATCGAATACGTGGAAAGGCAGAAGCCTTGGACGAGTTTGGCGCTTACACGCGACGCGTATAAGTGCCAAAAACCCGCTACATCTACGTCGCCGTTAGAGCAATTTAATTTTGTTCCTTGAAGGAACCCATGTTCGCCGCGCTCCAGCGGTGACGTGCACACAGTGGCTTTTCACCGAACGCGTCGCGCGTTCCGGCCGATTTCGTCCGAGACTCCTGCCTTTTTGTGTACTCGATCGATAAGCCCAAGGAGTCATTCTCATTCCTGCCGTTGAACGATGCGGCACAGTGCATTTATGTAATATTGATCACGAGGCGCGGCTCTACCGATGTCACGCATTGCACTTCACAGCGCCACTCGGCAGCGGAAGTATAAGCGACGCCTAAGGCCGGTATCATACTTCCAGCGACAGCGACGCTGCATATCGGGCATATCGATTTTTGGTTGATATTGATGGTAAACATTGCCCCTCTGGAAGTATTATCCCGGCCAAATTCAATCTGCATGACATGCGTGGTCGAGAGAGGTATGATCTCGGCCTAGCAGTGCCTGAAAAAAATCGACAGTTTGTCATCTCCGTTCTTCCCTCTACTGTCTATTGTGTAATCTTGCGGTAATCGCAGGTGCTATCAAGAGCGTGGCGCGCGTAGAGCCCTTTGTGAAAGCTCAAGGTGCCAGCTGTATGTTCCCGGTGTCCTTTTAGTCCCTATCGGTTTATATCCTAGCTTTTTAAGAGTCGAGTGTGTTCTAGCTGTTCAGCAGTGAAACTTTATATCCCGAAACTAATTTACAAATTTTGTAAAGGAATGGAGTTTCAGGTCAGTATGGACCGCCGTGACTGGGTTCGTGTCATCGATCACACGAAGTACCTCTGCCGCTCTCGCCAGACGCTCTACCTTTATTCACGAGTTGTGAGGTTGTGATTTGTGGTTACGTAAAATGCTTTCACTGTTTTTTTGTTGTTGTTTGAATTGGCGAGTAAAATTCGTTCCCATTACAGGTTTATAAGAGTCGTTGGAACGCACAACTCGCAGTCAAATCGCATGTTCCACCTGGTCGCTATTGAGGCTTCGAATTCGTCGGATGAGTTTGTGATTGACCCAAAGACGACTCTACTGAGTGAGTCCTGAACAACCAGTCCGTCTAGTTTCTCGGTTGGAAAGGTTTAGACGTTTTTGTTTTAGTTCCAACAGCCAACGTTGCAACCATTGAAAACAATGCGTTGGTTATCGAAGGAGTGTCTAGGTGCAGAAATGCGCTTCTCAATGGTCAGGTGGGTGATTTTTTATTCTCAAAGGAATTTATATCATCATTTCTGAAAGCTGTGTTCAGAATTCTGACTACGACTGGGATAATGGATATACGTGTCATCAGCTGAACAGCGGAGCGATCACAATTCAGCTTCCTCAGCCGTATATGATTAGCACGATGAGGTTTGCAAACTTGAACCCTTGGCTGGTTGTGATAGAGAATTGCTATCAGTATAGGTTGCTGCTATGGGACTGTGATGATCGCTACTACTCGTACTATGTGGAGGTCTCAGTTGATCAGATTAACTGGACGAAGGTGGTTGATCGAAGGATTCAGCAGTGCAGGTAAATATCCAGCTTTAGGGGCCTGCCAACAGCCTTGGCTTCGTAGGCGAATTTATATCTCACGTTTGTGATAGACAGGCTACCCAAAGTCTTCAAGCGTTCCCCAGGTATTGTCTTTCAAGGCACAGTCCAAGTTCCGGGGCAAAATTTGAGATTTTCGTAAGTTTCTGATGAATAGCCCCGTTCTTCCCTCAACCCTCAGCCTCTCTCTTTATTCAGGTCAGCTCGCATACATCGGTTGCAAGTGACTGGAGTTACAAGCCTCGGACATCTAGTCCACCATACATCGAATTTTTGAGGGGCCCTAACTTCGTTCCCAGGAGGTTTTGTAGGATACCAGAGACAACATTGGAATCAGTGTGGGTTTTCAAGTTGGACAGCAGAACAGAAAAGCGATTCTGAGGTTGGACTGTGCTTTGGAAGATTTCTGCTAGCAAGTCTCTGCCGAGTAGAATTAATAAATAAGTAAGTTCGAAAGTCAAAAACTAGATGCAAATGAACTAGCAAACAAAAAATGCATAGATTGATCAAGACAATCAGCGAAATATAGAGATAAACCAATGGGAAATCAGCACCAGAATAAGCAATGTGGAAAAAGGATTATCTAGAAAGTATAATCGAAAAAATCACAGAAAAAGAAACAGACGAATAAACTGAACGAAATAGAAGCAAATTATCTAAATAAACAACTATTTTACAATATTTGCTATGCTCCTGACCCTCTTAATGTGGTCATTCTTCAAGGCGGCGCAACCTCTGTAAAAATCGAAATTCTTATCACTTCTGGCGCGTGCGGCGCGCGATGCTGCAGCCGCCGTCTGGCCTCCACTCTGTCGCTGCCTCTAACTACCGCTCTGCACCAGCACGTGTAGTGACCATGAGAGTTTCGCGTTTCCACGGTCTATACACGCTCGGAAATCATATCGATTTATGACTTGAATCGGAGGCTTTGAACTGGTAGTATCACAACCTAATGAAGAAAAACCGACTAAAAAATCGAGCAGGTCGAGAAATAACAGGTTGTCTCTGTATTGGAATGTAAGGTGACGAGGTACACGGCAGCATACGCGCTCGGTTGAAATAGCGAAGCTAGTGACAAAGTGAGTGAGATAGCGAAGCCAATAGACTCTCACGGCCTGTTTTAGAACGCTGTTTTTGATGGAGGTATCGAAAACTAGCCAAAGTGTCCGTATTCACACTAGTTTGTATTGAGGGGCGGGAACTGTAAGCAGTGGGCGGAGACTTTTCTGTCGAATAACACTCAAATGCGGTCATTTAGACTCGTTTCGGACGCTTCGGATGACGTGAGCAATCTATTTGGAGCCTTACGATCCCATTAGCGTCTCCACCTCAACATTTTTTTGGTTGAGTGTGTATGCTGTCTGTAACATTAATTTCTCTAACAGCTATTGATGCACTGCGCGGCAAAACTATATGACAGAATCCGTTCCCCCTTTGGTTCTGATGCCTGCGTGAGATGGTCAGAAAAACGGGGGGTGGCCATCGACGCGGCTTTCGTAAAAACTTTAGGGTTCGAATTCTCAAAAAATATTAGGAAGCTGGCGCCAAAAGCTGCTGATATCGATCAATAAAATTAGTTGCTACACATCGGCGGAAAGCTGAGCAACTAACAAGACCATGCCACTAATGGACGTCTCTTCAGCTAATTATTTCTTGGGATGTGAAATTCTAAAATAGCGCGGGAAGGAATGAACTGAGACGCGATTATACGATGACGTGAATGAGAAAAGAATATAGTCCAATTAGACATTGGGATAGCGTATTTGCCGCAAAATCCATTTCAAATAACGCGGAATCCACGATTTGCTGTATTGTGGGTTATACCCACGCGGCGAGCCGTCTTGACAGAAACTGGCTGTATATACGGCAAGCTGTCATCAAGTCGGAGTATAATTAGGGTGTCGTAGTCTGAGGAGCAACCGGGGCGTAGGGGCACTTTGAGGTCTCTGTTCCAACTGCTGTTGACAGGCTTTCGAGAACTTCGCCTTCCTTGTGAGCTCATCACGCTGGAGCGGCTCCCTTCAGTCGAATCATGGAATCATAATGCTCATCCTGACAGTCGACGCATACTGCAAGTGTACCTAAAAGCTTTTACAACAAGATGAGGTCCGGCAAATAGGCCGCCCATTCATGCAAATCGGCCTGCAGCTCATCCTGCGCTAACCAGTTTTCATGGTTACTTGCGGTATATCCCTTTTAGACGAATTGATGGCTCTAGTAATGTCGGTGGGTGTCCTTCAACAGATCTTATGTATGCTGGGGCCGTATGCAAGAACGCGCCGGATGGGGCAAGGGCAGTGCAGTCGGGGCCTTTGAAGATTGCCATTGCTCACAAGGCAGGACACGTCTATCGTGGTTGGTCACAAGTCAAGACACGTATGTCGTGCCCCAGCAGCCTTTCTCGCTGCCCCCCAGCCGATCCTATCTCCTAGCTGGGGCGGCTAGGGCACAGCGATGGGGCACGACATACGTGTCTTGACTTGTGGCGAACCACGATAGACGTGTCCTATCTTGTGAGCAACAGCGATCTTCAAAGGCGCCGACTGCACTGCCCCTGCCTTAAGCGGCGCGTTCTTGCATACGACCTCTGAGCACCGCTGGACGTGATATTTTCACTAGTCTGATATAGTTTTCTCTGTTTTCGTTATGAACCAGTGCACATTGACATAGGATTTATAAGGCACATTCACACAAAATTCAATAATTGTTCACATATCAATCATGTCAACTTCTTCTAGGTTCAGGTCTGGTAAGGTGATGTCCTGCTTCATGTCGTGACGTTTCATGTGAAGCTGAAAAGGCTGGTTTATCACAGAGGCGATCACCGAAAATGTTTACCAAATGAATGATGTGCATGAAAAATCAAATTTCACCTGAAGGTGGTCGCTTCGAGCAAAACATCTGGAACATACTGGACAACGAAATGGTTTCGCGCCAGTGTGCTTCCGATAGTGACGGGTGAGCTCATCGGAACGAGCGAATGTCCATGTGCATCTGGGCCATTGGCAGTAGTACGGCTTCTCACCTGAAAATGAAGGCTTAGCTTAGAAGTTGGCCAAATGTAGTGGTTCACTTGGGTTACGGTAGGCGGGTTACGGTGTTGTAGGTATATTATGTGCTGTATTAGGTTTATGTTTGAATTTTTGTTCTTTAATGGGAAAAGACGTTTGTGAGAAGGCAAATTTCCACTAAGCATACTGTAGGTTGTTCCATAATTAACGGCAGTTGTAATTTTTCCTGTTTTCGAAGAAAAACGCCGGAAACGTTGCGACAGGGGAAGTCCCTTCCCACCACACATCAATACACCTAATGTCTTTACCATGTATGCACGCCTGAATAATAACAGAAAATGAAAAATTACAAAAAAAATGGAAATAACAGACGAAAAATATTTTTTCGTTTTATTCTTGCGTGTGTCCGTGGTAAAGACCTTAAGCATACAGCAGCATGTATTGATAATGTTTGAGTGCGGGACAGAACTCACCGTCTTTTCAACATTCCCTATGTTTTTTCTTCAAAATTCAGGATAAAATAACAGCAGCGGCGTCGAATATGGCACAACTTCAAGTTTTCTTAGTGGAAATAGGCAAGCGCACATTCACGATTTTCCTTTGCCGTGGACTAAAAAGTCACATTTTTTTGAGAAAAGAGACTTATGTTTCTCACCCACTTACATCAATGCTAGCGGCAGAAACAGAGAAAGCAATTGTAATAATTTGGAATGTCAAAAGGAGCGGTATAATTTTTTAATAAATAGAACATTCGAAAATTATTTACACTGCAAACACAAATGATATAACATTGTCAATAGGCTCATGCGGCTATTACCATAAACTCTACGCTGTTGGAAGCACTGAAAACGAGTCAATTATTAGCTTAGATGAAAAATGGAGTACGGTTCTGTAATGCGGAAAAACTCTTTCTTCGATAGACCTAACGTCCGAAAAGGCGGCGCTTCCTTTGATCCACTTCAAGTTTACAGTAGCGGCGCGCGCGAGCGTTTCCGGATTGCGGTAATTGGATTGGTGTGTGTTTGTGTACGGATCGGCTCAGTCAAAGTCAACTTTGGTAGATACGGAAGGAATCGTCATTGATCATCTATTGCCGGACACTGCGGACCAAGTATCAAATTTCAAAGGGAGAATGAATGAACTCTCACCGGTATGGATTCGTAGATGGGCCTTGAGGTGTGAACTCTTCGTGTAGACCTTGTCACAACCAGGCTGCATACATTGGTGTATTCGCCGTTTGTCGAGACTAGTACGATTGCGTTTGGAGGCTTTAAGGAAGTGTAGAGGGTTCAGGGACGATGGCGGGTAGTACACCTGAAGAGAAGATTGAAGATTTGGGGTTTCTCGTCTTTTACTAATACGAAAAGGGAGCATTTGGGAGGCACCTTTGTTTCAATATGTGGAGGAAGTCGATGAATGAATTCAGCCTCTTCTTCGGAGGATTCGCTGAAGGATTTGGAACAACCTGAACTCGTTGACATGGGAGGAGATGGGATTCGCGGCTCTTGACGATGGTTAAGTGTGCTCTGCAAGATAAGGTCTCATCTCTGTGGAGCATACCTTGTTACTGGGTGACCGTAGAACTCACCTCATTGGATTGCGCGCAGGCGTATTGGCAAGTAGGCCGTTGTTCGTTGATTCCCGGTGGAAAGGAGGTGCTCATTGGGTATTGTTGATCTTGAATGGAATACATTATGAAGATTTCAACTTCACGATGAACAATTATAAAAAATAATATCATTGAAAAAATGATTTAAAAAGAAATGAAGTTCAAATAATTGGATAAATAAACACTAGATCAACATATGTTTACTCCTCCCTCTCGTAAATATAGTAGTTTACTAGTCGAAGAATGATTTTCAAATTTAGTTCAGCTGACTTTTGAAAACTAAAACGGGAAGAACGCAGCTATAGACGAGAATTCGATTCACGTTTCGCCCCGGTGTACAGTCCACGGCAACGGAAAAGGACGGTTGTGCGGTTGCGCTGAGCATACTGTAGGTTACGGACGTCGCGCCTTAATCGACGGCACATTTATAATTTTCTATTGATTTTTTAACAAAAGCACGGGAAACGTTGAGAAACCCTTAGTTCACCCTCCACACACACATTGTCAGTATTCTCAAAGACTTTTTCATAAATACACACAGGGACAACAAAAAATGAAAAAAATATAAAAAAAAAAGAAAATTCTTTTCTTATTGTCATTCCTGCGTGTATCCATGGTAAAGCCTTTAGGTATATTGATTGTGTTTGTGTGTGATTGAAACTCACCGTTTTTCACCGTTCCTGATGTTTTTCTTCATAATGCAAAAGAAAATTACAACTTTACCGTCGATCATGGCGCAACCTTCAGTGTGCTTAGTGGAAATACGCAACAGCACTATCGCCTTTTCTCGTTGCCGTGGATTGACCTCAGCCGTCGTTGTTCTAGAAACTATTCAAAACATTGGGAAGATGCTTTTCTTCTGTTATTGTATTCGCAGAAGAATTTCCTCCGCAGGTTAAGAAGCCTTCCCATGTACTCAAATTTTGGCATGGTTGTCACAAACCGTGCAAGGTTTGATCTATGTAGTCACTTGGCTCCACATATAAGGTTGCTAGCGTTTTTTGGTTACGGGCGAGTAATCATTTGCTCACCGTAGTATTTGACCGGATTCTGTTGTCGAGTTGGTGGAGAAAATGAGTGCGTCTGGCTCATTCTGACGTTCTGGTAGACGTCTGGCTTCTGAAAAGATTATTTTGAAAGTTTTCACAGACAGCTCAGTTTGGGTGTTTTCTTCGTATGGATATCTCAATAATTTTGTCAGACCGCGCAGAAAAGAAAGCTCAGATTGCAAGTGGAAAGTGGTTTCGTTCCTAGCCGAACTTTCCGACCGGGTAGGAATACGTTTTGGAAATCGTCAAAGTCGCTTTTGGCCAGAAAAGCTTTCCCCAATGGAAAGCTCTGAACCAAATCAGCCGAAATTTTTGGATAATCGACAGATGGACCTCAGATCTGTAATCAGCACCCAAAACATCTCATAGAAAAGTTCTGAGCCAAGTCCGAAGCTTTCTCTCTAAACACCCAAAAAATTGCCGTTCGAGTATCCTTTTTCGACTCGCAAAGCTTCAAAACTGCCCTCTCATAGAAATCACTGAGAAATTTAAGAAATTTGAATACGAATTATTGATACGCAGGACTCTACAGTACCTGCGCTAAATTTCGTAAAAACGGGAAGCATTTCCCAAGCTTGGCAAAAAAACGTGCGATGCTTGTTAATTTTCTAAACGCAGGTTTTTTGGGTCCTGAGAACCGTGTAATATTCACACCTCAAATCCCTACCTAATGATGTGCTTTGTGTGCCGAAGTTTCCTAAAATCACCTTGCTTTTAAGGAGATTGAGGTTGAGAGTTTCTCTTAGGCGTCAAAGCGGCAAGGTACATCGAATCTTTGAGTTTTATTTGTGCAAGCAATAGAAGAGCAATTTCTATGCTCGCTTTTTGAATTATGTGCAGTCGGAACAGTCTCGAGATTCGTGCTGGTTGAATTTTTGAAATCCATCAAATAAGCTTTGGAACTCTCTGAAAAGTCGGACGCGAAAGCTCAGGGTTACTAATGAAGCATTTCGAAAAATCAATCCGCACGAATCTCTAGATTGTTTCAATTACACTCATTTCATGGAGGAAGCATGGAGAATGCGCTTCTATTACTTATACAATTACTATTAAAAGTTTCGCCGCACTTTGCTGCGCGCGACGTTTTTAACAAACATTCGCAAAAACAATTCCCTTGAAAAAAAATGTGATCGCTTAAAAAAGCAAGAAGCATCGCGCGTTTTTTTTTGCTATGTTTGTCAAATGCTTACCGTTTTTACAAATTTTAGCTTGGGTATTGTACCTACAACATCCAAAACATGATTTTCTAAGGCTTTGGGGTATGTGTAAAACAAAACATAGATTTTCTCCCTACTTTCCTCTTTTAAGGTCATCGAACTTGTTGAAACACTTGAGTTACAATCTGCTGATCACCGAAAGACCGCGAATCGTATGGGGCTACTTATTTATGTTGAAAATGAAGATATTAGAAAGGCGATGTCAAAACTGACCGTTTCGGAGTGGCCAAGTGGTGGATTGTATTGTACACTGCAGCTCGGCAAATACATCTCTGGAAACATTTGCCTAAGATGGCGTGAAAAGCAGCGGAACTTTTTTACGACAACCCGTCTGTCCACGGAGAAATGTGTTCTCGATAGTAGTGTTGTGTAAGAGGGTGAAAATGTGATTCGTTGGTCAGAAAACGGACTATTTTTGCGTTTCAAAAATATAACAGATGGAGGTGAATCCGGCGGTTCAGTGTGAGTTGGTAACAAAATACTCGTTTAGAAGGATGAAGCGGCCGTCAGTCGTGCAGAGTAAAGTGATGGGCGTATTTAGTCTGAGCTAATAGAAAAGATGGTGTGGTGTTGGCACATTTTTGTGGACCACATTGGATTGTCATGCTGCTGACAGTTTGTTTAGACATGGGATCAGTGCTCAAGATGGCCAAAGTGACCAAAATAGGGCTGGTTCAATGTGTGAGTAATGCTTTTTCGTGACGCCGATAAAGTCCACTGCGTTTTCTACATGAGAAATCAAGTTTTTACCCAAACAATTGCGTTATAACATATAACTTCCAGAAGAAAATAAATAGACTGTCACCAAAACATCAGGATTGGGAAAAAAGTCATAACAAATGAGAACAAGGAAATAAAGTTCTTATTTATTAGAAGGAACCCCTTGAAGCATTGGAAAGTTGAGTAATTGTATGAACCAGTGCATGGAGGAGTTGCGCGACGGTGGGATAGGGGATTGGTCGAATCCTTTGCGGTATATTACTGTATCGCTGACCCGATGATGGGCGTGGTCTATTGGGATAGTCGGCCTGCGCAAAACGTTGAGCTAACAAGGATGATGGATAAGAGTTATCTCCATACAGGAGATCACTCCGATAAAAAACTGGACACTGCGTTCTGACGGAATGAAGTTGAACATGCAGCAAGCCGTCTGGATTTAATACCCAAATTGTGCTCGAGTTCCTGGCAAGAATTGGCTTGAACTTGGCAGATTTTCGATTTCATACTGAAAATCGCAGAAGTTCCCAGTGTTAGAATGAAATACGAATGGAATATGGAATTCTGGAATGCGCGAAACAAAAACAAAAATCAACATCAACACTAAACACCTATAAACTAAGCAGGTGCAAGAAGGACCGCGAAAGGGAATGTTCATCTCTTGGCCGCAAAGTTTACATGAAACTTGGCTCTTAAATAGAGGATACACACGCTTTGGTATCTAACATTCTAGAGGTGGCCCATGGGCGGGAATTAATTTCTGAAGGGCTTTCGAAAGAGGTGAATGAACTATCTACAAATATCTACCGCCCACTCTCTATTGTACATATCAATCTCAATGGCATTCGTGCAAAACCATCTAAGCTCTGTTCGCTCATTCTCACCATCTAGATGGTATGATGGCTCAGGAAACCAAACTCTCCCCCTCTGCTACCTCTTCTCACCCAAATATCCCCGGCTATACTGCATACCATGCTCTTTGAAGCCAAGTTCAGGTTTTGGTATCAAATACGCGGTCTGATTGAATTCAGTCCGATCGCTAAAGCATTTAGTTGTCCGCAACTACAGATTATTAATACACGAAAATCTTGTAATCTTCCGCGTAAGGGTGCGGTGTGGAGGTTGGAGGCAGCGAAAGAGCGTATGGAAGACGGAGGGAGCAGCATCGAGTGCACACGCACTTCGGTTTTCTATAGAAGACACTTACAGACCACGGCAGCAAAAGGCGGTGGTGTGGTTGCGTGTTTTGATTAAGCATACTGTAGCCAACGGTTCTAAGTCGCGGACGTCCCGTTGATGAAAAAACAACGGAAACGCTGAAAAACGTTCATGTTTTCCCACCACCAACATACATAATCAATACAACTGGAGTCTTCATCATAGATAGATAGATATACGCAGGAATAACAAGAAACAATTATTTTTTTCTTGTTATTTCTACGTGTGTCTGTGTATTGACTGCGTGTATCGATAATGTGTGTGTGTGGGAGGAAACTTACCGTTTCTGGACGTTGCCGGTGTTTTTCGTAAAAATCCAGGAAAAAGTAACAAATTTGCCGTCGATTAGGATGGGACGACCGCAACTCGGAACGGAGCCATTCATTTTTACAGTATGCTTACGCAGCCGCACTACCGCCTTTTTCCGTTGCCGTGGACTGTACTAAGGAAAGCTCACGTTGGAGTTTTAACTTATCAGTGTTCTGCGTTTGTGAATAATTCAAATTTATTTGATATTTTGCAGGAGTTGGCAGCTTCTGGAGATTGGAACACCGGTTGCGGTGGTATTCGTGAAGATAGTAGGAACTCACAACTCAGCGAATGAGGTGTTCCACTGTGTGCACTTCGAATGTCCAGCAGACCCTCAAGCTCCACCACCCGACGACCGATCGGTCCTGCCGAAGGAACTGATAGCTCCTGAAGAGATGGAGCAGTAGTCGTGTGAAGTCCTGACGTTTGCTATGAGACATACCCCACCCTCGCTTAGGTATTGCCCAGTCACTATTGAAATGTGACACACATTGTACATAAGCTGTATAGTCAAGTAGTAGACTTCATTTTTAGCCTTGCTATCCCCGCGGTTTGCCGTGGAGGTTTCAAATCTGAGCGAAGTCTACTTAAAATGCGCACATATTTAATCCTGGTGATATCCTTATTGAGTACTTACTTCGGTGTTCTAATGCCAACTTTTTGCATCGATTCGGCTCCCTAAGCTGTGACAAAATGCCAAATATAAGAGTAAATTCTGTACTTTCTACAGTTTTGATAGTAAGAGTATTTATTTTCATTGATGTCTATCTGACCGCTTTCCCTCATCTAGTGTACCCTTGCATGCATATTTAGCTGTAGTGGTTTTTTGGTTGGAGTTGAGAGTAATAATGAATGAACTGTTGAACAGTGTGTTACACATTGGAACCGCCCTTGGTACGATTATTTGTATAGTTAAACCAGGTCCGAATGAGACCGTCCGCTCACGCGGTGGGCGTGCGTGTCAAGCCATTATTGCGAAAGCTTTTTTTCGGGCGAATTTTCCTATGGCCGCGTGAAGCTGACTGGGATATCATTCACTTCTCGTGTACTATTCCTGGTGTTAGATTCACAAGTCTAAAAAGTGCCCTTGCGACGGCCGCTTGAAGCGCGCGCCGACCGCGTGTGCGGGCAGTCTCATTCGGACCGACCTTATGGCCGTTGCGGATAAAAAATAGCCCACCCGCAAATGGCAACCGATTTGCAAGAATGATAGTCGGCGCGGAGTTGTTCTTCGGATCTGTGTGTTTCCAGCTGTCTGCGTCTCGAGGACTGTTCCTCCGGCGAGCAGTCCCTATGTCTTTTCACGGTCTGCGTCTTTGAGATTTTTCTATTTGTATGGAAGACGGATTCCGGTGATGTCTCCGGAATCGTACAAAACCATTGCGAGCGGAGTTACGACCACTTGAAATTTGTTCAAAATTTAGCGGTGGAAGCATGATGGACAAGTTGTCCGATGCGTGTAATTTCCGTCATTCGCAACCGATTTATGCGAGGTGACTTGAATGCAGAGAGAGGCTGAGAACGAAAGGAAGAACGTGTGGGGGCGCCACAGTGGCTCCTTCCTGCATCTCGCTTGTTCGGAGCAGACGGGGAGCTCGCTTTCGCAAGTGTTATGTAGGGTGGGTCTTCATGAAAATTGTAAAGAAATTTCAGATTTCGTCCCTGAGGTTGGACTGTGCCTCTAATAAGTTTTCGTGGTTATTTCTATTAGAGGGACCGGAAAGTAATGTTGTTTCTGCGCATGTCAATACCTGATCTTTATGTATCAGCTCATTGTGTTGAACGTTCGTCTGTAGCACGCACGAGGTGGTAAGATGACTTTATTGACTAACGTTTCGGCGGATTCGCCCTCGTCGGAGTCTGAAACGGTCAAATTTACTTGTAAAATTAATCGGCCAAATGTAGATACTATCCCACAGAAATTCAGACAAATTTTTTCCAAAACGAATGGCACGGAAACATAGAACTGAGTGGCATACCTGTTCAAAAGTCCTCAGAAAACCATGTGATCAGTAGAACAACAAAGCGGGTACCAGAGTGACAGAAAGTACACCCTAATCAGAAGCTCGAGTCTGGATGTAGGGTTGGAGTTCCCTGTGTTATATTTTATACCCTCGTCCTTCCGGTTGACCTTGGGATCTCTCGCACTGATCCAGAATGCTTCCAGCGCTTTTCGCGCACTAGTCTGGGCCTCCCGCGCTAGCATCTCCACTCTCACCTCAAAATCATCTCCCTCATGGCAATTAACCCTGTGGCAACCCAGTGCAGTGCCGACCCGCGACCTTTCTTTCCCATCTAGGTGTTCCTTGAATTCGCGCCCATGTAAGGGGCGAGCCGTTTCGCCGATATGCTCTCCTCACCGCAGCTCTGACGTAATGATAACGTAGATTACGTTGCCCGGAAGCAGCGCAGTCGCCCTCCTTGCCTGCTGGGCAGATGACGCAATGTGGGGCAACGCATGCGCGGTCATATTGGCGATTGCGAACCAACTGCTGCTTTAAATTACTGGGCTCATTGTTTGGTTCAGAGGCGTGCCAAAGACATTGTGAGGTTGTTCATAGTGACTTCCTCCCTTATACCTCACCTTGATACCTTGATGATCCATCTTCACTGCGCGTCGCCGCCTTGTGGACCACATCTCAACCAGATCGACCGATCCCGAGCAAGGGACATCCAGTGATGGTGATTTTCAGGAAGCCCTCGCTCGGTGCAGAACGTCTAGACCAGGGGTGTGCGTAATAGAAATTTTTAATTCGTTAGTCGTTAGTCGTTCAGCACCGACCAAAACCCTCGTTAGTCGTTAATCGTTAGTCGTTAAAAATCTGAGGCTTTGAAAACAAGCACAGTTAAGAGGCAGAAAAAAAAGCAATTATGAATAGACAAAAAGGAAGGCATGAAGGAGATGTGGTATTTTCCTAGACATTGCCATGGTCATTAGAAAGACACAAATCATTCCATGTTAGAGAACCTAGTTTCAAACTGCAAACCGAGCATATACATAATTTAAAAATATCTCCGGACATCGCAGCACGAAAGCCCTAATACTCGGAGTGTGCTTTTATCGATTTTTGTTTTTCGTTAAGAAAAGAAACAATATGGGGAGACCGATCAAAATCAAAAGCTCTGTTTTTTTCGTGCAAGAAATTTGACATTCTACGCTATATGATGTTATTTGAGATCTACCCGATGGTGACAACACGGAGAATCGCACCGACTTTGCACTAATTGTTCTTTGTCAGCGTCGCGAGCCGAGCGCTTGCGTTGTTTAGAGCTCGTTCCAATAATGGGCAGTTTGGAATAAAGTAGCAATGAAAATGGTACATCTGAGAGGTCTCAGCACCACTCTATAGAAACCCCATATTTGGAATTTATGATTGAAAATCGAAGGACGGCACCCTTTACAACCCAATCATCGGATACAGTTCCCGTCGTTGGGCAGTTGTGGCCTGCAGGTCCCGCTCCATATTATCACCTCTGATAGCGCCCTCTAAAAAAATCTGCGCTGGAGCCGGTCACTGTCAAAACCGGCTCAATGAGCCTACCATAAAGTCGCGCGACCGACACGAAGTCGCATAAATGCTGCGCCTAGCTTGCGCAAGTTCGGTTGGGGTTTTAATGTGCAGTGTCGGAGGAAATAATAAATACTGAAGGCTATGGTTATTCTGTACCATTCACCTGGAACAACCAACAGGGCAATATGTATCAATCCTGGTGTAAGCTTTGGGTTGGAGCGCGATTTCAGTGACTATTGGCTTTCTAACGAATTTTGGGATTGCTTACGAAAATAATTTCAATCTCGTTAGTCGTTAGTCGTAACACCCAAAAAGCCCGTTAGTCGTTAAATTCGTTAGTCGTTAGTCGTAATTACGCACATCCCTGGTCTAGACTCTGCCTGAAAATACACAGTTCCATCTTGTGGGAGGACGGCCTAGAGGCCGGTGGCAATCACGTGGTAACCAGACTGTTGTACGGAGGCTCCATCGGTCATCCATGCGGCGCAACACGTGTCCTGCCCATCGGTGTTTAGACGGCCATGAACAGAAGAGGGTTCATTAACTGCGACTGCTTTCGAAGATCAGCACTGCTTAGGCCACCAGCTCGCTGGGCACGACGATTAGTCTTCAGTAGTCTGCGTTCCAAGGCCCTGTGAGCTGTCCTTAAGGCCTGTGTGGTCGCCTTCGTTTCCGCCCATGTCTCGGTTCCATAGCACAACGCAGGTAGCACCGTGGTGTCGGACAAACGTGCTCGTGTCTTCACATCCCGCAATTTGTCTGTCACTTCCACTATCGATCCAAGTGCAGACCAGGCCGCTCGTCGTCTCCGTCCGATCTCCGTAGACAAGTCGTTTTGCATGTTCACCTCTCTTCCGAGATAGACCTAGCTGTTCGTAGTGGGTAGGGGAGTGCCAGAGAGACGAATGGGGCTGTCGTCACACCACTGGTTGCGCATCACTTGGGTTTTCCTCAGATTCATTGTAAGGCCGATCGCTTTTCCTGCAGCATCCAGTTCGTTAAGCATTCCTTCGACTTATGCGGAAGACGAACCCAGCAGCACAATGTCGTCAGCGAAGCGCAAGTTGGATAGTCTGCACCCGTCTATGAGGATACCTTTGCCGTCCCAGTCGATGTGGCGCATCACGTCTTGTAACGCGGTCGTGAACAGCTTCGGCGAGATGGTATCTCCCTGTCTGACACCCTTTCCAATCGACACCTTCAGTTTCCTCTCGAATAGTTGAATAATGGTGTTGCTTCCGTTGTTGCACTCTTCCAATATTCTGATGTACTGGGCGTCAACACCAGCGTGTATGAGAGCGTTAAGAACAGCCGAGACTTCAACCGAATCGAATGCGTTGGTATAGTCCACGAAGACGAGCGCTAGAGGTAGATGGTACTCCCTTGTCCGTTCAATGACTTGCGATAGCGCCTGAATGTGATCAAGACAGCAGTAACCCTTACGGAAGCCTGCCTGTTCTCTGGGCTGGAAGTCGTCCAGAGCCTTCTCTATCCTGTTCAGCAGAATCTTCGTAAAGACCTTGTACGGCACTGAGAGTAGAGCGATTGGCCTGTAGTTGTTGATGTCATCCCGATCACCCTTTTTAAATAGGAGTATCGTTCTTGACGATTTCCACTGCGCGGGAACTAGTCCTTCCTCCCTTATAGTCGATTGAATTACAATTTTTTTGTAATTTTGGATGAAATTGCCTGCCAAATAATAGAAGAGGTACACACCAAGCATTGCACGCTTTTCGAGTTTAGTTAAGGAAGTAAGAAACGCAACAGTTGCTACCAAAAACATTTACGATGTTTGTGAATTCGTTTACATTCACATTCGTGGAAGCCAAAGGTGGTTTTCCAAGTTCAAATCGGATAATTTTGATCTTGCCGACAGGAAAAACCAATTAATTTTTATTGATCAGGGACTTAAAATTTATTCACTTCATGGCACAAGGTTATTGACAATGATGGGAATACTTCATTGATCAAAAATAAAGACCCGTTAAAAATGTATGGTTTCGTTTTTGATTTAGTCTGACGCATGGATAGGCGACTGGCCGCGCGTGGTTGGCGGCCTCACTGGAGAATGGGGTTACAATTCGCGCGGGGTGACCTACCGTCGCAGCCCCGCCCAGTCATCAGATTGAATTTTTTACGCGAAATCTATGTGTTTGTATTTAGCGTGAGGAAACGACATTACTTTCTAACCCCCTAATATGTACTTTGCTCTTCGACGCTCGCTTTTAATGATGTATTGCGGTTCAGGAAGCTTGTAAGTGGATCTTCCTGTTTGTCCTCTCTACTCTGATGGTGATTTCTAGAACCACATACCAAGTTGTTCAATAAGTTCTGTCGATAAGAAAAACACAATCTTATTGTTCAAAATACACTTCCTGAACAATCTCCCTGAACATACATAATACACTTGCTCCAACGATACTCCTGTCTGTGGATCCCATCCCTGAAGTGAGAATCCGGAAGGTCTGCAAAATACGCTCCAACACCCGTTATGACCTTCTCATTTGATGAGAAACGCTTGCAACGCATAAATTTTTTGAGTTCTGGAAACAAATGTAAGTCGCTGGGGGCCAAATCTGGTGAATACGGTGGATGCTCCAACAATTCGAACTTTAATTCATGGATTTTAGCCATTGTCAAAATGCTCTTGTGACACGGTGCATTGTCCTGATGAAAAAGGATTCTGTTCTTCTGCAAACCGGATCTTTTTTCCTTCAACTGGTTCAAAAGGTTGCAATAATATTCAGAAATAATTGTTTTACCGGCTTGCAAGTAATTCACAAACAAAATTCCTTTCTCATCACAAAAAAAACTGATGCCATAACCTTCTTGGCCGATTTCCGGACACGAACTCGTTTTGAAGCCAAACAACCAGGTTCACACCACTCTTTAGCCTCTTGTTTTGATTCAGGATCATGATGATAGACTCAAGTCTCATCCATAATGATGAATCGACGCACTAAATCCACTTTATTCTTTTTAAAACGCCCCAAATGTTGCTGAAAAAGTCGCATTCGAATGTGTTTTTGTTCCATTGTTAGCGAATGCGGCACCCATTGTGTACACAGCTTTCTAAAACCCAAAATTTCACCTAAAATATGGCTCACACTGCCTAATGAGATGTGTAGAGCCTCTACTAAATCTCTCTCAGTCAATCGACGATCTTCCAAAACCATATACTGGATTTTGGCCATGATTTCTGGTGTTGATGCGCTTTTTGGACGCCCTTCACGTAGATCGTCTTCAAGGCTTGTACGACCACGTTTAAATCCAGCAACTCATCTTTCTTCTGTTCTAATTGTAGGTGAACAATCACTATACACTTTAACATTCGTTCGTGAACTTTTTTCGGTGCTACACCTTCCAAAAATAAGAATTTTATCCCTGCACGATATTCAATTTTTTTTCCGTTGCTGTGACACGGCGACACTAAATGGCTTGTAAACAAAGAATGAATTGACAGATTGAAATGAAACTTCACATACGTTCACATGAAGAGTGTACCAACAAAACAAAAACAAAAAATTGGGCTAATAGCAACGTCCTCTCTTATCGAACGACAAAACTTATTGAACAACCTATTCATACCGTCCTGCTGGTTTGTGATTGTTCGCTATACTGCCCTTTCTCCCTGAGTGGGATCCAACTGCATAGTAAAGAGAAGATCTCAGGATTCGGACAAAAGAACATAATTAGATCTTAATTTTTTTGTTATACATATAATCGAGGATCGTCCAGAGGAAAACACGTGAACGGCCAGCAAACAAACTGGAACACATTGGTATTAACTAGGCAACAGTCTTGATGAGACCGCACAACAATACCATGACTGTGACATTTCCACCATAACCTGGCTGAGAAATGTTAGGTCATACGAGTTAAAACCCTTTATACAAATAGGAAGCAAAGGTAAGCAATAAAGGACGGCAGGGAATAACCTCTCGCGTATAAATTCCATACTTTACACAAGGGTGTAACATTTACAAGTATTTTCTATACATCATATCATCTTGAACAAAGCAGAGTGGAGCGTTAGGCGTTTTTCAGTTTTGGAGCCGGCTCTATCCGAACGACAAACACCAAACAGTCACTTGTCCAAAAACGTCGCTTGTTGTATTGACCGACTGACTGACCACAGCTAGCATATTTATCCGCACGGCTGCCAGCAAACGATCATGTGAAACTGACAGGTTGTCGATTGGTTGAACGATAGTGACAGAAAAAGGTAGTACTAGAATAATATTGACATTCTAGTCGTTTTTGGGGCTCAAAGAAGAGAAGAGATTCTTGGATCCATAATTCTTGGGATAGAAGTAGCGTCGGCATGGATCTTGAAGACTTCGCGTTCACTGTTGAAGGTTGGCGCAAACTCGGTGCCATATGCTATGACATAGGTGAGCCGAGTGAGCGCCAACCTCAAATAGGGACCGCAGCCTCTTCAAGATGTATGCCGATGTTAGGTCTTAATTTCTGCATGCACCGAGGCAGTGGTTGAGTTTTTTCGACCATTCCTAACTATGGAAACGGGCAAGAGATCATTATTAAGGGGACCGGAAAGTAATGTTGTTTTCGGATTATGCGATACCCAACGCCTTCTTATTCTTCACCTGCCTCAAATGTGCTTGGATGGTCGACCAAGTTCGGTTAGGACTATTTGACAAATCCTCGATCGTATGACACGGATTTGCTCCCACTTCCGCCCTTGAAGGCACAGTTCAAGCTCAAGGACAAAATCCGAAATTTCCACATAATTGTGAAGTAGACCCACAGCCTCCGAATAAGCGAGATCTAGGAGGAAGCCACCCTGGGGCGCCCACATCGGGAAGCCACTTTGGCACGCCCCTTTTACGATTTTTCGAGCTCAACAGCGGCGAAATGAGCGGTGTTTTTCGAGAAGTAACCCCGTTCATCCCTTCATTCTCAGCTTCTCTCTTTGTTCAGGTCGGTTCTCATACACAGGTTGCAAATGACGGAAGTTACAAGCCTCGGACAACTCGTCCACCATGCTTCCGTTGCTCAATTTTTGAGGGGATATAACTTCGTTCCTAGGAGGTCTTGTACGATTCCGAAGACATCATTGGAATCGGCGTGGGACCGCTTCCAAGATAGGCAGGGGAACAGAAAAGCGATTCTGAGGTTGGACTGTGCCTTGAAAGGCACAGGACACCCAAGGAAATTATTTTTCAGATTTCATGCTTATCTTGGAGAGAGCTACTCTCTGATCACAATGGTGTCTCTGAAATCGTCCACGATCCTCTACGGACGGAGATCTGACTCCATGAAAATGCCTGCAGTTAGAGGTCAAAAATTTCGTGGACGAGTTGTCTCAGGCCTGTATTTCTCTTCATTCGCAATCGTTCCGCGAGAGCGAGCCAGGATAAGAAGACAGACCAGCAATGGACTGAAGATCGACGACTCGTTGAGGATCCATCCATCCATCTAGCTGCTATCGAATTCGTAAACCTGGTAGGGAGCCGGGCCTGTGGCGGTGAGTGAAGGAGGTCGGGCCTGTGGTGGTCGCTTATATCTCGCTTATTTTAAGAATCTGAGATCTCGCATTTGGCACGTGTTATAGTGGAGGGGTCTGCTAAACAATCAAATAAAAATCACCAAATTAATGTCTGAGGGTGTACTGTGCATTCAACACGTCGTTGTCTAACGCTGATGGCCTTCCTGATCGATACCAGTCGGAAAGATTAAATTTTCCCGATTTGAACTTGCAAAACCACCTTTGGCATTTACGAATGTCCAATGCATTTGGATAAAGATCACCAATGTTTTTGGTAGCAACTGTTGCCTTACTTACCTTATGAAATTAAAAAAAACATGCAATGCCGGATGTGTACCTCTTCTGGTGTTTGGCAGTCCATTTTACAAAAAATTGTATTTCAATTGCCTGTGAGTGAAGAAGTCCTTAAAACCCCAAAATGTCTTTGGCACGTCTCTGAACCAAACCATACGTCTCTGAACGAGCTGATTAATTACAATATAGTATTGAACTTCGCAGAAACGACATTACTTTCGGGTCACCCTAATAGAAATCGAGAGCCCACTAGAGATTCCCCAGAGTTCACAATGGATGCCAGAAAAGGGATATGGTTTGGAAGTAAAGGTCTTCACACATTCAGATGATTACACTTGAAGCATATACCTCAGCCTTCAAGCCAGCTTAGCGTTTGTCACATCTAAAAACCCAGGAGCGACATTTTGTCTCGAATCTCAAAGACTTCTTTGCCAAAAGTTGACCTTAGGTGCCCATTCCGTGCCTGAA
The DNA here is from genome assembly GCA_029168955.1 of Aplectana chamaeleonis. NCBI lineage: Eukaryota > Metazoa > Nematoda > Chromadorea > Rhabditida > Cosmocercidae > Aplectana > Aplectana chamaeleonis. Next base: position 221,778 of record JAPDOI010000363.1, read on the forward strand.
TACCTTCTATGGATGCCGACGGAAGCACTTGACGCTTATCCCAGGTAACCGAATACTCCGCCAACAACCCTCGTGTCATTCGTCATTCACTTCGATCGATCTTGTAGTTCTTCAGAAGCGCGGCGGACGACTTTGTGAAACACGATCCGAGTGTAAACACACCAATCTAATTACAGTAATCCGGAAACTGTCGCGCACATCGTATACGGTAAATAGTCGCGCATTGCGCGCGGCTCACCAAAAGGATGACCTTAGTTCGCCGCCGTGGTGGCCGCTGTTTGGCGTATAGTTATGGCGGATTTATGATATCAGTGGCTATTAAATTCCTCAGTCGGTAGATCTTACCGCATTTGATTATGGAGTCGCATGGGCAAGGAATAGTAGAGAAGTAAGGGTGAGTGAGAGTGTTCGCCTTGGAAACAAATATTCAAAAAAAAATGTTCGTAGAGGGACTACATGTTTGATATTTGGTCTTGTTGATATCCAGAATGGCCTTCAAAGCTGCACCAAACCAACAAGGTGACCAAGTTGTTTGGGAGCAGTGTTATGTTGTCGTCTAAAATATATACGCAGGATTCGAATGTTTCTTTAGCGGACATCCATCCGAAGAATTCCCGATTCTAATATTAAAAAACATCCACTCGCCGAAAAGAGCCTTTTCCGAAACATTTTAAAAACCCCATATATTGTAAAAACTTTCTTTCGAACGACCTAAAGACAGTGTTTACGATAAAACCGTAATCTAATTTTCTTTTTTTTTTTTTTGAGGACCTAAGTCCCCTAAGTAGGGGCTAGTAGAAGGAGGTTACACTCAAATACCGGTGAAAAGCTGTCCAAAGCAATCTCTGAAAAATTCAATTATGCCTGTAGGTGTGCTTCGGGAGACTGCAGACAAAACGTCAAACCTGACGTCGGAAATGGTTTGTCCCGCTCCAAAATTTATACAATTAGTTAAGTGACTTTGCTTTCTGTTTATTGTACCGAAATCTCTTTAGAAATAAGATGAAATGATATAGTACCATTCAGCGGCAAAGAATTTTAAAAATTCTAATTCTGTACCTCCGTTGAGACGAATGCAGGACAACTGTTGTATGACAAGGGCGGGGTGACCCAATGGGTCAGCTGGTCCACGAGATTTTTATCCACTTCCGACCTTCCTTTTTTTAGAGAGACTCAAAGCTCACATTTCGCCAAATATCGGGCAACTTTTTCATCGTGAACACTGCCTTTTTAAGGCACAGTGCACCCAGAAAATTATTTTTCAGCTTTTATGCTTATCTTGGAGAGAGTCAGACGTTGGTCACAGTGGTATGTATCTCTGAATTTGTCTATAACCCCTATGAACACAGTTTTGGCTCCTCAAAGATGCCTATTTTTGGAGAGCGGAAAGAACGAAGACTTGTTGGAATTCATCCACCCATCTAGCCGCTATCGAGTTCGGAAATCTGATAGGGGGTGTGGCCCGTGGTGGTGAGCGAAGGAGGTCGGGCCTGTGGTGATCGCTTACATCTCGCTTATTTCGAGGAATCGAGATCTCTAACTTGGCACATGTTATACAGGAGAGGCCTACTACACAATAAAATAAAAATCACAAATTCCTGTCTGAGGGTGTACTGTGCCTTTAACCCCCGAGTCATGAAAAAAATCCGCTTTGAAGGCAGTGTTCACGATGAAAATGTTGCCCGTTTTGGGGCGAAAACGTAAGTTTTGGATGGCTTTAAGAATAATAAGAGAGGAAGTACGTCGAGAAGCGGCCAGGAAGTGGGTGAAAATCTCATGGATCAGCCGACCCGTTGGATCAGCTCGCATACGTCATGTAACAGATGTTCTGCAGTCGTTTCTTCAGAGAAACTGTTGCCGAGTCTTCGAATACTCTTTGTCACAGAATTTTCTAACATCCAAGCATGTGCATCGACCAATCCTAATCTTGAAGAGTTTTCTGTACAAGACACAAAAACAAAATCACTCATCTCTGGCTCAGGGCCAAATTTACTCTGTTCCTTCGCGCGCTGGTGCGGAGCGAGTTAGGAGACAGCGAGAAAGTGTGGGTGGAAGGAGACGCATTACACGCGCGCAGGTGCACGCGTTGAACGGAAATAAATTTCCATCTGGAACAGAGGATACCTAAGAATTTTGAATCGCAAAATCATTTCCAACGTTAGTTTTGACGCTTTGTCTGCAGTTTCCCGAGACCCGCCGAACAAGCGTAAATGAATGTTTCAGAGATTTCTTCAAACAGTTTTTCTGAGGTGTCTGAGAGTTCTCTGGGGATTTTTCTCTACTAACCTCCTCTGCGTAGACTTAGATACCTACTCGAAAACATCGCAAAACTAGAATACGGTTTTCTTAACACTGCCTTTAATTAACTAAACTTCCTCAATTTCCTCAATATTTCGAGTTTTCATTTGTTCACCTGGAGGGGCGGAAAGGGTGGCATGCGGCGTTTGTTTAGCTTCATAAACCTTTTTGCAGCCGTTTTTTGCCATTGCTGGCTTGTTTTCTGCCGTCCTTTCGACACTGTGAACCGAGGTCCCCCTTCGCCTATTATTTTACTCTGGAAAGTCACCGATACGGACGATCGTGAACGCTGCCTTCAGGAAGAGAATTTTTCATAGTCGAAAAATCGTAGGCAAGGCAAAATCCGAAACCAAATCAGATCAGAGTCACTAAAGAGGAGCGTTGAGCACGATTGTGAAGTCCGTTTATAGATTTTGGACAGATTACGGTAGATTACGGTAGGTTTACGGTTGTTCGGTCAAAGTCTCGATCGAATTCGACTCAAAACTTGTGTACGGGGGTTATGCGTGGTCGTGAATACGAATTTAACGTTAATTTGTCGATTCTCGAAATACTAAGGCAGGTTTTGCCTCCTAAATGGCATGGTACCTGCCGTAACCTACACTAAACTTCAGAATTTCAGCAAACGGACTGCAGATTCGTGTTCACCACCCTAGATTATCCCTACATACAAGTTTTGGACCGAATCCGAATTTTTTTTCAAAATACCCAAAAAATTTCCTGATGGGTACCCTTACCTTGCCGCCTGACTTTGAAAAACACGTTCAACTTTTCCAGAGTGGTTTTAGGCAGCTGCGAAGGCCATAATCGGATTCTACACGCATCTGCAAAAACGACTAGTGTCGTTGGTAACTCTTCTGGACGTAAATTCAAAGAAGACGTAAATTTTTCATTTCAGTTGGAATTGAACATTTTTCAGAGGACTCCGCCTTGTGTAGCGCTCTGCCCGACCATATGAGATTCTCAGCTTTGTAAAGGTTGGAGGCTGTCTTTGCCAAGTTTGTTACTGTTAATTTTATAAGTTTTCTTATATAATGAATACATGACATGTGAATTTAGTATCACAACACAGAGTTAGACATTCCAGCCGTACTAATCGAGGGTATACACAAAATGACTGATTTTTGTAAATACAACGATATTCCGCCGACAAACTGGCTGCAAAGCAGTTTCAGGTCCTATTTCGGACCATGAAGAATGTAAATCCGAGAAGTGGCGAATTGGGAACATTTTAGCAACTTGCGCGTAAAAGCGCGTGTGTTGTGGGTGCGTACACAACACGCGTTTTATTTTACACGTGTGTCCCGATGACCGTGGCGTCTGCGAGGATTAAAGGCAGTGTTCACGGTGATTTTTTTCCCGAGTTTTCTACTCAAAACAATGCGTTGGCTACCAAGTTTTACCAAAATTACGAAGAAACGGCGAGAAACGCACTAAATCGTCTTATTTCAGAGTTATTATTCTCTGGCCTGGACTAGTTGTCCGGTTGGATGAACATGTTCACGGTGGTTGTCACCAGTAAAAAACGGGGCTAATCAAAAATGGACGAATATTTTATGCAAAACAGTATTAGTTAGGGTCCGAAGGAAAGAACGGAGCAACACAAATTGAAGAATTGCAGAAGACGGGTCCGCACACTGAGAGTAAAGAAGCGGGGTGAGAGTAAAGGATTTCGTACCCTTCTGGTGCGTTTTTCTCGATTTTTTCGTCATTTCAGGTCTACTCGGAGGCCAAACAATCGATTTAGCGATGAATCTCAAAATCGAAGATTATCGTGAACACTGCTTTCAAGCCAGAATCATCGAGCAGTTTTTTTTCTGTGTTGTAAAACTCTTACGTAGCCATCCTCGAGAAGCCATCTTCGTTATTTTAAGATACCAAATTGGGTTCGGAAAATGCCAACTTTGCCCCGAAACGTGGGCGAATCCGCACATTTCCGACCAATTTCATGATTCATGATGCGGAATTCACAAAATACTCCGATTTCGAGTAATTATTGGAACCAAAACCATTGCTACTGTGCTTCTCTGGGCCAAATTCCGGTCCGCAATTGCGCCTCGACACGCATTGCGGCCGCACGCGCTCGAGTCAGTTGGGTTTCCAGCGCCAAAGCCGACTCGATGTGGCTTTTTTATACAATTTTCTCCAATTTTTCTTAGTTTCCAGTTTCCAAAACCCACCTAGAGTCAGTAGATCGGCAGCTGCGGCGCTGGAAGCTCTTCCGGCTCGGGAGCGTGCGGCCGCAAAGCGTGTCGAGACGCGATCGCGGACCGGAATCTGGCCCAGATAAGCACAGTACACCCACTTATTTCCTGAAATTCTCACAAGAATCACATTCTACTGCATGAAATTTTCTTGCGCAGTGTTTTTCTGTTCTGAAATATTTTCTGTTTCAAATGCATTTATATAAACTGCTGCAAGGACATGGTGCTGTTTGGTCTTTCCACGTTCTCGATTTTTGAACCGCAGAAAATTAGAAATCTGGAAACGGAGCCCTCAAGGGGAAAAGCAGCTCCAGTGCTCTTCCTTCACCTGAAGAGTTATAACAGAAAACCTTCCTCAGAAAGTAGGTCTGAAAGTGCTGCAAACCGTTGAAAATTAATCACAAGATTGATAATTTTTTTTTAATTTGGAGAAACCATTCCAGACAAATTTTAGGTAGTTTGTTCAATTTTTTAAGCTTTTTTCAATGCAAAAAAGTGATTTTTCTACGATTGTTCTTAATCTCGGTCCTAGAACCACACTGTTGCATGATAATGATTCAAATCCGAAATCGGTGTGCGCTTCGCCCACACCACAATAGGTGGGTACTATACTTCGGCGACTCGACAAAATTTTCGAATAATCGAGTTTTAGACTAATTCGATTCTTCAAAATTTCGAATAATCGAGTAGTTGAATTGACAGCGTTCACGATGATCATCCTCGTTGACTTTCCGCAGTGAAATTAAAGGCGAGAAGGATCCTAGGCTCCCAGTGTCGAAAGAACGGTAGAAAACGAGCCAGGAGTGACAAAATAACGGCTGCAAACAAGCGTTTTGGTGCCCCAGGTACGCCTGGTGCCCCAGATCCGCCCCTCGGAATGAACAAAATGAAGACTCAGATTACAGGAAAGATCAAGTCAAGAAAGTGCTGATAAGTGAGCTGATAGTTCCATTGCACTGATAGGTATCATCCTTCTAGCTGTCAATTCCTCCACGATCAAAAGTCAACGTAAACAGAGAGGGCCTATTTTTGCTAAAAACGCGTCTTTCGTGTCCTTTTTGAGCATGCCTTGCTATATAGGGCACCAGACCTTTGGTAAACCGTGGAGATATGGGAAGTGAAATTTATCGTGAACACTGCCTTTAAGAAATGTGTATAGCTAGGAGAATGTTCGTTTGCCTGTCCAATCACCGTGCGAAAATTCCATGTTGTGGATGACCTTGAACGCAAAACTTTCATGGGGGTGCGTTTGCTCGACGTGCTTACATATACATAGGTAGGACCCTTTTCAAAGCTTTCACCAAGCAGAAGAACAACTTCTCTGTCCTGGACCCCCACAATGATACATTGGTGTGGTTGGGTCGAGTTCTTCATCTCAGCTGATGTTATTGGAAAGGAACCAGTTGCGTAGTGCAGTTTTTCGTAGCGCTACATTGTGGCCTGACAGAATGAGGAATGCTCCCTGTGTCTTCCGTCTGGAAACAAGCTTTCATTCATGGAGCTGTTGCCCTCCCTCACTTTACCTCCTTTCACCTGTAATGCTATAACTTAATTGAAGATTTTTTTTCGCATTGGTCCACTTTAAAATATTCTTGCTAGGACTCTACTGAAGGAAAAAAAAACCTAAGAATTTCACTCGAAATATCCTGTTACTTCGCGGTTTTATATAATCGAAAGCGGCGCTTCATGTTCAGTGCACCCTCTTCAAAGGCATCGTACACGATGAAAACCATACTTGGGTTCTTGACGTTTTCGTGTTCTTATATCCCTATAGGGACTGAAGGTTGCAAAGTGCCCCCACGAAAACGTCAATTTTTCAAGAAAAACCCAATTCAAGAAACCTCAAAACAAATTTGAAGTTCCCGCCGACATCATCTTGGGATAGTTGAGCGAAGAACGCAAGGAACACTTTTACGATTCGTTCCTTGGAGCAGCGTTGGAAGCAATTCACCGAGGACGCCATTCAGACGAGCGATAATTTTTTCTCGAACGAAACTAAAAAGGGTTCTTAATCTGCTGCGTCCATTGCTGTCAGCTGCTTTCGTTCGATGTCGAACGTGAAATGGAGTGGCGTATGAATTGCGCCCTACGACGCGTCAACGCACGATCGCCGGTAGCGACCTCGGAGTTTTGTTCCTTGTAACAACGGATCGACCCCAAGGCCGGCCCCCCAAACCCAGGAGCCCTTTGTGGTAAGCAAATCTCCATTCAGAGGCGATTTCGAAACTCCAAACTTTCTGAGTGACATTTTATGACCCACTAGTCCGACTGAACACAAAAGCTGGAATTCGGTTTCCATCGTGTACGATGCCTTTAAGGAATCCCTATAACCGTTTACTACAAAAAATTGATGAGGCACATCGAGATCGATCGCGTAATGTAGTATAACACCGAAGGACAGTCCCTGAGAAGGAACACATGTATTTGTGACTTCACTGACCCTTTCTTTTGCCTATGCAATTTCAGATCTCAGTTATTAACAGCTAATCCGCTATAAGACGAAAAACGCGCTGACTCAAACAGACTACAGCAGGTGCACGTAACCTTTGGAAAGGACGTCGTGGTTTCGAAGATAGTTGCATGTTTTCTCCTTCTCTGGTGTACTTCTTTGCCTAGTGCTTGTAGTTACTTTGGCGAGGGCTTTTATAAAAACCATGTTTTTATGGTTTTAGGTATGGGACACCGCATTGATAATCCGGTTTCCAAATACCCTGAGTGCCTGATTTACAGGAGATCTCCAAAACTGGAAATTTTCATAGCTTTGCGAAGAGACTAAGGAGTATACGAATGGCATTTCTCAGGATGATCAAAAATGAGATTAAAGCACAGTAACACCTCAAACTCGAATTTTTGTTTTCCTGTTTATCTTGGAGAAAATTTCACGCTGATCACAATGGTGTCTCCAGATTCGCTCAGAACTCACTACGTTAGGGCTCCTCAAAAATTTTGAATTTGAACTGGTAGAAGTTCGCGGACGAGTTGTTCGAGCCTGTATTTTCTCGTTATTCGCAGCCATCATTCTGAAGCAGGTCACAATATATAGCCAGACCGAAAACAAAAGGAAGAACATAGGTTTTGAATAAAATCATTCGCTCGTCTCTTCCCTATTGAGGTCGGAAGCCTGTCAGTGGGCGTTGCCCATTTTTTGTTCCAAGGGGGCGTGGCCGACTTTTTCCTAGCTTTTTCTCGCTTGTGTGAGCGAACGGAGAGTTAGTGCTCGGCAGGGTTACTATAGACGGCTACCGGCCCAAAATTTAAAAAATTACCTCTGAGGTTAGACGGTGCCTTTAAAGGCACAGTCCAACCTAGGAATCGTTTTTCTGTTTCTCTACCTATCTTGAGAACGGTTGAACACTGATTCCAATGATGCCTCTGGAATCGTACAAGACTCCCTGGGAACGGAGTTATGGCCCCTCAAAAATTGGGCTATCAAAGTATGGTGGACAAGTTGTCCGAACCTTGTAACTTCAGTCATTTGCAACCGATGTATGCGAGCCAATCTGAATAAATAGAAAGGTTGAGAATCAAGGGAACAATGGGGCCAGTGATTGGTATCTTGCCAGTATTGAGCTCGAAAAATCGTAAAAGGGGCGTGCTAAAGTGGCTTCCTGGTGTGAGCGCCCCAGGGTGGCTTCCTCCTATATCTCGCTTATTCGGAGGAATTAAGAGCTCAAACTTGAGAGGTGTTCGACGGGGTGGGTCCACTCTACAATTATGTGAAAATCTCAGATTTCGCCCCTGAGCAACCTCGGAATCGATTTGTCGCTTTTTAGCTCGTTTTGGAGAAAGTTCCACACTGATCACAAAGGTGTCTCCAGAATCTCTCAGAACTCATTACGAACGGAAGTATGGCTTCTCAAAAATCGTGAATTATAACGGCGAGAAATTCGTGGACGAGCTGTCTTGCGCCCGTTTTTCTCGTTATTCGCAGTCATTGCACTGGAGAAGACCACAATACAAAGCTAGACCGAGAACATATGGAAGAATGTAGATTTTGATCAAAATCGGTTTCGCGTCACGTCTCTATGAGCCCGAAAACTCTGCAGTGGGCGGAGCGAAAGGGTGCTGATTTGGGGGGAGGGTGAAGGGAGGGGGCGCTCGCTTTTTCTCGCTTATTCGGAAGAATCGAGGTTCCGCGTTTGACAGAGTTCCTATACACAGGAGAATTCTGCGATGGAATCGCATTGGAACTTCTACAAATGCTCTGTTTGCGAGTGAAATTAATTTCCTTTCATCGCGTGCGTCGGCGTGCGTATGCTGCGTCTCCTTCTCCCCGTACTTTCTGGCTGTCTCTACCCTCGCTCCGCACAAGCGCGAGAGGGAACAGAGTACAGCTCACCTCCGCACTGCCGTTCAGTCCGCAAAGTGCACGCTTATTGCGAAAGCTTGCTGCGGCGCGGTCGCGAGAGTCCTCAGACAGGGATGAGGGATCACCCGGGCGGTTTATTGCCTTTGGTGCCCGGGTGATCCCACCGCCCGGGTGATCCCACATCCATGTCTGAGGATACGTGCAACCGCGCCGCAGCACGCTTTCGCAATAAGCGTGCACTTTGCGGACTGAACGACAGTGCGGAGGTGAACTGTAAATTTGACTCGGAACCACAGAATAGGGTTTATTCGGGCGGGCTGCTTAGCAGAAAATCCAATTATCGATTTTCCTTCGATTACATTATGTAACGGTGCGTATACGGTAGCTTGGCCGTAGACTTAGATCTGACTCGAAACTTCTCTGTGGGTTATTTGGGACGCCGAACACGAATTTGAAGTTCATCTTTCGATTTTCGAAATATTGACTCAGAAAACCGCCGCATCCAATGCGTGTCGAATATGCACTCAACTCGAGTGACCACACCCATCGAAAGGCTTTTTCGCAGGCGCATGTGCTTCAGACAGCAGCACGTGCTGCAAATTTTCACTGCAGGAGCACGTTCTGCAAAAGTTTATAGCAGGGGCACGTGCTGCAGGATAGCCCAGCGCTATCGTAGCAGCACACCGTCACGCGACGCGGCCAACTCGCTGAGCACCATCTGGGGCTGCCAGCGGTTGGACGAGGTCTCCAGCGGCTGCCTAGTACCCCATACTTGGGTAATTAAACGGGCGACGCTATCGGCATCAGCAGTCCCTCCTCAAGAGTGCGTCGTATGCTTCCCTTTTTTTGAAAAATCGTTTCGTCATCGAACTGAATGTGTATTACGCACGCATTTAACGTCTTATTCGATGGGGCACAGGCTGTAATTTGACACACTATAGGAGCACGTGCTCTCCTAGCAGCACGTCCCCTCACTAGGCCCGAAACCGCTTTGTATTCGAGTTGAATGCATATTGGACACGCATTGAATGCGGTGATTGTGTGAGGAGGTAAGCAACGCCAGTTTATAGGTACTAAACCTACCGTAACCACCACTAACCACAAGTTTTGGAACCTCCTTGGCCAGTTTGGGGATTTCAAGCACGGTCATTTATGTACTGTCACATACCTCCAGAAACGAAAGCATGGCTTTCCAATTCATTGCAGTGTGGGTGAAAGTAACCCACCAGGCTCCTCAGCGGCTCCTAGTGGGCTGTTTCTCGGTTATTTCTCGGCGTTGAAATGGCGAGAAATAGCCAAGCAATAACCGACAATAACGAGAAGTAACCAAAAAAATCGAAAAGTGGCCGGCACACTAACACGCGACACGCCGTCGCTGGCTTGTTGAGCTGTCATCCTTGCCCGTCGGAGCAATTGAACCGATGGCGGTGTTGACGTCTGAATCACGACTCCAGAATGAGAAAACCTAAACAGGCAGCAGCGTCTGTTTATCCATAAGTGTTCCACCACATTGCTTTGACAGTGGAGGTGTTCTACGAGTTTCATCATGTCTCAACGTAGCAAATTCATGCGTATTCAACACTATAAGCGATGTGGATAAACGGTCGCTGCTGCCTGTTTAGGAGGCCGCGTAGGATATTCCCAGAACTATTTATGCTGGAGTGGAACAAAACTGCAAAGCGAGTATTGATTTAAATGGTGAAACCGCAATGGTAGTTTATGCGGTGCGGCAATGGCGGTGCTGGACGGGCCACACGCGCGTCCCGCGGAGCGCCCTCTGCACGTGCAGCGCTCGCTGTGAGGAATATGAAAGATGCCTAACCGCTTTGATTCCTTCTCAATGATGAAGTTTGCTATGGCGAAAACCCGGACCACGTCTGTTATAGCACATGGGCACCAAGTTTGCTCCGACACAAACAATGTATACGCCGTTTAAAACGGAGGGCACAATCTCATGGTCTCCCTCTGGTCCACTGCTGACTTTCTGCTACCGTAAACAACCGTGGTAAATATGGGGGACCCCGTAAGTGATCAATTCGTCACTGCCGCCTCTTGAAGCCCACGAGCTTGACGGAGGAGTGGCGTAGTGAGTGTGGGCTTGTTGATCGAATCTACAGCTCACGGCGGCGTGGATCCCCGCTATAAGGCGCGCCGCAGTGAAGAGAGGGAAGCCACGCAGATACGAGCTGTAGATTCGATCACCAAGACGTGAGTGTGTTAGTGAACGCATAGACGTATCGATCGCTTACGGGGGTCGCCGATGCATGTTTCGGTCGTCCGCGAACGCGTTGATTGCCGTAGTAGAAGTCCAGCAGAGGACCAGTTTGAGTTTGTATAGTCTACAGCAATGGAAGTAGGACCTGGTGAGGTTGCGGACTCTTCCTAACATACTGTAGTCTGATTGTGTTATCACTCATCTTTTCGAGATAACTGAGATTGGTCGGTGAGTTTTTCTTTCCACTCTCGCATTTTCACCTGTTTTCATTGCTCCACAGATGTATTCGTATCGGAGAAAACAAAGACTCACCGATCTCTCAAAGCTGTTTCGGAAAATGGGTGATACTGCTAACAAACTACCGTATGTTACGACGAGTCCGCAACCTCACCAGGTCCTACTTCCATTGCTGTAGATTATACACTCCTGTGTGAACAGACCATATCCTTCATTTGGGAGCGAAATTTTCTGCTGTCGACCGTGTGCGTGCACTCACATACGCTGCGTCTCCTTCTCCGACACACTTTCTCGCTGTCTCTCGAAGGAACGCACTCGAAGAAACAAACTAAACCCGCCTCTGAAGTGGAGGATACGCCGTCAAGAGAGAATCAAAGGTTCAGTGCGATGAGCGCCGAGTGTTTGATCTATTCTACGCTCATCGAAATGACGAAACCATCGGGTCATTGTCAATCAAAAAACGAGTTGCATCATGGAAGTTCTCCTGTCATGGTGGCTCCGGAAGGCCCAGAGAGGGTCCAGAAGGGCTTTTAACGCAATCGTTCTACTTATGAGATCAAGATCGTTTCAAACGTAATATGATACGTCGTGTGTCGTCACAAAGTAATCAGCAAGTCGGTGTGTCATTAATTCCTGACCCAGAGCAATCCCTCCGAAATTAATTCCTGACCCAGAACAATCCCTCCGAAACCTTTAAGGAACTATTATGCCATGGGGGATAGACAAAGCAAATCATCGATGCCCGGTAGATGATACTGGTGTGAATTTTCAAGAAGTCACGCTTATTATAGCAGTAGATCCTGAGTCAACCTTTCAAAATGTCTGACTGTAGCATAAATATACCTAGCTGCAGGTCCCCATTCATTGCCAAGAAATGTCTATGAAGAACAGTGTTCCGTCCATAAACCACCTACCTTCTACTTTTTCCCCGTGCAGGACATCTAATTATGCGTTGGGGAACCGGTATCGGTCTTTCTCAGAAGTGTTCTTGCTCTTCACCGAGACTCTTTGTGGAGTTGTTTGGTGGGAATGTCTTCCACAGGGAAACGACCTCTGTCTACTTACTCTGAGCAAAAACTTTTCCATTGTTGTGTCGTGGACTAGCAATGTTATTTTGATGTCGCTGACATAATCCTGTCAGAGTTTTCATCACAGAAGTTAGTGTTGTGGGTAATTCTGCAACGTAGCCATCTCGAATCCTTAGTCACTCTTTTTGCCTGCTTCCTTCGGCCTGATGATGATCTATCAAACAAAATGCAATTCTTTTCACAAGTATCTATCTATCTAATCAGTTATCACGTTGGAGAGCACAGAAGAAGCGCTTGTGACCGACATCAGTTCTCTGATTTCCCAAGGGCTGCTATAAGGTTTATTTCTCAATAAGATTACAATGGCTGGTATACACTAGGCATAGCATTGCTTGTCAACTCTTAGCATTGACTGGAACTTCACTCAGAAGGGGTATTTTTAGACGCCTATTAGAAGTCTAATACACCTCAAATAAAATAAAATTATTTAGTTTATGACAGTCATTCATTTTTACGACATTGGAATAAGGAGCTGAGATAGCTTGACGTCGATCGAGCTGGTCTGTCTGACGGAGACTGTCCGCCCACGCGGTCGGCGTGCGTGTGAAGCGGCCATCGCGAAGACATTTTTTTGGCAAGTCTTTCAAGACTTCAGACAGCTGACTTGATTATTATTCAATACTCGCCTAATATTGCTATTGATCGATTCACAAGTTCCATAGAATGTCTGCGCGACGGTCTCTCGACAAGCGCGCAGAACCGGAGATTCGAAAAACGGAAATTATTGTCATGCTCAATACCACAAATAGCCTCTACACGAAAATTTTGAGGCAAATCTGTCATAGTGGGAGGCTTTAAAACGAAGCTCTCGAAATTTTTCGGAGATCGACAAGCGGGTCCCAGACCTATATTGGGGACCCCGAATAACTCATAAAAAAGATTTTGAGCCGAATCCGAAAAATTTTTACTGACCGCATTTTTTCACCTAATCCCTAGTGCAGTCAGTCCATAGCAGGAAACGGGCGGGTTTGCCGCCATATAGGGGTATAAATGTCTCGTTTTTAGCCGCTTTTTCACCATTAATTATTATTGGATCCCGGTACACTTGATTTTCGCTGAAAAATTAAAGAATGCTTCTATCGAGAACACTGCTATTGAGGCCCCCTTCACAGCCGGCCGTCCCAGTCCCATCCGTTCGATATGCATCAGAAACATGCAAGTCGAGAAGAAATTAAGTGAGAAAAATCATCTTCAACCAACAAAACTCGTCCTCGAACCATAGAATTAGACCTATGATCTTATAAATATCGAACTCAACTGATAAAAACGGTCCCGAACGATAAAACTCCACCTGACACGGCCTGAGACGGCTTACACAAGGTTGAATTTGATCAGCTGAGGATGATTTTTGTCACTTTTTTTCTTCCCGCTGCGTGCTTCTCTTGCATGTCGACCGGGTGCGAATAGGACGTAAGGCTTTCGGCCGACTATGACTGAGCCCCAAAGACAGAGTTCGAACAAAATTTCGGTTTGAGATTTTGGGGTGTGTCAATTGTTCATGTTCCAACCGTCGTCCACGCATTCTTTAAAACTGCCCTGTATACACTGCGTTCAGAAATGATAGGCTCACCCTTGAAAATCAAGGTTTTCAAAACGCTTTACAGTTTGGCGATCCATACTGTTTACCATTAAAATCAGCAGTGCAAAAAACCTGTGCTTACTCAATCTTATAAATTCTCCACGATTTTGAACAATTTTAAGGTAAATTTTCGGTTTTTTCACCGTTCAGAAATGATAGGCTCACCTTGCGAAAACAAATATTTATTGAACAAAACGTGAACAAGCAATAAAATCCAGTATGATATGGGTCCACCACCGTTAGCAATGACCTCAAAAATTCTCTTAGGCATAGAAAGGATCAAGTTTGGTTTGACATTCTTATCAAGGTTGGTCCAGGCTTCGAGAGCAGCAGCTTAAAACTCATCTACAGTGCCATACTGTTTGTTGTTCGCATAAACCTGGCGAACAATTATGCCCCAGATATTCTCTAAGGGGTTTCTCTCTCAAAACAATGCGTTGGCCACCGAGTGTTGCCAAATTTGAAGAAACGGTGGAAGCACACTAAAACGCATATTTGTGTGACATTATTCTCTGGCCAAGACTAGTTGTCCGTTCGGATGAACATATTCTCGGTGGCCGTGACCAATGAAAAAGGGGTCAGTCGGAACTCAAAAAAATGTTGCCAAACAATATTAGCTAAGGTCCGAAGGAAAGAACGGAGCAACAGAGAGTGGAGGAATCTAAAAGACCGGTTCAAAAACGTTTCAATTGTCCCAACAAGCAGGGCGGAGAGTGCGGGAACGGCTTGAGAGTTCAAGATTTCGTGTACTTCTGGGGCGTTTTCCAATTTTTTTTTCGCCATTTCAGTTCTATCCGGGGACCAAGCATTGATTCTACCGGATAATTTTAAAATCTGAGATAGTTATGAACACTGTCTTCAAAACTCTGTCTTGGGAAACACAAGTACACCTTATCAAAATATATTTCGGTGAAAAGGAACTCCTTCTCCAGATGAGAGCCATTTTTGCACATGCATTGTCTTCTTTCCCATACCATATTCCCTTCCCATGCACAGACAACAAGTAAACAACCAAGGTTTCTCGTCACATTTTTTAAACTGTTGTGTAAGGAAAGGCGTGTCGAATGGCGTTTGCCAAACGCGCACGTCTCCCTGACCTCGCCACCTTACGTCATCACACTTTCATTGAAAGTTTATATGAGAAACATCAAGCAACAGGTTTCACGCCCCTTCAGCTCATGTTTTATGTGTGACATCATTTGACAAAACCTCGCTTACGTATGTCAAATATGTCTTCTTCTTCATATGGCTTTCTGGAATTGCTCTCTTCTCTCATCTGCTGGAACCTATAGTCTTATGATCAGCCATACTTGATAGTTTGGCGATTTCTTGAACTTATTTATGAAAGTCAAAGTACATTTGTGATAGCTTCCGTTCCAGAATGACTGCCATAACCGGTGCATTAATACTATGCGTCGTCGCCGCGCTCCCGCAGACCACATTTGAGGTGAGCTTTCTCTCTCGCATTATATTTTGCAGCACCATTTCTTTCTTCCAGGTCCGAGCTCACTTCCTGTATTCTTTAGATTAGGTTCTTATCTGGGAAAAGATCTTTATATCTCATCTATGTCACTAAGATTCACCAACTAGTTGCAAACTCTTTACAAAGTGAAACTCATAGTAATCATCTGACTCGTGATGGAGTCTTCAGAAACATATTTGATTTTTGCTGTAGACCACCAGATACGGAGTCAACCAACGCGACGTTTTCATCACCCCTTCCAACCACAGAGTCCACCCAGTACTTGAGGGGTTGGATCACATTCGAAGCAGTTTTTTTTGCATTCAATCAGATTTATTGTTTTTCAAAATTTGGGAACTTTTTTTTGATGGGTGCATCTTCATCTCAGACTCTCAGCAAACATGTTGTGTTGACCTACATACCTGAAGAGTATTGCCTTTGAACCGAGTTATAGAGGGTTTTCACAGTTGGGCGAGAAGGTAAAGGCAGTTTTAAAGGGGCTCAGAAAGTATATATATATATATATATTTATTTTTATTTATTTATTTTTATTTATTTATTTATTTATTCATTTATTTATTTATTAAAATTGTTTCTGATGCGTGCCAAAATTTATTTTTGGGGGTCATTTGGGGTCCACAACAAGAATCTGAGGTCTGTTTCTCGATGTTCTGAGACACATTGTAGGTTACGGTAGATCTAATTAATACTTATTAATGAAATACGCCACCAACGATTCTTAATAATCATACAGATATGCTGTACGAAAACAGAACGATATACGAAAAATAAAAAATCAAGAGAATGATGCTATTTAATTAGCATAACCTACCTCAGTTTGTCGAAAATCGATGAGTGGACTTCAAGCTCGTGTTCAGCACCCCAGAGCTGTCCCACAGAAAAGTTTTGAGCGAAATCTGAGACGTTTACCGAACTACGGTATACCCACCGTAATTTGAATTAACTTATCGGAAATCGATAAATGGATCTTGGATTAGTGTTGAGCACTTCGAAGCGATCACAGAGAAATTTCGATGCAGATCTACATAGTGTTTTGGGAATCATCAGAAGTCGCATTTTACCTTTCTCGGTGAGAGGCTTTAGCCGAACTTGTCGAGATTCCCCTGAAAATCAACGATTAAACTCAATTTCGTGCTCAGGGTACCGGATGACCCGATAGAATTGCATGGAGGGTGTACTTTCATCTTAGCGTCCAACTGAGGAAACTCGCTTAACTCGGTTCAGAGAACTCTTTAACAGCTACAAACCTAGATTTCAAAACGTTCGCGGAAGTACTTTAAAGGCAGTGTTCACGATGAATATCATACTCGAGTTCGACCCAAAAATGGGATTGTTTGGTCGTGAGGTAACTAATAGTAAAGAAACAGGGAAGAAAAACGTCCAGAATAAGTCAAAATAACGGGTTCTAAAATCAGGGCGTGGACGAGAATCATGGGCCCTGCTGATTTCGGCAAGCGCGCCCTTATCGCGAAATCTGCGCCAATCGATCATGCTTATCGCGGCAGAGTTGCTTGGCAATTTGCCATCGAAACGTGTGCGGCGCCACAAGCTCGTCGGATTGGGGGGTGGACCGGGATCGGTAGGCGCACCGGGATAGCTTTCAAAGCCGTTTTTATTGATTGCTGGCCAGTTTTCGTTGCTTTCTTCGACCCTGTCCTCTCCAGCATCTGCCAACTTAGTGTGTCACACCGAGACTTCGAGAACGAGATCTATCGTGAACACTGCCTTTAAATTGTCTGAATTGGGTTGAAAACGGTGTATTCGACCTTTTTGACATTCCTTAGTCATTTTTCCCGTTAAGCAGCGCTACGGGCTTCCTTGTTAGATGACAGAGACATTGAAATGCATTTCTCTTTTAAGTTTCGATATACTTATTAGTTTTCATGGTTCTGGTAATTTTTTCTATACATAGCCCTCCAATGTAGCATTTCTTTGATTATGTTTCCCCTTGTTACTCGCTGCCGTCCGCCATAAACAGTTTAAAGTATAAAATCTTATTGGGTTGAGAGCGGAATGATCGCCGAATCAATCTTGCCCATTTCACTTTCGAGAGCGATTGCCAATCGCTTTAGCTATGTAAATGCGAAACTGGTTCCAATGATCAACTTTGACATTCCCTTTCTGAGAGCGCCTCGGCTCATCGATTCGATTATAGCATACTCAATGTTAAGAAAACACTTGAGGGTAATCGTTGACGGGCATTTCATCCTTCGAACAAAGACTTGAAACTGGTTCTCGCCTTCAATTTCAGTTGAGCTGCCCACATGTACAAACGGCTTTTGTTGGTAACCTTGGGTTAATCTCTTTTAATGCCCTTTCGCCGAATCGGATGACTCAAGGTTTTCGCCAGTCGGTCGTTCGTTTTTCAGAGAATGAATGAGACTTTTTGCCATCAGCCGTCTGGAAACCATTTTGCAGCAGATCTTTTTTTTTAGAAATAAGAGATCACAGTTCTCGGGTAGACTATACTCGTATCTTCTGAAAAGGCGGACGTTTCACTCTTCGAAGGGTATCGATGTCTCATTGTCATAGCCTTATAATAGTTTAGGTCTAACCGACACCATAATACCACCATAATATACACGACCAATGTGAAAAATACTTACAAGGGAACTTACTTCAAGTCAGCCTGGTCTAGTCCGGATGAACATATTTCCCTAGGTCCTTTTTGACTTCAAATGCTAATATGCTCACCGCAGCTGTCCAAAACCCAAAAAATTACAGGCATTTTCCAAAATCTTGTGGCAAGGTAAAGGTATCCATCTAGGATTTTTACGAATACGATTTTTTTCGGATTTTGTTCAAAACTTGTATGTAGGGGTAACCTAGGGTACTGAACTTGGATATTCCGCTTACCAAAATTTCTGAGGAATCCTCTGCTATTCTATTTCGTTTTTTTCAGTGTGCAGTCAGTGGTCTTTGTGGTGCTCAGCCGTACTGTGCGTCCTACGCTCCGCCACCACAGCCATGTCAGTGCGTGGCCCGAGGATATGCTTGCGGCAGTTACGGATGTTATCGGTAAGTGATTACGTGGCACAAAAAGTTCTCTTAGCATTGCTTTGCTTCCTGGGGTCCTACCCTTCAATGAGGAACTCATGGCTTGAAGAGTTTTAGTTCTGGCCAAACTCTTTGCAGCTCCTTTTTATATACAACTCCATCCCGTTAAACTGGTAACCTTTACCTGATGGGTTTGTCGTTTATGAATGCGTCTTCGTACCGCATAACCTTATAATTTCTTTCTTAGTATTAGCGGTATCAAGCTTGGTGCTCGTTGGCTAGAAATCTCAAAAACCTCTTACCTGTGTGGAGCGTGACAATGAAAATCGTTTTTTAGCAGGCTAGAAGAGGCGCAATCATAGCATTTTGATACTGTTGTAAAAATATACAGGGCCCGCATTCATGAATGATTTACCGACGTGTTAAATTTACTCTGAATATCTGCTTTCCTGTGCTCTATACCTCCATTTCGGTCATAGGCGGAGAAGCGCGATTGAGATAAAGAGCACAGGAACCGCAGAGGTTCAAAGTAACAGTTACCATTACCACGCCGGTGAATCGTTCTTGAGTACAGGCATAGGTAAACGATGCTAACGCTAGAGGAGGAAGAACTGTGAAGTCTATTTTGTCTGAGTAATTCAAGTAGGGAGATGCGACGCAGTTCGGCTGGAAAATTTTTCACGCGGGGAATCGAAGAGAAAATGGCTCTCGATTGGATAATTTCGCGCCCAATTGCTGGGTGCGATTTCTTAGACGAAAAGCACGGAAGGTAAATAGATGGAGAACATTCAGACGAGTTTCAGTTCGGAGCATAGGTTTGTTGGGGTGGAGACAGCGGTCCGAGAGGTGACGGTTGTTTAGGATACCTGAGTGGGAAATGGTGAAGGTTCCCTATTGACTTGCAGCTTCAAAATTTGACGTTTTCTTAAACCTCTTTTTCTTGCATTCAATATATTTTTAATTTTAATCATTAATTTTTAATAATTTTTTTCGTTAGATGACCTGCTTTAGAAATTCACTAATCTTTATGAAATGATCTGCCTAGGTCATGAAAAATTTCCTTTGAGCTGTCTTGGAGTCACAATTTTTCGGTAAATTTTCCTAAGCGATTTTTGAAAAACTACCAGTTCTTCGCGCATAACATTTTGCCCTTTGAGATGGATCTTTGAACGGAGCTGTTTCCGAAATCTTCATAAAATTTAAATCTTTTCAATTTGAGAAGAATACGTTTCTGATCTCTCATCCGATTTCAATTTTTGAAATAACGTTTCTTTCACCAAAAGCAATCAGTTTTTCGTTCATAACTTTTTACCCTAGAAGATAGCCCTTTAGTAGAGATTGTTTTCGGAATCCCTATAAAACTCTGCTTCGAATAATGTTTTCAGTTTCTGAAAATACATTCCCCTTCTTTCAGCAGATTTCAGTTTATAAAGTTCCTTTTTTTTTCGCCTGAAATTATCGGTTTTTCGTCTATAACTTTTTTGCGCTTGGAGATAGACCTTTGGTGAAGGTTGTCTTCAGAATCCCCATATAATTCTGCGTCGACTAGTGTTTCCAAGTTGGAAAAATATTTTCTCAATCCTTCAGCCTAATTCATTTTACGAAACACCGGTTTTCGCCTATAACTCTTTAACCGTTGAAGATAGGGTTTTGGTGAAGGTTGTTTTTGAAATCTATGTAAAATTCTGCGTCGAATGATATATCGGCTTCCCAACCTTGCAGGTCGGTGGAGCCGAGCTCCATAGTTATCTCCATAGAGTGCTCTCGCCCCTATGGTTTAAATGAGAGACGCAGAGTTCTCCTGAAGCCTACAACGGGGCTCGGCTCCACCGACCTGGGTGGTTTATGGAGCAAGCAAAGTTAGGAACCCCATATATCATTCCACGCAGAATTCTACGTAGATTTAAAAAAAAACAACGTTCACCTAAACCCTATTTTCAACGGTTAAATAGTTATAGGAGAAAAACCGGTGTTTCGTGAAATGAATTAGACTGAAGGATCGAGAAAATATTTTTCCAACCTGGAAACACTAGTCGACGCAGAATTCTATGGAGATACCGAAAACAACTTTGACCAAAGTCAAGCACAAAGAGTTATGGACGAAAAACCGATAATTTCCGGCGAAAAAAATACACCTTATAAACTGAAATCGGCTGGAAGATGGGGAATGTATTTTTTGAAACTGAAAACGCCATTCGATGCAGAATTATATGGGAATTCCATTATGTGGGAATTCCAAAAACAACCTTCGCCAAAGGTCTTTTCCTAAGCCCGAAAAAGTTATGGACGAAAAACCGGCAGTGACACCCACCCAATTTTGAAAATGACTTGCATGAGTGTTGGGTCTCTTTCATTCTTGTTCGAGGTGTTTCACCAGTTGTCACCCGTTTTCCCAATGGTGAAGGTTCCCCCCTTCACCTGCCCAGAGGTGAAGGTTGGTGGAGTACATGGCTCCACCCAACGAAGCTATGATTCGGAGGGAACTTGCAGGATTTTGGACTTTTGATTGAGAGAATAGACATCGTCGGTGTTTTCATACACTATAGTATACTGTTATTGCTAGCAAAATCAATCGATCGATAGCAGTTTTCCCCATTCTTCCACGCGTTTACGTTTCTTGCGTAGCTGCGTGATGACTTTCCCTTAAGCCGTCCTTTCTCGTCCCTAGTTATCCTGCGCCTGTCCTAGTGCTTCGACTGTATGCCAATCGATTATGCAGGCGTACTCGAGCGCATGCAGCCGGCTCAGTCCGGGCGGCACAGACGTGCTCAGTCCAGCCACAACGGGATGGGGCTCCTATTTCCGATTGGCATGATGTGGAGGCCCATCGACCGGGCTGGCTTCAGCTTATCGGCTGGCTATGACGGGGGCCCTAAGAGTGTCAGCTTCTGTGTGCAACTTTTCTTTAGCCGGCCTCAGTAACAAGATTATGCTTTCAGAGCCAGAGTTCGGGGAGCAAAAAGCTATCAGCCGACGAGGTCGAGGTCCCGTCTCTCCGTCGAAAGATCCAGCATAGACGAGGATAGAGAAATACTTTTTGACAGGTTCTTCAGTTTGCTTTAATATATTGTTTAACATTACCGTGGCTGTTCTACGAAATCATCGCCGAGTTCAGCAGGAATCAAAGACCTCGTAATTCGAGGTTTACTCAAGTCTTAGTCAATGGATTAATTTTATTTCGCTTTTCTTTACGTTAGGCTCCGACATGGTAAGCGTCTACGGAATGAGCCAATGACGGAAAGCGAAGAGTTGGACGTAATATCATCATCGGTAGCTGAGTTTCGACGAAGCTCTGATCCTATTGTGGGTTTTATTGGAAGTGCCCGGATTCAGACGGCTGACTTGTTAGGCTACGGAAAATTTTCAGGATCCCAACCGAGCCTTTTATGAATGCTGTATGGATAGGCAGCTGCCAGACGCTTGCCTCTCCAAGTGCAACTTTAGAACTTACACCAAGCAGTCGGTAGGTTTATAAGTATATATCGCTGTCTACATTTTTCCAACTCGATCAGCTCTACTTTCTCCGCATTCTGTAGTGGGTCGCTCTGACTTACATATATGCCATTGTTGCAGTTGACAGCGATGTATTTCAAGCAAGACCCTTGCCCCTTGGATGCAATGAAGGAGATGCAGTTCTGTGCCGCTCAAGGACGGTAGGGCACTCTCTTCCTTTCATGTTTTTCTTCAAATTCTACACTGAGTCGGAGCGCTTAGAAGCTCTCCGATGCTAAGGCCCTTAACCTGCGTTAGTTTAATTTCGATTTTTTAGGGGTATGAAAAGTTTTGAGGGTTCAACAAAGCACGGTATAACTAGCGCGCTGACTTCTTCGGCATTCCAATTAGGGTAGCATTTCAAAGCACCATCAAAATTCTCCAGAAAATCATATTTGTCCGCTAATTTTTGAACAGCGAACTTCATTTGTGCTCTATCCATGCCACCCCTGACTAAAAAAAACAACTCTTTCTGCGGGGAGTGGTGCTTCTTGTTTCAAGTGGAAGAATGGACATCAGTTGTTGAAGGCAGTGTTCACGATAAAAATCTTTTTTTCTGTTTTCCCGCCTATCTTGAAAAAGGCCCCATGCCGAGTCCAGTGATAATTCTGAAATCGTACAAGACCTTCTGGGAACGGAGTTATGGTCCCTCAAAGATTGAGCTAAGGAAACATGGTGGACGAGTTGTCCGAGGCTTGTAACTTCCGTATTTTGCAGCCGATGTATGCGAGCTGACCTGAGTAAAGAGATAAGTTGAGAATGAAGGGAAGAACGGGGCTAATGATTGGAAATCATCGATCATCTCTCGATCTCGAGCATTCATTTGTTCATATCGGTGGGCGTGTGTTGCGCTTTTGAGGTTTGCAATGCGCTCGAAGTGGCAACTTCGGGCTCTTTTGGAGCTTTTCCTGGCTCGTTTTCATGCGTTCTTTCGACGTCACCGTTACAGTGTGCCCCTCCACTACCCATTCCTAGTCTAAACTGAAACACATTTTTTTATCGTGAACACTGCCTTTAAGTATGTGGGTACATGTTCCATCAGTGAAAACCCTTTGAAATTAAAAAAAACAATTGTAGAAATTTTTTAGATTCGAAAAGTTCTAAAATAGAGAGCTGCCTGCTCCAGTCTACAGAAACCATCAGTGAAGAACGTAGCCAACAATATTTGATGCAATTGAGCCTAAAATTAGAGCTTAAATGCCCCATTCTGCGAAATGGCATGAAAAGGTGATCCTCCTGCACGTCAACTTCGAGCGGCGTGTTGCAAAAAGTCGCTAAGGAAATACTGAAGACGTTAGCTAGCCCAGCAGCCCTTCTTGTACGATAAAAGAACTGGAAATCGGCCCTATCCATGGATCAACAAAAAAAATGAATTATTCTTCCAACGCTAAATCCATGTGCTGACTACAATGTTGTAGAAGAAAGTCGTCGCTAATGATGGACAGAAGTTTGATGAGAACGTACTTTACCATGTTCTCTGAAGAAAGCATCGAACTTCCGGGGAAATCCTCAGACATTACACTATGTAACACGATTTTTGTTCCTGGCTTCTAAGTGTTATTTTTGAATTGCTTATGTCCAAAGTATGTGAAAAAATGACTTCATTGAGAACAAACTTTGCTTACACTACAACAGCACGAAGAAAACCCGTTTTTTGTGAAAATAGAAAGATTTTTATTCATTTTCAGCATTATGAACAGGTAAAAACAAGAAATCCACAAGGAATAGACAAACACAGTCGGAAAGCACTCAACAATGCTCAGAAATGTGTAAATTTTCTAGATTTACGATTGTACTGTGAATTACTCTCTCCAAGTTGCACCCAAATGTAGTCCCACATCATGTTTCGTTATACTGTCCTCGGTAACGACTCTGTCCGTGGCTGAGGTCATGACTGGTATATTCTTCGAACCACAGATCAAGAGGATCATTGAATGTGAGTGTTTCGCAAAGCTGTTGAGCAGGACGGAGAGAGCGGCTTGGAGCAGTTTCGCTGCAGTTGTTCACGGCTTCCTAGATGTTCACAAAGCTGAAAGCTATAAGGAGTTGGTGCACTCTCATAAAGAATTACGCCAAAGTAGGATGCAGAATGTCTCTGGAAGTCCATATCATTGATTCGCAGCTCGAAAAATTCAACGAACAAGGCGAGCCCTTTCATCAAGATATATTGGACTTTCAACGTCGTTTCTATTGATAGTATAACGAAACCATGAGGGCAACCTCGAGAGAGTGATTCATCGTACAATCGTAAGTCTAGAAAATTACACATTTCTGAACCTTGTTGAATGGTTTCCGACTAAATTTGTTTAATCCTTGTGCATTTTTTGTTTTTACCTTATCGTAAGGCCGAAAATAAATAAAAATCTTCCTATTTTCACAAAAAAAAGAGTTTTCTCCGTTATATCGTCGTTTAAGCAAGGTTTGTGCTTACTGAAGTCATTTTTCACATACATTGAACACAAACAATGGAAAGATAACATTTAGAAGCCAGGAACAAAAACTGTCTAACATAAACACGCTATTTTTTTTAAATTTCATTGTCCTAGTTGCAAAAGCGAAGTTTTTTGGGATAGCAGCAACTTCCTGTCTGTCCTAGACCTAACGGGTTAGGAAAACACAATTTCATCCCAGGAACAGAAAAAAGTGAAAATTTGTTACATAGTGTTATTCAAACACCTAATACCAGGAATATTTCATACTGAAAGCCTCTGATGTTATTGGCGGTGAGTCCCGTCTTGTCATTTCTCCTGCTACTGTTCCAGATTTTGCCTAGATCTTAGGCCCCGGTCAGAGTTGGTGCTATTTGCATCTGAAACCTACCGACTCCCCCCAACACCCCCTCCCCGCACCCCCAACACCCACCCGGTCGATACGTATGTTTAAAATGATGGAGTGAGGTTGAGGAAATCACTCGGTGTATCCAACTAGATATGACGATGATTACGTGGCCAACAGGATTGCATCTGTTCAGAGAAATAGTGAAGGAGAGCATAGTGAAGAAACAGAGATAGCAGTGTGGATAGCTTTCTAGTGATACGCAATGTTTTATCATAGGCCCGCCCACTCGGTGATTTTCTCATCCGCCGTCATCCACGTATAGCATGGATATCGACCGCGTCGGATACACCGAGTGATTTTCTCAAACTCACTCCATCATTTTAAACATACGTATCGACCGGGTGGGTGTTGGGGGGTGCGGGGGGTGTTGGAGGGATACACCGAGTGATTTTTGCATCCAATTTCCAATGCATTCTGTGTGTATCGACCGGGTTGGAGACCTCGGCTCATCCAACTATGACCGGGGCCTTAACCGTAGATTCCCATTTGATATTCCTGTCCCAGCATCCTTCTAGAATTTGTCCATTCCAGTTGCATACATATTTCCGTTTTAGCAGAACCATTCTTTTTTTCCAGGGACCACTCGGAGTGCTGTGCTCGAAATGGGGTTACAACCACACTGGCTGGCATGAAGTGTCTGACGTTCTGCGACCAACGATTAGGTGATTTTACTTCATATTCTAGGCTGACGAACCATCCTTTACCGAGAAAAAACATCAAATGTATGACGGTGGTTGAGGGCCCATACGTGCGAGGGGAGTCAGGAGGCAATTTTTGGTGAAGGGGGCTACGAATGGGCATGATCTGCTACATACGAGTGATTCATGGGCAGCACTGCAGCCACTCTTCCAGCATTTGGTGACAGTGAATGTTGTCGACACAAACAAATAGCTCAATTAACGCATACTTTTCGTCAAAGCCAAGCTGCTCTTAGACGGGCCTGGCGTTGAAGTATGAATACATTCTACGTGTGTGACGCGCTTGCGGAGACTATTTCAGGCGATTATCGGCCCCGAGCCGCCTGACAGTTTGGCTCGTTTTTCCAATCTGCGAGTCGGCTCCTACTGCTGTCCGGGCCACTGCTGTTGCTGTCAAGGCTATTACGGTTGGCCCGAACAGCAACAGCAGTAGCCCGGAGATAGGGAGAACGAGCCGAACTGTCAGGCGGCTCCGATTCCTATTCGTTGCGGCTCGGGGTCGAGAATCGCCTGAGTGAATTTCAGCTATTAACACAACATCAGAAACGAGGAAAAGTAAACAGTTCTAACAGATGCTTTCTAAGCAAAACGTATGGTGATTCCATATGAAAAAAAATTAGGCAGGTGCGGATTACGGATACAGACCTTAATCTCACGACCAATGCTGCACAACTACGTGGCCTTAC
This sequence comes from Aplectana chamaeleonis, assembly GCA_029168955.1. Taxonomy (NCBI): domain Eukaryota; kingdom Metazoa; phylum Nematoda; class Chromadorea; order Rhabditida; family Cosmocercidae; genus Aplectana; species Aplectana chamaeleonis. The sequence goes on from JAPDOI010000363.1 coordinate 247,902, forward strand.
GCGATCAAATTAGAAAACTCAAATTTTGTTTTTGTGACTGTTTTCTAACAATTTGAATTTAGAACCGTGTCAGCGCCTTGTGAAATTTCCGTTTAGATGTTCCTATGAACTTCACAGAGACCTTCTGAGCCCCATGTGACCAAAATTTTCTTTACAGGACGTCCCAAGCAATTGGATATGTCGTATGTGCCGTGCTTCGATCGTTTTGAGAATATGAAGGCTTGTTTCTGGCACGATCTCACCCGCTACTACCGGTCGAAATAACAGCATCTGTTTCAACTTCTTTAATATGTACATGTCGATCCGATCGACTGCCGGAGAAATCTCACTGCCTTCTGTTACATCAGTATGTAGTAGTCAGCTTTGAGCTGTATAGTCTTCGTATGTTCAGGATCATTGAATGGAATGAATTTTACACATTTTATTGGTGCTTCACATGGTGTCCTGAAATCGTTGCGCTATAACTTTTTTCATCGCGACCACTGCCGTTAAAGGCAGCGTCCACGATAAAAATTGTTTCCGAGTTTCCCCAAGAAAACGAAGGTTTAGAGTCTGACTGTTTCATCAGTGAAGGAGTCATGAAAAACGCTGCGAAACATACAAAATTAGCTCTTCTTCTTGAAAGCCACATTTCAGCGGTGGGTCAGTTGCGCGGGCATGTGCCTGAAGTAGACAGCGTGTACAAATGCGCCCCAATGCTAAAACTTGCCGCGCTCGCGCTCCAATGCTAATATAGATGCGGACCAAACTGTTACTTGGAAAACCGCGAGCGGAAGGGCTAGCGCGAGAGAACTTCGGAACCGTATGGAGCTGTTGCGACCTCGTTTTCGTTCGTTCTTTTCACCGCAGTGCTTCAATGAGACCCTGAACATTCGATTTCCGGCCAAAAACCGAGGACGAGACTTACCGTGGACACTGCCTTTGAAGGCAGTGATCACGATGAGAAACGTTTTTCTGTTCTTCCACCTATCTTGAAGACGGTCCCATGCTGATTTCAATGATGTCCCTGGAATCGTACAAGACCCTCCGGAAACGGAGTTATGGCTCCTCAAAATTCAGCTAGGGAAGTATTGTGGACGAGTTGTCCGAGGCTGGTAACTCCCGTTCCTAGCAGCCGATGTTTGCGAGCTGACCTGAGTAAAGAGAGACGTTGAGAATGAAGGGAAGAACGGGGCTTGTGATCGGAAACCATCGCTCATTTAACCACGATATTAGGGCAGCTGTTATAGGACGTGGGCAGAGTGGCCCAATAGGTTGGCTGGCCCACTAGATTTTCATCCACTTACCGGCCCTTTTCCGTCACACTCCCGTTCTTTGTCTTCTATGAGGACCTAAAGCTTACGTTTTAGCCAAAAAAATGTGCAACTTTTTCTTCGTGAACACTGCCTTTAACACCTAAAGGCAGTGTTGACGATAAAAAAATGTGTTTCAGTTTCCACTAGGAATGGGTAGCGGAGGGGCACACTGTAACGTTAACGTCGAAAGAACGCATGAAAATGAGCCAGGAAGAGCCCCAAAAGAGCCCCAAGTTGCCACTTCGAGCGCAAAGCAAACCCCAAAAGCGCAACACACGCCCACCGACGTTAACAAATGAATGCTCGGGATTTGTTGGTTACTTGTCAATTTCCTATGGAATTACCGTCGACTGTGGTAATCTAGCCAATGATCAGCATTATTTCAGATTTCCGTTTGGAGGGTAATTTTGAGGAATGGGGCTGAAAGCCTGCCGTTAGTTCAATGCTCCAGAATTTGCTGAAGCCTACACAGTTCATGTGTGAATAGCTGAGGAACGACGAGCGGGGTGTCGGTAGTGTACTGGTAACACTCTCGCCCGATTCTACGCCGTCCTGCCCACTTCCACTTGGGTCCTGCAGACTTCCTACGGCGTCCGGCGCACTCTACCTTGGGTCCCGCACACCTTCTACGGCGTCCTGCGCACTTCCACTTGGATCCCGCATACTCCCTACGGCGTTTGGCGCACTCCCACGTGGATCCCTCATACTCCCTATGGCGTCCTACACACTCCCGCTTGGGTCCCGCACACTTTCTACGGCGTCCGGCGCACTCTACCTTGGGTCCGGCACACTTTCTATGGCGTCCGGCACACTCTACCTTGGGTCCCGCACACCTTCTACGGCGTCCTGCGCACTTCCACTTGGATCCCGCATACTCCCTACGGCGTTTGGCGCACTCCCACGTGGATCCCTCATACTCCCTATGGCGTCCTGCGCACTCCCACTTGGGTCTCGCACACTTTATACGGCGTCCGGCGCCCTCTACCTTGGGTCCCGCACACTATCTACAGCGTCCGGCGCACTTTCACTTGGGTCGCGCACACTCGCATTTGGGTCCCACATACTTTCTCTGGCGTCCGGCGCACTCTACCTTGGGTCACGCACACTTTATACGGCGTTCTGCGCACTCCTACTTGGGTCCGCACAATTTCTACGGCGTCCTGAGCACTCCCAGTTGGGTCCCACCCACTTTCTTCGGCGTTTGGCGCACTCGCATTTGGGTCCCACATACTTTCTCTGGCGTCCGGCGCACTCTACCTTGGGTCACGCACACTTTCTACGCCGTCCTGCCCACTTCCACTTGGGTCCTGCACACTTCCTACGGCGTCCGGCGCACTCTAACTTGGGTCCCGCACACCTTCTACGGCGTCCTGCGCACTTCCACTTGGATCCCGCATACTCCCTACGGCGTTTGGCGCACTCCCACGTGGATCCCTCATACTCCCTATGGCGTCCTACGCACTTCCACTTGGGTCCCGCACACATTCTTCGGCATCCTGCGTACTCCCGCTTGGGTCCCGCACACTTTCTACGGCGTCCGGCGCACTCTACCTTGGGTCCGGCACACTTTCTATGGCGTCCGGCACACTCTACGTTGGGTCCCGCTCACTTTCTGCGGCGTCCTACGCACTTCCACTTGGATCCCACACACTTTCTATGGCGTTCTGCGCGCTCTTGAGCCCGTACCCGTAAGGTCGCCCGTCTTGAAAGTCAAGCCGAATAAACGGTCAAACAAACACACAGAGAAACGCACACATACATACATACATACATACATACATACATACATACATACATACATACATACATACATACATACATACATACATACATACATACATACATACATACATACATACATACATACATACATACATACATACATACATACATACATACATACATACATACATACATACTAGAGTGTTGCCCGAATATTCGTTTATTCGAATAATATTCAAATATTCGAATATTCGAATAATTCGAATATTCGAATATTCAAAGAAGTGGATTATTCGGGTTATTCGAATAATCGAATATTCAAAGAAGTGGAATATTCGTTTATTCGAATATTCGAATATTTAAAGAAGTGAAATATTCGGTTTATTCGAATATTCAGCACGAATAATTTGAACATTCGACAAGATCGCACTCCATTTTGCCCTGATTTTACATTTCAAACATCTTAGCGTAGTGACTACTAATTTCTCACAATTCTCCGGTACCTCATAAATATAAAGTTACTGTGCTTATCTGGGTTAAATTCCATTCCGAGATTGCGTCTCGAAACGCATTGCGGCCGCACGCGCTCGAGTCAACCGAGTTTCCAGCTCCAAAGTCGAAACGATATGGCTTTTTTTATGCAGTTATCTTCAATTTTGTTTAGTTTCCAGTTTCTAAAACCCACCTAGAGTCAACAGATTCGCAGCTGCGGCGCTGGAAACTCTTCCGACTCGAAAGCGCGCGGCCGCAAAGCGTGTCGAGACGCAGTTGCGGACCGGAGTTTGACACAGATAAGCACAGTATAGCAGATATTTCCAACATATTAAATCGCTCGTAGGATTTTGTAAAAACGCTAGAAATGCCCATTTCTCCTTTAGTTATAGAGAAAAGTCTAAATCTCGAGCGGCTCATAAGTATAGCAATACTTGAGCAACTTGGAGATTTCTCACGATGATGGCTAGAGTGAGCCATTTTCATGTGTATTTTCATGAAACTGGTTCGAGGTGATGCTATTTGTCTACTTTCCCAGTGAACTTCACCTGAATTCTGACGCAAAAGCCCAAGTTCTCTCCTTCCATAATGCTGGACGTGGAATTCGATGGTTTCCAGCCACCTAGGACGACTAGCTGGGTGTAGTCTCAAGTTCGCGCCAGATCCTGAGCCACTCAACGTCTGTTGTCGCCCAGACGTCTCATGGAGCTTGAAAGCGAAATATTACACGGCGAGTTCCCAGTGACATGGTGTCGGTCTCAAAGACAAACTACGAATTGTCGCTGAGATTCCGGAGTAGGGCACGGCTAAGCAGCACGAGGGAGTTCGCCATCGCATTAACCGCGCATAACTCAACTGAACTCAACTAAGCTAAACCAAACTAGACCGAAGCAGACCACAAATTTGGCGGCAATTTAGCGGACATTTCGCGTCTATTTCACGGCGAGCATTATTTGGCGACTATTTCGCAGCCAGCATTATTTGGCGGCTATTTCGCGACTATTACTCGGGAAAAAGGCATTTTGCGTCTGTTTCGCGGCTATTTCTCGGCCAAAACTCAGAGTACACGCTTGCAAACGTGGTGGAGATAACCACGGAAATATAATGGTATGGCTCAGAACACAACGCCTACGCATTTTGAAGCGTCAAAAACGACCCACAATGACGCTACACGTGTGAGAAGTTCGCCCCGCCCCGTATCTGCCGGCCCTTGTATTTGCGCCCTCCTCCAAAAAAGGGGTTTTGGGCCATTCCTACCATCGGCGACGCTTGTGGGTGATACAATGAGTACAATAAGTGAGCCATACACATCGACAATGGTGGGAATGGCCCAGCACTCCTGTTTGGGGGAGGACGCAAATACAGGTGCGGGGCCGACTCCTCAGTCGTGTAGCGTCACTTGTGGTCGTTTTCGACGCTTCAGAATGCGTAGGCGTTGTATTCTGAGCCATTTGTCAACTTGAGTGACAAGAGTGCAGCCGGTTCAATTAACCAAGTATGCAGTACATTGGCCCCGCGCAGCACCTGGAAGCCCTGCCCATCCGGTGGCGGCCTCAGTGGAGGTTGGGCGACCCAGCCGCGACGCGTGGGTCTACCGACTACGCTGCGTGTCGGTGTGTCGACCGCGACGCGTGTCGGTTTGCCGACCGTGACGCGTGTAGGTGTGCTGACCGCGATGCGTATCGATGCGCCGACCGCGACGCGGGTCGGTGCAAAGTAGTTCCTAAGCTACATAAAGTCTTGCTGGATGTGAACCGCTGCTAAATAGGCCGCTAAATGTGACAGGTCAAAATGTCAACAGGCAGACAACAGGCGGACGTCGCTGGGCAACGGGCAGTTGTCAGGCTTACAATGCGAGCGTTTTGAGTTGTCAAGAGGGTGCAGTTTATGAGATGACAACTTCTCAACCTGTTGTCGGTGCCTTAGTTTGCCCGAGTGGATTGGATGGGATAGTACGCAATAGTGTTCCCCAAATATTCGTTTATTCGAATAATATTCGAATATTCGAATAATTCGAATATTCGAATATTCAAAGAAGTGGATTATTCGGGTTATTCGAATAATCGAATATTCAAAGAAGTGAAATATTCGCTTATTCGAATAATCGAATACTCGTAGAAGTGAGATATTCGAATTATTCGTTTATTCGAATATTCAAAAAAAAATATTCGTTCCAACACTCTAATACATACATACATACATGCATACATACATACACACACACACACACACACACACACACGCGCACACACAAATTTACCAAAATATATATAGTAGGATTCTGTCGAATGCATTGATGAACAACTCCATGAAGGATTAGTTATTCTCCGTCGAATTGTTCTGACGAATAAACAAAGACTCTTTGTGATTGGAAAATAAGTTAGGCTTTATGTGATGCGTAGACACTGGAAAAAACGACTTGTAGCCATCTGGAATGCCGCGATTACTTGGAATCGTGGGGCTCGCCGTGCGATATTGGTGCTTGTCCTCAGCAACACAGCGCACACTGGAGTGGACGCGCACACAATATTAATAAAAAATGTAGTTTATTAAAGAACACGGAGGAGAAAAGGAACGAAACCGGAGGAAATGGAAGACGGCATCGATGGGGTACTTTCAATGTGAACATTGTAAAAAAATAATGTAAACCAAAATTTTGTAGCAGGAGTAAGTATTTAGCCATGACAAGGTCCATTCAAACGAGCCTAGTTGATTAAAAACAGCAATGAACAATCAAAGTTATAATAATAATAATAATAATTTATTACGTTGTTTAGGACAAACGTGAGATAACTAGAGAGAGAGAAAAAAAATAATAATACTGTCAACCGCAATCTTATTCAAAAAGAATTTTGGCCTTAGCGAAACGCTTGAACTGTGTTAAAAGGGAGGGATAGGTTTTATTCCATGTCTTAAGGCGACGTATGCGGAGCCCGCTCGACAAGTAAAACGAAAGGCTCTCATGTTCGATGGGTATTGTGAGAAAGAGGAGAATCTGCCAAACATTCTAGTATTGATAGGTTCTATTCTTAATGTGAATAAAGGGTCATAAATCTCGTCCCGGTTTTACCCCAAAAACCGGGACAAAACCGGGACAAAACCGGGACGAGATTTAAGGTCCTTAAATCACATCAAATATCAAAGCTATTGTAACTCAAGTTTTTGTCAGATTATCCTCTTTCTTTGGATGCTCTAACTTTTCATGTTTAATGCTGTTTTCATTCAACTAGGTTTATTTGAATGAACCTTGTCGGATCCAAAAAACTCACCCCGCTCCAACTCAGTTCTTTTACATTAAATTTCTATAATTCATACATTAAAAGTATCCTACCTCTGCCTTTTTCCATTTACTCCAGTTTAAACCCTTTTCTCCTTCCCGTTCTGTAATAATTTACATTTTTAATGAATATTGTGTGCGCGTCTACTCCAGTGTGCGCTGCGTTGCTGCGGACAAGCGCCACATCGCACGGCGAGCCGAATTTCAGGGGATTGCGGCACTCCAGATGATACAACTCGGGTTTTTATGATTCCAGAGCCGAATTCAGTGCTCTTGTGCTCTGAAGGGTACTAATAGCTGTTTTTTTTTAGGATGATGACAGACATGGTACTTCTCAATGGGGAGGACACGATCATTAACTTCTCTCACAAGACCTTGCAAAGTCCTCAATTTTTATAATTGGCTCTCTTCATAAGTTACATTCTCATGAGCGAAAATTCGTTGGCTAGTTGTGATACTAATTGTGCTATCTGTAATTTCAATCTATATATAGTGGAGTCCACCAAGAGTGTCCCATTTACTTATCAATTAGAAGCGGTCGGTTGAGGATCAATGTGCATGAATCCTATACCAGCACGCTCGATACCGATTGAAGGAGAGCGGTTGTGCTGCAGTGAGTTTTATGTTCATTGATCTCCAATTGACCGCTTCTCATTGATAAGTAAATGAGACACTCTTGGTGGACTGCACTATAAATTCAGCAGTTCGCTGATTGTTTTTTGAACGTGAGTGATAGCGCTTCTGAGCGCTACATATCTTTGTATCTTTGCCAGGGATCGGTTACCACCCGTGTAATCAATGAACGTTGAATCAAAGAAACATGACATCACTCTAATCCTCAGTTGCTACTAGATAACGGAGTAGTGTTTATTTCTTCATCAAAATAATCAAACACATCATAAATAATCCTTAATTCATAGAGCTATTAATAAAAAGCCTCGACCGCAACTATTAATTTTTGCGAAGGCAACCTGCATATCTATCAATAATTTGAATTCTGTAAGTGTTCTTTTTAAAAAGCGGAGAAGAATACATGCACTTCGTTTTTTTGATGTTCGGTTTAGGCACCCCCCTTTGCCCTCTCCGCAGCGTCCAATATGCACCCCTCTTAGGTTAACCGAGACGCGTGCCCAGCCCTGTTGAGGTGTCCTGTACAATGTATAGGGAACTCCGTGAGCATTCGCCGATCCACATATCCAGCTCGCGTGCCGCGCCATCGATCGATACCGGCAAGATCAAAGGATGACGTGGAAAGCGAGCGTGTTGCGGGCGGTCTTGCTGTAAGGACTAAGGTCTTGCTGTACTCATGGAGAGGATGATAGTATAGAAGGTTTGTGTAAAACAATATTTCAGTTCCAGAAAGAAAGCACACAGTTAGTCAGGTCGCACTGACACTTTGCGTCCCTCTATGTGTGTTTTGACGCAAACTCGGTGCCATATGCTATAACATAGGTGCACGGAGTTTGCGCCAACCTCCGATGGGGAACGCAGTCTCTTCAGGATCCATGCCGATGTTAATCTATTTCGGAGTGAAATATATATAACCTGTCCCAAACGAGGTGGCAAGTGCAGAGTCCAAAGCAGCAGCGCTCCCTCTGCGCCTCTGACATTTTTGGATTACGGTAAGATGCACGAATGCAAATAGGTAGCATGTCTTACCGTAGTCCAAAAATCCAGAAACAAATGGCTTAGTGTCCTCCGAACTGTTATCCATATTGCTGAGACACATTCCCTGCCACGTAAAAAAGAATATCTGTATCAAGATTGAGTATCACGAGCATTTCGAGATGAAAGAGCGCAAAAGAGTAATGAATTATGTGAAAAAAGGAGTGAGAACGTGGAAAACTCGCCGGATCCTGTTTTCGCCGTTAATCGAAAATGTCACAGACGCAAAGGGAGCGCTGCTTCTTCAGACCTTCGGCTTGCCATTTTTTTAGGACAAGGCATACTGCTGTCGATCGCGTGCGTGTGCTCGCGTATGCTGAGTCTCCTTCTCCCCAACCCTTTCGCGCCGTCTCTTCAGTCGCTATGTAAAAGCGTGCAAGAGAACAAATTAAGTTTGCTTTCGAAACAGAGGATACGTGCACTGGGTTCGCGCCAACGCACAGTAAGGAACACACAGTATCAGCGCGGCCCGTGTAGGCTGAATATTCACTCAGACAAAGAGAAAACCTGACCGCGTGCAAATAGCGGACCCCACCGGGATGGATGTTGGTCAAACCGATTTCAGCTCGCGGTCAGTCCGCAAGCTTCCGCGGTCAGGTCGCTAGCTTCCGCGGTCAGTTCGCAAGCTCTCATGGTCAGTCCGCTAGCTTCCGCAAACAGTCCGCAAGCTCCGCGGTCAGTCCGCTAGCTCCCGCGGTCAGACCGCAAGCTCCCGAGGTCAGTGCGGAAAGTCTCGCGGTTGGTCTGAACTCAGCCACGGTCGGCCCGCAAGCTTCCGCGATCAATCTAGAAGAACCCCGCTGTCATTCCGGAAGATCCAGCAGTTGGTCCAAATTCAACCACCACAAGATACCGCGGTCAGTCCAGAAGACCCCACCATCAATGCGGAGGGTTCCGCGGTTGGCCTACAAGTTTTTTTTCTGAAGTTTCTCAAGGCTTATCCACGGTCGGTCCGCAAGCTCCCTCGACTAATCCTGATTGAGACACTGTCCGTTCAGAAGCTCCTCACCGTTGCCGTGGTTAATCATGGGGTTTCCGAGGTTTACTTGTAAGTAGACGTGTCCCCGAGAAGTCTGCCTCTCTGCATGTGGCGTACAGTCTCCTTGATTCGCAGAGAACACCGATACGACGGACTACTCCGCATCGACCACCATATTGAACATCCTGCAGATAAGAAAAAGAAAGTAGAAGAGAAGGAGTTAAGCTAGTCATGATAATGGCATGAGGGGATAATGCAGACAAAAACGAGTGAGAACTACTAAATTTGTGTCGAAAATTTTCGTCAGCCACGCACACTCGCTTCCAACCCCGCCCCCTCAATATACGAATACGGTCACTTCGGCTGGTTTTTTAGCTTCCAAGGAGGTGAGCGTCCTAGTACAGGCTGTAAGAGTCTATCGGCTCCGCTATTCCAACCTTTTTATCGCTAGTGTTAGCTATTTCAACTGCTCCGGCTAAACTCGTCCAATTTCACCCCATAACAAAAACAGCCGTTGTTCCTGTATTTGCATGCAGTTTTCGTCGGTTTTTTTCGTTAGTTTCACATACTACTACAGTGCGTCTCATAAGCATACGACCACTCCCGATATTGGGGTTCCTGAAAATTTGAGAAGCTAAGCAGTTTCGGCGTTGTGTTTTTCAGATTATACGTCCAAAATAAGGGTGGCGTAGGAGATTCCGTCTGTTTTCTTTCATTTCTAATCTTTTTATAACAACTTTTTTAATTTTATGCTGTTTCAAAACCATACGACCACTCAAACAAAACATTTCTTTAAAAGATAAACGGGACAACCCGGAAGTTCAAAAGTCTATAGGTCCTCCACGCTGCTTAGCTACTTCAAATAGCCTTCGAGACATACAATACCCGCGCTAAGTTTTGTAAAAACGGGGAGCATCTGGCAAACTTGGCAAAACAGCGTCCAATGCATGTAACTTTTTGAATGAAGACTTTTTTGAATTCTGAGAACGCTATCATATTCACAGATCAAATTGCAACCTAATTATGTGACTTGTTTCCCTTAGTTCCCTAAAATCGCTTTGTTTTCGAAAGAAATAGCTTTTGCAATCGTTTTTTAAAAACGTCGCGAGCGGCGAGGTGCGGCGAAACTTTGAGCAGTATTTGTACAAGTAATGACAAACCCTTGTATCTCATCGGTCAACGCAGAAGGAGTACGGTAATTGCGTAAGGTGTACACGGAGTGTACACCCTTCCTCTGCATCTCTGCCCGGCATGGTCGCGACCGTTGGAGTGCGCAGACAGCAGGGGTGGCGGCAATTCAAATGCATTGAGTTAAAGCTGCAGAACATGCAGCGGAATTGACGGCGATTTTGTAGAAAATGTCCTCCATAACTTCGAAACATCTATTGTAATTTTTTAGTAACCATTTTTAACTCATAGTAAACTGGTTTCTCGCAGTCAGTGAGTGAGTGGTCTTTACAAGTGCATGTCGATGTATGTTTAATCGCTCGCAAAATCGTCGTTTTTTTAAAGTTTGCCGTCGAACAATTCGGCAATATTCTCGAATTCACCTTTGTAGGAAAAGGCCGTCTGGTTTCGAGCAGTGCTGCATACGACGGATGTTGGGAAACACTGAAATGGTTTGAGGTCACTGATCTTCGATTTCTTCAAACAATCCCAGGCCGACGAAAGTGCTCTGATCGCTAGGTGAGTTTCAAATGTTGGTTTAATTTCAGGAATCGCAATGGATAGGATTGTTCAATTTCTGATGGCGGTTTTTTTTAATTGTGTATTATGACCCTATTAAAAGCCGTTTGGGTTGTTTGTGGGGTTTTTTTCTTTAGTGGGCTGGCCTGATATAACGAATGAACCCTCTTCAATGTGGACTGTTCTTTTTACTTTAGGTTTGTTTTTAGCTCAAATTGCTTTTATGACATTTCTCGTTGTTTTTTCTCTTTCAGCGTACCTTTTTTCTAAGCATGGGTCATGCCCGATTTTTTTTCGTTCGGGTCGCTCCGATTTTCATCGCCATATGGCTCCGCGCCGACCCGAACAAATAATATTGATTCGGGCACGATCCATGCTCAGAGTTGTGGTACTAAGAAAGACGAAAAACAATGGGAATTGTTACGAAGGCAGATCAGACCGAAAATAAATCAAAACTTTAAAGAATTGTTCCCATATAGACTTCTTTCGTGAATCGGGGCAGCCTAAAGATGTGATTCTTTTTACTTTAGGTTTGTTTTGGCTCAAATTGCTTTTATGACATTTCTCGTTGTTTTTTCTCTTTCAGCGTACCTTTTTTCTAAGCATGGGTCATGCCCGATTTTTTTTTCGTTCGGGTCGCTCCGATTTTCATCGCCATATGGCTCCGCGCCGACCCGAACAAATAATATTGATTCGGGCACGATCCATGCTCAGAGTTGTGGTACTAAGAAAGACGAAAAACAATGGGAATTGTTACGAAGGCAGATCAGACCGAAAACAAATCACAACTTTAAAGAATTGTTCCCATATAGACTTCTTTCGTGAATCGGGGCAGCCTAAAGATGTGATTCTTTTTACTTTAGGTTTGTTTCTGGCTCGAATTGCTTTTATGACATTTCTCGTTGTTTTTCTCTTTCAGCGTACCTTTTTCTAAGCATGGGTCATGCCCGATTTTTTTTTCGTTCGGGTCGCTCCGATTTTCATCGCCATATGGCTCCGCGCCGACCCGAACAAATAATATTGATTCGGGCACGATCCATGCTTAGAGTTGTGGTACTAAGAAAGACGAAAAACAATGGGAATTGTTACGAAGGCAGATCAGACCGAAAACAAATCACAACTTTAAAGAATTGTTCCCATATAGACTTCTTTCGTGAATCGGGGCAGCCTAAAGATGTGATTCTTTTTACTTTAGGTTTGTTTTTGGCTCAAATTGCTTTTATGACATTTCTCGTTGTTTTTTCTCTTTCAGCGTACCTTTTTTCTAAGCATGGGTCATGCCCGATTTTTTTTTCGTTCGGGTCGCTCCGATTTTCATCGCCATATGGCTCCGCGCCGACCCGAACAAATAATATTGATTCGGGCACGATCCATGCTCAGAGTTGTGGTACTAAGAAAGACGAAAAACAATGGGAATTGTTACGAAGGCAGATCAGACCGAAAACAAATCACAACTTTAAAGAATTGTTCCCATATAGACTTCTTTCGTGAATCGGGTATCATAGCACAAGATATGAGAACTTTTCAGAGATTGAGAAATCCCATCTGCTGATCCTGAAATGAAAATATTACCGAGTCAAGCTAATCTAGCGCTCATATCATTTTAGCTATAAAAACAGGGAGCAGAACCAGTTTGGGGGGCCACCCAAGATCCATCCATGGAAATGAAAAACTTCTTACGTGGAAATGAAAGTTTCCTTTGTTATCGGATATGTGGTAACGTTTTCATTTAATATTTCTTAGAAATCCCATGGAATGACATCGATTTCTGAAAGCGATATCATTCATTCCTTACTTTAGTTCTGCGTGCACCCCCAAACTAGTTTTGCACCTAAAACAGTTGAGAGAGGGCCTTATAAATCAGAGGAACTAAAAAGATCAGGAATTCTCACACGATCAGCTGAGACGAGGAGGCCTGTATACAAGTCCGCCGCGTCGCGTGCTGCGAGCGTGAATTGCAATAGCCTCGCCTCAAAATTAGACATGGCGTGTGAAATCATAGATCTTTTTAGCGGTCATTCTTCGAAATTGGATTTTCTAGGAATGATGCCGGAGATAGCAGGATCATCAAGATGCCCTCTGTGTGAGAAGTCGTACACGCATTACAAGCTCCTGATTCATCTAAGGACCGTACACGGCGTTGATGGAAAAAAGGCGGCTGAAGGCATATCAAAAGCAAAAGCGGGTTTGCTTATATGCAAAGAAGGAGACTGTGTCTACAGAACCTCCAACAGAGAAGCATTCAAGAGTCACATGAGACGCATGCATTCACAGTCAGAGCATTATTCTATGCCATACGTGTGCCCTTTGTGTTCCGAGAAAACACGAGGACAAGAAGCCCTGAACGAACATCTCGTCGAACAACATAAAGATGAAGCCTTCACCGTCGATTCAGTGAATTTTCAATCAGAAGATGATTTCGAGGTGAGTAGTGGATTACCAATTGAGCCACTTCCGCTGCTGCATTAAGGCGTCCTCATTGCAATCATGGTTGTGCTGGCTGTCTCAGTGAATTCGCGTCAGTTACAGTAACCGAGACACAGGGAAAAATCGTTTTGGCACCGTACTCCATTTAGGCCGTGGAAGAAAACGCGTTGTGTGCGAATGCACTAACGAACGCATTTCAGGCCTGTATCGCCCCGTTTGTTCTTACCTCGCGCTAAACTGACAGTGGCATGTACAATAGAAGCCGATTTTGTGAAATCGACCGAAAATGCGTTCGGTGATAAAAAAACACGGTAAGCGATGGAGATACGCATGGTTTTGACGCAAGTTTAACACAGCTTCGGATTCGCTTTCCTTGATTTATTAGAAAGACGCTCCTTTCGCAAATCGTGATGCGCTCCTCTAGGCTAATATTCGTCGCAAACCCAATAGAGTACTACAGATTTGAAGCATGTGCTTGGACTAACGCCCACAAAAATTCTGGGGAGTCCTCAAAATTAAAGAGACGTTCTAAAATTACCTTATAGCGTCTACGCTGCCAAAAAAAACCGGCGCGTTATGCGTGTAATATGAAGTTTGGTGCGATCTCACACAAAACCTTCAATTCACGGCTCGGTTGGATTACGGTGCTCTAAAGATTTTCCTCTGTCTTCCGATTGTTGTGCGTCAGTTTTGGGAAAAAACGGTGAAAAAGCATCATTTTCGCGGCGGATGCCTTTTGGTAGATGCACCTCGTTTCCGCGGCGTTTTCGCGTTGTCTTCGGTAAAATCCAGGTGTGCGGTGAATCCTAGGTAGATTCTAAATCCATCATTATATTCATGTGAAACTTCTTCAGACATGGAGAGAAGCGATGCAGAGGTTGCACATAACCTACTGGAAAATGAAAGCGGTTTACAGCTACGATACCTACGTCGTGAAGCACCATATGCTCAACCGGTTGGACGGTTTTGATTCCAGTAGACGAGAACAAATTGAATAACGATTCTCTCAGGGCTAGCGAATACCATACGAAAGGGAAAGGGGTTCGAGTTACACACAAATCAAAAAATCGCTGTGAAGAACTGCTCATCTTTTGTCAAGGTTGGTTTAGCTTGTTCTATCAATGTTTTTGAGCGAGTTTCGTAGTTATCAGTGTTTTCATAATGCTCCGAACAAGACGTATTGCAACAATCCGAATGAAGCAGACAGCTGTTCTAGATTTTGGCGGATTTACCGTCCATCCCAAGGGGAAAAGGTCGGCGGTGTAGTTGCGTACCTTCACTGAGTATACTGTAGCCACGGCTAGCTCAGTTCTATGCCTCAGTAAGGCCTCTTTCAGAGTGCGATTGCTGATCGCCGCGGCTACCCCCCCCCCATCCAGTAATTGACGATACTTGGTGAAAGGACGCAACTGCACCACCGTCTTTTTCCTTTGGGATAGACTGTAAACTCCACTTCGGAGCCAAATTTGCTCGCGTCCATCGCGTGCGTGTGCGCTCGTATGCTGTGTCTCTTTCTCACCCCCCACACTCTTTCGCCGTCTCCTACCTCGCTCCGCACATCGTGCTGGGACAAGGTCATTCGTGCCGGGAACCTGGTATACCAGTATGCTTATAGTCTTGTTGCGTGCTGCAACAGGGTTCAACTCTTACAATTTTGGAAGTTTGGAAATTTTCCAAGGAAACTCGACACTTTCGAAGTACTGTTGGGTGGTGGCCATCGTGTATTAACACCCCGAGAAGGGGGGAGAAACGGTGTAGGAGCGAGGTTCCTGATTGAACGCAAAATGGGCTAGCCCCGTGTTGCGTCCGGAACCTCGCTCCTTCCCCGTTTCTCCCGCCTCCTCAGGAGTGGTGATACCCGATGGATACCACCCAGAACTGTTCTATATTCTATTTTTCGATAGTATCCCAACTATTTATTAAAGGCACAGTACACCCTCAGATATGAATTTTGAGATTTTCATGTAATTTTGTAGAAGACCCCTCCTGAATAACACGTGCCAAATGCCAGATCTCATTTCCTCCAAATAAGCTAGATATAAGCGACCACCACAGGCCCGACCCCCTTTGCTCACCACCACAGGCCCGACCCCCTAACAGATTTTCGAACTCGATATCGACTGGGTGGATGGATGAATTCTTAATAAATTGCCGTTCTTCAGTCCATTGCCGGACTGTCTCCGTATCCTGGCTCGCTCTCTCGCAACGATTGCGAATGAAGAGAAATACGGGCCTGAGAGAACTTTATTATTGTTGATCTCCTTCCTTTCAGATGCGTATATTCCGGGCGGACGGCTCTGTCAGCGCATCGTTTTGCACTGCTCATTGTGGACATGATATAGATGCGTCAACCCTGCCTATGTCGGATGCTGATAAGGAGGAGATTGCTCGTTTTCTGCGGTTCAAAATACCTGTTCCGTATGTGCTAAGGGCGATTCGAATGGAGTTTCGGGAACCAACTAGTCGCCTCTACTACGTTACGGCGTCCGATATTCGATGCGTGCAGGATAGCCTTGCTCTACACCTTGGGCGATTGGATAACGATGACTTAACTTCAGTGAAGACAAGATTTGAAGCAGGAGATAAGTTTGATGGAATCAGACGCTTTGAGATCCCATACACGGACGAGTTCAGTGGATTCTGTTTGATAATAATTACGCCTACACAGTTGGAAATGTTGAAGCGGTACGCGGACAAAGGCGTTGCGATTGATGACACATTTCATGTCACTCGATACCAGCTAAAGCTAGCCACTTTGATGACTACGGACGATTATGGCAGGGGGATTCCCTCAGCGTTCCTTTTAACGGACTCTGTCAGAAAGGAGCAGTGCATGAAGCTGTTCGAAGAAATCAAGAAGCTTCACCCAGAATTTCATCCGAGATGTTTCCTGTCAGATGATGCGCCATCTTTTTGGAACGCCTATAATAGCGTCTTCATTGCAAACAGAACAGAGAAATTGTTATGCAGCTGGCACGTCCAACGCGCAATTTTTGCAAAGATGAAGTCACTATTTCCTGAGACGCGAAAAAATCCTGAGGACTTCAAACTGTACAGCATCATGAAATCACTATTCAGCCAAACCAATCGAGTCTGTTTCGCGAACATCAAGAATTCGCTTTTTGAGGATCTCAGTAATCAAGGGGAACGCGCAATTGAGTTCACAGACTACTTGAAGAAGAATTATTTGGCGAGAGAGTCTGAATGGGCTCCATATAATAGAGTCGATGCCATCGCGAACACAAGTATGGTATGTGAAAGGTGGCATAGGACTCTGAAATATACGTATCTGAACCGATCTAGCAACCAAAGGATGGACTGCGTTGTTCAAATATTGATGGACTCAGTGATGGAAATTATCCGCGATCACGACGTCAATGTGAGTTTTCAACAGCTTGCGGTTTCACTAATGCTTTTCAGTTGCCTCTTTTTAGGATAAAAGGCTACTTGTTGACGGGAAATTTCGTTTCAAGCAAAACATGAGAAGCCACCGAAAAGCTGTCCCGCAACAGGCCGTGCTTTGGAGGATCTCCGAAGACAAGTGGAAGATTCAATCGTTCACTTCAACTGAGGATCACTACATCGTCACTAAAAAAGATTGCACCTGCGATACAGTGAGCTTGTTTAATCCTCTTTCACATATTTTTCACAACTGTTTTTATTTAGGAAAGTTCACATTGCTTGTTATGCGGCGTCTGCCCATTCTCTGTTTTATGCTCGTGCCCACAAGGCGTTAAATCAGGAATCGCGTGCAAGCATGCGCACGCATGGATGATTAACCGAGATGGTAAATCTTTTTTTTTCTAATATCAGATCCAGATTCTCGTATTTAATTTTGGCCTTTTTAGACAGCGAAGCACCTGTGAATGAAGAAGAGGAGCAATCTTCAACAATAAATGGAGAAGAGGAGCAATTACCGGAAGCCGAAAATCAACCCCCTCTTGAGAGTTATGCCGCTAGTCAGGATCAGGAGAGCGCCGAACACAGCGATGCTGATGTGACAGGGACAGCAAGTCTCTATCAAGAGCAGATAAAATTAGCAGTGGACCGAGTTGAAGTGGTGCGTTTTTCATTCACGATAATTGTTTAAACACTACTATGTGGCGGGCAGAGCAGTAGCGCCCAGGAGTTTGGTGGGCTTGTTGATCGAAGGCGCAGCTCACAGCGACGTGGCTCCCCGATGTAAGGCGCGCCGCATTGATGATAGGGCAGCCTTGCAGGTGGCCGCTGTGTATTCTATCAACAAGTCTTTGGATAGCCTACGCATTGGCAGTCAAACTCTGTGGGGCGATTTCGAGTTTAGATTTTGAGCATTCGCAAACGGAAAGTCTTCCCAGCTGCAGCTAGTAGCACTGAACGAGGTCACTTAGAATTGTATCAGATAATGTTGCGCGACCATCCCTACCGCGGTGGGGGGAGAGATCACTATTTAGGACTTATCCAAAGGGCGGAATCACTTCTTCGCAGTTCAAGTGCTGTCTAAAGGTTCAACGAAAGCTTTTCGGCCGACAGGGCATCATTCACGCTAAGCGCACAACTCTCGTAAGACGGGTGTTTTTTTTGCGGCCAACAAAAAGAAAAAAACCCTCAGAAGTTGTTTGCTCAGAGCTGCTCAGAGCTATCCGCTCGCGACCACCAGTGCCTGTATTGTTGATGCTCACATTCTGCATCCCTTTCCATGTTTTTTACAGCAACTCGATCGTCTACATTTGGTAGCGCACAGTATCCCGCGTGACGACCCGTTGAAGGCAGTGCAATTGATAGACAAACTAGGGTCCACTTTGCGGAACATAAAGGAGGAGGATTATGGTGTGATGGTTCCAAAGCTTATCAAGCGTCGTTTATCTCAACCGAGGTCGGTGCTGACACCGCAGAGAGAGAAAGGCAGACGTTTCAGATCTCGCCAGGTGAAAATTATTATTATTCCTATATGGAGAATAGTTTTGTTGATATCCAATTTTTCAGAGGACCACAGCCTCCAAATAATTGCTCCAGCTTCACGTCAGCTTGATCCGGTGCTATAAACATTAGTCTTATTTTATGTGCACTTTTACCGGTTGAAGAATTATGAATAAAGATGAAGAATTATGAATAAAGAATATTTTTCATGTCTTTTTTCAAGTACAGGAGAAAATGTGCCGAGAAGCTTTGAATGGAAAGCCGCGCAACGCATTTGCATGCTGAGCGGCTTAAGGACTGATAGAAAGATTTTAGCCGTAGACGAGTTTTTTGGAAGAGGTAGAGGTTTCAAGCCTGCATTGAAATAATTAAAAATCCCTGGGTTTCAGAGCTGATATAAAATTCGAAAAGCACCTTCGAACCTCGTCCACTAGCCTTTGAGCAAGTCTCGGAGAAGTCACGGCGAGTACCAGCCAAGGACCCTATCCAAAAACTCTACGATCCCTCATTGATTTGTGAAATTTTCGTTGCCTTCTAACACAGGCAAAATTTTTTGCGTCAATTTTCGTTATTTTCTAACAAATGCAAAGCTTGCTGAGTGAAAAGTTCCATTTCTCTAAGAATCGTTCAGTAATTGTTTCCAATTCGAATGTTTTTGAAATAAAAAATCAACTCATAAATTTTTCAAACTAAAAAATTGACATCCCCACTCCAATTTTTCATTTTATTCGTAAATTCTCACGACCCTCATGGATAGCTTGCCACCTCCCACTGGCAAGATATCCAGTTCTGCTCGGTTCTGCCACTGAACACGAAGGTGGTGTTTGCCAGTGCCGTATCAGCCTCCGAAGTTGAGAGCAATTGAGATGTGCACGTTCGGTCTAATCTTGGAAACGTGGAATAAAGAAGTAAAGAAAGCAAATTTCCTTTGGCTATCACAAAAAATTACCATTTTAAGCAAAGTAGGGACGTGAAATTCTTCGCCTCAACTATGGCACATGAGGAGAAATTGGAGAAATGTTTTTCAATTTTTATCGTTCAGTATTATGTGAGCAATTTTCCATTTTATTGATTCTGTGTGGGCTCTACCACTCCAGTCCAGGCGTCGCGCACCCCAAAAATCTGGTGCTCATTTTGTTCGCAATTGTTTCCTCCTTCCCGTCGCAGTTTTTGGACAACATCTTGTTTTACTGACATATTTCCGTTCATTCTAATTGTTCACTTAATTGCATGAGCGTAAAAATACTAGATAACTACTGAAACTTGATTTCTCTCCTTTTGTTCCCCCCAAAAAAATCATGAAGAACGCTTTAATTCTTGAAAGAAAAAGAAATTCGCATGATTTCAGGAGATTACACATCAACATGTGTGAATAAACTTCAGCATTTGCTATTTTTGAGATAATTTCAAACAAAATCGCCGTCAATTCCGCTGCATGTTCTGCAGCGTTAACTCAATGCATTTGAATTGCCGCCACCCCTGCTGTCTGCGCACTCCAACGGTCGCGACCATGCCGGGCAGAGATGCAGAGGAAGGGTGTACACTCCGTGTACACCTTACGCAATTACCGTACTCCTTCTGCGTTGACCGATGAGATACAAGGGTTTGTCAAGTAATGTAAGGCCAATCTGTATGATTTCTTCATAAATTAGGTGCAGGTGAGCGAATCTCAAGGTTTTTGTTGGTTGAATTTTCGAAATCCCTCATCTTAGAGTCCAGGGTTTTTCAACGAAACCCCGACTTTTCAGGTAGTTCTCAAGCGTGTTTAATAAAAGATTTCGAAAACTCAACCAACACAAACCTTGAGATTCTCTCACCTGCACCTAATTTATGAAGGAAGCATACACATTGCTCTTCCATTACTTGTACAAAATACTGCTCAAAGTTTCGCTGGATTCGCCGCGCGCGACGTTTTTGCAAAACGATTGCAAAAAACGTTTCCTTAAAAACAAAGCGATTCTGGGGCACTTCGGCACACAAGTCACATGATTAGGTAGGAATTTGATCTATGAATATGAGGGCGTTTTCAGAATTCAAAAAAGTCTTCATTCAAAAAAGTTACATGCATCGGACGCTTTTTTGCCAAGTTTGCCAGATGCTCCCCGTTTTTACAAAACTTAGCGCGGGTATTGTACTTGCAGTTACGCTGTTTTAATTGATGAGTCGATTCCGTTCCATGCTGCCTCAATTGCACGTTTCAGCTCCGTGACTGAATGAAACTGGCGATTCTCCATGCAAACCTACCTGGAGACGATTCTCTACAGGTTCTACACTGCATTTCGGTCGGAACTACAGACTGGCTACGTCAGGAAAGCGATGTTACGCGATCTGAGCCAATCACCGTTGACCGGATTGCGTGGATGCTTGCGTTATACTGCTGGAGAACATGACTCTGACGGTATCACGAAGGGAAGAAGGCGTGATGGTAATCATACGAGTGCATCTTGGTAGACACGAATGCTAATCTCAAAACCGAGTTACCGCAGAACGCGCCTCACGCCATTACACTTCCGCCACCAAAGTTATGTCGGCTGAAATTGACTGAATTCTTCCGGGAATCGCGCCACTAAAACTTTGAGCCGCCCTGTCCGTCAAAGTCAAACTTCTTTTCATCCGAAAACACGACCGGATCATTTATTTTTGCGAACAAAGAGTCTGTAAGGCAATAGTGTGAAAACCTCCTACCTTTCTCCAGTCTCTTGTCAGATTACATTCAGCAAACTCTAGTCGCACAGCCTTGTGACGTCCGGTGAGTCGTGGGGTCTCCATCACGGCTTCTCTTCTGATGTGGGTGCTGCTCAAAATCACCCTCCGGACCGTAGATCTCGTATGACGTAGTTGTAGGTCTGCGCGAATGTGATTGACAAACGACGAGCTGTTTGAAACTTCCTTTAAAATTCGTCGCTCTTCATTAGCGGACACTTGTCGGTGACAGCCATGGAATCGAAGTGCACCGTAGGCTTCATTTCCCTTCAAATGCTGAAACACAGCACTGTGAGAACGCTCGATTACGACCGGATGCTGCTGCCTGTGCGATGGTGAACGTCACATCGCTGCGCGTTCTTCGGAATCCAGCAACATAACTCGATGCATTATCGGAGTTGATTCCCGTCTCTGCTGACCTTCTTTTGTAGTGTGTTAAGAACGACAAAGCCTTTCGCGACGCTTCCGCTACGATAGAACGGAAGTTAACAGCGTATCCTCACTAGTGGTCGTATGGTTTTGAAACAGCATAAAATTAGAAAAGTTGTTATGAAAAGAACCCAAATCCAAGAACAGAATCGGAATTTCATACTCCACCCTTGTTTTAGGCGTAGAATCTGAAAAACACGATGGCGAAATTTTTGGAGCTCTAGTTTTCTCAGGAAGGCCAATATCGGGGGTGGTCGTATGGTTATGAAACGAACTGTAGCTTCAAATCTTCGGATTTATAACAGAAAGTCGATACCATTTTTGAGCGTGTCTGCTGCCATTAAGCGCTTCCCGTTCTCTAATGGCATGTTCATCAGAGTCTCCCTCCCTCGGAAGGAACGTGATCGACGAGGAGCTGAGCGGAAAGCTCGTCGCAGTCCTCCTTCTAGTGGCAATGTTATTTAGCTGGTGCGAATGTATTTTTGCTGCTCAAGTGCTAACTAAAATGTTACTTTTTTTTACAAAAGATTCAGAACTTTTTTCTCAGACAAGCTTCTCTCAGGGGGTTATTTGAGGCGCTTAACACGAATATGGGACATGTTTTCGTCAGTTGGAACGGTAAATACAGTTACGAATTTCATTTAACCTACGAAAAATCGCAACTTCTACGCCCATAACTTTTCTTTTACTATTACTCAGGCTGCTAGGATAGGGTTTTTTTTGACTACACGGGATGTAGTCGATCAGAAAAACCTGGGCCAGTAGCAATCCCCCTGAAGGTGAGAGCCAAAGGCTGTCACTGCGTGGTGACAGTGTTAATCGCTTGCGGACGATCAATGATAGTTCGCCCGCATCGCAACGCATGCGCGACGCAACAGTTGCTGACCGCTGTGGTCAGCCACCTAGCAGCGGTGAGTGATCTTTGGCAGGGTGGCTGACTGCTAAAAACGGGTCGCGACCTTACTCACCGCTGCAGAGTGAAGAGGAATAGCGCGAGAATCGAAGAGGGCAGCGGCCGATAACTCGGTCATGGAGCCGTGCACGTCCGATGGTGCTGACCTATGAAAGAAAGCGTGCTCCAACGAGAAATTATTAAGCGCTGCAGGACCCTTTTCAACTCAGGTGCTCGCCCCTGTGGCGCAACGCCGACAAACTTTTCAGTTTGCTTTCTTCCTTTTGCTTTCTTTCTTTTGTTTTTGGGTTCTCCTGTGGGTAGTTTCTACTCCAACGCTAACGTCGGACAGGTAACGAGATTCTCGTTGCGTAAAATAAGGCGTTTGGGAATGTAAATGACATGTTACCATGAAAACTATCGTTCATTCTCAAGGAGTTAAAAGTTCTTCCTTGTAATCTGTAGGAATTTTCATATTCCTTTTGATCCATTACACAGTGAACCTCCCCTTCATGAACTCAGTATCCCAGAGATGAAATTTCCCTCAATATGTCAATAATCTTGCTTTGTCGATTGAATTATTGGCAATATTCCACTTTTCGGACTCCAAAGCTCGAAAAAGTTTTCGCCCTAACTTTATGGTGATTCGGTGTTGCTGAACACTAGTCTGTTTTGTGTTCAGCACCTCAACTAACCCTCCTATACGAAATTTGGGTGGAAATGTTTCTCGATCCCCGGAAAAAGGAAAATACATATATTTTTGTCCAGTTTCGTTGAAAGAGCTTTTATCCTTTGTAAAGAATATCACCCCAATACCGCTTTAGCCACTTTCGGGTTCCATCACTTGGTTATTTCACGCTGTAAGAATTTCGTTCCCTGTCCGACGTTAACGTCCGAGCTTATTTTCTCATGTTTCCTGTGTTTTTTCACTCTCATTCTACTTATTCTAATAATGCGAATTGTACGTACACAAATCCTCGTAAGAAAACGAGCCCTTCACTGAAAATCTTTGACTCTTTTTGCACTTGTGTCATGAGCGTCTAATCTAACGTGTTTTTGCGTCTCCGTGGCCGTTGTAATTATCGTACTTTCAGGATTGGCCGGTAGTTCTGCCAACCAGGTCTGGTCACTCCCTTGTAAGTGCAGCAGCTGTCAACGGCCTAGCCTTTTTCTCAAACATTATTTTTTTGCGCGGTAACGTCCTAAATTGATCTAGAGAAGGAATTTCGAGTTTTTTTTGTGTTTGGTCGTTGCTTGTTGATTTCGTGCATCATTTTTACGGCTTTTAAATGGATCGATGAGCTTGTGGCCTAACGTCCAGGTTCAAGGCAACAGAAAAAAAAACTTAGATGTTTGAGACCTTCGATTGTTGTCCGGAAGGACAGCCGCACGTCTGGCGCCTAACAGAAGAGATAGAATCGAGAGATCAGGTGTGTCACAATTCTAGTTTAAGACTGCAATACTCTTGTATTGTTAGTATCTTAGCCCCCTGCGAGAGTTGGTTGAAAAAAAAAAACGCCGTGGCCAACCCGGTCATTCATTCATTTCATGACCGATACAGGCTATATATTCTTGTGGATGGCAATAAATTGTTTGTGCCCCCAACTAGGGTTCCTTTCATACTCGACGACGTTCGCCGCACACACTACCACGTGAGTCGTCCCTTTCATACTTTACGACGTCCGTCGCACAACCTACCACTCGGGTCCCTTTCATGCTCAATATTTTCAACTTGACGCCATGCGATGAGATTTCGCAGCACGTCCACATGCCACGAATAGTTTTGGTATGAGTACTCATTTAAGTCTAAGCATATTCGCACCACGTTGAGTACTGCGGTTGTCCGCGTTCTTAGTGGGGGGCAGCTGCGTTTCCATTCAGTGTTCTTCGATGCGTTCTAGTGTTAGAATGGAAATTGAAATCCCTGTTAGAGAACAGGTCATGGTAGATCTTTACCGGGAGTATATCCTCCTCTATTGAACATTTATTCCATCCTTTTAAGGCTATTTACCTTGCATGTAAGGTCGAGAAGGTTTGATGTGCTGTCTTTTGCAACACGATCGTTCTCAAGAATTTGATCCGTCCCCCCCCCCTCGCCTAAAAGGTATTCATTCTGCATCGGTTCTTCGTTGCCAATTGTGTAACTTCATTCATTCGTTATAGGCGGGATTACGAGAGCCGCTGCCCTAATGGCAGAAATCGGATGCCACTCGCTTCGGACTCGTCGAGGAAATTCCTGGGAGGAGTATAAATTGGTTTTTCGACCGTGCACGACAGGAACAATACACTTACCAGCTACCGTCGGGATTTCGTTCGTGAAATGTGAATTCCCGTACTTTCTGTATGAACACTCTTTTGCAAAAACCTCTTGTATTCAGGCTCCCCGCGTCCTTTTCGGCCACCAAGCACGAATGCGTTTCGAAAAGTTTCTGCGTGTGTGAATGTGCATGTGTTTGTGTGTGTGTAAGTACCAGAGATCGCATTTTACCTTTGCGGTTTTCATCCTCGTTTGGCGAAGTTCTCCCGCAACCTGAGGAGACCCACGGAGCTCCATCGAAATCAGATGTGATGAAAAAACTCGAGGAACTGAATGAGCTCCTAAGGCGGGATTGATTCGTAAGTTTAGATTCCGTCGAGGATTGAAGCTGCATCAGGTTGCTTCGGAATTCTTCGCTTTCCTTAATGATTTCCTTTTCAGTCGATACATCTCATAACGAGATGGTGCTCAGCACCCTGAAAGATTTCTGAAGATAGAAGAAGTTGTGAGCGACTTTGCTCAGAGATCTTGAAAATTTTTGAAGGTTTTTCTCGTCTGAATTAATCTCATGGGTGTTTGGGTGATATTCGATCTGGAACTATTATTGCTTTAAGGTTCTTTTTGAAAAATCCGTGTCTTGCGTGATCATTTATCGATATTTTTTCTACAGTGTTTTTACCTTTTGATTTGCATGCATAATATTTAATCTGGAACTGCTATTGCTTTAAGGTTTTTAGGAAGTCCGCATTTTGCGTGATCATTTATTGAGATTTTTTTCTAAAATGTTTTTCCTTTTTGTTTTTTGTGCATGTTGTTTGAGGTTGAAATGAAGTCTAAATTAATGAAGTGTGAATGACATGAATTTTTTTAGAAATGTTAGGACCGTCTAATGTCTGGAGGACTTGCCTCAGAAAATATTCTTGAAATTCTCTAATGAATATTTCAAGGCGACAAATTCGCTCAAAAATGGTGTCGACATTAT
Organism: Aplectana chamaeleonis; assembly: GCA_029168955.1. NCBI lineage: Eukaryota > Metazoa > Nematoda > Chromadorea > Rhabditida > Cosmocercidae > Aplectana > Aplectana chamaeleonis. The sequence goes on from JAPDOI010000363.1 coordinate 273,607, forward strand.
CAAGTAAAACGGAGGTCTGGAGCTGTTACTGTGCTTATCTGGGCCAAATTCCGGTCCGCAATTGCGTCTCGACACGCTTTGCGACCGCACGCTCCCGAGTCAGAAGAACTTCCAGCGCCGCAGTCGCCGATCTGATGACTTCAGGTGAGTTTCGGAAACTGGAAACTAAGAAAAATTGGAGAAAATTGTGTAAAAAAGCCAAATCGAGTCGGCTCTGGGGTTGGAAACCCAACTGACTCGAGCGCGTGCGGTTGCAAAGCGTGTCGAGACACGATTACGGACCGGAATTTGTCCCCGATAAGCACAGTAGTTCATTTATCAGACTGCTTGACTTAAAATAGAGCCTTGCGACAACAGTGACGCCGTAATGTCAACATTCTTCTAGAGCGTGTGTGTTGTGTTTAACCTGTGTTGTCTACGTTCATGCTTTCCTTGGTTCCAATCATTCAAATACAAAATATCGATGGAATGCCACTTGCGGGGCGCCTTCCATATGTTGAATGTATCTTACATGGCCCAAGATGAGTAGCAAGTTTCTTGAATTGGTCAAGTAACCATTTCAAGGGTAGAACACAGCGCTATCCTGGGTTCAGGCTTAGGACAGACGAGAATGTCAATTCAGTTACCCAAATTTGAGGTATCAAACCCTGCACTTGCATGGAAAGCTTAGGTCACATGTCACATGTGAGATATAATTGTAGGTTACATGCAACATACAGGCCATAAAACGGCCAAAGTCTCACCGTCGACTGCGTACCACGCGCTGCGCGACCGCACGCGCGTCGGAAGCAGACGAGTTTTGGCCGCCGCGCGACGAGTTCCGGCCGCCGCGCGACGTTTCGGCCTCCGCGCGGCGGCCGAAACTCGTTGCGCGGCGGCCAAAACTCGTCTGCTTCCGACGCGCGTGCGGTCGCGCAGCGCGTGGTACGCAGTCGACGGTGAGACTTTGGCCGTTTTATGGCCTGTAAAAGCATGCAACATGTAATATAGGCTGGAAGAGTTGACTGATGGAGCCAACTGGTAGAATATTATGGACTAGATTATTTGGCGATTTCGACTTTAGAAGCGGCTGAAATGGCTAGCAGAGATGAGTTGTGGAGTTACCTAGAAGTTTATGGACTAGGACAGCTGGCGAAGCTGGCCTGTATTGCTGCCGGACTGGCTGGGAGAGTCGACTGGCGGAGTCAACTAGTAGATTTTCACGGACTAGGTCAGTTGGCGGAGCTGGCCTTTATCGCTGCCGTAGTAGCTTGCAGATTTGAGTGGGGGAGTCAAATGGTAGATATTCGCGGACTAGGTCAGTTGACGGAACTGGCCTGTATCGCTGCCGGACTGGCTGGCGTAGTTTACTGGCGGAGTCTATTTGCAGAACTTCACGGACAAGGTTAATTGTCGGAGGTGACCTATTTGCTTGCTGCACAGTTTGACGCAGTTGACTCTCGGAGTCAAGTTGTAGATGTTCACGGACTAGCGGAGCTGGCCAGTATCGCTGCTGAACTGGCTGGCAGAGTTACTCAGACGTTCGCTGTTGTCTACAGGACACGGATAAGATGTCACCTCACGCAATGCTCCCTGTAGACAACCGGAAAGGGCAGAGATCGCCCCTCGAAAACTGCCCGTCGCCCCCCTCCATGATGCCGTAGACAACCTATCCGCGGAAACGCTTTTGCTGTAGACATCACATCGGAGTGGGGTCTCCATCCCCGATTCCGCGTTCACATCCTTTCAACATCCCGTAGAACTGATATTACCACCCCCCAGTCAAGCATCATCCGTCTTATGACGTCAGCAATCGAAGGGGGGTTTATCTCCTCAAGAAACTTGATAGCGAAGCTCGATTTTCTCTGTTTGAAATTGGTCCCTCTCAACCAAAGTTTCTTGGGAAAAACTGGGAAAGCCATTTTAGCATGAATATTTGATTCTTTCGATCCGGTCAAAGTATACTCGCTACTAGTAGCAAAGCTGTGGGTGACTTTGGCCTAATCACAGATCATAAAAATTTTCTATCAGAACGGTAGGTGGACCATAAAAACTAAATTGTTTCTTCGTGTCCCAATTTTTTCCTGGTTGGCTATTTGGTATACTTCTGACCGAATTGTTATATTCGGAAATTATTGGAATGATTTTCGGAATTTCGAATCATTCAAAATTCAAAATCGGAGATTTTTGTTTTCAAATCATATTCGAGTGTTTTTAAAACGGACTTCCGAATGATATTCGGAATTCGAAGACTTCGTAAAAAGCGGCAGTCTAGCTGGTGATATTCGAAATTCGAATGCTTGCATAGTAAAAAGCGGCAGCCTAGCTGGTTCAATTACCCGAGTTTGCGGTGCTTTGCTCGCCCAGCCGCTGGAGACCTCGTGCAATCACTCGCGGCCCCAGATGACGCTCGGCGAGCTGGCCGACTTGCATGTCGGTGGGCTGCTATGATAGCGCTGGAACACCTTGCAGCACTTGCTCCTGCGATTAAATTTTGCAGCACGTGGTGCTGTTCGGAGCACGTATCCCTGCAATACACCCTTTCAATGGGTGTGGTCACTCGAGTTCGATACATATTCGATACGCATTGAATGCGGCGAAATTTTTTTTGAGCACGCAGCAATATGATGTGCTTCTCTGGGCCAAATTCCGGTCCGCGATTGCGTCTCGACGCGCTTTGCGGCAGCGCGCTTTCCAGTCGGAGGAGCTTCCAGTGCCGCAGCCGCCGATCTGTTGACTCTAGGAGAATTTTAGAAACTGGAAACTAAACGAAATTCAAGAAAACTCTATAAAAAAGCCATATCGAGTCGGTTTTGGCGCTGGAAACTCGACTGACTCGAGCGCGTGCGGCCGCGAAGCGTGTCGAGACGCAACTGCGGACCGGAATTAGGCCCAGAGAAGCACTATACATACTGCATTTCGCTTATTCCGGACTACGCTAAAATGGCTTCCCTTGTTAACCAGAAAAGGTGATATCGGCTAACTACGCTCATTTTTTTTAAATCTACATTTTTTTCTTCTAGCTGCATTTACCACTCCTCGAGTATTGACAACATGGATGGGAATCAGAGTAAATAAACACCACCGGATGATCAGAGATTCCTTTCAAACACCTCAAAACGACGACGCAAATGACACAAATAAACGGACGCAAAACACCGAAATCCGTTGACGAAGGCGGTTGAAAGCTCCGTAAGCCACGGAACCTTTCGGGTCCACCACGGGGAACACCGCAAAATCCACCTCTCGGCAGGACACCAACACCCCTTCCACCGAAATACATTATTAAAAAACGAATCACAGATCTCACATAATCAAAAAAAAATGAGAAGAATTACTATAGAAGTCTACAGCATCATTAAAAAAAAACGAAATGCGAATCTAACATAATCAAAAATGAGGACTCGGACGGCACAATCCTCGTGACACATTGGACGCTACCAACACCCCTCCTCGCGAATGCTCTGTAGAACATCCCATCGACCTGCACCGCCGTAAGCATCCCAATTTGTCGTCCTGTAGACAACAACCCGGCCTGCATCGATTTGTGGCATTCGGCGGGATTGCTGGTCGATGGACTGTTTAACAGCCCGTCGTCCCTGCTCAACAGAACACCGGGACGGCCCCGCCTAGAGCTGCCTGTTCGCCAGCGGTGACTCGTTCTGGACTGATCGACGTCCTGTAGACAACGGCGAACGTCTGAGTAACTGGCGGAGTCTGCTTGCAGAACCTCACGGACAAGGCTAACTGGAGGTGACCTAGTTGCCTGCTGCCCATTCTGGCCCAGTTGACTGGCGTAGTCAAGTTGTAGATCTTCACGGACTCGCGGAGCAGGCGTGTATCGCTGCCGGACTGGCTGACAGAGTTGACTGGCGGAGTCAACTGATAGATGATTGCGGATCAAATCAGCTGGCGGAGTTGACCTATTGAGCTGCTGCACTGGCGGATTTGACCTATTGAGCTGCTGCACTGGCTGGCAGATTTGATTGGCGGAATGAACTCTTAGATAGCCAACTGTTAGACAGACTATGCCAGCTGACGGAGCTGGCCTGCGGCGCACTGACGGATACAATTGATAGAGCGTGACAGGCAAGGTCAACTGGCGGAGTTGACCTCATAATTGCTGCTGAGAAGCCGACAGTGTTGCTTAGCGGGGTTAGTCAGTAGAGGGCTGCGGAAGAGGTTGCCTGGCGGAGTCGACTTGTGGAGCTACTAAAATGGCGGTCAGAGTCGAGTGATGGGGTCAACTGGAGGCAGTACACGGACGAGATCAGCTTGCGGAGCTGGCTGGCCGTGTAGGCTGGCATGCAGAACTGCCGTATCACACCTAAAAATGGGTCTTCAAAGACCGTTTTTGACCGATTAAAAGATTGAAATTGATCACTTGGGTCCGTGACTAGGTTTCCCGCACGTTGTTACAACGCGAAACTCCTTAATTCAAATTTCGTTAAATACTAGTAATTATTTCACAGCTATCGATTTTTTCATGAACCCCACCCTATGTAGCGCTGTTCGCCTTAAAGCTGCGTTTATAGTTTTGGGTGCGTTTTTACATCTGAACAGCCAACTACGTAATACGGTTTTCATGCCCGAAGCCGCAAATATTTGCCCTCAGGGCATGCAAACAGGCTCTGCCCTTCCTATGTAGCGCTGTTCGGCTTGAAGCTGTGTCCATGAAATTTCTTGTGCGTTTTTACATCTGAACAGCCAATTACTTAATACGGTTTTTCGAAAACCGCACCTATGTACGCTGAATATTCAGCCATTGAATAAACATTTGGTATTCGCCGGAGAGTTGTTTTTGTCTGCTCTCGTGGAAAACATTTATTTATTGCTTTATTAGGATTGATTGATACAATCGATGCAGCAATGCAGTCTTGAACTCAAAATTCGTTAACACTTAAAGGACCGCGTGTCCACACTGCGCACCCACGGCTGTTTTGTCCCTCGGACCGTGTGTCCACACTGCGCACCCACGGCATACAACATTCAATATTTTTCAAAGTTTTGGGAGATGGGGTCTTTATTGAATACCATTAGGTTCTTTATAATGTAACCTATTTACATTCATAGTGGTCAACCATTTTGAGGTTTCCTAGTTATTTTACCAGCATCTTCGGAAATGACATTTTCAAATTTTCGAGCTTCTTTGTTCGGAAAGAAATTCTCCCAAACTTTGTTTAGAGGGGTATGATTGATGCCAATCACAAAATTGGTGTCGTCTTAATGGTTTACGAGAAGCAGAGCTCCAACTAATCGAGATAACTGTAGTAGGTCAATGTTTAAAATTCTGCTGCTTTGAACCCGAGGGTTATCCAATTTCCTGCGCGATAATCTTGTTTATTTTTCAATTTTCAATGAAACTTCCGCGGTGATCTGGCCAATGATCAACATCATTTCAGATTTCCGTGTGGAGGGTAACTTGGTAGGATGGGGCTGAAAGCCTGCCGTTGGTTCAGTGCTCCAGAATTTGCTTCACCTTCGCTACGGGGTACATTTGCAGGTGCTAAACAACGAATGGTGTTAATCCTACAGTTTTGATTGGAATCGCTATCGTTTGCCGTTTTTTATGTGTTGATAAACGTCTCAGGTTTTGTTGCGGCTTCGCCCACTCTGAGAGAATCCCCCGCGATCGTCCTCGGATAGAATCCCCTTGGTTTCTGGTAGGGGCCGAGAGGATACTAGCATGGGGCTATCGCGGAACGATCGCGAGAATCTGCCAGTCTCAAACCGAGAGCGTACCGCTCTCGTTCATCGATGCTCTATAGCGGAACCGTGAGGAATCGTGCCTGGGCCTATCACGGAACGATCGCGAGATTCTACTAGCTTCAACCTGAGGGCAAGTCGTGTCTGTAAATTGATGTATTCGGGTTGTTACATCGCGGAACCGAGATGAACCGAGCCCGGAACTATCGCGGGACGGTCGCGAGATCCTGCCACCCTCCACCCCTGATCGTACCGCATTCATGCCCTCTCGATGTTTCACCCGAGCGAGTGTTGCCTATCAGGTCAGCACGAAGCTATAAGGTATTGCCCTTGCCGTATTCCGTGCTGCTTTACAAATCTGCGTATCATGAGAACGCGGAACCGGGGGGAAACGATCACGGTACCATCGCGGATCGCGAGTGCACCACGGTACTAGAGCGGTAAACCTCTCAACGATCGCGGTACCATCACGGTACGAGAACGAGAATGTCAACGGATGAGTCAATTGGGTAACTATCGCGGAACGAACGCGGATCGCGGGACTAGGGGGAGACGAACACGGTACTATCGCGGATCACGGGAGCATCACGGTACTAGCGCGAAAGATTCTCTCAGAGCAGGTGGTCATTTAGGTGGGGCTGGGGTATTGATCACAAATCTGACTCCCATTTCCGAAATTCTCATGGAACCTTCGTCGGTTACAACAGGCAACTTTTCAGGCCAAAGTCTCTGAGTCCGTCAAAAATTCGCTATAAGGTTCATTAGAACATCATGTATCCGAAGTCCGTCCATTTCTCGAAATTCTAATATTTTCGGTTGGTTTCGCACGGTATAGCACTAACCATCTGCTGCCACCTACAGAAAATTCCAGAAGTCAAGAGAAAAACGTTGAATTCGTGGCTAACACGCCCGAAAATTTGCGAGAAGTCGTGTTTCAAAGCACCTTGCGCGTGTGAAGTTTAAATAACTTCCCAATTTGAAACTCACCACGTCCGTAAGAAAGTGAATGATTGTGGCTCCATCATGGCCTTTCTCCCATTGTACCCGAGGGTGGAGTGAAAAAGAAAAAGTGGATGTGTACCATGTAAGATAGCCTGCTCCAATCGAAACGGTTCCCAGCGGACCGAGTGTCCACACATGTCACCCACGGAAATGATTAGCCGTGGAGCGCACCGGTCGGCTGTGGCAATTCGCCGTGGAGCAGGCGGTTTCTTAAGTGTTAACTATAAAAATTTACGAAGTGAGGACGTCCCCCCCTTTCCGGTCGCCGCCATCACTTTCCCAGGGGGGGGGCTGAGCAAATGGCTGGACTTGGGTGGGGGGCAGGGACGAGCGGAAATCCGATTTTCGATTTCCGTATTTAGATTTCCCATGGTTTTTGACCTTCCGATTTCCAAATTCCGATTTCCGAAAAAAGCCTAAAATTGCGGGGAAAATCGAAAATATAGGAGTTAAGATTTTTGAACCCTTTCTCTTGCCAAATTCTTAGGGATATCTGGGGCGCTGAACTCGAATTTGAGGTCCGTCTTCACTTTTCAGAAAGCTAGGGTTGAGTGCATCTACAGGAAAATTATTCAATAACTATTCTACTATCTACATATATTTGCCTAACTCTGTGTGTGTGTCTGTGTGTGCTTGTGAGAATGAACGGAAATTTGGTCGTTTTTTTCAGAAATGAAGCGATTCGGTTGGTTGTTATTATGGTGTGCTGGCGTGCACTGATAACACGATATAATCAGTTCCCTTTATAAAAGCTTGCTAAAGGGGTTCATGAACGGTTGCATGTGAGATTTAAAGGCAGTGTTCACGATAATCTTCGATTTTGAGACTAATCGCTAAATCGATTGTTTGGCCCCCGAGTAGAACAGAAAAAACGAATAAACCGAGAAAAACGCACTGTAAGGGCACGAAATTCTCTACTCTCACCCCACTTCTTTACTCTCATTGTAACTGTTTGTTGCGACAATGATATCTTTTGTGGACCCGTCTTTTGCAATTCTCTATTCTGTGTTGTTCCGTTCTTTCCTTAGGACCCTAAACTAATCTGTTTGGCCCAAAATATTCTTTCATTTTTGTGTAGCCCCCTTTTTCACCGGTGACAACCATCGTGAACATGTTCATCCAGTCGGACAACTAGTCCAGGCCAGAGAATAATATCTCTGAAATAAGACGTTTTAGTGCGTTTCTCGCCGTTTCTTCGTAATTTGGGTAGCACATGGTAGCCAACGCACTGTTTTGAGTGGAAAACTCGGGAACGAAAACCATCGTAAACACTGCCTTTAAGGTCCGCTGTGAGTTTTCCGAGGGAAGGGTGCGGGACTCCACAGGTCAGGGATTTCTGACAGAGTTACATGCGAATTAAGGGCTCTAGAAATGTTGTCGGCAACCTGTCTTTACAACTTAAAGTTACATTTGACCTTAAACATTGGATATATGTTCCACGGTGCGAGTTGAGTTACACGTGACATAAAGCACTGGCGTGTAACTTAAATGTATTATTTTGTCGTACATGTAAGCTATCTCATCGGCGTGCCGTTTCCTTGGGAGTTATACGATGTACTCTGGAGGCATGACTCAAATGTAGGAGCGTCGTGCATTCAGTTACCCGAGAGTTGAGGTACTTGTCCCCGCACAACGGCTGGAGGACCCGCCTGACAGACAGCTGTCGGCCCAGTCGTGCTCGCCGAGCAGGTTAAGTCGTGTAACGGTGTGCTGGCCTCGTCGCTTGTCAATGTGCCGTCCACGTCTCGTGTACGTGTCAAGTAACATGTACCAACAGTGCAAGTCACTCGCAATGTTGTGTATTTATTATTAGTGCATATTACTTCGATCAAAAATCTCGTCAAATTACTTGTAACATTGCTTCAAGTTACTTGTGAACTCAAAGTGAGTTGCGTGAGGCCATCATGCAACTTGCGTTGAAGTCTAAGGTAACCTGCTCATGCTCAGAAATTTCTGAGGGGCAGTGCGTCAAGCGCCAAAACAGTGCGCTGGGCTTCACTTGGGGTGCGTCAACCGCTGGAAAAAGTGTGCTGGACCCTACTGGGAGTGCGCCAAGCGCTGTAGGAACTGTCTGTGTTGCATTCAACTTGGAGTGCGTCGAGCTCCGGGGGGACTGTGTTGGGCACAACTTGAAGGGCAACAAGCACCGGCGAAAACGTGTAGCACCCCAACTAGGAGTGCGTGAAGCGCCGAGAAAAGTGTGTTGCACTCAACTATGAGTGCGCCAAGTACCGAGAAGAAAAGTTTGCGGGACTCTACTGGGAGTGTGCCGATCGCCGGGGAAACTGTGTTGGACCGCCTTGAAGTGCTGCAGTCGCCTGGAAAAGTGTGTGGAACCTAACTGATTCTGCAATGACTCTAAGCGTCACGATACAAGCCTACATGTACTCGTGGGTGTACACCTTGTTCAATAAAGTAGGATAAGCTCAAGTTTTTTGGCAGCATTAATCACCGGTGGAGTTAAAAATATTTCGGATCATTTCCGATTCCCGAATTCCGACTTTCGATGGTTTTTGGCGTTCCGATTTCCGAATTCCGATTTCTAAATTTGAGAAAGTCGTTCCGATTTCCGATTTCCGCAATCCAGAAAAAATTTCCGCTCATCCCTGGTGGGGGGTTCTGACCAATGTTGGGTTGTATCGCACCTCGCGCCGTAGCCTGCTCCTCATTACCAGCGCATCATGTTTGGCGTTAGAGCATCAATACCTCCTACGCGCGTGACGCGCTTACGAAGATTATGAGTTCCAGCTATAAACACAGCATCAACAACGAGGAAAAGTAAAATAATCCCTACAAATGCTTCCGTGGCAAAGTATCATTCAAGATTCAAAAAATTGGCCTTAGGTACAAGCGGACTATGGATACAGAACTCAATCTCACGACCGTGGCTCCGTAACTCCCCGGCTTACGCGATGAAATTGGAATACTTAAATTTTATTTTAGTAACTTTTCTACCAACTTGAATTTAGAGTCGTGTCGCAGTCAGCGCCTTGTGCAATTTTCATTCAGATGTTCCTATAAAATTTACAGAGACCTCCTAAGCCCCTTATGATCGAAATGTTCTTTACAAGACGTCCCAAGCAATTGGATATGTCGTATGTGCCGTGCTTCGACCGTTTTGAGAACATAAAGGCTTGTTTCTGGCACGATCTCACGCTGTAATACGGGTCGGAATAACAGCATATGTTTCAACTTCTTTATTATTTGCATGTCGATCCGATCGACTGCCGGAGAAATCTCACTGCCTTCTGTTACACCAATGTGTAGTAGTCAGCTCTGAGCTGTATAGTCTTCGTATGTTCAAGATCATTGATTGGAATGAATTTTTATACATTTCGTTGGCTTTCACATGGTGTCCCAAACTTGCGGCTCAGTGACTTCTTTCATTGCGACCACTGCCTTCGAGTGGAGTGTAAAAGTTGGAAAACGTCTCCGATTTTTTGCATGAAATTGAAAGGTGCAGGGCTCATGGCAGCAGCAATGCAGAAAAATCAGCTAAAAAAACACCAAATAGCCATACACGGCCCTGAACTTCTGTATAAAGCGCGATCCTCGGCCGCTCCCCTCAACGGCCTCGGATAGACACGAGCAGCCTAAAAATCGACACTAAAAAGAAAACAACGTGTAGGACTATTTGGGACCCTTTCTAGCCGTTACTTCGACATTGCTGTTTTCATAGATTCGGAACTTTCGAAATTCGATTTGAGAGGTTCCGGCCTATCAAGGCAGGGTCCGGGTGGAATTTCGATTTCTAGACTTCTTGTTGAATCGGTGCGTATGCTACAGGTAGTCTCGAAGAAAAAGGCAAAAACTGCGGAAAAATGGTTTTCTTTAAGCTAGCATTTCCGTAAACCACTGTGTCAGAAAAGTGTGTACATGGTCCATGATTTAGCCGTCGTCCACGCATTATCCAGATCTGCCGCGTAAATATCGGTCATTCTGGCCATGATTATCATGCTGTGAATACCGGTATTTCCCTCTCCAGAAGTAAGTACTTATAATTTGGCTACGACGCGAGGTGTGATACAACCCAACATTGGTCCGACCCCCCACCCAGGTCGAGCGATTTGCTCAGCCCCCACCCCTGAGAAAACGTGATGGCGACGACCGGGGGAGGGGTCCTCAGTTCGCGCAAATTTCTGAAGTGAACAAATTTTTGGATCAAGACGACATTGATGCATCCATTGTATCAATTAATCCTAATAATGCTATAGATAGATGTTTTCCATGAAAGCAGACAAAAACAACTCTCCTGCAACAATGAAACCAAATGTTTGTTTAATGGCTAAACATCCATTAGTGCCCTGAGTGCATATAGATGCGGTTTCGAGCGTGGAGACCACATTAAGTCATTGGCTGTTCAGATATAAAAACGCACCCAAAGTTTCATGGACGAAGCTTTAAGCCGCACAGCGTTACATAGGATGGGCGGAGCCGGTTTTCATGTCCTGAGGGCACATAGGCGCGGTTTCTGGCATGAAGACCACATTTGGCATTTGGCTGTTTAGATGTAAAACGCACCCAAAATTTCATCGATGCAGCTTCAAGCCCAAGAGCGCTACATAAGGTGGGTGAAGCTTGTTTTCATGCCTTGAGGGCACATAGGTGCGGTTTCAGGCATGAAAACCACATTTAGTAGTTCATCATCCGCATGTGAAAACTCACCCAAAACTTTATGAACGCAGCTTTAAGGCGAACGGCGCTACATTGGGTGGGGTTCATGAAAAATTCGATAGCTGTGAAATATTTACAAGTATTCAACGAAATTTGAATTAGGAAGTTTCGCGTTGCTACAACGTGCGAAAAACCTAGCCACGGACCCAAGTAATTGATTTAATTCTTTTAACCGGTTAGAAACGATTTTTGAAGACCCATTTTTAGGTGTGATACAATCGATTCCTCGCCTACTGTCTCGCCGTTGACCTGTCGGAGGCGCAGCGGAAACTGACGTGTTTGGCCAATGGAGAAAAGAGCCCGTCCCTCTATTCATCCTCTTCCCCCGAACTGAAAAATAACGGAGTAGGTAAAAAAGAGCACATCCTAGTGTTAAACTCCAGGAAGTACGGTAAGTGAAGAGAACAGCATTTTTCAAATTCCATAATGGAGGAAGAAGAGCACTTTCGAAAACTGTGCGCGCTCATACTGATTCTCACCGTACCCCTAATCATTTTTATGCGAATACAGGCTTGATCTGCTTATTCACACTTTGATCTCCGTTCTGATCTCCTCTCCACACCTCATTCTCTTCCCAAAATAATTTTTTCTTCGAAAATTGTGAGGTTTCTTCAGTCATTCCTTTCCGGTCGGGGATGGGGAGCATGGATGAGCGGAGTTCCGACTTCCGAATTCCGATGGTTTTTGGCCTTCCGATTTCCGAATTTCGATTTTCGAAAAAAAAAAGCCTAAAAATGCGGAAAAAATCGGAAATATGGGAGTTTAGATTTTTGAACCCTTTTCCTTGCCAAATTCTTAGGGATATCTGGGGCGCTGAATTCGAATTCGAGGTCCGTCTTCACTTTTCAGAAAGCTAGGGTTGAGTGCATCTACAGGAAAATTATTCAATGACTATCCTACTATCTACATATATTTGCCTAACTTTGTGTGCATGTCTGTGTGTGCTTGTGAGAATAAACGGAAATTTGGTCGTTTTTTTTTCAAAAATGAAGCGATTCGGTTTGTTGTTATAACGGTGTGCTGGCGTGCACTGATAACACAATATAATCAGTTCCCTTTATAAAAGCTTGCTAAAGGGGTTCATGAACGGTTGCATGTGAGATTTAAGGTCCGCTGTGAGTTTTCCGAGGGAAGGGTGCGGGACTCCACAGGTCAGGGATTTCTGACAGAGTTACATGCGAATTAAGGGCTCTAGAAATGTTGTCGGCAACCTGTCTTTACAACTTAAAGTTACATTTGACCTTAAACATTGGATATATGTTCCACGGTGCGAGTTGAGTTACACGTGACATAAAGCATTGGCGTGTAACTTAAATGTATTATTTTGTCGTACATGTAAGCTATCTAATCGGCGTGCCGTTTCCTTGGGAGGTATACGATGTACTCTGGAGGCATGACTCAAATGTAGGCAGCGTCGTCCATTCAGTTACCCGAGAGTTGAGGTACTTGTCCCCGCACAACGGCTGGAGGACCCGCCTGACAGACAGCTGTCGGCCCAGTCGTGCTCGCCGAGTAGGTCGTGTCGTGTAAGGGGCCGAATAGAGTCTCGCCGCGCAACGGCGCGGCAGCATTGTGTGCAGCCGTATCGATCACGCGGCGCCGCGAGGCGGCGCGGCGGGTCGATTAGACTGGGTCAAGGCAGAATTTGGCAGCGGCTGCCGCCGGCGGCTGCCGCATGGCCAGGCGGCGCCGCTTTGCAACCTCGAGCGGTGCGGCGAAGTGGCGCGGCGACAGCAGATGGTCGAGCCCGCTTCCCATGATTAAATGATCACTTATGTATGATTATGAGGTGAATGTCTGTCTTATTTTGTACCTAAATCGAGGTCACTTTTAGTCATGGGGCTTTGAGCTCGTGAAACTTGGTTTTTGAAGTGTTTTAAAGAGTTCGACACCAATTCAAATGCTAGCTTTTTACCAAACTTTGAATCCTAAATTTCCCACGTAAATTCTCAGCTAAAAGCCGATCTTCCGTGAACAACTAGTTTTCGAAAAGGTAGAGTTGACACGATAAGTAATAGTGAGTACAAGGTTAATTCATTTATTCGATTCATTTATTAATTCATTCGAAAACTAGACGCTAGTTTTCGAATGAATTAATAATTCCATTACCATGTTTTAAGAATACGCAGACTGAATTTAAAATTCGGATGATCATTTTTGCAAGAAAAATCTCGGGTTAATGGGTTTTTGTTTGAAGAAAGCTTTTTTTAAATAAATCGTTGAATGAAGAAATGTATTCGAATGAGAGATTTTCTTCAAATTTTCGATTGAATGAACTTCGTCAAAATTATTTCGAATGAATGGAAGTTGTCGAAAACTTGTCCTCTATTCTACTCGAATGATCGGGAAATCCGTCCGTATATTTAAATAAAAATTGGAATTTCGGATTTATTACGAGATATTGCTCGAGTGTTTTCCAAATTTTTCAGTGGCAAAGAGTATTCGAATATCGTGACCCAAACTTGTTCGAATATTCGGAGATCTCCATATTTCAGTTTTCAAAAAAGCGAATATTAGAAGAACCGGGTAATGTGAAATCTAGAATGAATCGAATATACGAGACACCGATTAATGCTGAATTCCAAAACAATCGATCACTAGATAGAACAAATAATTTATTCCCCCAGGATGAACCGAAGGCCAGAGGAAATTACGAATCCTGATTCATGGACGATTCGAAATGAAAATAATTTGCGTTTGAGGTTCTTGAATAAATCGAATATTTCAATAGTTCAAATATTCTTTGAATAACTTTTCGATTCGGTCCCAAGTCAAGTTAAAACCTTAAGCAAAATGACTCGAAAAAATTAATACAAAAAAAGTGAAGGGTGCGACTCGATCACGGAATCTATTTTCAGGGGAGAATTCTCCAGTTTCTAAGTAGCTATGGTCGCCAACTGTTCCTTGTTAAAAACTAATATTATATTGCCGTATTATGTGAAACTGTAGACAGGGCTCAAACCGCAGTGAAATTAAATCTTCCTTCAACTTTGCCAATCTGAATACTTCTATAAGCTAATTCGATATTTAGATGTCAGGTGCATAGCTCTGTACGTAGTACGCAAAAGCGCGTCGCCGCTCCAGTTTGCCGCGACCCGTTCATAGCATTTGGAGATCGGCTGCGGCGCGAAATATTGTGCGGCGCGGTACGCCGCGCCGCCCCTACCTCCGCCGCTCATTTCAGCGGCGGGACTCTATTCGACCCCTAACGGTGTGCTGGTCTCGTCGCTTGTCAATGTGCCGTCCACGTCTCGTGTACGTGTCAGGTAACATGTACCAACAGTGCAAGTTACTCGCAATGTTGTGTATTTATTATTAGTGCATGTTACTTCGACCGAAAATCTCGTCAAATTACTTGTAACATTGCTTCAAGTTACTTGTGAACTCAAAGTGAGTTGCGTAAGGCCATCATGCAACTTGCGTTGAAGTCTAAGGTATTTCGCTCATGCTCGGAAATTTCTGAGGGGAAGTGCGTGAAGCGCCAAAACAGTGCGAAAAAAAGAAAGAGAAAGAAAAGAAACCCAACTAGGAGTGCGTGAAGCGCCGAGAAAAGTGTGTTGCACTCAACTAGGAGTGCGCCAAGTACCGAGAAGAAAAGTTTGCGGGACTCTACTGGGAGTGTGCCGATCGCCGGGGAAACTGTGTTGGACGGCCTTGAAGTGCTGCAGGCGCCTGGAAAAGTGTGTGGGACCTAACTGATTCTGCGATGACTCTAAGCGTCATGATACAAGCCTACAAGTACTTTTGGGTGTACACCATGTTCAATAAAGTAGGATAAGCCCAAGTTTTTTGGCCGCATTAATCACCAGGGGAGTTAAAAATTTTGCGGATCATTTCCGACTCCCGATGGTTTTTGGCGTTCCGATTTCCGAATTCCGAATTTGAGAAGGTCGTTCCGATTTCCGATTTCCGCAATCCAGAAAAAAATTTCCGCTCATCTCTGATGGGGAGGCTACGCCTTGACTTCATTGAACATTTTGATCTGAGCATCAATCAGGAACGTCCCGTCCCCCAACAAAGGGAACACTGTTGTTCTTTCACAGAAATCTGAATAATGGCTACATGAAGCGTCATCTACTGCTGTGACTGTGTTTGGACCGCTCATGGGAACTGGTGGTCATGTACTTTTATTCTACACGGAATATCAAGGTATAGCTATTTTTCGAGTCCCTATGAATGACAATACACTTGGAAGTCAGGACGGAAAACAACTGATGTGGAACTAAGGGCAGCAGTACTGGAAGAGGAAGTTTAGAGACACGGAAATGGATTCCAAAAGCATCGCATGCATGTGTCTAAAATGCTCCAGAAATCTAGGCCAGTTTCTGTTTGATTGTTTACAGTTTTGGCAATTTAGTTGCGAATGTATGTATTACAGAATCTTTTGGAGCTCTAGGCCTTCCCATCCCCGATTCTAGCAGGCAACCTATTAGAGGTGTTCCAGCCTACGAGGAATCGCATTTTCAACAATTGATGGGACGACGAGCGAATAACTGCTTGTCCCATAAAGTCGAGCAATGTGTTCATCTCCCTCATTATCAAAACTGGGGTGCCAGGTTGATCCTATCCTATGAGGATCCATCTGAAGCATATCGCCTAGGAAGACAAGTGATTCTAGGAACAGAGGTAAGGACTCTTTTTCTAATGTTGATTGTAGCACTCATTATTTTAGCAGCTGTCATGACTGAGTCTTAAACATTTTTCCAGGAAGGATGCCCCTCGCCTTTGAACATTGAGAGATATCAAGACAATGGCAACAATTTCGCAATAGCCTTGACTTAATCCTCTTGCTGGCAGGGATTCCCCGTCCACTATCTCGCCGTTGACCTGACAAAGGCGCAGCGGAAACTGACGTGATTGGTCAATGGAGAAAAGAGCCCGTCCCTCTATTCGTACTCTTCCCTCTAACTGAAAATTTGCGGAGGAGGTTAGAAAAAAGCACATCCTGGTGTTAAACTCCGGGAAGCACCTTACGTGAAGAGAACAATAATTTTGAGAATCCATGCTGGAGGAGGCAGAGCACCTTCAAAAACTGTGCGCGCTGATACTAATTCTCAACGTACCCCTAATAATTTTTATGCGCATACAGGCTTGATCTGCTTATTCACTTTTTGATCTCCGTTCTGCTCTCCTCCCCACACCTCATTTTCTTCTCCGAATGATTTTTTTCTTCAAAAAATAAGAGGTTTCTTCAGTGGCCGTATGCCATTCCTTCCCGGTCGGGGATGGGGAGGCTACACCTTCTATGTACGTCATTGAACAATTTGATCAGGCGATTAATGCATATCGCCTTGGCCAAACGTGCCAGCTGTCACCCTCCATATAGCCCAGATCTTCCCTTCCGACTACTATCGGTTCCGCTCGATGCAGCGCTTCCTGGATTGGAAACAGTTCACTAACGAGGAGAAGTCAAATTGGCCTCAGAAGAGTATGTACTTCGACTCGAAACAGCCAGAGTTCTACGCGTCGGAAATTCATAATCTGCCCAATCGGTGGCGAAGGATCCTCAAATGTGATGGAAATTATTTTGTTGGGTGAGTCTTGTTTGTTTTTGAAATAAATGATTTTTATTCAAGTTGTGAAAACTGTGGGAATTTTGAATCAGCCTAATAGAACACAATGAGCGCAAGAAGAAAGTGCTAACGAAAGTTCTCAATGGAGGTAGAGTTTTATTTTTCAACCAACTTCGTTAGTTTGCAGCACAGGCAACTCCTACCAAGTCATATCAGGCTCTGCTACGAAACGTTGAGATTGTGAACTACAGACAAGTTCCGAAGGCGTGCGATGTTCCTTCTCAGACATTCGCCGTTGTCTACAGGACGTCGATCCACCCAGAACGAGTCACCTCTGGCGAACAGGCAGCTCTACGCGGGGCCCTCTCGGTGTGCTTTTGAGCAGGGGATGGCGGGCTGTTAAGAAGCTCATCGACCAGCAATCCCGCCGAGCGCCACAAATCGATGCAGACCGAGTTTTTGTCCACAGGACGACAAATCGGGAAGTCTACGGCGGTGCAGGTCGATGGGCTGGTCTACAGAACATTTGCGAGGAGCGGAGTTGGTAGAGCCCAACAATCAATGCGTCACGAAGATTGAGCCGTCCGAGTTCTCATTTTTGGTTATGTTAGACTCGCAACTCGTTTTTTTATGATGCTGTAGAATATAGTAATTCTTCTCATTTTCTGATTATGTGAGATCTGTGATTCGTTTCTAATAACGTCATTTCGTGAAAGGGGTATTGGTGTCCTGCTGAGAGGTGGACCTCGCGGAGTTCCTCGTGGTGGACCTGAAGGATTCCGTGGTTCACGGAGCTTTCAGCAACCGCCTTCGTAGTCAGATTTCGGTTTTTTTTTTCGTGCGTTTGTGTGCCATTTGCGTCGTCGTTTTGAGATGTTTGAGAGGAATCTCTGATCATTCGGTGGTGTTTATTTAGTTACCCTGATTCCCATCCATGTTGTCAATACTCGAGGAGAGGTAAATGTAGCTAGAAAAAATGTAGATTTGAAAAAAAAAGCGTAGTTAGCCGATATCACTTCTTCTGGTTAACAAGGGAAGCTATTACAGCGTAGTTCGGAATGAGCGAGATGGAGTAGAGTTCACGCAATCATTTTAGTCTGATGAATGGACAGGGCTGCGACGGTAGATCACCCCGCGCAAATCGAAACCCCATTCTCCAGTGAGGCCGCCAACCCTTCACGGCCAGCCACCTGGTCCATGCGTCAGACTAAAATGAAAACGGAAGCCATACATTGCTGCGTGCTCAAAAAATCGCCGCATCCAATGCGTGCCGAATATGTATCCAACTCGAGTGACCGAACCCATTGAAAGGGTGTATTACAAGGACACATGATCTAAACAACACCACGTGCTGCAAAACTTCACCGGAGGAGCTGTTGCTGCAAAATTTAATCGCAGGAGCACGTGCTGCAAGGTGGTCCAGCGTTATCGTAGCAGCACACCGACATGCAAGTCGGCCAGCTCGCCGAGCGCCATCTGGGGCCGCGAGTGGTTGGACGAGTTCTCCAGCGGCTGGGCGAGCAAAGCACCGCAAACTCGGGCAATTGAACCAGCTAGGCTTCCGCTTTTTACGAGGTATTCGAGTTTCGATTATCATTCGGAAGTCCGTTCTCGAAGTATTCGAATCTTATTTAAAAAGCCAAAAATTCTCGAATTTTGAATGATTCGAAATTCTAAAAATCATTCGAATAATTTTCGCAGACAACAATTCGGTCCGAAGTATACCAATAGACAACGTGGGAAATATTGGAACACGAAGAAAAATTATAGTTTTGATGGTCCACCTACCGTTTTGGGATAGAAACTTTTTATGATCTGCGATTAGGCCAGAGTCACTCAAAGCTTCAGCTACTAGTAGCGAGTATAATCGAATCGAATGATTCGAATATTCATTCAACTGGAAAATTCGACTTCGAAAAGTCGAATATTAGAACGGTACCAATTTCCGAATGATTCGAAAACCGAATATCTAAAAGGTCGAATATTTGAAGAGTTCAAGTTTTCGAATTAATCGAAAAACTCAAATTTCGAATTCTTCGAAAAGTCGAGTATTCGAAGAAAAATTGAAAATTTAAAAGCATAGTAGCGAGGGTATCTTCGAAAGATACTCCTTTTGCTCATTCAGGACTACGCTAAAATCGCTTTCCCAACAAGTATATAACAACTGTGACTAAGCAGTAGAGTGTTGTCCGCATAAGGACGTTATTTTTAACGTAATGTAACGTCGGCATCGATCCTAATGAGACTTTGCGTTTACTATTGAGGGTTTGTGCAAACTCGGGGCCATATGCTATAACGTAGGTGCACCGAATTTGCGCCAACCTTCAAAGTGGAACGCAAAGTGTCATTAGGATCCACGCCGATGTTAGTTTTCCCAAGAACATTCAGTTGAGATTGTCCAATTACTCTGTTTAGATTAGAACCAAAATAGAGAAAATCGAGCCTCGTTATCATGTTTCTTGAGGAGATGAACCCCTTTCGATTGGTGACGTCCTAAGGCGACTGAAGCTTCACTGGGATGGTAATATCAGGTCTACGGAATGTTGATAGGATGTGAACGCGGAATCGGGGATGGAGACCCTACTCCGATGGGAGGTCTACAGCAAAAGCGTTTCCTCGAGTAGGTTGTCTACGGCACCATGGATGAGGGCGACGGGCAGTTCTCGAGGGCAATACATGCCCTTTTCGGATGTCTACGGGGCCCGTAGCAAACCCCCCGCCTCCACCACCATAGCTTCGTTGGGTGGAGCCATGTACTCCGCCAACCCTCACCCCTGGGCTGGTGAAATGGGGAACCTTTACCATTGGGAGAACCGGTGACAAGCGGTGAAACGCCCCGAAAAAGATTGAAAGTGACCTAACACTCATGTAAGTCATTTTCAAGATTGGGTGGGTGACACTGCCGGTTTTTCGGCCATAACTTTTTTACCCTTGAGGATAGCCCTTTGGTGAAGGTTGCTATCGGATTTTCGATGGAAGTCTGCGACGACTGGTGTTTCCAGCTTAGAAAAATATTTTCATCATCCTTCAGCCTAATTCATTTCACTGAACACCGGTTTTTTGCCTATAACTCTTCAACCGTTGGAGATAGGGTTTTTTTGACGGTTTTTGAAATCTACGTAAAATTCTGCGTCGAATGACATGTCGGGTTCCTAACCTTTCTTGCTCCATAAGCCAGCCAGGTCGGTGGAGCCGAGCTTCATAGCTATCTCCATAGGGTGCTCTCGCCTCTATGGTGCAAGTAGGAGACGCAGAGTTGTCCTGGAGCCTACAACGGGGCTCGGCTCCACCGACCCGGCTAGCTTATGAAGCAAGCAAAGTTAGGAACCCGATAGATCATTTGATGCATAATTTTACGTAGATTTTAAAAACAATTTTCACAAGAACCCTATCTTCAATGGTTAAAGAGTTATAGGCGAAAAACCGGTGTTTCGTAGAATAAATAAGGCTGAAGGATAGAGAAAATGTTTTTTAAATGTGAAACACCAGTCGACACAGAATTCCATCGAGATTTCGAAAACAACCTTCTTCAGGCGCAAAAATGTTATGGACGGAAACCGATAATTTCAGGCGAAAAAAATGCACTTTATAAACTGAAATCGGTTGGTAAGAGGGGAACGTATTTTTCTAAACTGAAAACGCTATTCGATGCAGAATTTCATGGGGAATCCGAAAACAGCCTTCACTAAAGGGCTATCCTCTTGGGTAAAAAAGTTATGGACGAAAAACTGATTGCTTTTGGTGATAGAAACGTTACTTCATAAATTGAAATCGGCTGAGACACTGGAAACGTATTTTTCTCAACATAAAAACATTATTCGACGCAAAATCAAATGGAGACTTTGGAAGCAGCTTCGTTCAAAGATTCGTCTTGAAAAGCAACAGTTTTATGAGCAAAGAACGGTTAGTTTTTAAAAAATCGCTTGGAAAAATTTTCCGAAAATTTTTTTGAAATTTTCCATAACCTAGGCGATATGAAATTTTCCATGCAGATCATTTCGTTACACAATAGTGAATTTCAAAAGAAGGTCATCTAACGAAAAAAATGTTTCAATATCAATGATTAAAAAGAAAAATATACTCAGTGCAAGAAAAAGAGGATTGAGAAAATGTCAAATTTTGAAGTCGCAAGTCTACAGGGAACCTTCACCTTTCCCTATTCAGGTATCCTAAACAACCTTCACCTCTCGGACCGCTGCCTCCACCCCAACGAACCTATAGACACCACGTACTCAGAAATTTGTGGGGAACTTCCCGAGGACAATAGACCTGATTTGGTTGTTATCACTCGGTCGAGGGGAGAGGAGCGAGACGTCCCCCCGGAGGGGGGGACGTCTCGCTCCTCCCCCCTCGACCGAGTGATAACAACGGTTCTTCCCATGGCCTCCACCCGAACATGATGAACGCGAAAACCAACCCGCAGTGTATACGATGATGCAAACGGGCTAGTCGCGAGGTGGTCTCTCACCTCGCAAGTTGAGGGAGCAGACTTATCACTCAAGGACGGTGTAAGGTATCTCTGTCCAGATTATCTGGGTAGATACCAAGCTTCTCGGCATCCTTTCGTCAAAGGTAAAAATTTTCGGACTGATCGCAGTTTTTCAGGAACAGGAGACTGTCGAAAACAGCGAGTTCTAGCAAGCTGAATTTTGATCAATCAGTGAACAATGGGAAGATCAGCAGTTAGAAGGTCGCGGGAAGACCTGCAGTCGGAAGAACAGGAGAACTCCTGCTGTGGGAACTTCTCCCATTAGTCTGCCCTTCGCCTCCCCCGATTCGGGGGAAGTTCCCCAGTTGTTTCGAGGGAAGTTCTGCTGTCGTTCTCGGGAACTTCCCCACGAATATCTGAGTAAAGATGGCAACCGACCTGGGGTGCGTTCCAAGAAGGTTCCCACAACGCTCTGGGAGGAAAAGCAACCTCACCATGGACAAGTCTGCTTTCCATGGATGCAAATTATAACTGAAAATTGCGCCCACGTGGCCGTGGCTACGATTCCATGGACGCGTTTTGCCATGGGAACGTTCTTGGAACGCACCCCTGAGGTACATCGTGCTCAGATGCCACCTATTGTCGCCAACCCGGAGCGACCCTTATCTACAGGATAATTCTGTTTGCAAAAATCAGCCATATGACGGAGTCGAATCACGCATGCTGGTCGCATCGACAGCGCGCACAGGAACTGAACCGTGCGACCATGTTGCAGGCGCCTTTCTCCGTATTAACAAGGGTGTTAGATCAACAAAACAGTCAACAGAAATTTAATCCATCGTAGTCGTTCCAATCTTATTCTGCTAAGTTCATTACAAACTATGCACGGCTATTTCTGCCTATCCATTTTCAGTAGTTGCACAAGAACAAATTTTCGGATTTGCAAAGAGGTTCATGGTTTTTGTTTTTTTTTTGAAAAAAGTCCGCAGATTATTTGAAACATAATCGGAGTGATACTTGACGTTGAAAATGATCAACTTTCTTCCGTGCTATACTTGCCTTCTCTGAAACTAAGCAGGCGATGCTCTTGTTCCAGATTTATACCTAGTGTTACAGGGTTTATGATTTTTCCTTTGAGAACCATGTTTGTACATGATCAGGCTACCATTCGCTTAAGAAAGATCGAACTAAAAAGGAGGCTAAGAGTAGCATACCTTGATGTTTTTGAATATTCCATACTTTCGAGTGCAATGCCTTTTTCAAATGCGGAGAAACCGCTCACAAATTATCACGAGAATTTTGACTGCACCCAACAATTTTGATAAAAATTCAGGTATTGAAAACCTGTGGTGTGGGCCTGTTTGTGATTGTTGCTAGGGCGAAGAAATGAAAACAAATCTTCCATGTGTATCGGAATTTCTCAGGCTTCTGAAATTTTTTTTTTTTGCGAAACGATCGCACAGATTTTTATCTGATAAAAGCTCATCTTCATTAATCCATGGTGCTTTTTTATCTCAAGAGTATTCATCATCACCTTTGAATCTGCCGCTATGCTTGACAGGCGCTTTCTCGTTTCCTTGCCGTTCAGGATATTTTCTTCGCCTTTTTCATACCATACGATATGTTAGTATTTGAATGTGAGGTTTTTTGGAGGGGGGAGTTTATAGAGTGTGCATTTCCGACAGCTTCTGTGCTGAAAAAAGGTGTTGTACTGCAACACCGTTTTAATCGAAACGAACAGAGCCAGTTAGAGATATGATTAACTGAAGCACGATCTCAAACTTCTCATCGTGAAGAATCTGTAAAAATATATCGTAGCTAGCAAAATTAGTGAACCATGAAACCATACGAAAAATTCGCTAAGCACTCTGAAGATAAAAATTTGTCGAATCCAACATCACATTATTTAAGTTTATTCGCGAAGGAAACTCTCGGAACGGAACATACAATATAGACATTTTACGTTTATGAAAAAAGTAGCCAACCTGAGGGGTCAGAAACAAAAATAATAATAGGAAACAAACAGCGCCCGCGAAAAATCAACAGCTGATGAGGAGCGATTGATTATGAAAAAAGGCCAACATCATTGCAGCAATAATCAGTTCATTGAAGCGTTTTTCGTTGTTGTAGGCTTATAAAGACTTTTTCTTCAAGATTTATCACATGTTAGGGGAGACTATCATTTGAATGCCCAATTCACAGCCACTACATAGAATTTTCGCATGATTAGCCCAAAACTCAGAATTTTACTTGAACCTCAACGGAGATGGTCAAACGTCGCCAGCAAGATCAAGGGATCGTGTTCTCCTCCCAGCGCCGCCACCATCTCGGTCATGCACGACCCATGACTTGGCTCCCTCCCTAAGCGCCTCTGCAATATGCGCGCTATTTCCACTTTCCACTCGCAGCTCGTGGCTCCCTTTCAGACCTCAGGTCCATGGCTGCATGCCGAGGTAGGTGACATTCGGCTGCGAGCGAAGTCACCACCTCAGCACGCACACGTGCATTAGGATAGGGCGGCCACCACCCCTTTGTGAGCCACCACCTCGCGCCGGGAAGGCAGCTATGAGCTTCCACCACTTGGTGGGATTGCTACGGGCCCTGTAGATAACGGCGAACGTCTGAATAGTTGTCTAGAGATCCATTTCACTCGTTGTTCTCATTGCGAAAGGATTCTTCGTTTCTAGCCTTTCTGCTAAAATTATGATGTCTGTATGTGGAACAGCTAATATGTATGTACAGCTATAAAATTGCTAGTTTTTCTTGCAGTAGAGAGTTACTTGAAGAGATCAAACAAACGACCGAGACACATCATTCCTCAATGAAAAAAGCTATATCACGCTAAATTTATGCTCATCAAGACATTGAATGATGAGTGAGAGACTTTTGCAAAAAAACAAAGTTATCGGCACCGAGGAGAATCCAAACTCCTTGCTTTATTTTTCACCAACAGCGCTCACTTCTACTGCGCCAACTGGGCGTGTTGCCTGCGAAATCGAAAGGCCGAATCTGAGCACGTTCTTTCCATCATCGCAATATATTTTCGAATACAATCACAGCGTAGGACGATTTGCGGGCAATTGATGATGGATTAATAGTGAAAATGATGAAAAAGGCGTTAGACTGTTGCCGCCATGACGGAGTTGGCGTCAGGTCACTCATACTCTAACGCCACGCCCAAGCGTGACGCGAGCGCGCCGCCGCTAGCGTTAAAGGCACAGTCCAACCTCAAAACCGATTCTTCGTTTTTCTGCTTATCTTGAAGAAAATTTCACGCTGATCACAACGCTATCTCCAGAATTGCTCAGAACTCATCACGAACGGAGTTATGGCAATAAAAAATGTCAT
This sequence comes from Aplectana chamaeleonis, assembly GCA_029168955.1. Lineage (NCBI taxonomy): Eukaryota > Metazoa > Nematoda > Chromadorea > Rhabditida > Cosmocercidae > Aplectana > Aplectana chamaeleonis. The sequence continues at coordinate 298,258 of JAPDOI010000363.1, forward strand.
GCAAAACAGCATTGTTTTAGGTCCAAGAGGAAGAATGAGGCGACAGAGATTTGAGAACTTCCAAAGACTTTCATACAAAGGAATCCAACATTCCAACAAACAGCTCCACTTAGAGTACGTGGGTGCAGTGAAAGTTCAGCACTTCAAGTACATATGAATCGTTTTTCTGCATTTATTCGTCAATTCAGCTCTACTCGAGGATCAATTAATCGAATTGGCGAGTGGCGGCTGTTTAACAAGCACGCCGACTGCATGAGCGGACACATTCCCATTCGGTAACAGAATCTCTTTCTGCCCGTGGTGCGCGCCTTACAAATGACGATAGAGTTTCCTGTTTCACTGATGTTTCAAATAGCACCATGAAACTCCTTCGCGTTCTTGGCGAAAACGTTCCGTGAAAAGCCCCGAAAAAAGAATTGAATTGACTCACCATCCGTGCGAGTCATTTTCAATATGGTATGGAAGTCATTGTTGGTTTCCGTCCATAACTTTTTTCCCCTAAAGATAGAATGTTGTTCCTGAAGTCCGAAACGTTCCTGAAGTTGGGCTGTGCCTTGAAGGTTTCGTAGAATGTGTCTATTGTTTACATTTATCTAGCCCAATACGTATTCAACCCTATAAGGACAATATGTAGATTTAATTTTTTTTGTAAAGCCGAAAAGAAGTGGGTCCTGCACGAGTTTTACAGCTCCTGCTCAAAGTTTCTAGCTCGCACGATACAGTTACTGCACGACTGACTCTCTGCAGGGTTTCTCAGTAATTGTGAACTCAGGTTAGTATTTTTCGCGAGAATCGCGTTTTTGAGCGACGTATCCCCCATACTGTAGTTATCAATAGTTATCAACGCTGTACAGAGGCCTTTGTACTCCTCACATACACTAAATATCGCAAGCCACCTAGCTTGAATAGTGTATGGGTGTGGCACTGCACTGTGTTGTGAGAAAGAGCGCTCCAATGGGAAGCTGCGACGCGCCACCGACGGAGGCGAGGTATGTTTACGTAACATACGTCGATTAGTGCCAGGCGCATCGGGTAGTGAACGCATCCACGCCGATTGAGTTGCTGGTTGAGGGACCGGCGAAAATCAGCGCTGCTGACCTTGGTGGGAGAGAAAGCATGAATAGGGGAGTGTGCAAGGCCGAACGTGTGCAGGGGAAAGGCAGCACGCGAGTCGGCGAGGCCACAGACGGCCAGCGCGTTGCAGACGGTGTGGTGGGAGCCACGAGGACGCAGACACAGGACGCAGAGCCCCCCTCTTCCATCAAATGGTAATATACAGTAAACCCTGCCTGTCAAACTTCGTTAGTTCATAACGAAACCCCAACAAGGGCTACACCATTTGGTAGCTCTTGACACCAGGATCACGAATATCACCATAGCTTCGCTCAGATATGATTTTGAAGTGAGTTATGAGGAAAAGACGAAAAAGACGCCAAAACCCGACCTCGCGCGCCTTCTGACCAAATCCTACGAGCGGTATTGTACGCGCCCACGCCTCCAGCCGATTTCAGATTGTGAAAAGCTTTTTCATGCCTGGAGCTATAGATTTTTCTTTCATAACTTTTTTAAGCTAAAATATGGACCTTTGGTGATGGTTGTTTTCGGAGTTTCCATTGAATTCTGCTCCGAATGATATCGTGGGTTCCTGTCTTTGCTTGCTTCATAAGCGAGCCAGGTCGGTGGAGCCGAGCTCTATAGTAATGTTCATAGGGTGCTCTCAACTCTATGATGGTTGCTTGAAGCCACCGGCTTTTCTCTCGTAACTTGTGACGGTGAAAATGGATCTTGGGTGAAAGTTGTTTTTCGAAATCTCCATGAGATCGTGCGTAGAATGATACAGTGGATTCAAAACTTTAGTTGCTCCATAAGCCAGCCTGGTCGATGGAGCCGAAGCCCCCTTCCCCCCTAAAGTTCTGCGTCTCTCATTTACATCATAGAGGCGAGAGCACCTTATGAAAGTTGCACCCAATAACAACCTTCGCCGAAGGTCTATCTTTAAGGGTGAAAAAGTGATGGACGAAAGACCGATAGTTCCTTAACATTCGGTTGGAAAAATTGTCCGAAAAAAATCAGACCTCAAGACAGCTCAAAGGAATCTTTTCGTGGCCTCGGCAGATCATTTAATGAAGGAAGTGAATCATAAAGGGCAGTCCCCAAATGAAAAAAAATAATGTTTCAAAATTAATAGTCAAAAATAAAAAAAATATTGCATGCAAAAAACAGTTCTAAGAAACCGTTAATTTTCCAAGTTGCAGATCTAGAGAGAACATTCACTATTTTACAGGTATCTTGAACAATCTTCACCTCTCGGACCACTGTCTCTATCGTAACGAACCTATGATGGAAGGCTGAAGAAAAAAAATCGTGTGCTCTTCGCTTCAGATTTGGCGTTTAATCGGTTTTGATTGCATAGAGAAGAACGTAAGAAGTTGGTATAACCACCCAAAAAACCGTTTTGAATGGTTTACATAGGGTCCAGGAGAATGAAGAAAACCGCTCAATTTTGGTCGAAAATCTGTTCAACTCCATTTTTCGGTGACATTCGCGATCTGGTTTGAACACTTCCCGTTGAGATAGGGAGCTTATTTCCCGGTGGCGTCAGCTAATTGCCGGTGTCAGCTGCAGACGACGCTTGTGTAATATGAAAATTCTTTAAAGTGCATCATTTCACTTACCTGAAGAAGGTGTACTGTGTTTTTCTGGGCCAAACTGCGGTCCGCAATTGCGTCTCGACACGCTTTGCGGCCGCACGCGCCCGAGTCGGTCGAGTTTCCAGCGCCAAAGCCGACTCGATGTGGCTTTTTAATACAGTTTTCTCCAAGTTTTTCGACTCTCCAGTTTCCTAAACACACCTAGAGTCAACGGATCGGCGGCTGCGGCGTTGGAAACTCTTCCGATTCGGAAGCGTGCGGCCGCAAAGCGTGTCGAGACGCAATCGCGGACCGGAATCCAGCTCAGAGAAGCACAGTGTGTTTGAGTTGACACAAGGCCGTTTTTTTCCAAATTAGGATGCTTTTTTGATGATCTGACCGATGAAAGCTCCATGATGTATCTTCTAGGTAAAACCGAGCTCAATAACGTGTACACAAGTATTTTGCCCACCCCGAAAATCACAAAACAGGTTGGGTCAGACGACGTTCCTTGTGACAGGTCGCCAAGAGTACTCTTGCCAGGCAGGATGATGATGATTCGACCACAAAGAACTCGTCTTTTCTTGGCCGTCACCTCAAACTTAATTATCTACCATTAATTATTTAATGAAGCACAAGAAACGAAATCAACCGAATAAATGGAGATCGTTAGAGAAATGATAGACATGAGGAAAAACTGTCCCCGCAGTGAGACAGCAAGGCTTATATGAAGGCAACAATGTTTCTACAGATTGCCGTGGCTACTCAGCAAAAAATATTCTACCCGAAATCCTGGAAATTCGAGAGCTTTACCACTCCTTTCTGGCGGAATTTCTCCCAAAAGGATTCGTATTTTATTCGTAATTTGTTAGAATGTTCTCGTAATCTGCTAGAAATCTTCAGCATTCTGCCAGAATCTATAAACTCTGGTCCCGCCGTAATGACCTGTTGATTTCGATTATCACAGCGCGGAGCGGTGGCCTCTTCGTCGGAACCTCCTTATCACTAGTTATATTTCACCGAGGCCCACCGCTCCGCTGCTGATATTGATCAAAATCAACAGGTCACTACGGCGGGACCAGAGTTTACCTGAACCTCCAGCTCTTAATACGACTTACAAAATCTCAATAGATACAGTCATACTCATGTACAACTGTATGTACAAACCAAATATTCCGGGCTTTAACCTACCTGTCCGTTAAGACGGTACAGGAGCCCACCATATCTGGTCCCAGGCTATTTATCAGTCCATCTCCCAACTTGAGGCAATGAGCCAACTTTTGACATGGGCAAACGGCGCAGCGTATATTCTGTGGGTCAACAAAGTCATTTAACATGGGCGATCAGAGGCCTTGTCCAGCAGCAATGCGCTATCAATGGGGCCGTTTCAGAAACTAAAGTGCCAGAGCACACCTTACTAGTTTATAATTACTAATCGCCGTGAGTCCTATTTTATAATTACTTACTGGTTAGTGGTATAAAGTCATTGTACCTAAACATTCGTTCTGATTTCGTTTTTTTTTTCTTTAAGTTTCAACACGATTTTTCTGATGTGGCAACGTCAGTCCTACACTCTCAAACAGAAATCTCGAAAGTGTCTGCATCACAAACCCTGTCTTGCCTTAACCTCAACAGCAGCGCCCTGATAAAGCTTTTCGAAAATGTATAACATGGGGGAATAACACTGGGATTCCCAATTCTAGAAGATCAATAATCTTTAGGGAATTTTTTCGCACAAAACCGAGACGGGTATTTGCAAAAACAAAAGCAAGTCATTCGATTACCAAAAAATTTCGACTGAAGCTAGTGTTTTCCCAGAAATATTTTCATGAAATTGAGTTTGTTTTTCAGAATTTCTTCCGATTTTTAGCAAATTGATTACTACCGCAGTTTTTGCATTATGGGCAGCATCTAGTTATAAAAATTTGATGTGAGGCATCATGATATATTCTCCTTTTATTAAACTCTGAGTTGGCGATAAAAACTATTTTTGAGCTCTCTCCATAAAAATGGTGGATGGTAATTACAAAAGTAAAATTAAGTGAGATTAAGTGAAAATTTTTAGGAAAAACGCACAAAAACAAGTTAGGACTGTTAGTTCTAGGTGTCCGCACGCCCCCTTTAATTAACGAGATTTTCATGAATGCTTGTTCATCCGTGATTTATTTTGCTCTTACAGTAGTCAGTAGTCTCTTAGAGTGCCCAGCAATTACTTCAGAAGCGAAATGGAAGACGGAAAAACAGGCATTTATAGAAATACCGATAATTGGATGCGGGCGGATACCAAGCAAAAATTTGTTCCTGATCGTTTTTTTTCTCCATTTTTTCCTTTTTTTTACTTTTGTGATGGCTAGATCTAAATTTACTCGAGGACAGCCCAAAAGCCATTTTAATTGCAAACCCTACCTTTGAGTCATTTATCAATCGTCTTTCCAGAAATCGCTTTTCGCCTCTAAAAACTTCGAGAAATAAAAAAAACATAGTACAAACACAATCTGCTCATAAAACCTAAGTCTGAATCAACAAAATCACGGATCCAATCTTGGGATGAAATCATTGAAAACTTGTGAAATGGACAGAAACCTTTCTTTTCGGAAAAATCTAGTTGTAAACTTCGCGGCATTTTATTAAACGCTTTCAATAATGTTTCCTAGAGGCGGGTTGCCTAGACCCACCATGAAAAAAATCATCGATATGAAGCAGTCTTTTATTTTCCCTCGGCCAGCACTCCTTCCTCATCTCTCTTTTCCCGTTCTTGCTTTTCCATCCTCTTTCCTCCTATTTTCATATGTCGGAAGTAATAATTTCGAAAATCGGAAATACTTTCGTTTATCTCCCACTTTTCGGACGAATTTCGTTTCAGGAAAATGCCAGTGACTTAAAAAATTCCTTTTTCAGCTATGATTTTTGAACCCTTCTCAATCCTGTTCTCTCCTCTCATTGCTTTCTCATGTAGTGAGCTTGCGTTTACCTATTCAAAATTGTTGTGTAATATTTGTGTTTTAATGTATGTTTCCTGTGCGAATTGAATTTCTTTTCCATGTTGAAATTATCGCTGCGCCATATCGACAGTTTTTTTTCTATGACGGCTCCACCCCACACGCTCGACACGCGCAACCCCGGATTCGACGCGGCTGCCCGCCGTCTAGAGAGCGACTATAGACGTAGGCGGCCGTGTTGAGCGTTTAGAGCAGATCGAAGGTAACTGGAAATCGGTTTTCTAAGTGTCACCAAACAATTCCCTATTATTTGAAATTATTCTCATGTGATCAAGTCTGCTAGATCAAAATTTTTTCAAAAACGGTATTCGGAAAGTCAACGGCGAAACACCCCAAAACTGACCCTTCGGTGGCTTCTCATCTGCTCCAATTGTGCAGCGCAGCCGCACGCGTCAATTTAACCCGGCTCTGGTCATCCTTCATGCCGGGGAAAGACTGTATGTCACTGGCTTGCATTTGTTAATTTCTAACTGAGTTGTGTTCCGAGGAAGATGAAAACAAGCTCCCGATTATGAAATCAAAAAAATGAATTCGAATTTATGAAAATAGAAATAAAGAAAAAAACAAGTAAAAGTTGCCATCAAAGTTTCCAGATTTTAATTCGTGTGTAACTTCATAACGCTTAGTAGATAAAATTATGATTTAAAATGCTAACCATGAAGTCCTGGACGCCTGTTCTGATATTCTGCACATTTTCGAGAGATCCTCCTCATTTCATGAGAGGTCCTGCACACTTTCTGCGAGCCAATACACACTTCATGTGAGTTTTATGCAGCTCGTTTTAGACGAACTTCAAATTTACGGGAAGTTTAACACTAGTCGCTTGTAAAAATCACTCTACCAGAAATCGTATTTTTTCGGGCGGATTACGTTGAATTTCGAGAAAATTCTGGTACAATTTCTGGTAATTTATTGGAATTCTGGCAGAATTTCTGTCAGAACGCTATCTAGACGTAAGTCTGTGGTAAAAAGCAGCATTTACCACTAGGTAGCGGTAATTCTCCCGTAAATCAGCTGTAAACCGCTAGAAAACTTTCTGCTGAGTACATAACGGACGACTGCCGCGGGCATGGGAACGGAGCCGTTCAGAAGCGATGAAACAAAAACATTTTTTTCTTCAACTACAAATTCATCAGAAAAATCAGCGAAAAAAAAACAAGACATAGTACAAATAGGATGAAGTCACAATTTGCGACATTCCGCCCACAACAAGAAGGTTTATCACTCAAGTTCTTCTTGCGCTCGAGTTTTCTTCTGGGTCTTTTTTGGCATCAGGAAGAGGACATATCGCTCGATGATGCCGTCATCCATCGTCGGGAATGACGTCGTCGAAGATGCTTTCTTGAATGCAATCGTAGTACCAACATGGTCTTTCCTTAAAGACAGTGTTCACGATGAAAAAAGTGTTTGAAATTCCCCTAGGAATGGGTATTGGAGTGATACTCTGTAACGTTAACGTGCCAGGAGGAGCCCCAAAAGAGCCCGAAGTTGCGACTTTGAGCGCAAGGCAGACCCTAAAAGCGCATTGCCCGCCCACCGACGTGAACGAATGAAGGCTTGAAATGGTGAGATGAGATATGGTTTCCCATGATTGGCCCCGTTCTTCTCTTCATTCTCGACTTTTCTCTTTACTCAGGTCGGCTCGCATACATCGGCTGCAAAAGATGGAAGTTACAAGCCTCGGAAAACTAGTCCACCATGCTTCTCTAGCTTAATTTTTGAGGGACCATAACTCCGTTCCCAGAAGGTCGTGTACGATTTCAGAGACATCGTTCGAATCAGCACGGGACCGCTTTCAAGATAGGCTAAAAACGGGAAAACGTTTTTTATCGTGGACACTGCCTTCGAATTCACAGCTTACTGACGGATGTTCCAGAAGGCAATGCGTGCAGAGGCGTTGTTCTCTGACCATCTCCAGTTTTTGCTCCAGGGATGTCACGTATTAAAGGCAGTGTTCACGAAGAAAAATTTGCACGTTTTTTCGGCCGAAACATAAGCTTTGGGTCCCCCCAAGAAGATCAAGAACGGAAGTGCGACTTTTAACGGCCGGTAAGTGGGTGAAAATCTCGTGGGCCAGCCAACCCATTGGGCCACTCCGCCCACGTACTACAACAGTAGCCCTGAATTTGTGGTTAGATGAGCGATGGTTTCCGATCATAAGCCCCGTTCTTCCCTTCACTCTCAACGTCTCTCTTTACTCAGGTGAGCTCACATCGGCTGAAAAAAAACCAGAGTTACAAGCCTCAGACAAGTCCTCCACAATGCTTCCATAGCTGAATTTTGAGGGGCCACAACTCTGTTAACAGGGGGTCTTGTACGATTCCAGGGACATCATTGAAATCATCATGGGACCGCTTTCAAGATAGGAGGAAAAACAGAAGAACGACTTTTATCGTGAACACTGCCTTTAACCAATGAGTCCTCGTTCTTCAATTCATTGCCGGACTGTCTCCATTTTCCAGCTTGCTCTCGCGGAACGATTGAGATTGAAAAGAATTACAGGACTAGGACCACGCGTCCACCTATGTTTCACCCTCAAAATTTAGGAAATTTTAAGTAACCATAACTTCGGTCACGGGGAGTCTTGGGCGGTTTCAGAGACACTACTGTGATCACCGTGTGATTCTCTCCAAGATCAGCATAGAGACTTAAAAATAATTTCCAGGGCGTTTTGTGCCTTCAAAGGCGTCGTTCGCGCTGGAAACCACTTTCCGTCTTTTATGCTCAATTTCATGAATGACCCGGTAGACCGGATCAGTATAGTTTGGCTCGTCAAAAACGTAGGGTGATGAGGTTAGAAGAGGTTAAAGGCAGTGTTCACGTTAGGAATTGTTTTTCTGCTTTCTTTTGCATCTTGAAGACGGCCCCATGCTGATTCCAATGATGTTTTTGGAATCTTACAAGACCACCTGAGAACGGAGTTATGACCTTTCAAAAATTGACCTATGAGAGCATGGTGGACGAGTTGTCCGAGGCTTATAACTTCCGTCTTTATCCGCCGATGTATGCGAGCTGACCTGAGTATAAAGAAAAGTTGATAATGAAGGGAAGAACGGAGCTATTGATCGGAAACCATCGCTCATCTCACAATCTCGAGCATTCATTTGTTCACGTCGGTGGGCGTGGAAAGTGCATCTGGGGTTTGACGAGCTGACGGGTGTCCAACTTTGGGGCCGTAGGGGACCGTTCCCGACTCATTTTACTTGGTTTTTTTCAACGCTAGGGATGCGCTAGGCCCCGCAGCTGCCGATTTCCACCAAAAAATCAGACATGGTTTTTATCATGGACACTGCCTTTAAAGATGAAGATCCGCCACCAGATCTCACCAGTCGTTAAGCACAAGGAACAGAAGCGCCATGTGAGACTAACAGATCCAGTAATGCAAACTATTATCTCGGAAAATCTCATCAACCAAACTTGCATAATCAAAGATTTTTTTTAAAGGCAGTGTCCACGATATTAATGGTTTTTCTGTTTTTTAGCCTATCTTGAAAACGGTCCCATGCTGATTCCAACGATGTCTCTGAAATTGTACACGACCTTCTGGAAATGGAGTTATGGTCCCTCAAAAATTGAGCTAGAGAAAGAAGCATGGTGGACGAGTTTTTCAAGGCTTGTAACTTCCGTTTTTTGCCGACGATGTGACGAGCTGACCTGAGTAAAGAGAGAAGTCAAAAATGAAGGGAAGAACGGGGACAATACTTAGAAACCATCGCTCATCTCACGATTTCAAGCTTTCATTCGTTCACGTCGGTGGGCGGACAATGCGCTTTTAGGGTCTGCCTTGCGCTCAAAGTGGCAACTTTGGGCTCTTTTGGGGCTCTTCCTGGATCGTTTTCATGCGTTCTTTCGACGCTAACGTTACAGAGTGTCCCTCCACTACCCAATCCTAGTGGAATCTTAAACACTTTAATCATCGTGAACACTGCCTTTAAAGTGATATTGGTAGGAAAAAGGCAAAAGAAATCTACTCACATAGAAAGTTCAAAGCGTAAAACCACTATCGACGTTAGAAGAATTTTGCCCGTACTGCACTGGCCACACCGAATTCGACGGAAGAGGCGAGGAAGGATTTTTTCAGAAGGTTTTTTTAACGCGTCCATTTTTTAAAAGATGGGGTTCTCTCGGGGGCTTCCTTGGTATTATCGCTTACCTCAAGAGATTGCCCAGTCAAATACAGAAATATAGGACACCGTTTTCTGCGCGTACGATGCTTTTAAACTTTTTCAAAACTGGAAATGGACCCATAACTTTGTTCATTGCCCCAATTAACCACTCCGAACAAACTTCGAGAGAGGGTCTCTCTACACACGGAGGAAGGAGCACGGCCGAGATTCATTGCTGACGCGACGCGCGCGGCGGCACTTTTTATCCTATTACCCCATCACTGGAGCGCGCTTGCCACAAGCTCACGAGATTTCCCTGGAATTTTCATGTTTTTATTCATTCTCACATGACTTTTCTTTATGTTCCTGAGTTGTTCCTCTCATCATCTTATCCTGGACACTCATTTCAATAACTCTTGTATGTTCTCGTGCCGTCGTACCGCTTGATAAATATAGAAAATGTAATATGGTATTAAAGATCGAGCACCATTAAGATGTAGTGATGGGAGCGTTGCCGCTGACAACCAGTTTGGCTCTGGATTACGGAACATTAAGAAATAGTCATATGAGAATCAATAAACACATGAAATGCCATGAAATCTTGCGAGATCGTGGCAAGCGCGCTCCAGTGATGGGGTAATCAGATAAAAAAGTTCCGCCGCGCGCGTCGCGTCAGCATGAAATCTCGTTCGTGCTCCTCCCTCCGTGTGTAGAGAGACCCTGTCCCCAAACTTCGCGCAAAAAGAAAACTTTTGGTTTTCGCCGCTACAGAAACTCGAAGGGCTCTTCCCTCTCTTCATTGGACTCCAGGGTTCGGGAGAAAATTCTCCGAGAGAGTTATACAGGGTGCTGAACACGATTATGAGGTTCTCCTTCGGCTTTTGTGCAATACGGTGGCGTTATGGTACGCTAAGGTCTTCCATCCACCGCATCCTGTAGAATGCAGTATGCCAGGCCAAGTTTACCAAAATGTGAAAAAAATTTCCCGTTTCTCTCCACCTTCATATATATAAAGTGAAGATAACTGATGTTGCATTTTCGATTGGTAGCTGAAAGTAGAAGAAAGGCTCTGAAGTATCAGGTGTGGAGTTCATGTTGACGTGGACACCATCACAAATAATTAAAGTCCCCAGCAGGGGTGTGCGGCAAAGGAATTTGAAATTTCGGCAAACGGCAACGGCAAACCCCAAAAATGACCGGCAAACGGCAAACGGCAAAATCTGTTCTGTGCTACAATTCACCCACAATTGATTAGTCGTGTGATTAACCATGCAATATTTGCCAGTTACTGTGTGTCTGACATTTAACTAGCCTTTACAGGAAGGGGAAATCCCGTATATCAAAAGCCACTTGAGAGTCTCAGGTGATCAGAGAATAATATCAAGGTATAGCTATTTTTCGACTCCCTCATATATGAATGACAATACACTTGAAAGTGCAGAATAAAAGTACATGACCACCAGTTCCCATGAGCGGTCCAAGCACAGTCACAGCAGTAGATGACGCTTCACGTAGCCATTATCCAGATTTCTGTAAAAAAAACAACAGTGTTCCTTTTGTTGGGGGACGGGACGTTCCTGATTGGCGCTCAGATCAAAATGTTCAATTACGTCAAGGCGTAGCCTCCCCATCCCCGACCGGGAAGGAATGACTGAAGAAACCTCACATTTTTCGAAGAAAAAATTATTTGTGGAAGAAAATGAGGTGCGGAGAGGAGAGCAGAACGGAGACCGAAAAAGGAATAAGCAGATCAAGTTTGTATTCGCATAAAAATGATTGGGGGTACGGTGAGAATCAGTATGAGCGCGCACAGTTTTTGAAAGTGCTCTTCTTCCTCCATTATGGAATTTCAAAAATGTTGTTCTCATCACTTACCGTACTTCCCTGAGTATAACACTAGGATGTGCTTTTTTTACCTCCTCCGTTATTTTTCAGTTCGAGGGAAGAAGATGAATAGAGGGACGGGCTCTTTCCTCCATTGGCCAAACACGTAAGTTTCCGCTGCGCCTCTTACAGGTCAACGGCGAGAAAGTGGGCGGGGAATCGATTGTTTCACACCTAAAAATGAATTTTCAAAGATCGTTTCTAACCGGTTTAAAGAATGAAATCAATTACTTGGGTCCGTGGCTAGGGCCCGTAGTAAACCCACTTCCTCGCTGAGATGACAAGACGGCTGCGCGCTGAGGTGTCTCGGCGGCCACGTGCAACTACCCAGACACTCGTGGCGTCCAACGGGTGGTTGACACGTCACCCTTGTGGCTTACCGGTCGCTGGGTAGTTTGACTGCAAGGGGCGGATCGACTGTCTGTCGACCGTGATGTGTCCGATCGACTGTCTGTCGACCGAGGTCCACAGACAGTCGACCACCCATCGACCGGTAGCATGGGATGACGTCACTTCGTCGTTTTCTCACCTTTGTGCGAGTATTGACGTGCAAAACTTCTGACCCCCGGACCCGCTGCACCGCCAACTGTTCGGCGCCGAATTTTTCGTATCGGTTGTCCTCCTGATTCTGAGGGATTAATTTCCCATTTCTTCCACGTCCGTTTTGGAATTTTTAAGTTTTCAATTCCTTTCTATATCCTGACTCGTTATTAGAACATTAAGCTTTTCTTTCGTTCATTAATTCGGTGAATAATTTCTCATTTTCGTTGATTTGTTGTTTGGAAGAAATTTCCGATCTTTCCATGACCTTTTTGAATCTTTGGAGTTTCCGAATCTTGTCTTATACTGACTCGAATTCGAAACGGAAAGTTTTTTTTTATTTCTTGATTCGGAGTCTGAAATTTAATTTTGGTTTTTGATGGAAAATTTCCGATTTCCGATTTTTCGCACGTCCGAATTTCGGAGTTTCCTATTCTTTCCATATCCCGACTCGACATCGGAACGGGAATTTTTTTCATTTCTTGATTCGTCTTTCCAATCTTCACATTTTGGTTGATTTCTTGAGAGTAAAGGGAAATTTCCGATTCCTTCCGCGTCCTTTTTGAAATTTTCAAGTTTTCGATTGCTTTCTATATCCTGACTCGCTATTGAAACATGACGTTTTTTCATTTCTTAATTCAGCGTTGAATTTCTCATTTTTGTTGATTTGTTGTTTTTGGAAAAATTTTCAGATGTCGGATTCTTTTATGATCATTTAAAGTTCGGAGTTTCCCAAATCTTTCCTTATACTGACTCTAAATCACAACGGAAAGTTCTTTCGTTTCTTGATTCGTCTTCCCAATCATAACAGTTTGGTTGATTTCTCGCTCATGAAGAAGAATTTCCAGTACCTTACCATTCTTTTTGAATTTTTGAGTTTCAGATTCTTTCCGTATCCCGACTCGATATCGAAACAAGAACTTTTTTCCTTTCTTGATTTGGCGTCGAAATTCTAATTTTGGTTGATTTCTGGATCTTGAAATAAACTTTCCAATTTCTTCCATGTCCTCTCTGATTGCTGGGATTTTCTATTTCTTTACCACATCCTGACTCGATACGAAAGCAGAAAATTTTTCCTTTTTTTATTCGGCGTCAGATTCTTCTTTTTGGTTGATTTCCTGAAGAGAAAAATCGATTTTTTTGTCTTTTTACAATTCCGGAGTTTTTGTTTTATTGCGTGGAAAAATGAGTAGTTACATGGCTTTTGTTTCTGATTTTTCATTTTGCGTTGCATTCTCATTGTTCCTGGATGCTTTTGATTACAAATAAGACCCATTTGGAAAAACATTAGCAAATAAAATAAACTGATTGAAAACTATTCAAAACATGAGGGATCTAATTCAGACCTCTTGCTGGGACGGGTCTTGTGCGCCCCCCTTCTCGCCGTTTGCCAATCATGGTAGCCTCGGCATACGGTGTGCCGCGCACGCCGCGGCGGGGACGACGCAACATCGATAACGAGCAGGCTGATTGGGTGATCGGCGGAGATCATGCAGAGCAAATGACTACCGACACATCATCTAAACTCAGTTTTGAGCGAAAACGCTGGGGTATCTTCGTACTGACCTAAAACATTCAAGGATCATGCAAAGCGTGAAACCATGGAGTGGGTAATATTCCGCCCTTTGTAGGCAAGGTTTAACGAAAACAAAAGTTTGAATGAAAGAGCATAATAGTAAGTGATCTAAAAGTTTATCAACATTTATTATGTTTGAGACGCGACATAATCCAATATTCAATTGCTCAATTCAAATCAGAAATGCTCCCACCCAGGGGATTCAACCCCTTGAAAAAAATCAAAGATTTTCTCACACCCGTGTCAGAAATGCTCTTTAAAATCATCAGGTTATCCTTGTTGAAAATGGGCAGAGGCGCTCCAGACCCGATCGAATGGAGAGATTCAAAAGATGGTTGGAACGGATAACATCGTGAATAAGCTCTTAACAACGATAAACATCCATGTCAAGATCATTTCTAACATCGGTATGGATCAAGCTTAGCTTTGGGTCTGGATTGCCCTGCAAAAATAACAAAGCGCCCTAATTTCGATATATGTGAAGGCATTACAAGGATACCCTAGTGTTCTTTTCTCAAAACGGAGTTTAGATGTATGTGTCGGAAGCAGGCATGTGCGAAAAATTTTGAAACCGAAAAAACCGAAAAACGAAAAATTTTCGGTTTTGAATTCGAAAAAATCCGAAAAAAACCGAAAACAATTGTCTTTTGAAGCGTCTTATTTTCGTAATTTTATGTCTTTGATTGAAAAAACAAGTCAACGTAATCGAAAAGCTTCGAATGATGGCAGAATCATGTTTTCTTAGTGAAACAAAAGCATACGCAATCAACGTTTCAATGTGAGCAATTATACCCTTGTTGCAGTGTTGAATCCTGACAAAACTGCAGCGTTGAACACCCTCTAAGTCTCATTGTGAACTTTTTGTTCAAAACTGCGGTAGTTCTCTGAACAATCATGTCCACGTTTTTTCGAGTTTTTCATCAAAACTCTGGGCTCAAATGTCGTCCTTAACTTTATGAAAAAAACCGAATTGGTCGAAGTTGAAAATCGTGGGCAAGTCACAGATCAAAACGGAACAAACGTTGCACAGAGATGAACATCAAGTGATCTCGTCGAGGTCAGCACTGACCAGTAGCTCAGTCTCTCGGCGCTAATGGACGTTAATGGCCGCGACGCAACCACACGCATTGAGCCTTTGCATTATGCTCTTTCGTTCAAACTTTTGTTTTCGTTAAACCTTGCCTACAAAGGGCGGAATATTACCCACTCCATGGTTTCACGCTTTGCATGATCCTTGAATGTTTTAGGTCAGTACGAGGATACCCCAGCGTTTTCGCTCAAAACTGAGTTTAGATGATGTGTCGGTAGTCATTTGCTCTGCATGATCTCCGCCGATCACCCAATCAGCCTGCTCGTTATCGATGTTGCGTCGTCGCCGCCGCGGCGTGCGCGGCACACCGTATGCCGAGGCTACCATGATTGGCAAACGGCGAGAAGGGGGGCGCACAAGACCCGTCCCAGCAAGAGGTCTGAATTAGATCCCTCATGTTTTGAATAGTTTTCAATCAGTTTATTTTATTTGCTAATGTTTTTCCAAATGGGTCTTATTTGTAATCAAAAGCATCCAGGAACAATGAGAATGCAACGCAAAATGAAAAATCAGAAACAAAAGCCATGTAACTACTCATTTTTCCACGCAATAAAACAAAAACTCCGGAATTGTAAAAAGACAAAAAAATCGATTTTTCTCTTCAGGAAATCAACCAAAAAGAAGAATCTGACGCCGAATAAAAAAAAGGAAAAATTTTCTGCTTTCGTATCGAGTCAGGATGTGGTAAAGAAATAGAAAATCCCAGCAATCAGAGAGGACATGGAAGAAATTGGAAAGTTTATTTCAAGATCCAGAAATCAACCAAAATTAGAATTTCGACGCCAAATCAAGAAACGAAAAAAGTTCTTGTTTCGATATCGAGTCGGGATACGGAAAGAATCTGAAACTCAAAAATTCAAAAAGAATGAGAAGGTACTGGAAATTCTTCTTCATGAGCGAGAAATCAACCAAACTGTTATGATTGGGAAGACGAATCAAGAAACGAAAGAACTTTCCGTTGCGATTTAGAGTCAGTATAAGGAAAGATTTGGGAAACTCCGAACTTTAAATGATCATAAAAGAATCCGACATCTGAAAATTTTTCCAAAAACAACAAATCAACAAAAATGAGAAATTCAACGCTGAATTAAGAAATGAAAAAACGTCATGTTTCAATAGCGAGTCAGGATATAGAAAGCAATCGAAAACTTGAAAATTTCAAAAAGGACGCGGAAGGAATCGGAAATTTCCCTTTACTCTCAAGAAATCAACCAAAATGTGAAGATTGGAAAGACGAATCAAGAAATGAAAAAAAATTCCCGTCCCGATGTCGAGTCGGGATATGGAAAGAATAGGAAACTCCGAAATTCGGACGTGCGAAAAATCGGAAATCGGAAATTTTCCATCAAAAACCAAAATTAAATTTCAGACTCCGAATCAAGAAATAAAAAAAAACTTTCCGTTTCGAATTCGAGTCAGTGTAAGACAAGATTCGGAAACTCCAAAGATTCAAAAAGGTCATGGAAAGATCGGAAATTTCTTCCAAACAACAAATCAACGAAAATGAGAAATTATTCACCGAATTAATGAACGAAAGAAAAGCTTCATGTTCTAATAACGAGTCAGGATATAGAAAGGAATTGAAAACTTAAAAATTCCAAAACGGACGTGGAAGAAATGGGAAATTAATCCCTCAGAATCAGGAGGACAACCGATACGAAAAATTCGGCGCCGAACAGTTGGCGGTGCAGCGGGTCCGGGGTCAGAAGTTTTGCACGTCAATACTCGCACAAAGGTGAAAACGACGAAGTGACGTCATCCCATGCTACCGGTCGATGGGTGGTCGACTGTCTGTGGACCTCGGTCGACAGACAGTCGATCGGACACATCACGGTCGACAGACAGTCGATCCGCCCCTTGCAGTCAAACTACCCAGCGACCGGTAAGCCACAAGGGTGACGTGTCAACCACCCGTTGGACGCCACGAGTGTCTGGGTAGTTGCACGTGGCCGCCGAGACACCTCAGCGCGCAGCCGTCTTGTCATCTCAGCGAGGAAGTGGGTTTACTACGGGCCCTAGCCACGGACCCAAGTAATTGATTTCATTCTTTAAACCGGTTAGAAACGATCTTTGAAGATTCATTTTTAGGTGTGAAACAATCGATTCCCCGCCCACTTTCTCGCCGTTGACCTGTAAGAGGCGCAGCGGAAACTTACGTGTTTGGCCAATGGAGGAAAGAGCCCGTCCCTCTATTCATCTTCTTCCCTCGAACTGAAAAATAACGGAGGAGGTAAAAAAGCACATCCTAGTGTTATACTCAGGGAAGTACGGTAAGTGATGAGAACAACATTTTTGAAATTCCATAATGGAGGAAGAAGAGCACTTTCAAAAACTGTGCGCGCTCATACTGATTCTCACCGTACCCCCAATCATTTTTATGCGAATACAAACTTGATCTGCTTATTCCTTTTTTGGTCTCCGCTCTGCTCTCCTCTCCACACCTCATTTTCTTCCACAAAGAATTTTTTCTTCGAAAAATGTGAGGTTTCTTCAGTCATTCCTTCCCGGTCGGGGATGGGGAGGCTACGCCTTGACGTAATTGAACATTTTGATCTGAGCGCCAATCAGGAACGTCCCGTCCCCCAACAAAAGGAACACTGTTGTTTTTTTTACAGAAATCTGGATAATGGCTACGTGAAGCGTCATCTACTGCTGTGACTGTGCTTGGACCGCTCATGGGAACTGGTGGTCATGTACTTTTATTCTGCACGGAATATCAAGGTATAGCTATTTTTCGACTCCCTCATATATGAATGACAATACACTTGAAAGTCAGGACGGAAAACAACTGATGTGGAATGAAGGGCAGCAGTACTGGAAGAGGAAGTTTAGAGACACGGAAATAGACCCCAAAGCCATCACATGCATGTGTCTAAAATGCACCGTAAATCTAGGCCAGTCTCTGTTTGATTGTTTACAGTTTTGGCAATTTATCTGCGAATGTATGCATTACAGAATCTTCTGTAGCTCTAAGCCTTCCCATCCCCGATTCTAGCAGACAACCTATTAGTGTTCCAGCCGACGAGGAATCGCATTTTCAACAATTGTGGGTTGAAGAGCGGATAACTGCTTGTCCCATAAAGTCGAGCAATGTGTTCTACTCCCTCATTATCAAAACTGGGGTGCCAGGTTAATCCTATCCTATGAGGATCCATCTGAAGCATATCGCCCAGGAAGAAAAGTGATTCTAGGAACAGAGGTAAGAACTCTTTTTCTAATGTTGACTGTAGCACTCATTATTTTTAGCAGCTGTCATGACTGAGTCTCAAATATTTTTCCAGGAAGCCTTTGAACATTGAGAGATATCAAGACAATGGCAACAATTTCGCAATAGCCCCGATTTCAACCTCTCGCTGGCAGGGATTCCCCGACCACTATCTCGCCGTTGACCTGACAAAGGCGCAGCGGAAACTGATGTGATTGGTCAATGGAGAAAAGAGCCCGTCCCTCTATTCATACTCTTCCCCCTGACTGAAAATTTACGGAGGAGGTCAGAAAAAAAGCACATCCTGGTGTTAAACTCCAGGAAGTACCTTACGTGAAGAGAACAATAATTTTGAGAATCCATGCTGGAGAAAGCAGAGCACCTTCAAAAACTGTGCGCGCTTATACTAATTCTCACCGTACCCCCAATCATTTTTATGCGCATAAAGGCTTGATCTGCTCATTCATTTTTTGATTTCCGTTCTGCTCTCCTCTCTACACCTCATTTTCTTCTCGGAATGATTTTTTTCTTCGAAAAATAAGAGGTTTCTTCAGTGGCCGTATGCCATTCCTTCCCGGCCAGGGATGGGCAGGCTACACCTTCTATGTACGTCATTGAACAATTTGATCAGGCGATTAGTGCATATCGCCTTGGCCAAACGTGCCAGCTGTCACCCTCCATATAGCCCAGATCTTGCCCTTCCGACTACTATCTGTTCCGCTCGATGCAGCGCTTCCTGGATTGGAAACAGTTCACTAACGAGGAGAAGTCAAATTGACCTCAGAAGAATATGTACTTCGACTCGGAACAGCCAGAGTTCAACGCGTCGGAAACTCGTGATCTGCCCAATCGGTGGCGAAGGATCCTCAAATGTGATGGAAATTATTTTGTTGGGTGAGCCTTGTTTGTTTTTGAAATAAATAATTCTTATTCAAGTTGTGAAAACTGTGGAAACTTTTGAATCAGCCTAATAGAACACAATGAGCGCAAGAAGAGAGTGCTAGCTAAAGTTCTCAATGGAGGTAGATTTTTATTTTTCATCAAATTTCGTTAGTTTGCAGTATACTTTGACATCGAATGATTTCGAATGATCTTATAAATGGACTCTTTCTCTCTTATGACAAAATAATTCAAGCCGTGTTCGGTTTTTAGACAACGGGTGAGAGATAAGCTCCTCGTAAGTCATGTCAGAGTGGAATTTTGCCCATTAGCAAAGTCAAAATTATCAAAAATTTGAAAAAATAGTCGACTGTCATTCGAAGTCGACTATTTTTTCGAATATTTGATAATTCTGATTCTGTGAATGCAGAGAGTTCTGCTCTGACCTGTCTTACGAGAAGCTTACCTCTTACTTGTTGTCTAAAAAACGAAGGCGGCTCGAGTCATTCTGTCATTCAAGAGAAAAAACCCATTTATAAAACCATTCGAAATCATTCGATGTCAAAGTATAGTTTGCAGCACAGACAACTCCTACCAAGTCATATCAGGCTTGACTACGAAACGTTGAGATTGTGAACTATAGACAAGTTCTGAAGGCGTGCGGGGTTCCTTCTCACACGTACGCCGTTGTCTACAGGACGTCGATCCGCCCAGAACCAGTCACCTCTGGCGAACAGGCAGCTCTACGCGGGGCCGTTGTGCCGTTCGAGTTCTCATTTTTGGTTATGTTAGATTCGCAACTCGTTTTTTTATGATGCTGTAAACTTCTATAGTAATTCTTCTCATTTTCTGATTATATGAAATCTGTGATTCGTTTTTTAATAATGACTTTTCCGTGGAAGGGGTGTTGGTGTCCTGCCGTGAAGTGGACTTCGCGGAGTTCCCCGTGGTGGACCCGAAGGATACGGTGCTTTTAGCAACCGCCTTCGTGGGCGGATTTCGTTTTTTTCCGTCCGCTTACGTGAGTCATTTGCGTCGTCGTTCTAAGATGTTTGAGAGGAATCTCTGATCATTCGGTTATGTTCGTTTACCCTGACTCCCATCCATGTTGTCAATACTCGAGGAGAGGTAAATGTAGCTAGAAAAAATGTAGATTTGAAAAAAAAAGCGTAGTTAGCCGATATCACTTCTTCTGGTTAACAAGGGAAGCTATTACAGCGTAGTCCGGAATGAGCGAGATGGAGTACATTGCTGCGTGCTCAAAAAATCGCCGCATTCAATGCGTGCCGAATATGTATCCAACTCGAGTGACCGAACCCATTGAAAGGGTGTATCGCAGGGACACGTGCTCCAAACAACACCACGTGCTGCAAAATTTTACCGGAGGAGCACACGCAGCAGAGTTTAATCGCAGGAGCACGTGCTGCAAGGTAATCCAGCGTTATCGTAGCAGCACACCGAGATGCAAGTCGGCGGTTACGGGAGATCTCACAAGTGAACACGGCTGTCCCCTCAGTCTCTGCCCGCAGCGAGACGAGTAGAGTATTCTGCTGTCCGACCATCAATGCGATGACTCGGCATGCATGGTATGGATTCGCTTACACTGTCTGCAGACTCTCGCGCAGAGATCCGGCTGGCAGCATTCGTCAACGGTTTCGGGTTTTAGCCTGCCTTTGGCTTAACTGTAGGGTGTTGAGAACGGATTTAAAAGTTCCTAACAAAGAAAAAACTAATATTCAAACAAACAATGGAACGGATGTGTGAAAATATGCGTTTTCGTGAAAAAATCACTAAAATGAAACGATTTATAATAAGGAAAGTCGATAAATAAAGTAATTTTGCTATGTCTCGGAGTTTTTTCAGTGTTTATTCTTATTTTTACGTATGAAACCGTGAAATAATTAGTGGAGCCTTCTATTTACCGAACCAGAACTTCAACGCTTATAACTTTACCTTTGAGTAATGTTCTTGAATAGAAGATTGCATCGCTGCGATTACAGTTTTAATAATGGTTCGAATATACTCGAAGTGAAAATGAATGAAACTAACCCATATAATACATTCATGGGCGTTTATGAGACCGTTTATCACTCTACTGGTGTTCAATTGACTTCTACCAGAAATTTTGAAGAAGGTGATATGAGATTTCAAAAACCGCGCGCTCTTATCGAATTTCGAGCGTGGGAAAATCGCGGTTGCGCTAACAGAAACAGAAAGTAATATATCTGCTAACATATCGTCTCTGATGGAATTACGTGCGTCCCCAGGAGCAGCAACGACAAGAGGAGATAGCCGCTGAGATCGCGCGCTTCAACGGTCATCACATTTTAGGAGGCGTTCAGCCCACCACTCGGGAGTGCAAAAATTGTTTGGATTTTCTGGCGAGTAGACTCGCTCATTGAGTATCCGGAAACTGCTAAAAAATGATTTTGAAATTTCCCATTGTATTTGAACTGTATTCTACCAAATCTCAATTTGCAGCTGTACACTTGTATTCCTCACGACTTCACTGATGTGAAATACTGAACCAACAGTTATTGTATTTTTCCACTGCATGCCCAATCTCCTGTTTTTTCTTTGATGGTGAAGCGCTCCACGACTAGTTGATAAAAAAATTGTTTTCATCCGCCTTCTGTAGCAATTTTTCTTGTTCCCGTCATTAGCAAAAAAACCATTCGTGTCATTTCAAATCAGAAAGCATTGTTTATAGAAGCTCGTTTAACCAAACTTTTTGACGGATCAAAAATTGTTCCTAATTCTTTTTCAAGTATAACATTGCCAACTTCAATCCATTCAGTCCTTATCATTTAGGTTTGGAATGAGTATCAAAGTCAGTGTATGCACATAATTTTATTCGCTATCTATTCTTTAATCAATTAATTTACTCATACATTTTGTTCGGTGTTTTTTATTTCAATTATTTTTCAAGCGATTCATTTTTTACATCTCTCCAAGTGTCTTTTTCCTTTTCTAGAGTTTTTACCTAGTTATCATTGATCTTTAAACAGCTATGCAGTCATGTTTTTTAATGATTTTGTTTTTATTTTATTTCATTTTGTTCAAGTATTTTCTGAGTGCAATTCTAAATTTTATTGAGCTATATTATTTTGATCTTCGCCAGGCGGAATAATGTTGTGGCCACATTTTAATTTTCTATTTATTAAGAGAAACTTAATCTATATATGTGTCATGCAATCCACCCATAATTTGATATCTGAAAGTTTAACTTGGACTGTAGTGGATTCTACGTCATTCCATGCCGTTAAAAACCCGCTTCACAGCCAAGTGCATCACATTGTTTACCGAAATCAATTCACATAACCCTAATCTCATCGAATGACGGTTGGGTGTTGAAGAGTTCAAGTTTTCGAATTAATCGAGAAACTCAAATTTCGAATTCTTCGAAAAGTCGAGTATTCGGAAAAAAATTGAAAATTTAAAAGCATAGTAGCGAGGGTATCTTCGCAAGGTACTCCACTTGCTCATTCAGGACTACGCTAAAATGGTTTTCCCAACAAGTAGTATATAACGACTGTGACTAAGCAGTAGAGTGTTGTCCGCATAAGGACGTTATTTTTAAAGTAATGTAACGTCGGCATCGATCCTAATGAGACTTTGCGTTTACTATTGAAGGTTGGCGCAAGTTCGGGGCCATATGCTATAACGTAGGTGCACCGACTTTGCGCCAACCTTCAAAGTGGAACTCAAAATGTCATTAGGATTCACGCCGATGTTAGTTTTTCCCAAGAAGGTTTTTTTGAGATGGTCCAATTACTTTGTTAAGATTAGAACCAAAATAGAGAATTTCGAGCCTCGTTATCAAGTTTTTTAAGGAGATGAACCCCTTTCGATTGGTGACGTCCTAAGGCGACTGATGCTTCACTGGGATGGTTATATCAAGTCTGCGGAATGTTGATAGGATGTGAACGCGGAATCGGGGATGGAGACTCCGATGGGATGTCTACAGAGAAAGCGTTTCCTTGAGGGGGTTGTCTACGGCACCATGGAGGGGGGCTACGGGCAGTTCTCGAGGGCAATACATGCCCTTTTCGGATGTCTACGGGGCCCGTAGCAACCCCCCCGCCGCCACCGCCATAGCTTCGATGGGTGAAGCCATGTACTCCACCAACCCTCGCCCCTGGGCTGGTGAAGTGGGGAGCCTTCACCATTGGGAGAACCGGTGACAAGCGGTGAAACGCCCCGAAAAAGTATGAAAGTGACCCAACACTCATGTAAGTCATTTTCAAGATTGGGTAGGTGTGAGTGCCGGTTTTTTGGCCATAACTTTTTTACCCTAGAGAATAGCCCTTTGGTGAAGGTTGTTATCGGATTTTTGATGGAATTCTGCGACGACTGGTGTTTCCAGCTTAGAAAAATATTTTCATTATCCTTCAGCCTAATTCATTTTACGAAACACCGGTTTTTCACCCATATCTCTTCAACCTTTGAAGATGCGGTTTTGGTGAAGGTAGTTTTTGAAATGTACGCAACATTCTGCGTCGAATGACACATCGGGTTCCTAACGTTTCTTGCTCCATAAGCCAGCCAGGTCGGTGGAGCCGAGCTTCATAGTTATCTCCATAGGGTGCTCTCGCCTCTATGGTGTAAGTAGGAGACGCAGAGCTCTCCAGGAGCCTACAACGGGGCTCGGCTCCATCGACCTGGCTGGTTTATGAAGCAAGCAAGGACAGGAACCCGATATACCATTCGATGCAGAATTTTACGTGGATTTCGAAAACAACCTTCACGAAAACCCTATCTTCAACGGTGAAGGTGTTATAGGCGAAAAACCGGTGTTTCGTAGAATGAACTAGGCTGAAGGATTTAGAAAATATTTTTCCAAACTTGAAACACCAGTCGACGCAGAGTTCCATCGAGAGTTCGAGAACAACCTTTTCCAGGCGTAAAAATGGTATGGACGAAAAACCGATAATTTTAGGCGAAAAAAAAGCACTTTATAAACTGAAATCGGTTGGTAAGAGGGGAACGTAATTTTTCAAAACTCAAAACGCTATTCAATGCAGAATTTCATGGGAAATCCGAAAACAACCTTCACTAAAGGGCTATCATCTAGGGTAAAAAAGTTATGGACGAAAAACTGATTGCTTTTGGTGATAGAAACGTTACTTCATAAATTGAAATCGGCTGAGAGACTGGGAACGTATTTTTCTCAACATAAAAACATTATTCGACGCAAAAATTGCATGGAGACTTTGGAAACAGCTTTGTTCAAAGATTCGTTTCGGAAGGCAAAAATTTTATGAGCAAAGAACGGGTAGTTTTTCAAAAATCGCTTGGAAAAAGTTTCCGAAAATTTTTGACTCCAAGACAGCTCAAATGAAATTTTCCATGACCTAGGCGATATGGAATTTTTCATGCAGATCATTTCGTTACACAATAGTGAATTTCATAAGGAGGTCATCTAACGAAAAAAAATGTTTTAATATTAATGATTTAAAAGAAAAATATACTGAGTGCAAGAAAAATAGGATTCAGAAAATGTCAAATTTTGAAGTCGCAAGTCTACAGGGAACCTTCACCATTCCCTATTCAGGTATACTAAACAACCTTCACCTCTCGGACCGCTGTCTCCACCCCAACGAACCTATGGCCACCACGTACTCAAAAATTTGTGGGGAAGTTCCCGAGGACGAGACGTCCCCGTAAGGGGACGTCTCGCCCCTCTCTCCTCGAATTTTACACAACGATGAGGCGTTCGAAACAGTCAACTTGGGGGGAGAACAAGGGAAGTTGGCTTCACGGTTGTTCCCATGGCCTCCCCCCGAACATGATGAACCCGAAAACAAACCCGCAGTGTATACGATGATGCAAACCGCCTAGTCGCGAGGTGGTCTCTCACCTCGCAAGTTGAGGGAGCAGACTTATCACTCAAGGACGGTGTAAGGTATCTCTGTCCAGATTATCTGGGGAGATACTAAGCTTCTCGATAACCTTTCGTCAAAGGTAAATATTTTTGGACCGATCGCAGTTTTTCAGGAACAGGAGACTGTCGAAAACAGCGAACTCTAGCAAGCTGATTTTTGATCAATCATTGAACAATGGGAAGATCAGCAGTCAGAAGGTAGCGGGAAGACCCGCAATCGGGAGAACAAGAGAACTCCTGCTGTGGGAACTTCTCCCATTAGTCCGCTGTCGAGACGTCCCCTTCGCCTCCCCAATTCGGGGGAAGTTCCCCAGTTGTTTCGAGGGAAGTTCTGCTGTCGTTCTCGGGAACTTCCCCACGAATATCTGAGTAAAGATGGCAACCGACCTGAGGTACATCGTGCCCAGATGCCACCTATTGTCGCCAACCCGGAGCGACCCTTCTCTACAGGATAATTCTGTTTGCAAAAATCAGCCATACCAGCGCGCACAGCAACTGAACCGTGCGACCATGTTGCAGGCGCCATTCTCCGTATTAACAAGGGTGTGAAATCAACAAAACAGTCAACAGAAATTTAATCCTTCGTAGTCGTTCCAATCTTATTCTGCTGAGTTCATTACAAACTATGCACGGCTATTTCTGCCTACCCGTTTTCAGTAGTTGCACAAGAACAAATTTTCGGATTTGCAAAGAGGTTCATGGTTTTTGTTTCAGTATAGACACTTTACGTTTATGAAAAAAGTAGCCAACCTGAGGGGTCAGAAACAAAAATAATAATAGGAAACAAACAGCGCCCGCGAAAAATCAACAGCAGGGGTCGTATTCGCCAATAACCCGCCGGGTATCCGCCGGGTAGTCGAAGGGTAAATGAGGTGAAATTTCAGTACAAAACGCGCGCTCCACGGCCACCTCTCGCCTCCCTTGGCTTCCCTCGCGACCGCCGGAATTTTTCGAATCGCATAGCTGAAGAATGACCGCTTTGCGATGGAATCTTTATCTTTTTGCAGTGATATCGATACGTAACACAGTTTGCATTTCCATCTTACATGGTGTAAGATGGGTTGATCTGCTCCTCTTCCGCGCGCGGTATCATCCCTTCCGCTTCCCTTCGACTACCCTCGGCGGGTTGTTGGCGAATACGACCCCTGATGAGGAGCGATTGATTATGAAAAACGGCCAACATCATTGCAGCAATAATCAGTTCATTGAAGCGTTTTTCGTTGTTGTAGGCTTATAAAGACTTTTTCTTCAAGATTTATCACATGTTAGGGGAGGCTATCATTTGAATGCCCAATTCACAGCCACTACATAGAATTTTTGCATGATATTCAAAACTCAGAATTTTACTTGAACCTCAGCGGAGATGGTCAAACGTCGCCAGCAAGATCAGGGGATCGTGTTCTCCTCCCAGCGCCGACACCATCTCGGTCATGCACGACCCATGACTTGGCTCCCTCCCTAAGCGCCTCTGCAATATGCGCGCTATTTCCACTTTCCACTCGCAGCTTGTGGCTCTCTTTCAGACCTCAGGTCCATGGCTGCATGCCAAGGTGGGTGACATTCGGCTGCGAGCGAAGTCACCACCTCAGCACGCACACGTGCATTAGGATAGGGCGGCCACCACCCCTTTGTGAGCCACCACCTCGCGCCGGGGAGGCAGCTATGAGCTTCCACCACTTGGTGGGATTGCTACGGGCCCTGTAGATAACGGCGAACGTCTGAGTAGTTGTCTAGAGATCCATTTCACTCGTTGTTCTCATTGCGAAAGGATTCTTCGTTTCTAGCCTTTCTGCTAAAATTATGATGCCTGTATGTGGAACAGCTAATATGTATGTACAGCTATAAAATTGCTAGTTTTTCTTGCAGTAGAGAGTTACTTGAAGAGATCAAACTCAAACGACCGAGACACATCATTCCTCAATGAAAAAAGCTATATCACGCTAAATTTATGCTCATCAAGACATTGAATGATGAGTGAGAGACTTTTGCAAAAAAAAACAAAGTTATCGGCACCGAGGAGAATCCAAACTCCTTGCTTTATTTTTCACCAACAGCGCTCACTTCTACTGCGCCAACTGGGCGTGTTGCCTGCGAAATCGAAAGGCCTAATCTGAGCACGTTCTTTCCATCATCGCAATATATTTTCGAATACAATCACAGCGTAGGACGATTTGCGGGCAATTGATGATGGATTAATAGTGAAAATGATGAAAAAGGCGTTAGACTGTTGCCGCCATGACGGAGTTGGCGTCAGGTCACTCATACTCTAACGCCACGCCCAAGCGTGACGCGAGCGGCGCGCTAGCGTTAAAGGCACAGTCCAACTTCAAAACCGATCCTTCGTTTTTCTGCTTATCTTGAAGAAAATTTCACGCTGATCACAACGCTATCTCCAGAATTGCTCAGAACTCATCACGAACGGAGTTATGGCAATAAAAAATGTCATGCAAAACAGCATTGTTTTAGGTCCAAGAGGAAGAATGAGGCGACAGAGATTTGAGAACTTCCAAAGACTTTCATACAAAGGAATCCAACATTCCAACAAACAGCTCCACTTAGAGTACGTGGGTGCAGTGAAAGTTCAGCACTTCAAGTACATATGAATCGTTTTTCTGCATTTATTCGTCAATTCAGCTCTACTCGAGGATCAATTAATCGAATTGGCGAGTGGCGGCTGTTTAACAAGCACGCCGACTGCATGAGCGGACACATTCCTATTCGGTAACAGAATCTCTTTCTGCCCGTGGTGCGCGCCTTACAAATGACGAGAGAGTTTCCTGTTTCACTGATGTTTCAAATAGCACCATGAAACTCCTTCGCGTTCTTGGCGAAAACGTTCCGTGAAAAGCCCCGAAAAAAGAATTGAATTGACTCACCATCCGTGCGAGTCATTTTCAATATGGTATGGAAGTCATTGTTGGTTTCCGTCCATAACTTTTTTCCCCTAAAGATAGAATGTTGTTCCTGAAGTCCGAAACGTTCCTGAAGTTGGGCTGTGCCTTGAAGGTTTCGTAGAATGTGTCTATTGTTTACATTTATCTAGCCCAATACGTATTCAACCCTATAAGGACAATATGTAGATTTAATTTTTTTTGTAAAGCCGAAAAGAAGTGGGTCCTGCACGAGTTTTACAGCTCCTGCTCAAAGTTTCTAGCTCGCACGATACAGTTACTGCACGACTGACTCTCTGCAGGGTTTCTCAGTAATTGTGAACTCAGGTTAGTATTTTTCGCGAGAATCGCGTTTTTGAGCGACGTATCCCCCATACTGTAGTTATCAATAGTTATCAACGCTGTACAGAGGCCTTTGTACTCCTCACATACACTAAATATCGCAAGTCACCTAGCTTGAATAGTGTATGGGTGTGGCACTGCACTGTGTTGTGAGAAAGAGCGCTCCAATGCGAAGCTGCGACGCGCCACCGACGGAGGCGAGGTATGTTTACGTAACATACGTCGATTAGTGCCGGGAGCATCGGGTAGTGAACGCACCCACGCCGATTGAGTTGCTGGTTGAGGGACCGGCGAAAATCAGCGCTGCTAACCTTGGTGGGAGAGAAAGCATGAATAGGGGAGTGTGCAAGGCCGAACGTGTGCAGGGGAAAGGTAGCACGCGAGTCGGCGAGGCCACAGACGGCCAGCGCGTTGCAGACGGTGTGGTGGGAACCACGAGGACGCAGACCCAGGACGCCGAGCCCCCCTCTTCCATCAAATGGTAATATACAGTAAACCCTGCCTGTCAAACTTCGTTAGTTCATAACGAAACCCCAACAAGGGCTACACCATTTGGTAGCTCTTGACACCAGGATCACGAATATCACCATAGCTTCGCTCAGACATGATTTTGAAGTGAGTTATGAGGAAAAGACGAAAAAGACGCCAAAACCCGACCTCGCGATTTTGAAGTGAGTTATGAGGAAAAGACGAAAAAGACGCCAAAACCCGACCTCGCGCGCCTTCTGACCAAATCCTACGAGCTTTATTGTACGCGCCCACGCCTCCAGCCGATTTCAGATTGTGAAAAGCTTTTTCATGCCTGGAGCTATAGATTTTTCTTTCATAACTTTTTTAAGCTAAAATATGGACCTTTGGTGATGGTTGTTTTCGGAGTTTCCATTGAATTCTGCTCCGAATGATATCGTGGGTTCCTGTCTTTGCTTGCTTCATAAGCGAGCCAGGTCGGTGGAGCCGAGCTCTATAGTAATGTTCATAGGGTGCTCTCAACTCTATGATGGTTGCTTGAAGCCACCGGCTTTTCTCTCGTAACTTGTGACAGTGAAAATGGATCTTGGGTGAAAGTTGTTTTTCGAAATCTCCATGAGATCGTGCGTCGAATGATACAGTGGATTCAAAACTTTAGTTGCTCCATAAGCCAGCCTGGTCGATGGAGCCGAAGCCCCCTTCCCCCCTAAAGTTCTGCGTCTCTCATTTACATCATAGAGGCGAGAGCACCTTATGAAAGTTGCACCCAATAACAACCTTCGCCGAAGGTCTATCTTTAAGGGTGAAAAAGTGATGGACGAAAGACCGATAGTTCCTTAACATTCGTTTGGAAAAATTGTCCGAAAAAAATCAGACCTCAAGACAGCTCAAAGGAATCTTTTCGTGGCCTCGGCAGATCATTTCATGAAGGAAGTGAATCATAAAGGGCAGTTCCCAAATGAAAAAAAATAATGTTTCAAAATTAATAGTCAAAAATAAAAAAAATATTGCATGCAAAAAACAGTTCTAAGAAACCGTTAATTTTCCAAGTTGCAGATCTAGAGGGAACATTCACTATTTTACAGGTATCTTGAACAATCTTCACCTCTCGGACCACTGTCTCTATCGTAACGAACCTATGATGGAAGGCTGAAGAAAAAAAATCGTGCGCTCCTCGCTTCAGATTTGGCGTTTAATCGGTTTTGATTGCATAGAGAAGAACGTAAGAAGTTGGTATAACCACCCAAAAAACCGTTTTGAATGGTTTACATAGGGTCCAGAAGAGTGAAGAAAACCGCTCAATTTCGGTCGAAAATCTGTTCAACTCCATTTTTCGGTGACATTCGCGATCTGGTTTGAACACTTCCCGTTGAGATAGGGAGCTTATTTCCCGGTGGCGTCAGCTAATTGCCGGTGTCAGCTGCAGACGACGCTTGTGTAATATGAAAATTCTTTGAAGTGCATCATTTCACTTACCCGAAGAAGGTGTACTGTGTTTTTCTGGGCCAAATTGCGGTCCGCAATTGCGTCTCGACACGCTTTGCGGCCGCACGCGCCCGAGTCGGTCGAGTTTCCAGCGCCAAAGCCGACTCGATGTGGCTTTTTATTACAGTTTTCTCCAAGTTTTTCGACTCTCCAGTTTCCTAAACACACCTAGAGTCAACGGATCGGCGGCTGCGGCGTTGGAAACTCTTCCGATTCGGAAGCGTGCGGCCGCAAAGCGTGTCGAGACGCAATCGCGGACCGGAATTCAGCTCAGAGAAGCACAGTGTGTTTGAGTTGACACAAGGCCGTTTTTTTCCAAATTAGGACGATTTTTTGATGATCTGACCGATGAAAGCTCCATGATGTATCTTCTAGGTAAAACCGAGCTCAATAACGTGTACACAAGTATTTTGCCCACCCCGAAAATCAGAAAACAGGTTGGGTCAGACGACGTTCCTTGTGACAGGTCGCCAAGAGTACTCTTGCCAGGCAGGATGATGATGATTCGACCACAAAGAACTCGTCTTTTCTTGGCCGTCACCTCAAACTTAATTATCTACCATTAATTATTTAATAAAGCACAAGAAACGAAATCAACCGAATAAATGGAGATCGTTACAGAAATGATAGACATGAGGAAAAGCTGTCCCCCCAGTGAGACAGCAAGGCTTATATGAAGGCAACAATGTTTCTACAGATTGCCGTGGCTACATAACGGACGACTGCCGCGGGCATGGGAACGGAGCCGTTCAGAAGCGATGAAACAAAAATATTTTTTTCTTCAACTACAAATTCATCAGAAAAATCAGCGAAAAAAAACAAGACATAGTACAAATAGGATGAAGTCACAATTTGCGACATTCCGCCCACAACAAGAAGGTTTATCACTTTTTTATCAATTTCTTCTTGCGCTCGAGTTTTCTTCTGGGTCTTTTTTGGCATCAGGAAGAGGACATATCGCTCGATGATGCCGTCCTCCATCGTCGGGAATGACGTCGTCGAAGATGCTTTCTTGAATGCAATCGCAGTACCAACATGGTCTTTCCTTAAAGACAGTGTTCACGATGAAAAAAGTGTTTGAAATTCCCCTAGGAATGGGTATTGGAGTGATACTCTGTAACGTTAACGTGCCAGGAGGAGCCCCAAAAGAGCCCG
Organism: Aplectana chamaeleonis; assembly: GCA_029168955.1. Classification (NCBI taxonomy): domain Eukaryota; kingdom Metazoa; phylum Nematoda; class Chromadorea; order Rhabditida; family Cosmocercidae; genus Aplectana; species Aplectana chamaeleonis. The sequence continues at coordinate 329,392 of JAPDOI010000363.1, forward strand.
AAGTTGCGACTTTGAGCGCAAGGCAGACCCTAAAAGCGCATTGCCCGCCCACCGACGTGAACGAATGAAAGCTTGAAATGGTGAGATGAGCCATGGTTCCCGATGATTGGCCCCGTTCTTCTCTTCATTCTCGACTTTTCTCTTTACTCAGGTCGGCTCGCATACATCGGCTGCAAAAGATGGAAGTTACAAGCCTCGGAAAACTAGTCCACCATGCTTCTCTAGCTTAATTTTTGAGGGACCATAACTCCGTTCCCAGAAGGTCGTGTACGATTTCAGAGACATCGTTCGAATCAGCACGGGACCGCTTTCAAGATAGGCTAAAAACAGAAAAACGATTTTTATCGTGGACACTGCCTTTAAATTCACAGCTTACTGACGGATGTTCCAGAAGGCAATGCGTGCAGAGGCGTTGTTCTCTGACCATCTCCAGTTTTTGCTCCAGGGATGTCACGTATTAAAGGCAGTGTTCACGAAGAAAAATTTGCACGTTTTTTGGCCGAAACATAAGCTTTGGGTCCCCCCAAGAAGATCAAGAACGGAAGTGCGACTTTTAACGGCCGGTAAGTGGGGGTTTCCGATCATAAGCCCCGTTCTTCCCTTCACTCTCAACGTCTCTCTTTACTCAGGTGAGTTCACATCGGCTGAAAAAAACCAGAGTTACAAGCCTCGGACAAGTCCTCCACAATGCTTCCATAGCTGAATTTTAAGGGGCCACAACTCTGTTAACAGGGGGTCTTGTACGATTCCAGGGACATCATTGAAATCATCATGGGACCGCTTTCAAGATAGGAGGAAAAACAGAAGAACGACTTTTATCGTGAACACTGCCTTTAACCAATGAGTCCTCGTTCTTCAATTCATTGCCGGACTGTCTCCATCTTCCAGCTTGCTCTCGCGAAACGATTGAGATTGAAAAGAATTACAGGACTAGGACCACACGTCCACCTATGTTTCACCCTCAAAATTTAGGAAATTTTAAGTAACCATAACTTCGGTCACGGGGAGTCTTGGGCGGTTTCAGAGACACTACTGTGATCACCGTGTGATTCTCTCCAAGATCAGCATAGAGACTTAAAAATAATTTTCAGGGCGTTTTGTGCCTTCAAAGGCGTCGTTCGCGCTGGAAACCACTTTCCGTCTTTTATGCTCAATTTCATGAATGACCCGGTAGACCGGATCAGTATAGTTTGGCTCGTCAAAAACGTAGGGTTATGAGGTTAGAAGAGGTTAAAGGCAGTGTTCACGTTAGGAATTGTTTTTCTGCTTTCTTTTGCATCTTGAAGACGGCCCCATGCTGATTCCAATGATGTTTTTGGAATCTTACAAGACCACCTGAGAACGGAGTTATGACCTTTCAAAAATTGACCTATGAGAGCATGGTGGACGAGTTGTCCGAGGCTTATAACTTCCGTCTTTTGCCGCCGATGTATGCGAGCTGACCTGAGTATAAAGAAAAGTTGATAATGAAGGGAAGAACGGGGCTATTGATCGGAAACCATCGCTCATCTCACAATCTCGAGCATTCATTTGTTCACGTCGGTGGGCGTGGAAAGTGCATCTGGGGTTTGACGAGCTGACGGGTGTCCAACTTTGGGGCCGTAGGGGACCGTTCCCGACTCATTTTACTTGGTTTTTTTCAACGCTAGGGTTGCGCTAGGCCCCGCAGCTGCCGATTTCCACCAAAAAATCAGACATGGTTTTTATCATGGACACTGCCTTTAAAGATGAAGATCCGCCACCAGATCTCACCAGTCATTAAGCACAAGGAACAGAAGCGCCGTGTGAGACCAACAGATCCAGTATTGCAAACTATTATCTCGGAAAATCTTATCAGCCAAACTTGCCTAATCAAAGATTTTTTTAAAGGCAATGTCCACGATATTAATGGTTTTTCTGTTTTTCAGCCTATCTTGAAAACGGTCCCATGCTGATTCCAACGATGCCTCTGAAATTGTACCCGACCTTCTGGAAACGGAGTTATGGTCCCTCGAAAATTGACCTATGAAGGCATGGTGGACGAAATGTCCGAGGCTTATAACTTCCGTCTTTTGCCGCCGATATATGCGAGCTGACCTGAGTATAAAGAAAAGTTGATAATGAAGGGAAGAACGGGGCTATTGATCGGAAACCATCGCTCATCTCATAATCTGGAGCATTCACTTGTTCACGTCGGTGGACGTGGAAAGTGCATCTGGGGTTTGACGAGCTGACGGGTGTCCAACTTTCGGGCCGTAGGGGACCGTTCCGAGCTAGTTTTTTCAACGTTAGGGTTGCGCTAGGCCCCGCAGCTGCCGATATCCACCAAAAAATCAGACATGGTTTTTATCGTGGAAACAACCTTCAAGGATGAAGATTCGCCACCAGATCTCACCAGTCGTTAAGCACAAGGAACAGAAGCACCATGTGAGACTAACAGATCCAGTAATGCAAACTATTATCTCGGAAAATCTCATCAACCAAACTTGCATAATCAAAGATTTTTTTTAAAGGCAGTGTCCACGATATTAATGGTTTCTCTGTTTTTCAGCCTATCTTGAAAACGGTCCCATGCTGATTCCAACGATGTCTCTGAAATTGTACACGACCTTCTGGAAACGGAGTTATGGTCCCTCAAAAATTGAGCTAGAGAAAGAAGCATGGTGGACGAGTTTTTCAAGGCTTGTAACTTCCGTTTTTTGCCGACGATGTGACGAGCTGACCTGAGTAAAGAGAGAAGTCAAAAATGAAGGGAAGAACGGGGACAATACTTGGAAACCATCGCTCATCTCACGATTTCGAGCTTTCATTCGTTCACGTCGGTGGGCGGGCAATGCGCTTTTAGGGTCTGCCTTGCGCTCAAAGTGGCAACTTTGGGCTCTTTTGGGGCTCTTCCTGGATCGTTTTCATGCGTTCTTTCGACGCTAACGTTACAGAGTGTCCCTCCACTACCCAATCCTTGTGGAATCTTAAACACTTTAATCATCGTGAACACTGCCTTTAAAGTGATATTGGTAGGAAAAAGGCAAAAGAAATCTACTCACATAGAAAGTTCAAAGCGAAAAACCACTCTCGACGTTAGAAGACTTTTGCCCGTACTGCACTGGCCACACCGAATTCGACGGAAGAGGCGAGGAAGGATTTTTTCAGAAGGTTTTTTTAACGCGTCCATTTTTTAAAAGATGGGGTTCTCTCGGGGGCTTCCTTGGTATTATCGCTTACCTCAAGAGATTGCCCAGTCAAATACAGAAATATAGGACACCGTTTTCTGCGCGTACGATGCTTTTAAACTTTTTCAAAACTGGAAATGGACCCATAACTTTGTTCATCGCCCCAATTAACCACTACGAACGAACTTCGGGAGAGGGTCTCTCTACACACGGAGGAAGGAGCACGGACGAGATTCATTGCTGACGCGACGCGCGCGGCGGCACTTTTTATCCTATTACCCCATCACTGGAGCGCGCTTGCCACAAGCTCACGAGATTTCCCTGAAATTTTCATGTTTTTATTCATTCTCACATGACTTTTCTTTATGTTCCTGAGTTGTTCCTCTCATCATCTTATCCTGGACACTCATTTCAATAACTCTTGTATGTTCTCGTGCCGTCGTACCGCTTGATAAATATAGAAAATGTAATATGGTATTAAAGATCGAGCACCATTAAGATGTAGTGATGGGAGCGTTGCCGCCGACAACCAGTTTGGCTCTGGATTACGGAACATTAAGAAATAGTCATATGAGAATCAATAAACACATGAAATGCCATGAAATCTTGCGAGATCGAGGCAAGCGCCTTCCAGTGATGTGGGTAATCAGATAAAAAAGTTCCGCCGCGCGCGTCGCGTCAGCATGAAATCTCGTTCGTGCTCCTCCCTCCGTGTGTAGAGAGACCCTGTCCCCAAACTTCGCGCAAAAAGAAAACTTTTGGTTTTCGCCGCTACAGAAACTCGAAGGGCTCTTCCCTCTCTTCATTGGACTCCAGGGTTCGGGAGAAAATTCTCCGAGAGAGTTATACAGGGTGCTGAACACGATTATGAGGTTCTTCTTCGGCTTTTGTGCAATACGGTGGCGTTATGGTACGCTAAGGTCTTCCATCCACCGCATTCTATAGAATGCAGTATGCCAGGCCAAGTTTACCAAAATGTGAAAAAATTTCCCGTTTCTCTCCACCTTCATATAAATAAAGTGAAGATAACTGATGTTGCATTTTCGATTGGTAGCTGAAAGTAGAAGAAAGGCTCTGAAGTATCAGGTGTGGAGTTCATGATGGCGTGGACACCATCACAAATAATTAAAGTCCCCAGCAGGGGTGTGCGGCAAAGGAATTTGAAATTTCGGCAAACGGCAACGGCAAACCCCAAAAATGACCGGCAAACGGCAAAACGGCAAAATCTGTTCTGTGCTACAATTCAATCACAATTGATTAGTCGTGTGATGAACCATGCAATATTTGCCAGTTACTGTGTGTCTGACATTTAACTAGCCTTTACAGGAAGGGGAAGTCCCGTATATCAAAAGCCACTTGAGAGTCTCAGGTGATCAGAGAATTACAGTAGCGCTGTTTTGTGTGTGATAGTATAAGGAGCCTCCATCAAGTTCAACTAAGCCGTTTGACTGCGCGACTCAGCCTAGTCCATCCGGGCACATGCAGCAAAGCGTAAGCAAGCTTGGTGCGGTGGGAGAGTGCGCCGATCCAAAGACTGTGGCCGATACCAGTACCACAATCAGCTGGGAATAGATGGATGAATACGCGTTGATTGGTCGACATTTTCGGAAGAAGACAGTCCATTCCGCGATTAGCAGCGCGCGGTTTAGGTTATGACCAGAGTCACTCAAAAGTTTTACTGTCAGTAGCAAGAAGTAGGCTCAGGGTTCCTTATTTCGCTCATTTAAAATTACGCTCAAATTGTTTCCATTTTGGAGCTACATAAGTGAGACTAGTCTAAATGAATGCAGTGCACACGATAAAAGCAGTCTTGGAATTTTCACCGGAAATCAAAAGCTCTGAATGACATTTTGATCGAATGCACAGAATGAGAGGCACCTAGTGACAATTCGATTGGTACATGCGACGCGCGCGACAGAAAGTCGGTGCTCCACGTCGTCGCTGGAGCGCCGCGCACGGTGCGTTTAGCCAGCCGACTGCTCTTGGGTGTTTCCCATTCTATGTGTTCAGCAAACAATCCCGCACGAGGCCTAATACAACAACAATTTTGGCTAAAAAACAAACAATGAATCACTCTATACGGCCCCAAAACATGAATGCGGTGCGCCCGCCACACCCACTTCCGTCCGCTGTGGCTACGGAGTCAACCCGGTGCTATCGCAGCGAGGAGGGGGGGGGGCACTTGACATCGGCATGGATCCTGAAGAGACTTTGCGTTCCCCACTGGAAGTTGGCGCAAACTCGGTACACCTATGGTATAGCATATTACACCGCGTTTGCTCCAACCTTCAACAGTGAACGCGAAGTCTCTACAGGATCCATGCCGACGTTAGCCATCCCACTTGACCATGCCCATTTTTCCGCGCCGCCGCGCACTTGGATAACCAACCCAGGGTTTTCCTCCCATTCCAAAATTAGTAGAGTAGAGGCGGAGCAGAAAAATGTGTGTGGACATGTACCTCTCACCTCGCTACGATAGCACCGTCAACCCTTCGTTTCAGCTAATGATCTCGGCATCGAAAATATTATTAAGCACTGCCTTTAATGACAGCTGCAAACATTGTTCAATTTTCGAAAAGCTGGAAAAAGTATTTGCAGAATTGATAATTTTCCTGTCCCATTTATTACCATCAGCCAACCAACCGACGATAAGCGGGCCTATTTACACGAGTTCTCAAGTGGTTCGTTCATATGTCTAAAAAAATACTTTCACGCCAAAATTTTTGTACCATTTGTTTTTGCAAATTCGGAACTTGCAGGAGTCAGTATGCTCCTGGAAAGACTTTTTTTGCGATTTCGACATTTCTAAGTGGATAAACATTTCATGATTGAAAAAAGACATTTGAAGGCTCCCAACTTAGAACTTAAAAAACTCCTCTGATAAACTAGTCAAAATATCTTCATTAGTTACAGGATCATTGGGTACAATTACCCATTACATGAGCCGGAACTAGTGGCTGGAACTAGTCAAAATAATTATTTGTTGCAGCTTCGTATCGCTGACCAATACAGAAACTGAGGTGAGGGCGCACACCAGGCCCTGTTCTTTTAATGTTTTTGCCGAAAATTTGCCGTTTTAAGCGAAAATTCCGGCAAACGGAAACGGCAACGGCAAACCCCAAAATTGAAACGGGAAAGCTTTCGAATAATTATTCAGACTCCGGTAAGTTTTTCCGCAAGAAATAAATAACAAAATAGAAACAAATTGTTGAGCACAGAGTCAAGGCCTTAATGAAAGGATATTCTCATGATTCCTTCGCTTGCGTGTGCGGAACGGTGGTTAGATACAGCGAGAGAGCGGAGGGTTCACGGAAGGAGCAGCATCGTGCCCACACGCACGCACTATGAGTGATGGGAATTTTTTTTTCGCAGAGGATACGGCACGACTTCATATATGAACTTCTAAATTTCCGCTTATCAGTGTAGTCAAATCCTTCATTCAATATATAAAAGATCTGTGACTTGCTGTACTGCAATTCTTCAAGCATTGTATTCAAGTTGACACTCCTTTATAAGAAAACACGATGTCACGCCTCTCTGAGTTTTCGATTCAGGGCTAATACCTCTTATGGTGTGCTTTAATTTCGTTATCTTTCAGCTGCGCACGATGCTGCTCCCTCCGTGACCCCTCCGCTCTCTCGCTGTATCTAACCACCGCTCCGCACACGCATGCGAAGGAATCATGAGAATATCCTTTCATTGCGGTCTTGACTCTGTGTTCAACAAATTATTTCTATTTGTTTTTATTTATTTCTTGCAGAAAAACTTACCGGAGACTGAATAATTATTCAAAAGCTCTCCCTTTTCAAGGTACACTTATATAACTCGACGGCGAATAGACCTAATCTATCACGGGAACCGAACTAGTGAAATGGAAAATTTATGTTCTATTAAAAGTCCAAAAGTAGGTCTTTCTATACGGAATCCGAACATGCTTTGGAAGATTCATCTTTATTCAATGAAAAAAGATAATATTCTTGTAAAATCAACCTTCGCAAAGCCATGAAATTTTTATAATTTCAGTGTACCTGAAACTGAATTTGATTTTTGCCGCCTCTCCTAAAGGCATCTGGGGATCACCTTCAAATTTTCATGCCCGCTCAAACAATTGGGATTGGTAAAGATCACCTACAAAGCTTGAGCCTTTTAAATTTGGCCTTCAAAAGGTTATGGAAACTTGAAAATTGCGCTGATGTCGCTCATCTAGCATCCATGGGTCGATCGTCTATCACTTCTCCATGTATGAAATGTTAATGCGGCCTGCAAATGAATTGAAAAACTTATGGCATGGTCTGCATATGCAGAAAAAGCCCTGAAGAAGGATATTGCCCTTATTCCAAGCTTAAGAAGGCTCAAAAACAATTGTGGCTCGAACTTAAAATCCAAGTGCACAATAATAAACGTTTTTCACCTTGTACGATGCCTCTATGGGAATTTCACTACGCATAACAAAAAACTTCTCATTATGATTCAAAAAGTGCGCAGATAACATATTCGAAAAAAGCTATGAGCCCAGATTCTGAATGAAACCAGGGCCCGTAGTAAACCCCCCCCTCTACGCACAGATGGTAAGACGGCTCAAATAAAAACAGCCAACTTCCCTCCGGCCATGTCGGACTAGTCGACTTCGCGCGGCCCCAATTTCGTGGGCGTGCCACATCGCCCCACTTCCCGCAGAGAAAGAGTTTTCTCCGACTTCCCGCGGAGTGTCGGCAGGTAGTCGGCTTTCTCTGTCGGAAGGGCGCTAGCTATGTGGGTACAAAGAACATGTCGGCGACGGCGCTCATTTCTTGTCGTCACTGCCCTGCGCGTAGCTTTTTTGTCTCGTTAAGGTCTTGCTCCCTTCTTTCTTATCTTCATTTTCTCCTGTTATACCTCATGGGCCCTGCTGATTTCCGCAAGAGCGCGCTAATCGCGAAATCTGCGCGAATCGATCAGGCTGGACGCGGCAGAGTTGCTTGGCAGTTTGCCATCGAAACGTGTGCGATGCCACAAGCTCGTCCGAATGATGGGGTGGACCGGGATAGGTAGGCGCACCGATATAACTTTCAGAGCCATTTTTATCGAATTCTGACCCGTTTTCGCTGCTTTCTTCAATCCTATCCACTCCAGCATCTGCCAACTTAGTAATTTGCACTGAAGCCTCAAGAACGAGATTTATGGTGAACACTGCCTTTAAAAATTATGAGACTATCCTACGGTACCGTATACGCAAGTGCAAACCAGGAATTTCTGTGCATGTCACAGTTAAGGCTCAACGTTGACCCGCACCACCTTGGAGGTGGCGCCAGAGATTTCATATCCTCTGTTTCCGAGTGTAATTTGATTGCTTTCGCCGCGTTCGTCTGCGTGCGTACGCTGCGTCTCCTTTTCCCCACAATTTCTCTCTGTCTCAACCATCGCCCCGCACAAGCGAGCGAGCAAACAGAGTAAATCTGGCTCGGAACCAGAGAATAGTTGTTCCTCGCTCGCCGCGGGTGCGACGTTGCCGCCGCGGGTGCAACGGGGTAGCCGTGACAGAGAGTCCTCAACGACGTGATCGGTCATCGGCCGGTCGCTAGCGAATAGAATTGACGCAATATTGCGTCCACTACCAAATGCACACATTATATTCTTGACAGAGTGCATCTTCATCTCTTCTCAACAATAGGGTCTAATGTTCTGTAATGTAAAATGGGTTCATTTGTGGGTGCTCAACATGGAGCTGGACTTTGTTTTCGTCCTTCCCAGGGTACGGCGCGGGGTGTGGATATTCACACCGGGGGTCTGAGCTGCGCAAGGGTGGAGGGAAGGGGGTCTAAGGCAGTAGAGAAGAGTGGAGGCGATTAAGTGATAGGCAAAGGCGAAGACGACCAGAAGTATTAAAGGAATGTTTTCAACAAAATATGAGTTCGTAAATTTATTTTGCAAGTCAAAAAAGAGCAGGAACACTACTAACTACTCCTGCCCCTTCTTAACTGATTACGATGTGTGTGAGGTGATTTTGTTCAATTTTAGATTGGACTGAAATTCTATTTATGCAGGCTTTCAAGACATTGATCACTGATTGCGGCTGAGTGACGTTTTATACACCGAAGAAATTAGCAATCCACGAAAAATCTTGAGCCGATGGTGAATTACATCGTGATCAGCACTCAAAAACACGCATTTTAGGCAAGGTTGCGCCTATATAAATCCAGAACATTTAACTACCGATGAAGATATACGTTTCGGCGTGACCTTCCACACCCTTCCGAAAGTCGCCCAACAAATCTCATATTTGGGTTGACCGCCCAAATTAATCCTGGCAGCAGTCCAGAGCGAAAAGTTCCAACTGAATTTCGAAAAGTGGAATAGCGCCAGTTTTTGTGAAATTCAACGTCATTTTTTCCATTTTCGTGATTTTTATTCTCGAAATGGAGCGTCTCTCTTAATCAATATCAATGCGAACATCATCTGAACAAGAAATAGCGCATTACATTAAAATATAACTCCTCCTTGAGAGGCACCGGCGGCAATAGGGGTGCTATGAAAGACATGTCCTTGAAACAGCTTTTTTGCTCGGCGCCCTTTGATGAGTGCGATTATCCATCGCTTCTGCCAGAGTCAAAAGCCTTCGTGAGGTCCAGGGCCACTCCAACAGACCGTTGAGGTTTTTGGCCTTGAAACCATCCAAAACATAGCTCACAGTTTGCAGCAGCGCCGTGGTGGTAGAGTGTAATTTGCGGAATCCATGCTGGTGCTGCTGTTTGTTACTATGCTCGGCAAGCTCTTTCACGATCAGTTCCTCAGCGACCTTGACGATTGGTGATAAAAGACTTCTTGGCTTGTATCCCTTTGCTGTGGATGGCGATTTACCAGGCTTGGGAGACGGAATGACGCTTGCCGCTTTCCAGTCATCAAACATTTCAGTGTGTTTGAAAAGGTCTAATTCATTCGACGGCTTTAGTGGGATAAACATTTCTCATGAAATTTCGCTAGTGGGTCGTTTCTCATGAAATTTCGCTAGTGGGTCGTCTATCACGAAAGAGTACCTATTTCCTCCACACTGCCACGGCACGAACGTACGATATCTGGGCAGCACCAAAATGATGAAATAAAAGTCTCTGAACTGCGTCGGCGCTCTAATCAAAATCACACTGCGCGGGGTCGCCGGCGACGAGTTTTTAAGGCCACGCCCCCATTTGCTCGCTCGCTCGCGTCGCTCGCACCTTGGTCACTATGCCGAAGCCTTAATTACAGCGTCGCGTCGCGCCGCGAATGAGCTCTGAACGCCCTTATGGTGAGGACTCCTCTCGAGTAGCGTGACACATGAGTGAGTCATCATTGATAGTTCCGCTCCACCTTGATTCCGAAACAATTCTACGTTTTGCGTAAGTGTGCATCCATGGAGCGCAACCTGATCGTGGGTCAATGGAATGTTTTGACAAATCAATTTATCCGAAAAATTTGACTATCGAATTCATTTGAATGTTTTTCCGTAAATTTTCGAATATTCGACTTTTCGAATAATTCAGGATTTGGAACTTTTCGAATATTCGACTTTTGGAATAATTCGGGATTTTGAACTTTTCGAATATTCGATTTTTCGAATAATTCGGGAATTCGCTTTTTTCGAATATTCAACTTTCGAATAATTCGAAGTCGAGTTTTTCAATCGAATGATTTTTCGAATCATTCGACTCGGTCAAAGTATAGTACATACTATACTTGTTATCCGGAGGTAATTCCTCGGATAATGGATCGATTCGGATAATGCCATTTTTACACGAGTGAGGAAACAAAAGTGAGTCAAATAGTTGATATAAAAAATGGACCGGTTCACTACATTCAACCGGTTGACCGGTTTACTACGTTCAACCTAAAATGAACCGATTTTATCCGATTTATCCAATTTTTACCAGATTTTATCCGATTTTATCAGGTTTTATCCGGTTTTGATCCGATTTTATCCGATTTTACGCAAATTTTATCCGTTTTATCCGGATTTTATCCAATTTTTATCCGTTTTTATCTGATTTTATCCGAATTCCTGACCCTTCGGATAATGGTCCGATTCAGATAATGCCGATTTTAAATTTCCCGGATATTGGTTCGATTCAGATAATGCGTGTTTTCAAATTTTCGGATATCGGATTATCCCAATCTCGAATATCCGGTCGGATATCCGAAATGGAGTGATTCGGATACTAAGTCTAGTACATACGAGCGGCATATTCCAAATGAAATTTTATGGCTTCTTCGCATTTTTAACTAGCAATTGTGAATCCACAAGAACCCGCAGGATCTTATAAATAGTTTCACTGAAACGGGAAAATTTTAGAGATTTTTTTCTTCAGAAATCTGAAGTTCACGGGAATGATGACGCTCTACTTACTACTGGAGTGGCATGCATGAATGCGGCGGCCAGGGTAGGGAGGCGCAACGTCACGTGCACGCATCGCAACTTGAATTCAAATCGTGGTGCGTGCGTGCGGCGTAGCGCTCCCTGACCATCGCTGCCGCATTCATGCATGCCATCCCTGGTTATCAAAAAATCGAGAAAAAAATTGATGACCAGTGTTATCCTATACGCGAGAAAATTACGGAGCACTGGCAAATCGGAAATTAGACACTTCTCGCAGATCTGAGCTAAAGTTAGAAACACGATCTAATGGGTTTTGCAGAGTTGACTGCTAGCAGCGACTAGCAACGCTGGGGATGCAGTATTGATCATATTGGGCGAAGTTGGCGAACGGCTAATCGAAAAGCGACGAGGAGGTACCGCAAAGCTTTTAACTCCGCGACGGTCCTGTGTCACCGACAGCGAGCGGCAACAGACGCGGCTACGATAATGCTCGTAAGCATTTTTGTCGCCGCGTCAAGGCTGACGCTCAGCGACGAGTCGCCGGTCTGTGCAACTCTGCAGACCCCTTAAAGAAAATGCTTTTGCCGCAGAAAAAAAACTGACGCTCTTCTATCACTAGCAGGTCGCCGCGAATCTCCAGACCCTTTAAGTCTAGCACGAAAGTCTCTAAACTTGAAAGACAGAAACTTCCTCAATTTGCAAGTAATGTGAAAATCACAAAGTAGCTCTGATCCCGAAAACCCGAAAACTCCTTAGGGGAGGATCGGTGGAAGGCGTTGTTTTTTATGCTACTTAGGCTTGTGTGGTTGAGATGGAAGTAGTTTTTTGTTATTGAGGTGCCTCTATGTATTCTAAACTTTCAAAGAATTTTTGTTTTTAGAGGGAAATGAAGCGGAAAAATAAAAAAATCTGTGTTTTCGTTTTGGGTGCTGATTACGAATCTGTGGCCCATTTCTCAATATTTGTAAAATTCCGTCACATTTGGTGCGAAGCCTGAAAATGGGGAAAATTTTGCTGGCCAAACACGACTTTTGACGATTTCGAGAATGCTAAATCGCCTCAAAACTTCTATGTAGGGATATTTGGGCTTCCTAACACAAATCTGTGGTCGGTTTATCGATTTTCTCTGGAATACAGTATGTAACTGTGGTTATACTGTAGCTCGGCCAAAGTCTCAGATTTGACTCAAAATTTCTCTGTGGGCATTTTTTGGGACGCTGAATGCGAATTTGATATTAAATTTTTGATTTTCGAAATTTCAAGGTAAGTAACGTCAGTTGAAAGTATTATGGCTACCGTCACCTGCAGTAACCCTAAGTACCCCAGGTTAGCGCTCAGCGTCCTAAATAACTACTAGTTGAAAGTTTTGAGCCGAATCCGGAAATTCCTTCTGAACACCCCAGAAATTCCCTGATGGGTACCCTTACCTTTTGTGAAGCAATGAAAATGCCATTTTTTGGAAACCCCGCAGCCATTTAGTGAATTTCAAGCACGGGTCATTTATGTACTGTCACAGACCTACAGCAACGACAGCATGGTTTAACGAGTCGCCGCTGGGTGTGCAAAGCAGTTCCTAGTCAGGGAAACGTTTTCGCATCTAAGTGCTTGAAACAATCAGTTAATAGTAAGGAGAAAATGTTTAAATTGAATGCACAAGATTTGGCTAACTCGTAGACTGAAGATTGAATCAGTGATATATCACTTTTCCCCACAGGTGACGGTGGAATATAACATTATCTGCAATGTGTTTAGCTCACAAGGTCACTAATTTCTCTTTTTTCACTTCTATCGCTGCCGTCGCTACTTCCAGCGACAGCTCTGCTGCTGTTGCGAAACAGAAAAAAAGGTTGGGCGATTCACTGTAAACGGAATTGATGATACCCGTTTGGTAAGGGATAGGGTATAAAAGGAATGCAGGGCGGTGTGTCTTCATTCACACACCATTCTTCTCCAGGGATCAGCGGCTGAATGTCTGAACCCACTACGAAGTGGGAAGTCGGGTCAATACTTAGAATTTTTTAAAAATTGGCTTGAGTCGCCAGGATCTTTTGTCTGTTTCGCAAGAGCCCAGGGGTGCATTCCAAGGTAATTTCCAGGGGCGGAAAATTGAATCTTATAAGAGCCGACCAATGACAATTTGAGGGATTGCTTGAAGTGAGCCTATCGGTTTGAATATCCCTCGTTATCTCTAGTCAGACCTATTTTTCTTCAGACGGAAAACTTCTTGGAACGCACCCCCACCTCTGCTAGGTATCAAAATTTTAATCAGTCCATTACCGCTTAGAGCTGCAACATGCTCGTTACAGAAGTATACAACAGGCCTAAGGCCGGGATCAGACTTCCAGCGACGAGCGACGCGACGCAATGTTTACCATCAGTATCGACTGAAAATCGATATGCCTGATATGCACTGTCGCCGTCGTTGATCGCTATAAGTATGATCCCGGCCTAACGGGACCGTCAGAGCTAACCGCCCCGTCGTTCAATTTTCGATAAAGGTTGGAGCGCAGATCACCCATCATCTCTGAAGACGTCCCAACGTTCAGACATAGAAACTACTCACTTTCAAAGAGTTTAGGTGAAGGAAGGAAAGGATAGTACCACTACATCGCGAAACCCATTATCGGCATTTCAGATTTTGTCACACCATGCGCATAAAAATGGCGTAGGAAATGTGGAACCATTGTGTCCGGGAATATTTAAGTTTTTTATTCTGGGGAGATTGGACATTTTGTGAGGCCTTTCCGCTGTTGTCCTCTGCTCCGTGAGCACTTTCCGAGAATGTTTGCCGCAACAGCGCCGCGAAAGTAACGCGATTCTCGACTGTGCCGCGATGATGCCGCTTCGGATCCGGAATCATCATAATGCGAAAAAGATTCTGTTACAATATACCGTCACATGGTAGGACTCTGTGTTAGTTATAGTTGTCTAGAATTCCATTTCATTCTTTGTTCTCGTTGTGCAAAAGGCTTTTTCGTTTTTAGCGTACCTGCCAAAATTATCACGTCTGCATGTATAGTGGAGTCCACCATGAGTGTCTCATTTACTTATCAATAAGAAGCGGTCGGCTGGGAATCAATGTGCATGAATCCCATACCAGCACGCTCGATACCAATTGAGCGAGAGCGGTTGTGCTGCAACGAGTTTCATGTTCATTGATCTCCAATCGACCGCTTCTCATTAGTGAGTAAATGAGACACTCTTGGTGGACTCCACTATAGGAAGATTTGTGTAACAACAAATTATTTTTTGCGCTAGAGAGGTAACTGAGAAGATCAAACTCCAACGACTCGGACACGTCATCATTCAATGAAAAAAGCTCTATCAAGGTAAATTTGTGGTCACCTACACATTGGATGATGAAGATGGGACTTCTGGAGAAAAGCAAAAATACCGGCCCCGGAAAGGATTCGAACTCGTTACATCGTTTTTTGATCAACAGGATCACTCCCACTGCGCCAAGTGGTCACATTGGCTGCAGCATCGAAAGGTCCGGTCAAAGCGCCCTTCCGTTCATCACCAATATATTTTCGGGTACAATCACATACTAGGACGATTGCTGGTCCAAGGTTGGGATTGGTTCATCACAGGGTGCTCTAGGGATTCATAAATTACACGCTGTGATGCGCTTGTGACTCAAACGTTGGAAAATAAGATTTTAACACGAAAACGCTTCTAGGTGCTCTTAAAAAACAGGAAACTTTTTCAACTCTGGTCTAGCACGCAACATGGGCAGAAAGAAATTCTGTGTCCTATTGGGAAGGTCCGCCCATACGGTCGGCGTGCGTTTTGAACGGCATTCACGTCGAACATTTCAGGACGAGTCTTCATCAGGCGGAAAGAGTTGACTTCGGCTGGTTTTGCTTTGCACTTTTGAATATTTCAATTTTGTTAAGTTATAGTACAAAATTATAGTTCAGTGCATGGACGTAAAGAGCTATTTGAAAAGATCAAACTCCAACGACCCAGACACATCATTCCTCAACAAAAAAGCTCTATCACGGTGAACTTATGTTCATCAAGACATTAAATGATGAGTGAGAGACTTTTGAAAAAAAAACAAAAGTACCGGCCCCAAAAAGGATTCGAACTCCTTCCTTAATATTTCCATCAACAGCGCTCACCCCTACTGCGCCAAACGTCCATGTTGGCTACGACAACGAAGGGCCTCATCTGAGCACATTCTTTCCATCATTGCAATATATTTTTGAATGCAATCACAGCGTAAGACGATTTGCGGTTCAAAGTTGGGATCGTTACATCACCGGGTGTTCTAGGGATACATAAATTACACGATGCGCTTGCGAGTCAAACGCTCAAAGCTGTCATAACTAGTCCTATATCTTTCTTTTAGGCACTACTCAAAACCTTTGTGAAGCGGTAAACTTTTTCAACTTTTGTCAGGCTCCGCAGCATGTACAGAGAGGAATTCTCCGAATGGGAATGTCCGCTCATGCAGTCGGTGTGCTTGTTGGACAGCAGCCACCTCGAGCGTATCAGGGCCACTTCGAGCGTTCCGAAAACCGCAGTCTCGCGCGTTTTTGGCATTCCGGGTTCCACATTTTGAAAACCACAGAAAAACGCTGAGGAATGCAAAACGCCATTAACTAGGGTACACACCAGCGGAATGAAAACGTCCTGCGATGACATTGCCGCCTCTTGCTGCGTGAATCAAGGACTCGTCTGCAATACCGCGTCTTTCACGTGCTTGACGCAATATTGCAGACTAAAAATTTCCGGCCGTTTCAACTGTCTTTCATCGATATTTTACGCTTCTATCGCTTGTTTATTGCTAAAAGTCACCTAAGGGGTCGTTTATACTCCCGCCGCCAAGCGGCTCGGCACAGTGCATGTAAGTAATATTGATGCGCGGCGCGGTACGATCGATATTGCGGCATTGCATTTCGCCGCGCCGCTCAGCGGCGGAAGTATAAACGACCCCTAAGTGCCGTGGCTTGTATAACTGCTCGGTGCGGGCTTCCGGCGAGTTTTCCTGTGACAACTGTTCCTTTTGGCATGCCTCGGTACAGTTAAGGCGCATAGAAGTGATAGCTGTCTTTTTTGTCCGGAGCGCGCCGTCGGTGTACATCAAGGGCCAAAATGTCGGGTCATCTGGGAGAAAGAAAACATCACATGATTTCTGAATTTTCCCGCGTTTCGCGTTCGAAAGACCGTATTTCCGCGCATTTTCAGGCGTTTCGCGCCCGACATCCGAAAGCAGAGAAAAAAATTTTTGTTCCAAAACCCGAAAACCGATTTTCGAAATTTCCTATTTTTGTTCCGCTCATCCCTGATCAGGACGAGTCATTGTCTGGAGAAAAACCTATGACTTCGGCTGGTTTTACTTTGTAATTGTGATCATTTCGAATTTCTTGAATTATAGTATAAACGCTTTCAGAATGAGCATTTAGGAATTTTCTTATGATCATTTGGGGAAAGTCACTAGCCCAATCTCACAGACAAAATTTCGCATGAATCGGTTCTTAACTAAGGCGCTCCTAATACTCCTCGACGCCAGCGCGTCACGCGGGCGTAGTGTTGGTGAATGAACACTTTCAACGCACGTCAAGCGCGTCACGTGCTTGCGAAGGCTAAGAAAACAAGGACTAATAGAAAAAATGATGAAAAAGTCGTTAGACTGTTGTCGCCATGATGGAGTTGGGTCAGATCACTCATACTCCAACGCCACGCCCGAGCGTGACGCGAGCGGCGCGCTGGCATTGAGTAGTATGAATAGCGCAGGACGGAATTATTGGACAGACAGTGTTTTCGATTCCAAGTTACTCACTCTAAATAATGCATTGGCTACCAAGTGTTACTAAAATCACGGAGAAAGGGGAGAAACGCACTAGAAAGAGCCCCCTTAAGGTGAAAGAATTATCTGACCTGGCCTAGGATG
Organism: Aplectana chamaeleonis; assembly: GCA_029168955.1. NCBI lineage: Eukaryota > Metazoa > Nematoda > Chromadorea > Rhabditida > Cosmocercidae > Aplectana > Aplectana chamaeleonis. Next base: position 346,766 of record JAPDOI010000363.1, read on the forward strand.
AACAACTTTTCGGCGGGCGCGAACGGTCAATGATGGAGTCAAACGAAGATAAAAATGTCATGCAAGATAGTATTGGTTTGGGTCCAAGGGGGAGAGTGAAGCGACAGAGATTTGAGAATTTCGAAAGACTTTCATACAAAGGGATCCGTCATCCCATCAAACAGCTCCACTGAGAGTACGGGGGTGCAGTGACAGTTCAGCATTTCAAGTACAACTGAATCCTTTTCCTCCATTTATTCGTCATTTCAGCTCTACTCGAGGATCAATTAATCGATTTAATCTCAAATGCCAAAAGTAATCTCAAATTTGAAAACTATCGTCAACACTGCCTTTGAGATTTTTTTCATGTTCTTCGCCGTAGGCTATGAGCCTTAAGATTGAGCCGTGAGCCATTAAGTGTTTTTATCTTATTCGTCATTTCATTTATTTAACTCGAGGATCAATTAATCGAATTGGCGAGTGGCGGCTGTTCAACAAGCACGCCGACTGCATGAGAGGACATTCCGATTCGGACACAAAACCTCTTTCTGCCCATGGTGCGTGCCTGACAAATGACGAGAGAGTTTCCTGTTTCAATAATGTTTTAAATAGCATCATGAAACGCCTTCCCGTTCACCACGAGAACGTTCCGTGAAAAGCCCCGAAAAAAGATTTGAAGTGACTCAACATCTGTGCAAGTCATTTCCAATACGGTATGGAAGTCAAAGCCGGTTTTCCGTCCAAAACGTTTTTCGCCTAGAGGAGCTACATAAAATTCGGCATCGAATAGACTCAAAAAATGCGCGCCCACCCCTCCAGCCGATTTCAGTTTGTGAAAAGCTTTTTTATGCCTGGAGCTATAGATTTTTCTTTCATAACCTTTTTAAGCTAAAATATGGACTTTTGGGGATGGTTGTTGAATTCTGCGTTGAATGATATAGTGGGTTCCTGTCTTTGCTTGCTCCATAAGCGAGCCAGGTCAATGGAGCCGAGCTCCATAGTAATTTTAATAGGGTGCTCTAAACTCTATGATGTAAATGAGAGACGCAGAAATTTACTGGAGCCAACAATGGGACTCGGCTCCACCGACCTGGCTGGCTTATGAAGCAAGTAAAGTTTTGAATCCACTGTATCATTCGACGCACGATCTCATGGAGACTTCGATAACATTCTTCACCCAAGATCCATTTTTACCGTGACATGTTACGAGAGAAAAGCCGGTGGCTTCAGGCAAACAAAAAAGCCTTTTTTTAAATTGAAAGTGGCCGGAAGAGAGGTAAAATATTTCATAAACCTGAAAACGCTACTCGGTACAAAATTTCAGAAGAATTCCAATAACAACCTTTGCCGAAGGTCTATCTTAAAGGGTAAAAAAGTGATGGACGAAAGACCGACAATTTCTTAACATTCATTTGGAAAAAATTGCCCGAAAAAAATATGACTTCAAGACAGCTCAGAGGAAATTTTTCGTGGCCGCAGATCATTTCATGAAAAAAAGTGAATCACAAAAAGTGGTCCCCAAATGAAAAAAAAATGTTTCAAAATCAATAGTTAACAGAAAAAAGTATTGGATGCAAAAAAAAGAGTGTTAAGAAAGCACTAAATTTCCAAGTTGCAGGTCTAGAGAGAATCTTCACTTTTTCCCACACATGTATCTTGAACAATCTTCACCTCTCGCACAACAATCTCCACCATAACAACCCTATGATGGCAATCCGTTCTCTCCTTTTCGTGCAGCAGTTTCACCACAAGGGGTGAAAATGATTCGAAAATGCTCTGAATGAAATGCAATTTTCTAGAATTGATTTTAGGCAAAAAATTGCGTTTGATCTCTCAAATGAGTTGAAGGCGTTTATTGGTGAATTATCGAGGGTAATTCTCATTAAGCTCACCTTAACCTACCTTAAAGACACAGTACACCCTCGGACAGGGGTTTTCTGATTTTCTGATTTTTATTTAATTGTGTAGCATACCCCTCTTGTGTAACACGTGCCAAGTGCGAGGTCTCAATTCCTCCAAATAAGCGAGACATACTCAGACGTTCGCTGTTGTCCACAGGACACGAATGAGATGTCACCTCACGCAATGCTCCCTGTAGACATCCAGAAGGGGCATGGATCTCCCCTCGAGAACTGCCCGTCGCCCCCCTCCTTGGTGCCGTAGACAATCTACCCGCGGGAACGCTTTTGCTGTAGACATCCCATCGAAGGAGGCTCTCCATCCCCGATTCCGCGTTCACATCCTATCAACATCCTGTAGACCTGATATTACCATCCCACTGAAGCATCAACCGCTTTATGACGTCACCCCTTAAAGGCAGCGTCCGCGCAGAAAACCACATCTGTGTTTTTCTTCTCAATCCAATGTATGAACCAAGTGGAGATAGTTGGCGAAGCTTGAGGTCTCAATGTTGCGTATTCATAATGCTATAGGCTCGTGAAAATCGCTCCGTGGTCTGAAAAGGCGTTTTCCCGGTCGATCATCTAACACGAGGAACAGAAACCCCACGACAGTCTTCGGCCGAGCCGCGGAAATCAATTTTCTAAATTCTTTATTCCGAAGAATCTTCGAGTTAAGACGTGGATATTGAAAGCCTCCTATTTTTAGATGATCATTGACAGCAGTAAAGCGAAAGGAATTGCGGAACCCAGAAAGTTAAGGGGGCTAAACCAATTCAGCCGTTCAAATTTTCGATATTTGTGTAATACACAAGACACACCGGACAGACGTGAAAAGGAGGCTGAATGCTGCAAGATTTTCAAACGAGTTTTTCTCGGAAACTTGGATGTTTTGGGTGGTCTCTTCATGATATATATGACAACCTGGTAAGCCTACCTGCGCAAAATTGTGAAAAAAATAAACACGGTTTTTAGCGCGTACGCTGCCTTTAAGGGCAGCATACACACTCACAAACATGGTGGAGATAACAGCATAAATAGGACCGCACGGCTCCTACCATGTCGTCTACGACCTTTGATGCGTCAAAAATCATCCAGGATGACAATATGTGACAATGTTTGAGCAATCTTGCCTTCCACGTCTGTATTTCCCACCCGTTCGAGTACGAGAATTAGAAATGAAACTTGAGAAAATATGTGATAAGATAGAGTGATAGCACTATCTCATGGGAGCGCACGAGAGAAATAGCTTGATTTGCTTGAATGTAACATGTCTGCATACCAATTAACTCTCGTCCATTTTTGAGGATGCCGCTCTACTTCGGCTGACTTTTTGAAATGTTGTTTCTCTCGTGCATTCCCATTTGGTAATGCTATCACTCTAACTTATCACATGTTTTCTCAAGTTTCTTTTCTCGTTCTCGTACTCGAATGGGTGGGAAAACCCTGGCGTGGAAGGCAAGATTGCTCAAAAATTGCCAAGTATATCCTGTTTCCGAGTGTGATTTATTTCCGTTTGTCGCGTGAGTCTGCGTGCGTACGCTGCGTCTCCTTCTTCCCACATTTTCTCGCTGTCTCTACCTTCGCTCCGCACAAGGGCGCGAGAGAACAGAGTAAATCCGGCTCGGAACAAGAGGATATTGCCATTCTGGATGGTTTTTGGCGCTTCAAACGTATTTGACGACATGGTGGGGGCCGTGCGGTCCTATTTATGCTGTTATCTCGACCACGTTTGTGAGCGTGTATGCTGCCTTTAAACGGCGGTATGCCTTCTTTCGAAACTTCATGATGAGCCCCGATTCTCCTTATTTCAGTTCTAATCTAAGCGGAACAGAGAAATTGGACCCTCTCAATCAAATTTTCTAGAGAAAAACTAACATTGGCGTGGATCCTAATGAGACTTTTCGTTCCTCTTTGGAGGTTGGCGCAAACTCGGTGCACCTAACAGCGGCATGGATCCTGAAGAGACTTTGCGTTCCCCGTTGGAGGTTGGCGCAAACTCGGTGCACCTGTGTTATAGCATATGGCACCCAGTTTGCGCCAATCTTCAACAGTGAACGCGAATTCTCTTCCGGATCCATGCCGACGTTATGTAATAGCATATGACACCGAGTTTGCGCCAACCTTCGAGAGTAAACGCAAGGTCTCATTAGGATCTATACCGACGTTACATTATTTTAATAATGATGTCCTTATGCGGACAACACTCTACTGCTTCCAAATGAACTACTGAAAGTTATACAAACCACTCCAAATGAAATGAACTTTTCTAGAGCCAGTTTCGGACGTAGAGTCCAAATATGTCCTGTGCAGTTGCCTAGAGTCACCCTGGAAAACGTTGTAGCAGTTTTTTTTTCTCCGATTTTTGTACCTATTGTACCCTCGAAAAAGCTCATTAATTTTATGAAAATCCGGAAACAGACCTCATAATCGTGTTCAGGGCCCGAAACAGCCTCCCAAGGCAAAGTTTGGATGAAAGCGCATTCTCCGGGCTATGTGCAGACTGATGGCGTTCTTGACTTGTATGGATTTTCAATTCAGCGTTCAATTATATCAATTACGGGGTACAGAAAGCGTTGGAAAAAAATTTTCTCCAGATTTGACTTAAAATTCAACCTGGGGGTGATTTGTGGTGCTGATCACGAATCTGAGATTTACCTGTGGTTTCTCCAAAGTTCGACAAAATTTGTTCAAAGCTTCCCACCGGCAGAAAAATTTGACGGCAAAATCGACTTTCGACGATTTCTGGAATATGACAAAAGATGTGGCTCAAATCGTTCTTTTGGGGTTTATTTGAAGTGCTCAACACGAATCTGATGTCAGTTTATGGATTTTTGACAGCTTACGATAGATTACGTTGGGTATACGGTATAGTTGTACACGAACGAAATTTTTGAAAAAAAATTTCGATATTTTTTTCGTTCGTTCGAAAATTCGTCGAACGTAATTTTTTCAAATTCCGTTCTTTCGAAATTTCGTCGAACGAATTTTTTTCAAATTGCATTCGTTCGAAATTTTTTTCGTAATTGTACAGCTATAGTATACGGTAGTTCGATCAATGTCACAGATTTGTCTCAAAGTTTCTATGTGGGGGTTTTTTGGGGTGCTGAATACGAATTCGATGTCCATTTGTCTGTTTTCAAACTATTAAGTTCTGCCTCCTGATTAACATGTTACCTACCGTAACCTACAGTAAACCTATAAATTCCGACAAGCGAACCCCAGATTCTTGTTCAGCAGTACATGCTTATCGCAGTATCCGGAGAAAAATTAAAAAAAAACACCTCAAAAATTCCATGGTGGGTACCCTTAACTAGCCGCAAAGCTTTGAAAACGCTCATGACTTCTTTCAGAGTTAGTCAAGGCAGGCTACGAGTATGCCGGAGTCACTCACAATTTTAGCTACTAGTAGCAAGAACATCACAGATTATCGCCGCATTCAATGCGCGCCGAATACGCATTCAACTCGAAGACAAGGCGGTTACGAGCACACTCAGGGAACGTGCTGCTAGGGAGCACGTGCTCTTATAGTGTTTCAGATTACAGCACGTGCCCCGACAAATAAAACTTTCAATGCGTGCATGATACACATTCAACTCGATTGAAAAAGGATTTCACAAAAAAGGAAAGAATGCGAAAAACTCTTGAGGCGGGACACAGATGCCGGCAGCCTCGCTGGTTCAATTACACTAGTTTGCGGAGCTTTGCTTGCCCAGCCGCTGGAGACCTCGTCCAACCAATCGCGGCCCCAGATGGTGCTCGGCGAGCTGGCCGAGTCGCATGTCGATGTGCCGGGCGCGTCGCGTGCCGATGTGCAGCTACGATAACGCTGGACTAGCTTGCAGCACGTGCTCCTGCGATTAAATTTTGCAACACGTGCTCCTACGGTAAAATTTTGCAGCACGCGCTGTTTTTTGGAGCACGTGTCTCTGCAATACATTCTTTCAATGGGAGTGGTCACTCGAGTTGGATACATATTCAACACGCATTCGGCACGCACATTTTTGAGCTCGCAAGGTACTCCATTTCGCTGATCGCGGACTACGCTAAAACGGCTTCCCTTGTTAACCAGAAAAGGTGATATCGGCTAACTACGCTTATTTGTTTAAATTTACAATTTTTCATCACGCTACATTTACCTTTCCTCGAGAATTGACAACATAGATGGGAATCAGGGTAAATAAACACCCCCGAATGATCAGAGATTCCTGACAAACAACTAAAAATGACGCAAATGACACACATAAAGGGATGGAAAAAATCAAAATCTGCCTACGAAGGCAGTTGCTCAAAGCTCCGTAAACCACGGAAACCTTCGGGTCCATCACGGGGAGCTTTGCAAGGTGCATCTCTCGGCATGCCACCAACACCCCTTCCACGGGACGACGTTATTAAAAAACGAATCACAGATCTCTTATGTTTGGAAAACGAGAAGAGTTACCATAGAAGTTTACAGCATCATCAAAAAATAAAACGAATTGCAAATCTCACATAACCGAAAATGAGAACTTGGACGGCACGATCTTCGTGATACATCGATTGATGAACGCTGCCACCGCCCCTCCCGCGAATGTTCTGTAGAACAGCCCATCGACCTGCGCAGCCGTAGACATTCCTAATTTACGTCCTGTGGACAACAACTCGGTCTGCGTCGATTTAAGGCACTCTGCGGGATTGCCGGTCGATGGGCTGTTTAACAGCCCGTCGCCCCCTGCTCAACAGCACATCGGGGCGACCCCGCGTAGAGCTGCCTGTTCGCCAGCGATGACTCGTTCTGGGCGGATCGACGTCCTGTACACAACAGCGAACGTCTGAGTAAGCAACCAGAGGCCCAACCCCCTTCTCTAGCCACCACGGTCCACATCCTTTAGCAGACTTCCGAACTCGATAGCGGCAAGATGGACGAATGAATTACCAATGAGTCTACGTTCTTCAATCCATTCCCGGACTGTCTCCATTTTCTAGCTCTCCCTCGCGCAACGATTGAGATTGAAAAGCAATGCAGGCCTGGGACAACTCGTCCACCAATTTTTTACCCTCAAAATTAAGGCGATTTGAAGAAGCTATAACATCGGTTACAGGGAGTCTTGGACGGTTTCAGAGACACCACTGTGATCACCGTGTAACTCTCTCTAAGATCAGCATAGAAACTTAAAAATAATTTTCAGGGCGTTTTGTGCCTTCAAAGGCGTCGTTCGCGCTGGAAAAAAACTTTCCATTTTTTATTCTCAATTCCATGAATGAGCCCGGGTAGACCACATCAGTATACTTTGGCGCGTCATAAACGTAGGGTTATGAGGTCAGAAGAGGTTAAAGATGAAGATCCGCCACCAGATCTCACCAGTCATTAAGCACGAGGAACAGAAGCGTCATGTCAGACCAAAAGGTCCAGTATTGCGAACTATTATCTCTGAAAATCTTATCAGCCAAACTTGCATAATGAAAAACTTTCAATGGTGATATCAGTAGGAAAAAGGCAGAAGAAATCTACTCACATAGAAAATTCAAAGCGTAAAACCACTATCGACGTTAGAAGAACTTTGCACGTATTGCACTGGTCACATCGACTTCGACGGAACAGGCGAGAAATGATTTTTTTCAGGAGGTTTTTTAAGGCGTCTAATTTTCGAGGGCTGGGGTTTTTGGGGGCTTCTTTGCTATTATCGCTTACCTCAAGAGATTGCCTAGTCAAAGACAGAAAAACAGTGCCTATCAAAAACAAAGGGACACTTTAATTTTTGCCAATTGCGAGCTTGCTAGCAATCGACGCAATCTGAAATTATCACCATTCGATACAGAAGGTTTAAAAACCTATACATTATTACATTCAAACTTCAGCGTATGAAATAAAAATTTGTTTATTAATATTTTCGCAAAATCACTGTATCAAAAACAAGGGGACACCTCAGCATAATATAATTCTCAGCATAAAAGCGAAATAAAAAAAGCTGTCCCTTTGTTTTTGATACACTGCCATTTTTGTTTTTTTGTTATTAAAAAATTATACATCAACACTGACATGACATAACACTTATACTCAGGTTTTCAGACATGCTTAATCGAATGGTAGATGTTTCAAATCGTTTCGAAAAGTCAGAAGTTCAGAATCGTGGAAAAGTGTGGTGTCCCTTTGTTTTTGATAAGCACTGTATAGGACACAGTTTTCTGCGCGTACAAAGCCTTGGAATTTTTTTAAATCTGGGAATGGACCCCGTAACTTCATCGCCCCAATCAACCATTTTCAACAAGAGCAAAAAGAAAAGTTTCGATTTTCGCCGCTACAGAAACTCAAAGGCCTTTACCCTCTCTTCATGGGACTCCAGGGCTCGGAAGAAAATTCTCCGAGAGGGTTATTCAGGGTGCTGAACACGATTATGAGGTTCTCTTTCGGCTTTTGTGCAATGTGGTTGCGTTATGGTACGCTAAATCTTCTTCTAAATTCTATAGAATGCGGTAGGTCAGGTCAATTTTAACAAAATGTGAAAAATTTTCCCCTTTCTCTGCGCCTTCATACATAAAAATTGAAGAAAACTGAAGGTGAATTTTCGATCGGTAGCTGAGAGTAGAAGAAAGGCTCTGAAGTGTCAGGTTTGACGTTCATGTTGGAGTGGACACCCTCATAATTAATTAGAGTAAGTCCCCAGTCATACACCGGCGAGCCGCTGCGGAAATGACAAGAAAGCTGTCACCAATGAGCACTCTTACCGTTACTAAGGCACGCTAAAAGGAACACTCGTCTTTGAAACATGCTGCGAGAAGCAGTACCGAAAACTTTAAACATTCGCATAGTTGGGCGGCAATAATCTTCTCGCCACGATGAAAGACAAAGATTGGCTACGCAAAAACTCAGAAAAACTTAAACTTTTTTGCTCAAAACCCCTAATACCGGAAATTGCTCCCATGAAGTGGACCACCCAATGAATTTTTTTGAGACTTCGGAAAACAATCGACCTACTCTGTAGCCTAAAATTTGAAAGCCTCGATCTGAAAACGGCCAGTTGTTTCAGAAACTGAACACTCATAGTAAGTATTTTCTACGTTTCGTAGAAAATACTTACTATGAGTGTTCAGAAACTTCGAGTAAAAGAATAATTCCAATTGTCTCCTTAATCATCTCGGGCGATTCTCGGTTCCAAGCCGCCAAATAGTTCGACTCGTTCTCCCAATCTGCGGGTCGGCTTCTGTTGCTGTCAGGGCTTCTCCACTTTATTCGAACACAACAGCAGTGTCTCAAAGAGTTGGAGAACGAACCAAACTTTCTGGCGGCTCCGGCTTCTTTCGATGCGTCTCGGGCTAATAATCGCCTGAGATGCGATATCTAGAGTTCATGTTCTCTATTTCTCACAGGAACACCCAAGCCGCTTTTGGCACCTAACATACAGACCGCAGAAAGTCGGGGTTTTCGTAGTTTTCTCGCGCGCGGGTGGGAGCGTAGGTTAGAGACAGTGAGAGAGCGTATGACAGACGCAGGGAGCAGCATCGAGCGCTCCCGCAGCGCGTGGAACGAGGGAAGTTTCGATTTTTAGAGAGGATACAAGGAAGAGGATTTCGAAGAGGATACACTATAGTCCCCACGCGTGACACCCCGAGGGGGGCTGAACTATAAAGTCAGTCAAGCGCTAGTTGCCATTTGATGCTCACAGAGAAGAACTGTATGAGAAACTAGACACGCGTAAAGCGATTGTCTGATCTACCGACTTGTACGGAAAGTGGACAGGAAGCACTAACCTGAAGCGGCATTAGAGCGAATTCGCAGCGGAAATGCCGTAGCTAGTCCGCGATCGGTCGTTTATAAGGCCTTCAAATTAGAAAAGAAAAGCTAAAACGCTGTTGAAAACCGTAAACAAATGAAAATAGCACATTATTTACAGTTCAGGGGTCGTATTCGCCAATAACCCGCCGGGTACCCGCCGGGTAGTCGAAGGGAAATGAGGTGAAATTTCAGTACAAAACGCGCGCTCCACGGCCACCTCTCGCCTCCCTTGGCTTCCCTCGCGACCGCCGAAAGATTCTGCATCGCTTCTCGGGGAAATTGGCCGCATCGCGGCGAAATTTATTGCAAATTGTACGGAAGAGACGTTAGATTCATCCATTTTGATTTCTTAAACCATCATTTTCTCAATTTCCGTGTGATTCTGTCTTTTGTTTCCTTTTCATCGGTGACTCAGATCCTTTTTCGTTACAATTATACATTTTGACTGTGAATATTCATTTTTTTGCTATTTTTCCGCACGTTTCATTGAATTTTCACCAAAAAAAAATTGGAAAGCGATTTATGCCACATCTTAATCATCCAGAGAGCTGCGGGCTCTCATCTTTATGTCCAAGTATTATGGCTCCATGTCATTGCTCACCTGCGTGCGTACGCGTCACGGCGGGGTGAGTGTCGCGCCAGCGGTGGGCGCGGCAAGCCCATCCCCATGCGGACGAGTTGTCCGCGCTTTGTGCAAAACACGATTGGAGCGCGATACGTTCGCGTAGGATTCCAGAGCCGGGGAAATAATTGAAAACTGATAGGAAGGGAAGGCTTAGTACTTAAGCCGTTAGTTCCATGTATGAGTCACGCAGAATATACAGCTTTCGTAATTATTCATACAAATCAAGCGGAAAAACACAGAAAGTGCAGAGATTTAGTTGGTCGTTCTATTTTTGTGACCTCTCATTATTCCGTCTCGTGAATACGCATCCGTTTGAAGCGTATATGCACAGAACACCCGAAAATAGAGCGAAACATATCGACAGCGCTTCTTTCGAGAACCATTCGATATGTTCCGCAACATATCATGGAAATAGTGAAATTCCATCAGCAATAAATTCCCATTTCAGCAAAGTGATTGGACTTATACATCCTGCCAAAGTTACGCGTTCGCCACGTAAGGTTCCATAATCCTGTCGAACTATATGTTTCAAAATCTTAAAAGGCATAACGCGTGCGGAAAATTAAATAGAGAAACCTAGTTCTCACAAAATTTGCGTTAAGAGTCACAAAACGCACCCGTCTGAAACATGTTAAATGCTCGTGTAGTGCAGTGCTTAAATGTCAAAATGAAAAAAAAACAACTTATCAACACCGAATAAGGCCTTTCATTACTAGGATCGCAAAAACAACAGCAGAGAAACGTCTGCTAGACGACTTCAAGCAAAACAAAATCTCGCGTCGCCCTACTTCTCATTGGCTTGTTTGATAGATGTTCAAAGGAAATCCTTGAATAAACGCACATAAGGAACAACTTTTTTCAGGCTCGAGAAACCGTCGCACGATGGTCTGCGGGACGTGCAAGAACGAACGGAACTCTTACAGCGTTAGAGGGAAAGTTGTTCCCATCGTCAGCAATGATGATACAGAACTTGATAGCATTGAAATCATGAAAAAATAAATGTGCACACCATGAATAAGTGTTTATTCGTTGACCTGTTTAAATTGTTCATTGTGTTCTAATATTCTATTTCAAAACGATGCAATGCAAAACTTTATTTTTTCATAAACAACGAAAAAAATTTGTCCCCCTCGCCGGGGATCCGACGTGCTAAGCACCTTCAGCTCTTATTCAATTGAAGTCATGAAGATCGTCACCAACGGCCTTGCGGTTCCCTGAAATTAACACTTGCCATTTTAAGGTATTTAATTCAACATCACATTAATGGCAATGGTATAGTCTATAGTGGAGTCCACCAAGAGTGTCTCATTTACTGATCAATAATAAGCGGCCGGCTGGGGATCAATGCGCATGGATCCCATACCAGCACGCTCGATACCGATTGAGCGAGAGCGGTTGTGCTGCCACGAGTTTCATGTTCATTGATCTCCAATCGACCGCTTCTCATTGATAAGTAAATGAGACACCCTTGGTGGACTCAACTATACAGCAAGGGAAGTAGGAACTGGTGAGGTTGCGGACGCGTCCTAACATACGGTAGTTTGTTAGTGTATCGCCCATTTTTCCGAGACAGCTGCGATAGATCGGTGAGTCTGTGTTTTCACCGATATGACTACATCTGTGGAAGGAACGAAAACAGGTGAAAATGTTAGGGTGGAAACAAAAACTCATCGAACAATCTGTTATTTCGAAAAATTGTGTGATAACACAATCAGACTACAGTGCGCAACCTCACCAGGTCCTACTTCCATTGCTGTAGACTATAGAAAATGCAGTCACAATGGTGAGATTTTACAACAAAAGAAAATATTACTTGTAAAAATGGTGAAATTAAAAAAAAATTCAGAAAATAAATAAATAGTAAATAAAAAATCAACTACAAAGCGATAAAAAGGATTTCTGAAAGAAAGTGCAGAATTTCAAACAGGATGTTATAAACGAGTTCGACGCGACGTCAGTACAAGGTTTCAGGAAACTTACTGAGATTTTCATGGATCCATCATGCGTCGAAATCCATCGAAAATCCGTCATGCGAGGAATCGTACTGGAAAACCCATTGCGTGGATCCATAGCAAATCAGTGCGGTCTGCCTGCAACAAATCACACACAGTGAACGCTGAAGTGAAACCTTAGAATAGAACCACTGAAAAAATAAAATTTGTCACTTTGAAAGAAATGTCGAGACAGGAATTATCGATTGAATGAGGCTCGTGAAAATTCAAAATTTTCCCGCCCAAACATCCTCACTCTATCGACAGAACTTCATTGGGCTCTTACGTTCCCACGAGCATGCCTAACGGTTCAGGTAACGCTACCAATTTCTCAAACAGCCCTCTTCAGGGCTCATTGCCTGCTCTTGGGCAGGAGCAGGCAATGTATAACGATGCCCGGCCCCAGACCATTGTTCCTAATAACCCACCTCAGGTGGGGGTGCCACGATTTTTGCAGGGGCTGTACGTTCGCCAGCTCCTCGCCGCAAGAGCTGCTCCGGTTGCACGAGAACAGCCACTTCCACCTGTGCAACCCCAGAACCTACCCATGCCTAATGCTGCACCTGCAGCACTTCCTCAGAGATTCACTGGGGAAAGAGAGGTAAGTTTCTACGGGAAGCATGATGTGCTGAGGTATAAAATTCCAGGTTCGACGCAGTGTTTTGTGTACATGTTTCACAAGGCGTGCAGAGACTGCAGCGTATACAGCTGCAGAGGATGCAAGCAAAGAGGCAGGCACAACCAGATCAAGGTATGAAAAGTTAACGGAAGCACTGATAAAAGGGGAACTAAGGAACCAGTCTAAATTTGGTTTTTGGGCCGCATTTCTTACGAACCCCACCCTGTCCCACTGCGTCCGGTCGCCACCTCGCTAGACCCTGAACGCAATTGTTTGGCTGTAATAATGAGCGGCAATATTTAAGGTGATCGGAGATGAATTTCTATCGGATCCCCGCGACGCCGCACACGAATGCCTTACTGTGAACGTGCTGGGAGACAGAGTAGAAAGGAGAACTCACACGGTGATCTACATGCACACAAAACAACAGTACATGTGAAAAGAGTTTGAAATAGAGCGAATTTCAAAGTTTAGAGATGTCGAGAGATGAAGAACGACCCCCGCTTCGCAAGCAGCACGGCTACCGAACTCGTTGAAGAAATGCTCGCAGAATACGAGAGTGCGCCAAATCTAGGGTCTGCAGAAGAACGAGAAGAAATGATGGTCCACTTCCATCGTCGGACTATAGATGCGAGAAGAAGAACTGTCGCAAGGTATCTGCTTCTGCGGAGAAGAAAAATAGTGAATAATAGTAGAATTCAGAGTTATGGCAGGACGAAGAGGCGTGACTGCTACTTGGGACATCATCCCGGACTCATTGGCTCTTCTTGAAGACGGATCTCCGTTTTTACAGTTGAAGACGCCAAACTTACAGATATATTTCTCATCAAAAACTATTGAAGTATGGCTGACAGTTCTACTTTTCATTGTACTCAAACAAGTTCTAATGGGTCTCTGATTTTCAGAAGGCCTACAGGAACGGTTTGAATGCACTGGTGTCCGACGGGGTGCATAAAGTTCTACCCACACAACTAGGAGATAACTCACAGCTATACACCATACACGGTGTCTGCAGAAACGGACATGAGGTTAAGATGTTGAAGATCATGTACAGTTCGAAATTGGTAACAATGATCAGAACTTATAGGTCCCACTCGTGCACGCGCTCACCAAGAACAAGACGGAGGCTACATATCTCACAATTTTTGACCGTCTAAAGACTGAACTTCAAGCTCTCGGCGGTGTGCCCCCGCTGCGAGTTGTTGTGGATTTCGAAAAGGCGGCCATAAACGCTGCAGGACGGGCTTTTCCGGGGACCGCTATTCAAGGATGTGCGTTCCATTTAGCACAGGCGTGGAACAGACGGAGAAACGCACTCGGACTAAGGAAGTACGTCGTTGGGCCGTCAAAAGACCGAGCTGTGCTAAAGTGGTGGCTAACGCTTAAAGGGCTACCGTTCTTGCCGAAGCAGCTATTCCGTAGAATACCCGGCCTCCAGCGCCCGTCGATTCCGGAAACGCACGAGGCTTACGCAAAATGCCAGGAATTTCTAGATTACCTCCATTCCACATGGCTGAGCGGGCCTTATGAAGATATGTGGTGCAAATGGAATATGCCTGAACTGCGAACAACTAACTTGGCCGAGGCATACCACAGGTACGTTGAACACGTGAAACGAAATTAAAAAGGCAGGAAAACTCACAAAAAGGGTTTTTTTTAGCAAACTACGCCGATTTTTGAAGAAGAAAAACGTAGCCCTCGATCAACTGATTGGGCGCATGCGACGGGCAAACACCAGAGCTTTCACGAGCCTCTGTGTGCAGAACCTAGTAAGAGCTTTAACCAGCGCAATCACAGCGCAGCTAATACGATACGTTCTAGGTGCCAGATCTTCAGCGACATCTAAGAAGGCGCGACAGGGAGCGACGAAGAAAAATTGAAGAAATGATGCGCGTCTTCGAGGAGGAGCTGTCGCGTCCGTATGTGACAACTGTCACAATTTTGATATACTGCCGCCGAATGTCAAGATTTGTGAGCAAGAAGTCTATCTGACAGCCCCCGAAGAATTTTGCAAGGTGGGCGAAAAATCGAGCCATTCCAGCCGCGAAGCGGCTAGAGTGGTTATATTTACCTTAAGCTTCAAATCAATAAGGTTTTTATGAATCAGAATGCAAGACACTTCACAGTGAGTACTTCAAAAGTTTCGAATGTGAACGAAAACACTCGTAATGTTCGTAGATAATGTGCTGTTTCTGCAGGTTCTTTTACTCTAAGGGATATTGCCGTGACAGAGCCGAGATAGTGCCGCTTTGGCTCCTACACGCACCGAAGCGGCTCCACGTTCGGTCGTTGCGCCTTTGCGGAATACACCAAGTGGTGCCTACAAAGAAAAGAAACGAACTTTCGTTTGTTACTTCCTATCCAACAGGGACAGAGGGTATTACCGTTACTATGACTAAGTAGATACGGGATGTACCTCAAACATGGGTAATTGAACCGGCGACAATCTCGCTTTGCCACACAGAGCAGAGCACCGTAGTCGACGCGGGTTAGCTGATGCATCCTCGGGCGACCGGCGCGGCTCTTACAAGGAACGATTGCGTTACTATCGTGGCTCTGTCGAGGCTGAAGACATTGCAATAGAATCATCTCGGCACAATGATGAACGCGGATCCGCCGCGGTATCATCGCGGGGCAGTCTCGAGTCGCGGCACTTTCCCGGCACTGACGCGCCAAGTTTTCCCAGGGTATTGTTCGCTTTTTATTGATCCGTGTCTCAACCAACCAGAACACTTTCTCTAAGCATCGCCTTTGTTCATAGATTTATCATTAAAAAAAGAAAAAAAAAACGAAAAACATCTTGATAAATAAACTCACTCATTCAGGCACGGCGACTACTTAACACACGGCAACGGCGACGACTTCACACACGCTCGTTGGCAGCGGCCCGACGTTTTCTAAATTGACTCTCTTACTGTTTTATTTGATAGAAGAATCAATGCAGCCCCTTGAATACGAAAACGCTTTTTGAAAAATACAAAAAAAAAGGATCTGAAGCCACAAAACACATTTCTACTAAAAAATTTGGCACATAAATGTTTGGCACGACTGGTAAAGTTAGCACAAAATTGTTTGAAAGCAAAGCCCTGACAACAAGAGAAAGGCACAAAAAAACAATATTCTTAACCAATACCAACAATGAAATTGTATGGCGATCAATAAATGTTAATGCAACGACGTGATTATTAAAGGACGGGAGAGATCGAAGGACGCCGAAGCATCGCCAATTCGCCGCGCCGCCCCCCCCGACTCGCCGCGCGCGACGCTCACCGGCCGCAACGCAGCACGCACGGGTGAGCAATGACCGCCTCCCAAGTATTATAGACAGTGTGCAAAATAGCGATCTTTATTCTGCCAGGTTTCATTTTTTTAAATGTGAATATTGAATTTGAAAGACCGATCCATTTGTGGTAAAACAAGTCTCATTTGATGAGTCACTGTCCATAATACTGGAATTATAAGTTTTAAAATCAGAACACGAGCTTTAAATGCGCCGATTTGCTAGAACTACGAACAAAACCCAGTAAAACATGTTTTACTATTGTTTTGCAAAAAGGAAATTAGTTTTCAATATTCTTATGCTAGAAAAAAGTCTAAAAATGCAAAAGAATCGAACGAAAAATAGAAAACTACACAATATTCTCGAAGGGAAGTCCACGGGAATTCGAAGGGTAATCGATCAACACGTTCATTTCCATCTTACAGCGTGTAAGATGGGTCGATCTGTTCCTCTGCCGCGCACGGTATCATCCCTTCCGCATCCCTTCGACTACCCTCGGCGGGTTGTTGGCGAATACGACCCCAGATCCGCAATGCCGTTCAGTCCACAAAGTGAACGCTGATTGCGATAGCGTGCTGCGGCGCGGTTGCAAGTGTCCTCAGACAGAGATGTGGGACCACCCGGGCGGTTTTCACCTTTGGTTCCCGGGTGATCCCACATCTCTGTCTGAGGATACTCGCAATTGCGCTGCAGCACGCTCTCGCAATCAGTATGCACGTTGCGGACTAAACGCGTGTGCGGAGATGAATTGTAGGTAAACTGCGGGACGGTATCGCGAGTACGAAGGCATCGCCGTTGCAACTCTGCGATCGTTCGACTCTTGAAGGCAGTGCTCACGATAAGTTTCACTCTCAATATCTCCACGATTCGAAGAAGGTCTGGTGCCCTATATAGCGAAGCACGCCTGAAAAGGACGCGAAAGACGCGTTTTTGAGCCAAGATTGGTCCTCCCTTGTTTACTTTGCTTTTTGAGCGTGGAGGAATTGACCGCTATGAAGGATGATAGCAATCAATGCAATCAAGCGATTAGCTCACTTATCAGCACTACCTTGACTTGATCGTTCCTGGAATCTGAGTCTTCATTTTGTTCATTCCGAGGGGACGGATCTGGGGCACCAGGCATGTCTGGGGCACCAAAACGCTTGTTTGCAGCCGTTATTTTGCCGCTCCTGGCTCGTTTTCTACCGTTCTTTTAACACTGGTAGCCTAATGTCCTTCTCGCCTATGCTTTCACTGCGGAAAGTCACCCATGATGATCATCGTGAACGCTGCCTTTAACAAAAATTGGACTGCGAGTCATTCGAAGAAACTGCGAGTTATTCGAATAAAATTAGTAATCTAGGCTGGGCCTTCGAGCGACATTACGTATAGTCAACGCGGGTTCGCTGATGCATCCTCGCGGAGCCGAAGCGGTCTTAACACGTATCCTTTGCGGCACTATCACGGCAATGTTGCGGTGTTGTCGAGGCTCGATACAGTGCAACAGAATCGTTGTCGAATTGTTATGATTTCCGATCAGAGCGGCACCATCGCGGCACAGCCTCGGCAAACATTCCCGTAGTGTGCTCACAGAGCAGAGGACAATAGTGGAAAGGTCCCACACAACCGATTTCCCGATTTCCCCGAAAAAAAAAACCAGAACTCTTCCAGACACAACCGTTCGCCGTTTCCCACGCCTTTTTGTGCGTATGGCGTGACAGAATCCGAAATTTGGGAAATGACTAGGCGATAGGATCTCGAGAGATGAAGGTTCATCAGCACTTCTTCCGTCGTCGAAAATTAAACGATGGTGTGGATAGTTCTGAGGGTCGCTTAGGCGTATGGTATAGTTTTGTCGCGGGTCTGTTGCAGCCCTAAGCGACAGCTCCGCCAATGGTCAGATTTAAATTTTGGTGATTAGCAGAGTGGTCGCTGGACGTAGCGACGTGTCAGCGACAAAAGTGTACTGTAGGTCTTAAGCCCCTAGCACAGTTTGGCGGCAAACTCCGCGCCACGGAATAACAGACAAGCACGAGCGTGCGTAGCCACTCTGCACTCTTGATCGCTGCGAGAAGAGTTTTGCTGCTACGCTCTCAAGTTCTCGGTTGTGCTTGCCGCCGCCATTCTTCCTTTTGGCGCGCCTTAGCACAGTGAGAGGGCTCATTAGCGACAGTTGTCTTTTTATTTTTGCAGCATCTCACCAGTGCCGAACTAGGGCCTTACTCTAATTCTTAGTGATGTTCTACACTCCAACGAAAGGGCCCTGCAACTGTTCCTCTCAAGCCTATGAACCACAACATCGGTTTCACTATGTACATAACTATATGAAGGTGTAGAGAAACGGGGAACTTTTTCACATTTTGGTCAAGTCCGCCAGTTTTTAGGGTGGGCGAAAAACTCGGGAACGAAAATCATCGTGATCACTGTCTTTAAGCGCGATGCGACATCGCAGAGCGAATCACATCGCGCGGAAAATTTGGTGGCGCGATGCAAGTATGACTCCTCCCTTAACTGCAGATGGGCACGTGAAGATCAACCTTGCCTTCGCGGTGAACCATAGCGATGAGTAACCTCCATTTCCCTGCTACTCGCAGGGTTGGGCCTCACTATCATAGGAGCGGTGCGGTTTTGTGGACGATTCCCTCATTTCCATAGCTGCTTTTCTTCAAAAAACAACCTCTTCCCATCTACGATAGTGATAATACGACTGCGAGTAGCTCGGAAATGAAGCATAGTAGCCATGGGTGTGCGACAAAAAAATTCAATGAAAAACCCAAAATTGATCTGCGAACGGCGAAGTCAGTTTCTTTGCCGAAATAAACCCGCATCTGTTTAGTCTTCGGGTATTAAATGCAATATCCGGCAGTTACTATCTAGCGCTTGGCCTGCCTTATGGGTAGAAGAATTCCATATTTTAAAAGCAACTTGAAAGTCTCAGGTGATCAGGGAACGTCAGTAGCGCTGTTCAGTATGTTCTCTGTATAAGAGTCCCCATCAAGTTTAACCAGGTCGTTGGCTTATTCCTCGCAGGAGGTACACGCACGCGAAGGAATCATGAGAATTTTCTTTTCTTACAGCCTGTACTCTGTGATTAGCCAATCTCTTTTTTCACAGAAAAAAACATATCAGGCACTGAATAATTGTTCAAAACATTTCCCGTTTCACGGTACCCTTATATAACTCTGCGGCGAATAGGTTTGGTGATACTCTGGGGCCGAATTCATCATTGCATTTTGTCGCTGGTAGGCTGGGTATGGTTAGCCTCGTAGCCTGCGTCCTCATTCCCAACAAGCGTGTTTCCACGCGCGAGCCTACCCTTAGCAAGCCTACCAGCGATAAAATCTTTTGATGAATTTGGCCCCTGAAGAACCGCTAGTGTAGGTGTCGAAATCGCTCTTGAGGCATCAGACGATTGAACTGGTGAGAGTAAAGATGAACACCAATTCAACATTCTAGAGAAAGGTCACTGTATAAAAATTCTGAACACACATTCGAACAAATGGGCTTGGTAGGGGTCACTTACATACGAAGCTTGAGCCTATGAAAATTGGCCTCCAAAAGGGTATGAACACCTGAAAATGACCCTGGGGTCGATCATCTAGCACTTATCCATCTAATGTCGATGGAACCTATAAGCAACTCGATAAACATCTTTGATATAGACTTCCCACGCAAAAAAAAACCTTGAAGACAGGTATAATCCGAATTCCAAGTAGAAAAATAAACGATTTTCGTACGACCTTGAAATACAATAAACTCTTTACAATAAGATGCGTAAGATTTCTAAAGAGCTATTTCGACACCGTTCATTTGTGAAACGTTGAAATCAACTCTGAAATGCTCAGAAAAGGTATAGTTGAAGTTTTGACCATAGTTTCTGGGTAAACCTAGTCTGCTAGAAAGTGGTCGCGATGAAAAACGGTATCTAAAAAACTATAAAAATCAGCTTAAGGCTCATTCATAGCAGGTCGCTTCGACTAGTCGCGGCACAGCCAACAGTTACAAAACCCATCGCGCCAACAGCTCTTGCACTGAATCGCGACGGTTGGGGACAGTTTGCAGTTTCAGCCGCGATTGCCGAGCGACTGGGGTATTTCATAGCTGGTTGAAGCGACCTGCTTTATTTTGTTAGGTCGCTTCGACTAATCGCTTCGCTTCCATCATGGAAGCGATTCGTTTAGTCGAAGCGACTAGTCCGCAATCTCTCGTCACAACCTCGGGTATGTGGCGCAAAATTGCAGACGTCACAGTTCACTCGCATAAAATACGGCATGTGAAAGCGAAAAACGAGTATTTATCATACATTTACGATTAGAGAGATTAGAAAATGTAATGAGGCTACTAAAAAATTACATTTCATGACGGCTTCAAGCAACTAGTAACTTTAGCGTTAGTTTTACGTTGGTGTTCAAGAAAATTCCACCCCATCGCCTTTTGGAAACATTTTTTTTGTTTGAAAACAGTGCAAAACTCTCACATCTAGAAGGTCAGGACAACAATGTCAAAAAAACAAGTAGGAATGCCGAGAAAAAGAGCTTTTTTTCATTGTCGTGGCTTAGTCCGCAATTGTTCGTCTATTTCACGCGAAATTGCGCCCACCCGAGCGTTTTGAAATCGCTGGACGAAACGATTTCAAGTCGCGGCACGGAGCGATTTCAGATCGCGACAGTATTGTTGGTTGCTTCGACTTCAAGTCGAAGCGACCAGCTATGCATGAGCCTTTAGCTAGAAAACAGCTGAAAAACTATGAACGTAGCGCGGTGAAAAACGGGCTAGGATTAGAGTTCCTAAGGCCCAAAGATGTCAGTTCGTGCACACGTGCACAGCGCCGCAAAAAAAGATCGCCGTCTCATGCCGAGCAGTCGAAAATCATCGACATTCAGCGGAAGAAATAAATTCAAATTTACGTAATGAAAAGAGTTGACCATTGAAAGCAAGCCCTTCAACCAATGTTTTTGACTAGATGTGTACACGAATCCGAAAGTTCATTGATTGAAATTCAATTTTAAATTGAAATTCAATATAATGTTCTTGATATTAGAGATCATCGATGCCGATGATGTGGAGTGGGCTCGTCCACCATCAAAAGACAGGAAAGTTCAATCTTCAAGTTCGGCCCGAAACAGCGGTTTTTTTTTCGCGATTTCGCTCATTGGTCCTACTACTCTAAACCCAGAAAAGGGTTTACAGAGGAAAAGAAGACAAGCAAATTTATCGCGACCACTGCCTTTAAGACGGCAAGTGTGTAATATTTGAGAATTTCAAATCCTGAAAGACTCGAGTATTCAGGCTAATCGGACACTGTTTGGAGAAATATTCGATTCGATTGAAAATTCAATTTAGGTAGCAGTGAAAATGGAGCACGTGTTCCCCACCTACTTCCATCTACAGTCCACAGTAACGGGGAAAGCGAGTTGTGCGGTTGCGTATTTACACTAAGCATACTGTAGGTTGCTTCATAATTGACGGCAAGGATGTGCGTTTACCTGAACTTTCAAAAAATAAACGCCAGAGACGGTAAGTTTTCTACACATTTTTTTCTCCCATCAAGATGGTCTACCTCGTCAAAATTTTAAAAATAGTCGAACAACGCAAGACAAAATGTCGTGATGCGTTGAGTGAGAGTTGTCTGTCCAAACAGCGGTAATCACCAGAGGCTTCAAACCACTCTCCAACCACCCCACAATCAGGGTCTACAGTTGACATCCACATTGCCGGAGGCTAATTCGCCAAGGTCACAAGTTCAGAGGAAGGAAAACTGATTTCGAAGGAGAAAACTTTTGGTATTGAGCCGGGTCTAACTTGGCTGGCACTTACATTAGAAGCACATTCGAGCCCCGAGGTCGTTTTTGTGTTTTCTTGTGCTTATTCTGGAGATGGTCCCTTGAGGATTCCAGTGGTACCTCCGAAGTCGTACCAAAGCCAATGAGAACGGAGTTATGGCTTCTCAAATACTGAAAGCAAGGCGGCCGAGTTGTCCGAGGCTTGTAATTGCAAGAAAGAACGAGGTACCCATCGAAAAATATTGGTCGTACTGCCACTGTTGACCTCGAGAAGTAGTCCTAGAAGGCAAGTTAAGATGGATTCTTGCCGTGGACGCCCCAGAGTGGCTTCTTCCTGTCTCTCGTTTATACGTGGGATTTGAGAGTTCATACGTGGCAGGTGTTATGTATATAGGATGAATGGACCTACTTTACAACTATGAGAAACTTGTATTCCGACCTTAAGGTTGTGTTGTGCCCTTAGCGAGAAAAGAAGAACAAGGAGGCTGACAGGTATGCCATTTCGTGTGAGTCTTGTGAGAAAATAATGGAGAGAATAAAACTCCTTAGTGCAAATTGTGGTGCGCGCGAAGCGCTCACCTGATTTGGAAAAGGATTGCTTCTGCGCAAACCCCTCGTTACGGAATCTCGGTTTGGAAGATAGTTCCGAACTTGGCATTTTCACAAAGTGTAGAGCAGTAAAAGTTCTTAACACTGCCCAAATTTCAGAAAAATCCGCTTTGTGGTTCTCGAGATATGGAAAAATCTGTGAATTTTAAAATGTGTGTCTGTGTGTGTGTGTCAGTCCGGTGAAACTTTTGAATGATAAGAAACATGGTTGGCCAATTGAGAGAAATGGAGTGTTATTGTGATAAGAGTGAATCGATTGCAAACGTTAGGTAGGTCTGCTTCGTCCACTCAGGAACTGTATGCACACCGTTTATTGTGCGGGGTCCGATTGAAAGTGCCCAAGCGCCAGGAAATGTGCGCGGGACCCGAATGAAATGCGCCAGCGCCGGGAACGTGTTCGGGACCCAACCAGGAGTGCGCCAAGGACCGGGAAAAAGTGGGCGGATCTAATTGGGAGAACGTCAAGCGCCGGAGAACGTGTGGGACCTGACTGGAAGTGCGCCAAGCGCCGGGAATCATATGGTGGGTGCCCAACTGAAGTCTGTGCCAAACCCCACAGAACGTGTGTGGGACCTGAGTGGAAGTACGCCAAGCACCGGGGGGAACGTGTTCGGGACCCAAGCGCCGGGCGCCAAGGACCGGAAAAGTGGGCGGATTTAACTGGAAGCTGGAAAAGGTTTGCTTCTAGCGTTCAAACCCCTCGTGTACAGAATCTCGGTTTGGACAGGTATTCCTCTGAACTTGGCATTTTCACAAAATGTAGAGCAGTGAAAGTTCTGGTAACACTGCCCAAATTTCAGAAAATCGCCTTTGATGATTCTCCGCTAGCAATGTGTGAATTCAAAATGTGTGTCTGTGTGTGTCCCTTCAGGTGTGTGTCAGTCCGGTGAAACTGAATGATAAGAAACATGGTTGGCCAATTGAGAGAAATGGAGTGTTATTGTGATAAGAGTGAATCGATTGCAAACGTTACGGTAGGTCTGCTTCTCGTCCATCAGGAACCGTATGCACACCGTTTATTGTGCGGGGTCCGATTGAAAGTGCGCCAAGCGCCAGGAAACGTGCGCGGGACCCAACTAGGAGTGCGCCAAGGACCGGCAAGCGCAGGGAACGTGTTCGGGACCCAACTAGAGTGCGCCAAGGACCGGGAAAAGTGGGCGGGATCTAACTGGGAGCACGTCAAGCGCCGGAGAACGTGTGTGGGACCTGACTGGAAGTGGGCCAAGCGCCGGGTAACGTGTTCGGGACCCAACAAGGAGTGCGCCAAGGACCGGGAAAAGTTTGCGGGATCTAACTGGGAGCACGTCAAGCGCCGGAGAACGTGTGTGGGACCTGACTGGAAGTGCGCCAAGCGCCGGGAACGTGTGTTCGGGACCCAACTAGAGTGCTAAATGGGAAAAGTGGGCGGTGCCCAACTGGAAGTGTGCCAAACCCCACAGAACGTGTGTGGGACCTGAGTGGAAGTGCGCCAAGCGCCGGGGAACGCGTTCGGGACCCGACTAGGAGTGCGTCAAGGACCGGGAAAAGTGGGCGGGATCTAACCCGGAGCACGCCAAGCGCCGGAGAACGTGTGTGGGACCCAAGTAGAAGTGCGCCAAGCGCTGGGCAACGTATGCGGGACCCAACTAGAACTGTGCTGAGCGCCGGGAAACGTGTGCGGGACCCATCTAGAAGTGCGCTAAGCGCCTGGAAGGTGGGCGGAACCCAGCTATACGTGCGCCAAGCGCCGGGTAACGTGTGCAGAACCCAAGTAGAAGTGGGCCAAGCGCCGGGGAGCGTGTGCAGGACCCAAGTAGAAGTGCGCCAAGCGCTGGGCAACGTATGCAGGACCCAAACAGAAGTGCGCCAAGTGCAGGAGAACGTGTGCGGGACCCATCTAGAAGTGCGCTAAGCGCCTGGAAGGTGGGCGGAACCCAGCTATACGTGCGCCAAGCGCCGGGGAGCGTGTGCAGGACCCAAGTAGAAGTGCGGTAAGCGCTGGGCAACGTATGCGGGACCCAACTAGAACTGTGCTGAGCGCCGGGAAACGTGTGTGCGGGACCCAAGTAGAAGTGCGCCAAGCGCCGGGCAACGTATGCTGGACCCAACAAGAACTGTGCTGAGCGTCGGGGAACGTGCGCGGTGCCCTAATGGAAGTGTGCCAAACCCCACAGAACGTGTGCACGACCCATCCAAAAGTGCACCAAGCGCCGGGGAACGTGTTCGCGACCCAACTAAAAGTTTGCCAAGCGACGGGAAACGTATGCAGGACCCCAAATAAAAAGCGCCGAGCGCCGGAGAAAGTGTGCGGGACCCAACTGGGAGCGCTCCAAGTGCCGGGAATAGTGGGCGGGATCTAACTGGGAGCACGCCAAGCGCCCCGCCAAGCGCCGGGGAAAGCGTGTGGGATCCAACTAGAAATGCGCCAAGCGCCGGGGAAAGTGTGTGAGACTCGACTTAAAAAGCGCCAAGCGCCGGGGAAAGAGGTCAGGGCCTAACTGCGAGTATGCCAAGCGTTACGGATCGTGTGTTCGACCCGACCGGGAGGGCCGGCAAGGGAGTGAAAATTGAAAACGCGGTTGTGGTTCATCCGTTCATCTAGTCGTTATTGGGTTCGGAAACTATGAAAAAGGGTGTGAGCTGTGGTGGTGCTAGAAGGGGTTGGCAAGTGTTATGCAAGAGGGGTCTACTACACAACTGCATGAACATTTGAAAGGTAATATCTGAGAATGTAATGTGCCTTTAAAAGGAAACCTTTGCTAAAATAAAGTGAAATTATCTAACTGTTTTGCTTTGCTACGGATTAGTATGATTTGGAAATGAAACATTTGTGAGAAACTCGTTGAAAGAAGTGAAATGTCTTATGCTACTGATTTGGCATGGGAATAAACTCGAAAGAAGCGCTAAAAACTCAGTGAAATGATTCATCGTTGATTTGGCTGTGCACTTGTTTACTAAACAACAAAAATTAAGTGTGACATTGAAAAACCAAATCACGCACATCTTACTAAGCACACACATTTATTCGTGTGACTGCGATTCTCCTAGTTGACAACATTCGCATAGACACACTACGTGATGTTATTTCCACTTTCATTAATTTATAGTCAATCGGAAGCGAACGCGTCAAATAATTTAGTAATGCTTGAGAATCAATATTTCTGAATGATTGAGGTGGGAGACACAACATAATTTTGCAAGAACCGGAGACTTGTTAACCTAAACTGCAAGCGTTAGGTTGATTTCAGAAGAGATTCAGAGTTCGATGAGCCATACACGAAGAAGGTCCACCTGCAGTTAATTGAGAAGGAGGACAGACGACGACCGCCATCTGCATACAATGCTGGGAGAATTGACGCCGGACCTAAGAATGACTTCTCTTCCGCAACGGATCCTCTGCCTAAGTATCAGGTTGTCCGATAAGTTCTTGCCGTTTTTTAAAATTTTTTATAACTTTATTTTTAAACATAAAATAACAACAATGTTCGACATCAATACATATTGTATTCTCCGTTGTGTTTGTTATGACTTGCTCCTGTGTGAACTTATGACTTGTTATGTTATGTTATGTTATGACTTGGCTCCTGTTATGTTATGACTGGTTATGACTCAAGAAATTGCCACTTTTGAACTTCAGCAACCAATATCGAGCAGTTCTTTCAGCTATGGCACCCTCCCTCCGTATACTGGCATCACGAATCTCTAGCAGCTTCCCGTGGCTTTTGGCACCTCGGTTAAACGCAAAAGTAAGATGGTGTCAAATGAAAATGCACTCGTTTTTGTCGACTTGACACTCCATTTAAATGCTCTAAAATGTAACAAAACTAATCGGAAACAAAAACCAAATAGACTTTCTTGTAGAGCGAAAAATTCTCTTTCGAATAACACAAAACATTATACCAAAAAATTTCATTTCGATCGCTAATTTTTTAATTTAAAAAACGGCAAGAACTTATCGGACAACCTAATATTATGATGAGCAGGTGGTCAAAACTGGATATCCGAATCTGAGTATCCAAGGACTAGTAGAGGAATTTGTCTCTCTTTCGACCGGGACTCCGCCAAGCACTCCGGCATCGCTCATGTCTCCGTTTTCCATGGACAGTGTCACCAGTGGATCTGCTCCAGATGATCCTCAGCATACTGCAGATGCCACCACTTCCCGTAATCCGAATATGGGCGAACTAAAGAAATTCGCCAGTCTGCCAGCATACACCTATCCGAATCCTGATCTCAACAAGTATCAGTCGTCCGACTGCAGCAGCTCGCCAGATTCCCCTGCAGCATCTGACACCGCAACGAAATCTGCCATGTCGACATGTGGCGAAGCTCCTGATCGTACTGTTCCTCCACGTGTGGTTCGACGTTTTCAGTATTGGAGTCGTGTTTTGGAAAAGAGGCGTAAAATTCCGAAGTGTCGTTACTGCCATGAACGTGTCCTTTATATGTGTATGAATTTGAAGGAACCGGTTCCGAATTTTTTCGATATCGGGATATGGCACGGTCATAATATGAAAGAGCGCGGCGTGGTGACTTGCCCTCAGTTGTGGGCTAAGAAGTGTTCAATCTGTGGGGCTACCAAGCAGCGTGCTCACAGTGAAGAATATTGTCCGGCCAAGCGCAGGATGTTGGATTACGCTCCTCCAGTGCACCTTTATATTGGAGGATAGATGGTGGAGGTTTTTGGAGGTCTGCGTTGATGCATGCGGTGATAGTTCTCCGGTTTAGGGAAGTCTCAACTGGTAGAGGACTTGTATGCATGTATATATTCTTAGTCAGGTCATTTAGTCAATTATCCGGTAGATAATAAAGATTGTGAAATTGGGAAAACGGGACGACGCCTCGTAGTGCTACTTAAAACGTTAGTGAAACAGGAAAATTTTTCTCCGTTTGTCAGGCACGTAACACGGGCAGAAATTGTGGTGCGCGCAAAGCGCGCACCAGATTTGGTTTTTAATCGGCCCCGCGCGCAACCCCTTTCTCGAATGGGAACCGAAAACAAACATTCGAGTAACCAAAATTGATACCGATTTTGTGGTCGATATTATTCTAAGCTTCTCCGTTAAACTTATCAAAACGAAATCAAGCGCGCAACGGAAACATTAAGCCATTTTTAAAATCTGTAATAAGGGAATCAGCATAGGTCCAGCTAGGTGAACTCCATTCCATATCGTGCTTGAATTCGTTTTGATAAGTTTAACGGAGAAGCTTGTGAAAGGATCGACCACCAAATCGCATTTTTGGTTATTTCACTTGATTTTTTTATTTTTCCAGGCTATTTTAAGCCAAATCACTTTTTTAAAAGATATTTCAAGACATTTTTGAATTTTTTTTTATCATTACCAAATCGTTACTTTTGCAGGGAAGCTAAATTTTCAGAAATACATTTTTGAGTCTGAATGGGAAGGTCCGCCCATGCGACCTGCGCGCGAGTTGAACAGCCGCTCTGTCGAAAGTTTCCGCAATAGTCTTCATCCGGTAGAAAACAGTTGGCCTCGGCTGGTTTCAATTGACTTGTAGCCCATGGCGCCCAACTCTTTATCATGCTTATTTCAGGAAAGAAACTAGCCTTACACACAACTGAAACTCTGCGGCAAACGGTCAACAACTAAAGGAATTACCGGTCGAAAAGCTCAAGACTTTTTCATGGTGTTCGCCTAAGCCCGTGAGGCGCGGGCTGCGGCAGTAAGCGGGACATCCGCCAACTCTGCGGTATTCTTTGTAGTGTGCGGGGGCTCTGGGACAGTCCCCTTCATCAGACCTCGTCTATCGTTGCCGATTAAATCGCCCGCTTCCTCAGTCTTAGCTTTTTCTATTGAAACATCTTATGAAATCACCGGCTTCTTCAGCGTTTTGCTGCCGCGGCATATGTCGTTTTCTGAAGTCCAAACCCTCGCTTCCCCATAGATCAAAAGGCGACATTTGCCGCGACGGCAAAGAGTATGAAAAAAGCGAGAGTCATCTGGTAGTGGCGATGAGCAATGGAGTCTGTTTAGGTTATGCTCCTGGAGCCCCATATTTTGAAGGTAGCGATTATTAATGAGTAAAGAAGTCAACAGCTTTATTTACTTTAATAAATGTACCATTGGTGAGAAAATGAAGTGACATGCCTTTGCGTGGCAGCTGCTACGCGCGATGGCATCTCGCTCACATCGCGTTTAGACCATAGTCTTTCCCGCGATTGCCTGCTCTTTAGCGCGCATTCGGGATTTCATCGCAGCGTAACGCCCTGCATCGCGTTGTGGGGACATCGCGGGATCGTTTTGTTAAACCAACTCCTGCAGCATTAAAAAACAATAGGAATGGGGCACGAGCACGATCCCGATGTCATATGTAGAAAAGAGTTTCTCAAATGAGTTCTTCTACTTATTTTCCACGGTAAACTCCTGGCGAGGGGCCATATTTGGCGAGAAAATCGGACATTTTTAAACGAACTCTTATTTTTTGTTGAACTTTTGTTTGGCGTCACAGTAGAAGGCAGGGTTCGCGATAAAATGAAAGACAGGGTTCGCGATAAGAATGATCTTTGTGCTGAAGGTAGATCTGGCCAACAAAAAAGTAGAAGCTAGAAATCTAGATTCACCCAAAATCAGTGATTTAGGTAAACAGACAACAGCGAAAAAATAAACATCTACGAAGACGAGAAACAACGCAAGTACGCATAAAATCTTCTAAAACACTGCTCTTTCCGATTCTTGCATGTTTGGGTGAGGTCGCAAAATGGCTTCGATGTCTGTAGATGGGCACGTGGGAAACAACCTTGCCTTCGCGGTGAACCTTAGCGATGAGTAGTAGCCATGGGTGGGCGGCAAAAAAATTCAAATAAAAAACCCAAAACCCGAACTTGCGAAAAAAAAACCTTGACCTGCGAACGGCAAAGTCAGTTTCTCTGCCGAAATAAACCCGCATCTGTTTAGTCGTTGGGTATTCCATGCAATATCCGGCAGTTACTATCTAGCGCTTGGCCTGCCTTATGGGTAGAAGAATTCCATATTTTAAAAGCAACTTGAAAGTCTCAGGCGATCAGAGGACGTCAGTAGCGCTGTTCTGTGTGTTCTCTGTATAGGAGCCCCTACCAAGTTCAGCCAGTTCCTTGGCTTATCCCTCACAGGAGGTACACGCACGCGAGGAAATCATGAGAATAATCTTTTTCTTACAGCCTGTACTCTATGAATAGCCCATTTCTTTTCTCGCAAAAAAAACATATCAGACACTGAATAATTGTCCAAAACATTCCCCGTTTCATGATACCCTTATATAACTCTACGGCGAGGAGAGTTTGATAATTCTCTGAGGAGCAGTTAGTATAGGTTGGTGGGGTCAAAGATGAACAGCAATTCAACACAGGGTTTGGCGCGGGGTGTAGATATCCACACCGGAGGGTCTGAGCCAAGGCTGGGCACACTTTCCAGCATGGCGATTTTGAATATGCACTTTAGCTCATGGTAATTTTTCAGGCACCCCTATGGAAATCCAAATCGGTTGTTTTCCGAGAAGTCGAGCACAACAGCTGTGATCTTGACTTCCTTATTTTGATAAACCAGAGTATAAAAAGCACTGAATAAAGAAAATTCCGAAAATGTCAACAAAGAAGGTAGTGTTGTTTTTAAATTTCCAAATAATCTTATGAAGAAAATTTTTAGTAAGGAGGTAGGTTGTGACAAAAGATAAAACAATTTTTATTCATCACAATGCAGCAATTACAAACAACAACAGAGCTACTCTTAATTAGTAATTAATGTCTTTTCTATCGAATGTTTTCCTGAATCCTACACGTAATGAAGGATTAATCCGTGTTTGATCGCTCTTATGAAGAAATCAGAATTATTTTGTGATGTGTGGAACCATGTAGGGGATTGATGAGATGCGTAGGGAGTTGAAAACCCGATTTTTACCCATCGTAGAATGCCGCAATCCTTAGAGACCCGGTTCGCCGTGCGATATGGTGTGTGTAACGCAGCTACCCAGCGCACGCAGTATTTGGAGGGACGCACAACAATATTACGCCATAAAAAATGTATTTTTATTACAGAACGGCGAAGAGAAAACGATTGAAACCGAGAAGGAAATGGAAGATGACGAAAATTGTCAAACTGGATGTACCCATTTTAGAAATGTAATGTAAACAAACAAAGTTGGAGCAGGGGAAAGTATTTAGCCGTGACAAAGTTCATTCAAACGAACCTACTTGATCAAAAAAAGCATTAAACATGCGAGGAAAAGTTATTGTGGGGAAGAGGAGAATCTGACAAACAGTTTAGCTTGAACAATATCGTTTTTTAATGTGATTTAAGGACCTTAAATCTCGACCCGGTTATACCTCGAAAACCGGGACAAAACCGGGACAAAACCGGGACGAGTTTTAAGGTTCTTAAATCACATTGAATATCAAAGCTTCCGTTACTAAAATGTTCGCCAGATTCTCCTCTTTCTCTCACTGCCCTTAGTGCTCATGTTAAATGCTGTTTTTATTCAACAAACTCCATTTGAATGAACCTTGTCATGTCCGAAAAATTCACCCTGCTCCAATTTAGTTTATTTACATTAAATTTCTGAAATGGTTACATAGAAAGCATCCTACTTCTGCACTTCTTCCATTTAATACTCCACTTTCGATTCTTTTCTCCTCCCCGTTCTGTAATAAACACATTTTTAATTAATATCGTGCGCGCGTCCACTCCAGTGTGCGCTAGTAGCTGCGGACAAACACCATATCGCATAAGCTAGTGTCCAGCCCAGTCTCTAAGGGATCGCGGCAGTCACGCTGGATGAAAATTGGGGTTTTTGCCATGTACAGGGTACTTCTCAGAAGTAGGAAGATACGATTATTTAAACTTCTTCACTGGAACTTGCAGTCTTCAGATTTCTACAGTCGGCTCTCTTCATAAGTCATTCTCATAGACGAAAATCCGTGGGGTTAGGCATATTTATATTTACCGTGATACTCTGTATTTTTAGTCTGCCATCATGCAGCAAAGTTCACTTTAGTCCTTTTCTGAACGTGAACACGATAGCGCGTCTGAGCGCTGTCTTTGTATCTTCGCTTCTAATCGGTAACCACAAGCGTAATCACTGAACGTTACACCAAAGAAACATGAAACCACATCAATCCTTACTTGCACTACTAGATATCAAAGTAGTAAGTTTATTCCTTCATCAAAACAATCAAACACATTCATATATGATATTTAATTCATAGAGTTGTTGAACAGTGAGAAGTTTGACATGCAATTATGAATTCATTGCGGAGACACCAAAGCTGCACATATCTATCAATAATTTGTGACTTTCTTCTTCTTCAATATATTCTGCGCGCTTGTATTATCTTCCAGAGTGCTTGTCTGGGTAAAAAGCGGAGAAGAAGATATGACAAACCAGAAGAGAATCGTGTATTATTTTATCACTGAAATTCTTGACAGAACATGCATATCTAGTTTTCTTTTTGGTAATTAATCGGGTTTGTGCTCACTTGCCCTCTGCAACCCTGTCTCAATATGCACATCCCGTCATACTGGTTCAACTGACGCGTGCCCAGCCCTGGTCTGAGCTGCGCAATGGTGGAGGGAGGTGCGTTTGAGCTCCACCGGGCGACCAAGTGAACCATTCCGACCGGGGTACTGTTCGACTTTTTTATTTTTTGTGAAGAATCCGATAATACAGTCCAAGTAACATGAAATCTTGTTGTAATTAGGTTTTCGTAAAGGTTAAATTATTGTAAAGGTTCTCTTACGGTGGAATATAAGGCACATAGGTTCTGGGCGTGTATCCAGGATAGTTGTGTATTTAATTCGATCCCGCAAGATGCTTAATTTTTGCAAGACGTTAGACCTAACATTTTTTTTCTGCAAAGTAAGGGTGACGAAAGTAGAATAGTGGAGTCGAGAGTGGTAGATTTACCCTATGTGCAAACTTTCACCGTCTAAGATGGACGCTGCAAGGCACTACACTGTCTGGCTCACACCTGATGCGGGTGTGGTCCAGCAGGTAGACCACACTTTTGCAAGGTATGAATCAGGAGAATACGATATTCGAGTCGAGCGTGGTTTATTTACCTCTTATACAAACTTTAACGGTATCATAGGAACGCCGAAGACCGTTACACTGCATGGGCTCACACTTTTCACCAGTGTGGTTCACTCGGAAGTCCACATTTTTGAATTCATTTTTAAATTTTCCTATTAACGCCTCTGGGAGGCGGGTCTGAGAAAATTGCAAAAAGTTTGCTTTTGGAAGGGGGGGGGTCTGAGTAAATTTAGCCTTTTCCACACCTCTCTGCCATACCCTGCAACATTCCAGAGGAAGGTCACTGTATAAAAAATCTGAATACGCATTGGAAGCGTCAAAAATCCCAGGCCGTATGACGTGGCACCATTCTATCAAAACATGTAAGAGATTCTTGTGAAATCAGCCTCAGCAGGACCATGTGTGAAATTCCATTATTTTCGTGGACCAAAAACTGATTTCAATTTTCGCTATCGCTCCTTGACGCATCTGGCAATCACTGAATTTTAATCCACCAGCGCATCTGCAATCACTCGAACAATTGACTGCATTGGTAGATTGGACTTGGTAGAGTCTCCACGAAGCTTGAGCCTATGGAACAGAGATCTCCAGACCTCCAAAATGGTGTATTACCTATCTTAAGAATGACCTCAATGATCATCTAGCACTTCGATCATCTGTCCATTAAATCATTAAGGCAGCAGACACTCTCGAAAAAGTTGTTGAGATAACTAAGCTACAAGGGTCGTATGGCCCCTAGTAGGGCGCTCACGCCGTTGAAAGCGTTAAAAACGACTGAAAACTACTGAATTTGAGTCGAAAATTTTCGTCAGCCACGTCCATGAGCTTCCAACCCCGCCCCCTCAATATACGAATAATGTCGCTTCGGCTGGTTTTTGAAGCTTTCAACGAGGTGAACGTTCTAGTACAAACTGTAAGAGTCTTGGCTATCCCACCCGTTTTATCGTTAACCAGCTGCGCCAGGCGGCTAACGCCGCCCAGCGCCGCTGGCGAACCGGCTTCGCCGGTTCGGTGGCCGGCTTCGCCGGCCCATTCAAGATAGCCCGTGCACACCTACGAAAAACGAAAAGTGTAACTAATCTATTAACCAATAAAAATGGCTCGTTAACACTTTTTATTCAAAGCATCTCATAGCTTCGGAAGAATAGCTTTCATGACTCCGCCGCTTGTTTATTTTAACTTTTACGCCATAGGTTGGTGTTCCTGCTGGCATCCCTCCATTAACCTTGTGTAGCACTCGTTAGGCTTCGCCGAACGATTGGGCTAGCCCCTCCCAGCCTTCCTCCACTCAACTATGTGTAGCATTCAATTGTCTTCGCCAAACGGTAAACCGTCTTTGCCCTGCTACCTCCGTTCATTAAGAAAGTGTAGCATTCAATGACATGGCTGAACGGTTAGCTGGTTTCCTCCCGGCCTCCCTCGCTCAAATATGTGTAGCACTCGCTTGTTTTTGCCGAACGTTAGGCTGGTTTTTCCGGCCGTCCTCTCTCAACTATGTGTAGCATTCATTTGTCTTCGCCAAATGGTATACCGTCTTCTCCGGCATCCCTTCATTGAGGCATGCGTGTAGAATTCTTTTACTTGGCCAAACTATGAACTACTGGCTTCTCCCTGCCTCCCTCCATCAACTCATAAGGTGGCATTCGTTTCGGTTTCGCCAAACGATAAATGGCCGACTTCTTCGGCCTCTCTTATGCATCATAATTCAGCAGAGCCGTTGTGTAAGATCTCAGCAGAGTTATGATTCCCTTCCACTGCTGACTGGAAATTTTCGGGAATATTAACGGTCACCTCCCCAAACCTTTTGTTCTAGAGCAAACATTTTAACGACTTCCCATTGCATCTGTTGAGAAGAATTCACACGACCGCAAATGGCCCTGACCTCCATACTATACAGGCCATAAAACGCACAATGTCTCACCGTCGACTGCGTACCACTGCGCTGCGCGACCGCACGCGCGTCGGAAGCAGAACCGGGTTTTGGCCGCCGCGCGACGAGTTTTCTTGACAGCCGCGCGATCGCTTCGGCCGCGGCGCGGCGGCCGAAACTCGTTATCGCGTGGCGGCCAAAACTCGCCCCTGCTCGACGCACGTGCGGTCGCCTGCAGCGCATCAGTGGTACGCAGCCGACGGTGAGACATTAATGCCGTTTTATGGCCTGTATTTGTAACGCATACGCTTGGCTTCGACAAACGATAGACGGGGAAGGCTCAATGTGCAACAGCTAATGTTATCCCATCTACGACTCGGAAACAGAAGCAAAGTTCAAAGGACTCAACACGCGACAGGCACGGGTGCTCTAACATGACTTCGTAACAAAGAAAGCTTAGAAAAACATAATAGATGAGGCAACGCACCAATGATCTGAGTACGAAGAGAGTTCACAATCCGAGAATCAACATCTACGGTGGTCCCAACACAATACGTAACGGAGAAACTTCAACGGATTCAATATGCAACAGATAGGGTGAGTCCCACCATGATTCGTCACCGAGAATTTTTAAAGGACGGAATTATACAACAGCTATGATGGTCCCACAACGATATGCAACAACCCTGGTGGTCCCACCACGGTTCTTAACAGAGGAACTTCAAAGGACACGATATGCAGTTACTACTGTGGTTCCACCACGAATCTCCACTGAGAAACTTCAAAGGACGCACATATGCAGCTACTACGGTGGTCCCACCACGATTCGCCATTGAGAAACTTTTAAAGGACGCAATGTGCAACTACTACTGTGGTTCCACCACGAATCGCCACTGAGAATTTTTGAAGGACGCAATATTCCGTCACCCTCGGTGGTCCCACCCACGATTTTTCACTGAGAAACTTTAAAGAACGCATTATGTGCAACTACCACTGTGGTCCCAGTCCACGAATCTACGCTGAGAAATTTTATAGGACGGCAATATGCAACACCCTCGGTGAGTCCCACCACGATTTTTACTGAGAAACTTTATAGGATCGTGCAATATGCAACAGCTATACTGGTCCCACCACGATGCAGTGCTGTGCGCGCTCCCCTAAACCTAACTCTCTTTCCGCGACCTTTCTCTGTGTATTGTGTGGAAACAATAACGCGCTCTGACTCATGGAATTGAAAATTGCGGGAAATTCAAACAACCGGGCAAACGTTCAAGGTCAGGACGTGCGGTCAGACACCGGGCCGACACACCACCACGCCACTTATTATATGTAAGTGATCGCCACTGAGAAACTTTAAAGGTTCCGCAATGTGCAACTACTACTGTGGTCCCACCACGAATCGCCACTGAGAAATTTTTGAAAGACGCAATATGTAACAACCCGGGTGGTCCCACCACGATTTTCACTGAGCAGAAACTTTATAGGGAGGCAATATGCACGCAGCGATGATGGGTACCTCACGATAGCAGTGCTGTGCGCGCTCCCCTAAACCTAACTCTCTTTCCGCAACCTTCTCTGTGTATTGTGGTGAAACAATAACGCGCTCTGACTCATGGAATCGTAAAAATTGCGGAAATTCAATTCACCCGGTCAAACGTCTCGGTCAGACGTGCGGTCAGACACCGGTCAGATACACCACCACGCCACTTATTATATGTAAGGCATCGCCGCCGAGAAACCAGGGCGATTTAAAGGACGCAATGTAACTAGCTACTGTGGTCCCACCACGAATCTCCACTGAGAAATTTTGAAGGGACGCAATACGCAACTGCTACAGTGGTCGCACCACGATTTTTCGCTGTGAGAAACTTTAAAGGAGGCAATATGCAACATCCTCGGTGGTGGTCCCACCACGAATCGCCACTGAGAAATTTCGAAGGACGCCGGCGCAATATGCAACTGTTCGGTGGTCCTGTACCACGATTTTTCGCTGAGAAACTTTAAAGGAGGGGCAATATGCAACAGCTATGATGGTCCCACCACGATAGCAGTGCTGTGCGCGCTCCCTGAACCTAACTCTCTTTCCGCGACCTTCTCTGTGTGTTGTGTGAAACAATAACGCGCTCTGACTCATGGAATCAAAAATTGCGGGAAATTCAATTACCCGGTCAAACGTCGGTCAGACGTGCGGTCAGACACCGGTCAGACACACCACCACGCCACTTATTATATGGTAAGGATCGCCGAATCGCCACTGAGAAACTTTAAAAAGGACGCAATATGCAACTACTACTGTGGTCCCACCACGAATCGCCACTGAGAAATTTTGAAGGACGCAATATGCAACACCCGGGTGGTCCCACCACGATTTTTCACTGAGAAACTTTATAGGACGCAATATCTGGCAACAGCTA
This sequence comes from Aplectana chamaeleonis, assembly GCA_029168955.1. Classification (NCBI taxonomy): domain Eukaryota; kingdom Metazoa; phylum Nematoda; class Chromadorea; order Rhabditida; family Cosmocercidae; genus Aplectana; species Aplectana chamaeleonis. The sequence goes on from JAPDOI010000363.1 coordinate 383,568, forward strand.
TGAATGGTGCCACCACGATAGCAGTGCTGTGCGCGCTCCCCTAAACCTAACTCTCTTTCCGCAACCTTCTCTGTGTATTGTGTGAAATCAATAACGCGCTCTGGACTCATGGAATCAAAAATTGCGGGAAATTCAATTACCCGGTCAAACGTCGGTCAGACGTGCGGTCAGACACCGGTCAGACACACCACCACGCCGCTTATTATATGGTAAGGATCGCCACTGAGAAGCATCCTTCTTAAAGGACGCAATCGTGCAACTACTACTGTGGTCCCACCACGAATCTCCACTGAGAATTTTTGAAGGGACGCAATACGCAACTGCTACAGTGGTTACGCACCACGATTTTTCGCTGAGAAACTTTAAAGGAGGCAATATGCAACATCCTCGGTGGTCCCACCACGAATCGCCACTGAGAAATTTCGAAGGATTTGCAATATGCAACCACCTCGGTGGTCCCAACACGATTTTTCACTGAGAAACTTTAAAGGAGGCAATATGCAGCAGCTATGATGGTCCCACCACGATAGCAAGTGCTGTGCGCGCTCCCTGAACCTAACTCTCTTTCCGCGACCTTCTGTGTGTTGTGTGAAACAATAACAGCGCTCTGGACTCATGGAATCAAAAATTGCGGGAAATTCATTACACCCGGTCAAACGTCCGGTCAGACGTGCGGTCAGGACACCAAGGTCAGACACACCACCACGCCACTTATTATATGTAAGGGATCGCCACTGAGAAACTTTAAAGGACGCAATAGTACAACTACTACTGTGGTGGTCCCACCACGAATCTCCACTGAGAATTTTGAAGGACGCAATACGCAACTGCTACGGTGAGTCGCACCACGATTTCTTCGCTGAGAAACTTTAAAGTGCAATATACGAGTACATCCTCAGATGGTTCCACCACGAATCGCCACTGAGAAATTGAAAATTTGAAGGACGCAATATGCAACCTTTTGTTGGTCCACGGTGGTTCATGACCACGATTTTTCACTGAGAAACTTTATCGGACGCAATATGCAACAGCTTTAGATGGTCCCACCACGATAGCAGTGCTGTGGCAACGCGCCCCCTAAACCTAAACTTTCCGCATGACCTTGCTCCTGTGTATTGTGTGAAACAATAACGCGCTCTGGACTCATGGAATCAAAAATTGCGGGACGCAATTCAAACACCACTGGTCAGACTGTCCAGTCAGACCTGTACGGTCAGACACCGGTCAGACACACCACCACGCCGCTTATTATATGTAAGGATACTAGCTATTTCAACCACTCGGAGAAAACTCGTCCAATTTAACCCCATAACAAAAACAGTCGTTATTCCTGTGTTTGCATGCAGTTTTCGTCGGTTTTTTCGTTAGTTTCTCATACTACTAGCTTCAAACCTTCGACCTATGACATAAAGTCGATACCATGCTTAAGCGTGTCTGCCGCCTTCAAATGTTGATGGAACCTGTAAGCAACTCGAAAAACATTTTTGATATAGACACGCGGAAAAAAAAAACTTCGAAGACAGGTATAATCCGAATTCCAAGTACAAAAATTAACGATTTTCGTAGAACTTGAAATACTTGCACTTTACGACAAGATGCGTAAGATGCCTAACGGCGATTTCGACACCGTGCATTTGTAAAAGTTGCATTCCACACTGAAAATGCACAGAAAAAATATAGTTGAAAAAGCTGTGAGCATAGTTCCTGGGTGAACCAAGTCTGCGAGAAACCGAGTAGCAGACGCATTACGGATTGAATATTTGAGAAGGGCGAATCATTCAAGTTCGCAAGTGTAATATTTGAGAATTTCAAATCCTGAAAGACTCGAGTATTCAGACTAATCGAACACCGTTTGGAGACATACTCGATCCGATTGAAAGTCCAGTGTAGGTACAGTTTAGCTCCGCAATGCTGTTCAGTCCGCAAAGTGAACGCTGATTGCGAAAGCGAGCTGCGGCGCGGTTGCGAGTATCCTCGGACAGGGATGTGGGATCATCCGGGCGGTTTTTATCTTTGTTGCTCGGGTGATTCCACCGACCGGGTGATCCCACATCCCCGTCTGAGAATACACGCGACCGCGCCGCAGCACGCTTTCGCAAGCATGCAAGCAGCACGTCAGCTAGCTCAAAGGTTTGATTGTATACAAAACAAATTGAAAGTGATTTCCAGCACGCTTTATGCCTTTTAGACACGACACCTGTTTACCCACATCGATAACCAGAAAATCGGACTCATTTAAGGGCGTGTTTGTTGCGTTAGCAACGCTTGCGAGGCTCACCAGACCGCGACGTGTGCGCACAGGAGGGAGCAATGTCATGAAGCTACGGAGATAGAGCACCCACAAAACGGATTTCAGAATCCGACGTCTCATGCTCCCGTATTTACCAGCAGCTGATATCAGTCTCGAATCCAACACGATTGCGGTGTTAACGTACCACGGTACAATATGTATAGTGCTCTGCGACTAATCCTAGATTAAGGTAACACAAACTCCCGGGAACTGAAATCCGTTTTGTCGAGCTACCCAATGACTTATTTGGCTTAAAGGCAGTGGTCACGATGAAAAACGTTATCGAAAAAACTATAAAAATCAGCTTAGATCTAAAACAGCTCAAAAACTATGAAAGAAGCGCCGGTGAAACGAACGGGCCAGAATTATGAGTTATTAAGACCCTAAACTTCCTTGCCTTCGTGCACACGTGCACAGAAAGATCACTGATCTCATGCCAAGCAGTCGAAAATCATCGACACATCAGAGGAAGAAACCGTAAATGCTAATTTAACCAATGGCAAACAGGTTTAACAATGACAAGCTGAAAGCACTTCAACCAATGTTTTTCACTAGATGTGTACATAAATTCAAAGTTTCATTGATTGAAATTCAATTTCAGAGCCAGCTGATGTTCTCGATGTTAGAGATCATCGATTGTCGATGATGTGAGGTGGACTCGTCCACACCATCAAAAGACAAGAAAGTTCGAGGCTTAGAATTTGGCCCCAGCAGCGAATTTTTTCGCGATTTTTCTTATAGGTTCTAGTACTCTATACCCAGAAAAGGGTTTAGAGAGGAAAAGAAGACGAGCATATTTGAGCGCGACTACTGCCTTTAATCGGCTGGCTGCATTTTCGCCGATTCGTGCCGTCTTAGTACTCAGTCGTGTTCAAACGTCGCGGTCCTCATGCACATTTCAAACACGAACCATCCATTTCTCGGAAAAATCCACTTTCGCCCAAGTCCAGGCGACCCTTTCCAGAGTGGATTCTTGATGCGTGTTGTACGAGACAATTCGGCGTTCTATTGGTATATATCGGAAAGGACCTTCCGTTGCCACCTGAAAAGGCGTTGGGAGATGCTGGCACCTCCCTTGTGTCAAACGTTGATGTAGCGCTTCGATTTCGTTGTAAAGATCCTGGTTAATTAACATCCGCGGCCAGAAATGTCCAAGCAAACGTCTAAACAGCGTCCTCCCGGTGGTTGTGAAACACGTGCGCCATTTTCAGTGCTGCTTACTCAGACAATCGACACATTCAGAAACCCTGCGCGTCCAAAATAATGCATTCCAACTCTCGAACACCAAAGCCGAATTTTCAGAAAGCACGAGTGCAGGGAATCGTTGCTGCAACCGGAGCACTTGCTTCTATTGTGCTTTAAAACACAGCTAGTGCGCCAACAAACAAAACGTTAAATGCGTGCATGATACACTTTCAACTCGACGACGAAACGGTTTTCTCAAGGAGGAAAGCATACGACGCACTCTTGAGGCCGGACTCAGATGTTGGCAGCGTCGCCGGTTCGAATACCTAAGTTTGCGGTACTTGGCTCGCCCGACAGCTGGTGACCTCGTCCAACCTCTGGTGGCCCCAGATGGTGCTTGGCGAGCTGGCAGAGTGGCATGTCGGTGTGCCGGCCGCGCCGCGTGTCGGTGCGCTGCTACGATAGCGCTGGATTACATTGCAGCACGTGCTCCCACAATCAAATTTTGCAGCACGTACTCCTGCGATAAATTTTTGCAGCTCGTGCTGCTGCTTGGAGCGCGTGCCCCTGCGATAGAAGCTTTCGTTGGGTGTTGTCAGTCGAGTTGAATGCATATTTGACACGCATTAAATGCGGCGATTTTCTGAGTACATTAAACTTGCGACCGTCCCGGACATTTTTTCAGATGGTAGTCGATTTGCCTTCTCGTATGCTGGGTTAACACAGAAACTAGGCTCTAAGCCTCATAAAATATTTTTTCTGTACACTTTCTGGACTGAAGTAGACTTTAATCCAAACGCGCAGTGTCAAAATTGCTTTAGAGGCATCCTACGCGCAGAATAAAGTATATTAATCTCGATAATTATCGTATGCATGAATTAGAAATTCGAGTCAAATTCGTTTTAGGATTTTCTTCACTTGAAATTCGGGCCATACCCATGTTGGAAGTTTTTCTGCATGTGCAGTCACGCCGTATTAGATTTGCAGTTGCATCGACATTTCGTTGGATTGTGCTAGATGACCGAACCATAGGTGCTAAGTAAGCGACCCCTGGGCAACTTTTGGGTGGCCATAACCTTCCGAAAGCTAATTATTAGAGGCTCGAACATTGTAAGTGATCTCTACTTACCCGGGCAATTGTATAAATGTGCACGAAAAATTGGAAGTGATTGTCAGATGCCTTCAGAAGCGATGGAGAAAATGAAACTTTTTTCCAGGTCCATACAAATTTTTCCAGGTCCAGGGCCTTTCCAAGACTGATTCCATGGGAATCTTCTGTCTTTGATTGATCACACTTTCAAAAAAAATATACAGATTTTCAATAAGATAAGCTTTCTCAAGAATTTTAGAATTTTACGAAAAATGTTTATTCCTTATTTCACAGATTCAATCCCAACCTCGACTTTTTGACTTCGCTAATTTCAGGAACTGAAAGAACTCACAGCGGAGCTAATTGCCGTAGAGATACATATATAAGAGTGCCATGAAACGGGAAAAATTTGGAACATTTGTTCAGTGTCATGTCTTTTTTGCGAGAAAGACTGGTTATTCACAGGGTACAGCCTATAAGAGATTAATATTCTCCTGATTCCTTCGTGTGCGTGTGCGGAGCGGTCATGAGATACAGCAGGAGAGGGAATGGGAGAAGCAGCAGCATCGCACGCGCACGCACGCGGTATGAGCGATTGGATTTTTTTGCATAGGTTACGGCATGACCTCAAGTAAGAACAGTTGGACTTCCGCATATAGTGTAGTCTATTCCCTCATTAAATGCGTCTAAAAACCGAGTATCGACAGTCTAGCTAGCTGAAAGGGCTCCAGTAGAACTCTGCGTCTCTCATTTAAACCATAGAGGCGAGAGCACCCTATGCAGATAACTATGGAGCTCGGCTCCACCGACCTGACTGGCTTACGGGGCAAGCAAAGTTAGGAACTCAAAATACCATTCGATGCGGAATTTTACATAGATCTGAAAATTAACCATCACCATAACCCCATCTTCAACGGTTAAATAGTTATAGGCAAAACACCTGTGTTTCGTTAAATGAATTAGGCTGATGAATTAGGCTGAAGGATCGAGAGAATGGAAACACTAGTCGACGCAGAATTAAATCAAAATTCTAGAAACAACCATCACCAAAGCACAAAAAAGTTATGGACGAAAAAACGATAATTTCAGGCGAAAAAAAATGCACTTTGTAAACTGAAATGGACTGTAAGAGCGAGAAAGAATTTTCAGAAACTGAAAACGTTATTTGATGCAGAATTTTATGTGGATTCCGAAAACAAATTTTTCCAAAAGCTATCTCTTAGGGAAAATAAGTTATGGACGAAAAACGTATTCCTTGTGGTAAAAGAAACGTTATTCCATGAGTTGAAAACGGTTGAGAGATTGGAAACGTATTTTTCTCAAATTGAAAAAATTATTCGACGCAAAATTTCATGAAGATTTCGGAATCGACTTAGTTCAAAGATCCATCTTGCAGGGCAAAAATGTTATGAGCTAAAAACAGATAGTCGCTTAGAGAAATTTTAAGAGAAATTTTGACTCCAAGACAGTCTAAAGAAAATTTCTAATGACCTGGGCAGATCGTTTCATTAAGAATAGTGAATTTCTATAGGAGGTCATCTAACAAAAAAATCTAACAAAAAAATTCAAAATTAATTATTAAAAAAATATTGAATGCAAGAAAAAGAGGATTAAGAAAACGTCAAATTTTGAAGTTGCAAGTCTATAGGGAACATTCACCATACCCCACTCAGTTATTCTAAGCAACCTTCACCTCTCGGACCGCTGTCTCCACCCCTAGCGAACCTATGGTCCTAGCCCGACCCGCAGATTTGGCTTGATTCTATTTGGTATGCTAAGACAGTGGAAAAGATACCGAAATGAAAGCAGATCATGCGACGTTTTAGCCCTGAGATGAAAATTCAGAGGGGCGTGACATCATATTCCCTTATGAAGGACTGTCAACTTGAACACAAAGCTTGAAGAATTGCAATACAGTAAGTCACAGATCTTTTATACATTAAACGAAGGATTTGACTACGCTGATAAACGGAAGTTTAGAAGTTCATGTATGAAGTCGTGTCGTCTCCTCTGTAAAAAAGGAAATTCCCATCATTATCGCAAGTGCGTGTGCGCGCGATGCTGCACCCTCCGTTTCCCCTCCACTCTCTCGCGGTATCTAACCACAGCTCCGCACGCGTAACGTCGGCGTGGATCCGGAAGATACTTTGCGTTCACTTTTGTTGTCGCAAACTCGGTGTCATATGCTATAACATAGGTGCACCGAGTTTGCGCCAACCCCCAATGGGGACGCAAAGTCTCTTCAGGATCTATGCCGACGTTACACGAAGGAATCATGAGAACATCCTTTCATCACAGTCTCTACTCTATGACCAACAAATATTTATTTCTTGCAGAAAAACGTACCTGAGACTGAATATTTATCCAAAAGTTTTCCCGTTTCGAGGTACCCTTATATAGCTCTAAGGCTAATGGACTTAATTTGATCGTGAAACTGAACTAGTGAATTGGAAAATGTACATTAGATTAGATTAGATTTATTACGACATATGAGACGTCTTGAGAAAAAAAAGAGAACAACATCACAATAATACTAAGCAACCACAAAAGGATCACGTGATATGCAACAGAGAAATGCTAAGCGAAAAAAAAATCCATTCCGATTATTTCCTTTCTGAGAAACCTGTGAATCACGTAAAACTAACTGCTGAGCAACCTCTCTTCAGCAAAACGCTTAAAACCCAAAAATGTTTCAATATGTTCAGTGTTCTGCATCAACTGGCCGTAAACAGCAGCGGCTCTTTTTGGGGTGTTTCCAAATAGACAACCCTGCAGGAACGTACAACCGTCAACTAGGAAGCACTGTCTGCAGGCACCAACAAAACGCGCCATTCACGCGCAAAAAAATTTCACCCAGGCAGGAGATGATCGCCGGTTTTCTAATTTTTTCGTGTTTTCCTCATTTTCCTGCTTTCTCTTTTGGGTTGTCTTTTGTTTCTTCTGCTTGGTTACGAGAGGAAAGTAGTGTTTTTAAGGGGTTTCAGCGCTGATTAGGGTGACGAAATCCTGATTTGATGCCAAGGAATAAACGAAATATCATTGCGTGATAATTTTTCATGGAATCATTATTTTCTACCCATATCATTTACACCAAGCAGAAGATAAAAGACTATAGAAGAGTGGAAGAAACGGCGAAACATCAAAATAAGACATCGATCATGCCTTGAAAGCTGGAAGAACAGAAAAGCTGGAGGGACGTTGATTTTTTTATTCAGTGTTTATAACCGTTATTAAGTACAAAGCTGCACCGTCAATCTGGATTCCCCTGATTCGCACCTCCCGGAAATCGCTAGGGTAAAGATTAGCCCACACCCGGGGTTTTCCTCCCACTGCCGGACAGTGCAGCCGAAGACTGCACCGTCAATCTGAATTCCCCTGATTCGCACCTCCCGGAGTCGCTAGGGTAAAGATTGGCCCACGCCCGGGAGTTTCCCTCCACTGCCGGACGGTGCAGCTGAAGACTGCGCCGTCAATCTGGATTCCCCTGGTTCGCACCTCCCGGAATCGCTAGGGTAAAGATTAGCCCACGCCCGGGGTTTACCTCCCCTGCCGGACGGTGCAGCCGAAGACTGCACCGTCCAATCTGAATTCCCCTAATTCGCACCTCCCGGAATCGCTGAGGTGAAAGATTAGCCCACACCGGGGTTTCACTCCTGCCGGACGGTGCAGCTGAGAGACTGCACCGTCCAATCTGGATTCCCCCTGATTCGCACCTCCAGGAATCGTTAGGGTAAAGATTAGCCCACACCCGGGGTTTTTCCTCCCCCTGCCAGACGGTGCAGCCGAAGACTGCAATTGTCCAATCTGAATTCCCCTGATTCGCACCTCCCGGAATCGCTGAGGGTAAAGATTAGCCTACACCCGGGGTTTTCCTTTGCCGGACGCTGCAGCTGAGGGCTGCACCGTCCAATTGAGATTTCCCCTGATTCGCACCTTCCGGAATCGCTAGGGTAAAAGATTAGCCCACACCCGGGGTTTTTCTCCCCTGCCGGACGGTGCAGCCGAAGGGCGCCCCGTCCACTCTGCATTTCCCCTGATTAGCACCTCCCGGAATCGCTAGGGTAAAAGATTAGACCACACCCGGGGTTTACCTCCCTGCCGGACGGTGCAGCCGAAGACTGCACCCGTCCAATCTGATTTCCCCCCTGATTCGCACCTCCCGGAATCGCTAGGGTGAAAGATTAGCCCACACCCGGGGTTTTCCTCCCCTGCCAGGACGGTGCAGCCGAAGACTGCACCGTCCAATCTGAATTACCCTGATTCGCACCTCCCGGAATCGTTAGGGTAAAGATTAGCCCACACCCGGGGTTTTCCTCCTGCTGCCAGATTTCGGTGCGCGCGCCAAGACTTTCGGCACCGTCCAATCTGAATTCCCCTGATTCGCACCTGCCCGGAATCGCTAGGGTAAAGATTAAGCCCACACCCGGGGTTTTCCTTCTGCCGTTGACGGTGCAGCCAAAGACTGCACCGTCCAATCTGATTCCCACAGATTCAGCACCTCCCCGGAATCAAGCTAGGAGGTAAAAGATTAATGCCCACACCCGGGGTTTTCCTCCTGCCGTGACGGTGCAGCCAAAGACTGCACCGTCCAATCTGGATTCCCCCTGATTCGCACCTCCCGGAATCGTTAGGGTAAAAGATTAGCCCACACCCGGGGTTTTCCTCCCCTGCCGGACGGTGCAGCCGAAGACTGCACCGTCCAATCTGGATTCCCCCTGATTCGCACCTCCCGGAATCGCTAGGGTAAAAGATTAGCCCACACCCGGGGTTTTCCTCCCCTGCCGGACGGTGCAGCCGAAGACTGCACCGTCCAATCTGGATTCCCCCTGATTCGCACCTCCCGGAATCGCTAGGGTAAAAGATTAGCCCACCTGGATTCCCCCTGATTCGCACCTCCCGGAATCGCTAGGGTAAAAGATTAGCCCACGCCCGGGGTTTGCCTCCCCTGCCGGACGGTGCAGCCGAAGGCTGCACCGTCCAATCTGGATTCCCTTGATTCGCACCTCCCGGAATCGCTAGGGTAAAAGGTTAGCCCACGCCCGGGGTTTTCCTCCCCTGCCGGACGATGCAGCCGAAGGCTACACCGTCCAATCTGGATTCCCCCTGAATCGCGCCTCCCGGAATCGCTATGGTAAAAGATTAGCCCACGCCCCAGAGGGTTTTCCTTCCCCTAAGCCGCCGTCCAATTTGAATCTCTCCCTGACAAACAGTTCGGAATTTCTCTCTGATTCGCATGTCCAATTCGGGTTTCTACGATTGGCCCTTATTGAAGAATGGTACTACAATATATAAAGAGCAATTCACCCGTAATGTATTTTCCAAGGTCTGAAAAATTGATTAAATGGTTTAGGTTCTGCGCCTCAATTTTCATATATTGAACGCTTCCAGGATGAAAAAAAGTCACTTTGCTTACTACAAGGATAGATGTGCCATAATCTGAGCATTTCCTCCCTAATACGTTGACACAAGAGAAATTCATAATGATTCATTGTGAAAAAAAACTCTTCTGTGCTAGAAATCCTCGAAAACAACTTCCCATCCAGTGACTTCGCATTTTGAAAAATGCGCGTATGGTATGGTGCACATGGGCCGTAGCTGCGGACACATAGGAATTGACGGTTGTACATTTCTGCAGGGGTGTCCAGCTGCCGACAGCCCTCTTTTTGGCGGTCGCGAACGATCAATGATGGAGTCAAACGAAGATAAAAAATGTCATGCAAAACAGTATTGGTTTGGGTCCAAGGGGAAGAATCAAGCCACAGAGATTCGAGAATTTCCAAAGACTTTCATACGAAGGAATCCGTCATCCGAACAAACAGCTCCACTAAGAGTACGGGGTGCAGTGAGAGTTCAGCATTTCAAGTACTTCTGAATAGCTTTTCTCTATTAATTCGTCATTTCAGCTCGACTCGAGAATCAATTAATCGATTCAATCTCAAATCTCAAAAGTAATCTCAAATTTGAAAACTATCGTCAACACTGCCTTTGAGAGTTTTTCATGTTGTTCGCCGTAGGCTATGAGCCTTAAAGGCAGCATACACGCTCGCAAGCATAGTCGAGATAACAGCATAGATAGGTCCGCACGGCACGCACTATGTCGTCAACGACGTTTGAAGCGCTGCAAACTGTCCAGGATGACAATATTTGACAATGTTTGAGCAATCTTGCCTTCCACGCCCGTATTTTCACACCCCTTCGAGTAACAGAATGAGAATCGATACTGGAGAAAACATGTGATAACATAGAATGATAGCACTATAAAAAGGGAGTGCAGTAGAGAAAAAACTCGATTTACCTCAATATAACATGTTTGTGCACTGATAAAATCCTCCATTTCAAGAGGTCAGCCAAAGTAGAGCGGCATTCTCGAAAGTGGACGAGAGTCAATAGGTATGCAGACATGTTATACTCAAGTAAACCAAGCTATTTCTCTCGTGCACTCCCATTCGATAATGCTATCACTCTCAATTATCACACGTTTTCACAAGTATCGATTATCATTCTGTTACTCGAAGGTGAAAACACGGGCGTGGAAGGCAAGATTGCTTAAACATTGTCAACATTATTGCCATCCTGGACAGTTTTCAGCGCTTCAAGCGTCGTTGACGACATAGTACGGGCCGTGCGGACCTATCTATGCTGTTATCTCGACTATGCCTGCGAGCGTGTATGCTGCCTTTAAGATTGAGCCGTGAGCCGTTACGAGTTTATATCTTATTCGTCATTTCATTTATTTAATTCGAGGATCAATTAATCGATTTGGCAAGAGGCGGCTGTTCAACAAACACGCCGACTGCATGAGCGGACATTCCGATTCGGACACAAAACCTCTTTCTGCCCATGGTGCATGCCTGACAAATGACGAGAGAGTTTCCTGTTTCAATAATGTTTTAAATAGCATCATGAAACGCCTTCCCGTTCACCACGAGAACGTTCCGTGAAAAGCCCCAAAAACACTTGAAGTGAGTCGACATCTGTACAAGTCATTTTCAATACGGTATGGAAGTCAAAGCCGGTTTTCCTTCCGAAATTTTTTTTCCCTAGAGATATAAGGTTGTTCCTGTAGTTTCATAGAATTCGGCATCGAATAGACTCAAAAACTACGCGCCCACCCCTCCAGCCGATTTCAGTTTGTGAAAAGCTTTTTTCATGCCTAGGGCTATAGATTTCTTTCATAACTTTTTAAGCTAGAATATAAACCTTTGGTGAAGGTTGTTTTCGGAGTTTCCATTAAATTAAAGGCAGTGTTCACGATAGAAAATGTGTTTCAGTTTCCACTAGGAATGGGTAGTGGAGGGGAACGCTGTAACGTTGATGTCGGAAGAACGCATAAAAACGAGCCAGGAAAAGCTCCAAAAGAGGCCGAAGTTGCCACTTCGAGCGCAAGGCAAACCCTGAAAGCGCAACACACGCCCACCGACGTAAACAAATGAATGCTCGAGATAGTGAGATGAGCGATGATTTCCAATCATGGCTGCGCTCTTTCCTTAATTCTCAACTTCTCTCTTTACTCAGGTCACCTCGCATACATCGGCTGCAAAAGACGGAAGTTACAAGCCTCGGACAACTCGTCCACCATGGTTTCCTAGCTCAATTTTTGAGGGACCATAACTCCGTTCCCAGAAGGTCTTGTTGGATTTCAGAGACATCATAGGAATCAGCATGGGGCCGTTTTCAAAATAGGCGTGGAAACAGAAAAACAATTTTTTCGTGAACACTGCCTTTAAGGGGAATGGGTAGTGGAGGAACGCGTGCGTGGTGGTGCAGTGCGATAAGGCGCTCTCCCGGAAAGGGAATATGCTGGTTCAATCTCGCCCGGAGCCAAGCGTTTTGCGATCAACTCAACACCTTGTGTAAACTGCCTTTAAGCGTCGAATTATATAGTGGGTTCCTGTCTTTGCTTGCTCCATAAGCGAGCCAGGTCGGTGAAGCCGAGCTCCATAGTATTTTCATAGATTGCTCTCGCCTCTATGATGTAAATGAGAGACGCAGAAGTTTACTGGAGCCAACAACGGGACTCGGCTCCACCGACCTGGCTGGCTTATGCAGCAAGTAAAGCTAGGAACCCACTATGTCAGTCGACGCACGATCTCATGGAGATTTCGAAAACAGCGCTCAACAAAAATCCATTTTTACCGTAACAAGTTGCGACTGAAAAGCCGGTAGCTTCAAGCAAACAAAAAAAGCACTTTCTAGACTGAAAGTGGCCGGAAGAGAGGGAACGTATTTTATAAAGCTGAAAATGTTATCCGGTACAAAATTTCATGAGAATTCCAATAAGCTTCGCCGAAGGCCTATCTATCTTCAAGGGTAAAAAATTATGAACGAAAAACCGACGGTTTCTTCAAATTCATTCGGAAGATTATTCCGAAAAAATTTGACTTCGATTCAGTTCAAACAGAGTTTTTTTCATATCCTCGGCAAATCATTTCATCAATAAAGTGAGTTTTAAAATGCGTTCCTTTGATGAGAAAAATTATATTTCGAAACTAATAGCTAACAATAAAAATATATTGATTCAAATGTTTATTGCAAGAGGCTGCAAAAAGTTTAGAAATCTGGCTTTTTTCAAAAGTTTCCAAAAATCTGCGGTAAAGAAAAAAACTCTCTTTCAGCCAGGACTTCTTCTTCTTCTTCTTCTTCTTCAAGGTAAGCTTTCGGCGCTTAGCGCCTTCGTCAGACCTTAGAATATCAAGTACAGATCAAACAATAGTGGCGTTGTGTCGTAGTAGGCAAACTAGCCTGAAATGGTGGGCTAACCAGCCCAAACCAACAGAACCGACAGCTGTGCAATATCACAATATTTCTGCCCTTAACACTTAAGAGACCGCCTGCTCCACGGCGAATTTCCACAGCGGACCGGTGCGCTCCACGGCTAATCGTTTCCGTGGGTGCGCAGTGTGGACACGCGGTCCGCTGGGAACCATTTTGATCAGAGCAGGCTTTCTTACTTAGACAACCGGTATTCCGTTTCTACTCCGCCTGAGAGTATGTCGCTCAACAGAGATTTGGAGTGAGGCAGGGTGAAGCAATGATCCACCGCTCTTTCGCGAACCTGCTTTTTTTATTTTGAAGGTTATTCCAGCTTTACATGCACAAGGCTGGTAACGAAATAAGCGTTTGTTTGTCGACTTCTGGAATTTTCTTCAAGTTACAGCTAATGGTTAGGATTGAGCCGTGCTAGGCCGACCCGGAGTATTGGAAATTTGAAAAATGAACAAACTTCTCCTTTCTGATGCCCTAATAAACTTCATGTAGAACTTTTGGCGGACTCAAATACTTTGATCTACCTAGTTGTCTGATGCGATCGACAGAAACTTTATCAGACATCTCAAATTGGGAATCAGATTCATGATCAGCACCCCCTCCTCCCCAATGGCCACGTGAGCGAAGTCGCACCAAAACGTGAAACGTTTACAAACGGATGACGAACGACAGACGCCAGCGAAGCTTTATAAAACTGTGAAATATACGCCACTTCATTGTTCAGCGCCTCCGAACATACCCCGTAGTTTAATTTCAGTAAAATTTTAAGCACTGAATTATTTCTAGGTTTTCACGCCTTCCCCCCAAGTTACCCTCCACTCGAAATTTACCGAAAATTTGAACAAAGTTGATCGATGGCTAGTATACCGCAGTCGAAGGAAATTTCATTGGAAATTGAAAAGAAAAAAACCAGAACCTTGTGCAGCAACTCGAATAACTCTCGAGGTCAATGCAGGAAAATTTTGAACGATGAACTACCACAGTTATCTCAAATAGGTGGCACTGCTATTTCGACAATCAACTATAGAGCATCAGTTCTGTGATGAGCATCATTGATAGCCCTTCTTAGCCAAGTTTGGAACGATTTATTTCTAGCCAAAGAAGCTCGAAAAATCGAAAAGTGCCATTACCGGAGATGCTTGTAAAATTACTAGGAACACTGAAAATGCTTGACCACTGTGAGTGTTAATAGGCTACATCATAAGGAACCTATCCGTAATTAAGAAAGACTCCACGCCAGAGAAATATACAAAATATTAAAAGTTTTATGGCGTGGGTGCGCAGTGTGGACACGCGGTCCGAGGGGCAAAACAGCCGTGGGTGCGCAGTGTGGACACGCGGTCTCTTAAGTGTTAAATAGCAGCGCACCCACAGTGGTGCTCCTATCAAACAATCACGTTACAGTAATCGTGAATAAATACCGTGATCATGTAATGAGTCGGAGCACGTCATTCAACTCGTCTCTGTTGTTTATTTCAGGTGATAGCCGCCTTATCTCCATCGCTTCTAAGATTTTCCTCTTAACAGGATTTTCTACTGACCGGTGGAGTATTGTAAAGTGTGCCCGAATGGGAATGGCGGCCCACGCGGCCGGCGTGCTTGGCAGGCGGCCGTCGCATGTGTCACCCTCGGACGAGAGTTGGATTTCAACGACTGTCGTCCTCTCTCTCACTGATTGATCGGCGCAGTGCTTGCTGCCACCCGTTGCCGGCCCCGTTCGTAGTCGATGGCGGTGGGGACTTTTCGCATGCTCGTCCGAGAGCGGCGAACGCGACGGCCGCCTGCCAAGCACGCCGGCCGCATGGGCCGCCATTCTCATTCGGACGCACCTTAGCAGTGAACATAGGGGATGCCTCCTGAGCATGATTTGATGTCCTTTGTTTAGAGAAGCTGTTATTGGTATAAGATGCCGGATTTTGTGAAGCCCTTCTATGTTCGTCCAAACGCTTGAAGAGCGGCCTCTTTGTTTCCCCAACGTACTTTTCTCCGCAACCTTCACATACTAAGAGGTAAACAACCCCCCTCAACTGACATATCTTGGTATCACTGCAGCACAAACAACCTTGCCTTCCCCATCGTTCCTCATAGGGCCTTGAGAAGATCAGCAGGTTTTTCAGATTTGGGGATGGCCGGAATATTAATCGCACAGGAAGCGATGAGGATTTCACAACACTGTTCACCTTTTTTGCCGCATTTTCATTGACGTACGGCATTATCATGGGTATACCATCTGCTGTGGTGTAGGCTCTCCATGAATGTGGTAGTGTTGCGTTGTACCCATTTTCGCATAAAATGCAATCTATCACCGAATACACCTCCTCTGACCTACTCGTGCAAACCTTCTCCTTCGACAATATGAGGTTACGAACTACGTTCACCTTCATGTACAAGGGATGGCAACTTCTAGAGTGCAGCGATACATTTCTCGATGCTTCCTTTTTGTACCACAAAAGCTCCTTGGTTCCCTCATGCAGTTTGATTTTGGTATTGAGGAATGGAACAAAACCCTCACCATACGGTCTTTCCACTGTGAACCTAATATCCGGCTCGCGTTAATTCAAATATATTGGTTGCAAAGTTATATATTGATAAATATATTGGTAAAAATATATTGGTTGTAAAGTTGCAGGTCTAGAGTGATCCTTCACCAATTCCCACTTTGGTATAATGAACAACTTTCATCTCCTGGACCTCTGTCTCCACCCCAACCAGCCCATGATGCTTGATTGAAGAGGAAAAAAGTGTGGTGCGCGCCTTGCTTCAGATTTGACTTTGAATCGACGCAAATTCGCGTTTTCAAAATCTCAAATTAGAGTGATCGTAAAAAATCGGTTTTGAATGCATCGAAAAGAACGTGAGAAGTTGGTATAAATACCCGAAAAATCGTTTGGAATGGTTAACTGAGGTTCGAGAAAAATGGGAAAACCCACTCGATTTCGGTCGAAAATCTGCTAAACTTTTTTTCAGACGGTGTTCACGGTCTTGTTGGAGCACTTTCTGTTGAGGTAGAGCCCGGCGGCTTCAGCTCATTGCCGGAGTGAGCCGGCAGGCGACGCGTGTGTAGTATAACAAACTCTTTAAAAAGCATTATTTCACCTTCCCCAAAAAGGTTCATGTATGCATGTTTGATTTGACACAAGGCCGTTTTTTCCAATCTTAGACGCTTTTTTTGGAGATCTGGCCGTTGAGCGAAAGCCCAGTACAATACCGCTCGTAGGATTTGGTCAGAAGGCGCGCGAGGTCGGGTTTTAGCGTCTTTTGCGTCTTTTTCTTATAACCCACTTCAAAATCAACTCTGAGCAAAAACTATAGTGATATTCGTGATCCTGGTGTCAAGGGCTACCAAATGGTATAGTCCTTGTTGGGGTTTCGTTTTGAACTAACGAAGTTTGACAGGCAGGGTATACTGTATATTACCATTTGATGGAAGAGGGGGCTCGGCGTCCTGTATCTGCGTCCTCGTGGCTCCCACCACACCGTCTGCAACGCGCTGCCCGTCTGTGGCCTCACCGACTCGCGTGCTGCCTTTCCCCTGAACACGTTCGGCCTTGCACACTCCCCTATTCATGCTTTCTCTCCCACGAAGGTCAGCAGCGCTGATTTTCGCCGGTCCCTCAACCATCAACTCATCGGTGTGGTTGCGTTCACTACTCAATGCGCCCGGCACTAATCGACGTATGTTACGTAAACATACCTCGCCTCTGTCGGTGGCGCGCGCGCTCGCGTCGCGGCTTCGCATTGGAGCGCTCTTTCTCACAACACAGTGTAGTGCCACACCCATACACTATTCAAGCTAGGTGACATGCGATATTTAGTGTATGTGAGGAGTACAAAGGCCTCCGCACAGCGTTGATAACTATTGATAACTACATTATGGAGCATACGTCGCTCAAAAACGCGATTCTCGCGAAAAATACTAACCTGAGTTCACAATTACTGAGAAACCCTGCAGAGTGTCAGTCATGTATCGTAACTGTATCGTGCGAGCTAGAAACTTTGATCAGGAGCTGTAAAATTCGTGCAGGACCCACTTCTTTTCGGCTTCCACGTCTTTAAATCTACATATTGTCCTTATAGGGTTGAATACATATTGGGCTAGATAAATGTAAACAATACACACATCTCTACGATACCTTCAAGGCACAGCCCAACCTCAAAATCGTTTTCCGTTTTTCTTGCTTAGCTTTGTGAGGATCTCTGGGCTGATCACATTGGTGTCTCCAGAATCGCTAAGAACCCACCACGGACACAGCCATTATCCATCGTGACCACTGCCTTCCGCTTTGTAGAAAGCGGATCAATTAACATATTCGCTGTTTCAGCAGGGAATCATAGACCTGCTTTTGAGATTCAATGATAATGCACAATGCTGAAATCTGCGGCACTACGCTGACTCACGCCATGGATCACTTATCATTTCCCAGCAGATGGTGAAATTTCTCCGAAAAAAGCATCATCTAATAGTCATCGATGCTGTACCCTTGAAGCATGCGAGGTGGATTGGTCATCTTTATTTTCTCTTTTATATTTCGACTGCCAAATATCTCGATGTTGTCATTTATTGTGGTATTTAGCATTTGAAGTACAATACCGCCGCTATCCAAGGAATATATTCTTTAATAATCCTAATTATCGAAGCCTAAATAGATGGAACATCAGATGATTAAACAGTCAAAATATAACATCAGTTTCAACAGAAAACTAGTCTTCCTCACATTTTTCGAGAATAGGGGTGGGTGAAGCTGGAAGATTTGCATGGGAACTTGACCAATACGGCACAATGCTATGTATCATATTGTTATCACAATCGCAGCTGATAATTTTGTGAGGGGTAACGTCGAACTGTTCCTTCGCCGCTCGCGGCACCATCCCCTACCGCTTACCCTCGAGATTTCCCAACGGTTCACACCAAATGGAATGATGGTGGGGGAACCGCCGAAAATCTCGACGCGAAGAGGCAGCACGCGAGTCGGTGAGGCCACAGACGGGCAGCGCGTGGCAGACGGGGTGGTGGGAGCCACGAGGACGCAGACACAGGACGCCGAGCCCCCCTCTTCCATCAAATGGTAATATACAGTATACCCTGCCTGTCAAACTTCGTTAGTTCAAAACGAAACCCCAACAAGGGCTATACCATTTGGTAGCCCTTGACACAAGGATCACGAATATCACCATAGTTTTGCTCAGAGTTGATTTTGAAGTGAGTTATAAGAAAAAGACGAAAAAGACGCTAAAACCCGACCTCGCGCGCCTTCTGACCAAATCCTACGAGCGGTATTGTAGAAGCCCCAACCAGAATTCGGAGAAGAAAGAATTCTAGAAACCTCCATTTGAATAGAATACTTCAGGATTCTCCAGTTGGAATTACTCAATGAACTCAATTTTCGAAAATCAGTAATTTGATTCACCTCGAATTAACAATACAACAGATGAATCACGAAGATTGCCTAACACTATGGATTTAGAAGACTTGAGTAGCTGAACATCGCAGATAAGTGGAATATTCGGAAAACCGAATGTACGAAACATCGATGAATTGAACATACGGGAAAACGATGTTCCCGTGAGTATTCGCAAAATGCGAGGGTTACTCATTGTCAAATGACTACCGTTTCTGAAAAGTAGAATAACCTGTATATCCGATGGTACGAGCGTTCGAAAACCGTACAGATACAATACCGCTCGTAGGATTTGGTCAGAAGGCGCGCGAGGTCGGGTTTTAGCGTCTTTTTCGTCTTTTTCTCATAACTCACTTCAAAATCAACTCTGAGCAAAACTATGGTGATATTCGTGATCCTGGTGTCAAGGGCTACCAAATGGTATAGCCCTTGTTGGGGTTTCGTTTTGAACTAACGAAGTTTGACAGGCAGGGTATACTGTATATTACCATTTGATGGAAGAGGGGGCTCGGCGTCCTGTATCTGCGTCCTCGTGGCTCCCACCACACCGTCTGCAACGCGCTGCCCGTCTGTGTGGCCTCACCGACTCGCGTGCTGCTCTTTCCCCTGAACACGTTCGGCCTTGCACACTCCCTATTCATGCTTTCTCTCCCACGAAGGTCAGCAGCGCTGATTTTCGCCGGTCCCTCAACCATTAACTCATCGGTGTGGTTGCGTTCACTACTCAATGCGCTCCGGCACTAATCGACGTATGTTACGTAAACATACCTCGCCTCTGTCGGTGGCGCGCGCTCGCGTCACGGCTTAGCATTGGAGCGCTCTTTCTCACAACACAGTGTAGTGCCACACCCATACACTATTCAAGCTAGGTGACATGCGATATTTAGTGTATGTGAGGAGTACAAAGGCCTCCGTACAGCGTTGATAACTATTGATAACTACATTATGGAGCATACGTCGGTCAAAAACGCGATTCTCGCGAAAATACTAACCTGAGTTCACAATTACTGAGAAACCCTGCAGAGAGTCAGTCATGTATCGTAACTGTATCGTGCGAGCTAGAAACTTTGATCAGGAGCTGTAAAATTCGTGCAGGACCCACTTTCGGCTTCCACGTCTTTAAATCTACATATTGTCCTTATAGGGTTGAATACATATTGGGCTAGATAAATGTAAACAATACACACATTCTACGATACCTTCAAGGCACAGCCCAACCTCAAAATCGTTTTCCGTTTTTCTTGCTTAGCTTTGTGAGGATCTCGGGCTGATCACATTGGTGTCTCCAGAATCGCTAAGAACCCACCACGGACACAGCCATTATCCATCGTGACCACTGTCTTCCGCTTTGTAGAAAGCGGGATCAATTAACATATTCGCTGTTTCAGCAGGGAATCATAGACCTGCTTTTGAGATTCAATGATAATGCACAATGCTGAAATCTGCGGCACTACGCTGACTCACGCCATGGATCACTTATCATTTCCCAGCAGATGGTGAAATTTCTCCGAAAAAAGCATCATCTAATAGTCATCGATGCTGTACCCTTGAAGCATGCGAGGTGGATTGGTCATCTTTATTTTTCTCTTTATATTTCGACTGCCAAATATCTCGATGTTGTCATTTATTGTGGTATTTAGCATTTGAAGTACAATACCGCCGCTATCCAAGGAATATATTCTTTAATAATCCTAATTATCGAAGCCTAAATAGATGGAACATCAGATGATTAAACAGTCAAAATATAACATCAGTTTCAACAGAAAACTAGTCTTCTCCTCACATTTTTCGAGAATAGGGGTGGGTGAAGCTGGAAGATTTGCATGGAACTTGACCAATACGGCACAATGCTATGTATCATATTGTTATCACAATCACAGCTGATAATTTTGTGAGGGGTAACGTCGAACTGTTCCTTCGCCGCTCGCGGCACCATCCCTGCCGCTTACCCCCTCGAGATTTCCCCAACGGTTCACACCAAATGGAATGATGGTGGGGAACCGCCGAAAATCTCGACGCGAAGAGGCAGCACGCGAGTCGGTGAGGCCACAGACGGGCAGCGCGTGGCAGACGGTGTGGTGGGAGCCACGAGGACGCAGACACAGGACGCCGAGCCCCCCTCTTCCATCAAATGGTAATATACAGTATACCCTGCCTGTCAAACTTCGTTAGTTCAAAACGAAACCCCAACAAGGGCTATACCATTTGGTAGCCCTTGACAACAAGGATCACGAATATCACCATAGTTTTGCTCAGAGTTGATTTTGAAGTGAGTTATAAGAAAAAGACGAAAAAGACGCTAAAACCCGACCTCGCGCGCCTTCTGACCAAATCCTACGAGCGGTATTGTAGAAGCCCCAACCAGAATTCGGAGAAGAAAGAATTCTAGAAACCTCCATCTGAATAGAATACTTCAGGATTCTTCAGTTGGAATTACTCAATGAATTCAATTTTCGAAAAATCAGTAATTTGATTCACCTCGAATTAACAATACAACAGATGAATCACGAAGATTGCCTAACACTATGGATTTAGAAGACATGAGTAGCTGAAAATCCCAGATAAGTCGAATATTCGGAAAACCGAATGTACGAAACATCGATGAGATGAACATACGGGAAAACGATGTTCCCGTGAGTATTCGCAAAATGCGAGGGTTACTCAATGTTAAATGACTACCGTTTCTGAAAAGTAGAATAACCTGTATATCCGATGGTACGAGCGTTCAAAAACCGTACAGATAGAAGCCCCAACCAGAATTCGGAGAAGAAAGAATTCTAGAAACCTCCATCTGAATAGAATACTTCAGGATTCTCCAGTTGGAATTACTCAATGAACTCAATTTTCGAAAAATCAGTAATTTGATTCACCTCGAATTCACAATACAACAGATGAATCACGAACATTGCCTAACACTATGGATTTAGAAGACTTGAGTAGCTGAACATCGCAGATAAGTGGAATATTCGGAAAACCGAATGTACGAAACATCGATGAATTGAACATACGGGAAAACGATGTTCCCGTGAGTATTCGCAAAATGCGAGGGTTACTCAATGTTGAATGACTACCGTTTCTGAAAAGTAGAATAACCTGTATATCCGATGGTACGAGCGTTCAAAAACCGTACAGATAGAAGCCCCAACCTAGAATTCGGAGAAGAAAGAACTCTAGAAACCTCCATCTGAATAGAATACTTCAGGATTCTTCAGTTGGAATTACTCAATGAATTCAATTTTTGAAAAATCAGTAATTGAGTTCACCTCGAATTCGCAATACAACAGATGAATCACGAAGATTGCTTAACATTATAGATTTAGAAGACTTGAGTAGCTGAACATCCCAGATAAGTGGAATATTCGGAAAACCGAATGTACGAAACATCGATGAATTGAACATACGGGAAAACGATGTTCCCGTGAGTATTCGCAAAATGCGAGGGTTACTCATTGTCAAATGACTACCGTTTCTGAAAAGTAGAATAACCTGTATATCCGATGGTACGAGCGTTCAAAAACCGTACAGATAGAAGCCCCAACCAGAATTCGGAAGAAAGAATTTCTAGAAACCTCCATCTGAATAGAATACTCCAGGATTCTCCAGTTGGAATTACTCAATGAACTCAATTTTCGAAAAATCAGTAATTTGATTCACCTCGAATTAACAATACAACAGATGAATCACGAAGATCGCCTAACACTATGGATTTAGAAGACTTGAGTAGCTGAACATCGCAGATAAGTGGAATATTCGGAAAACCGAATGTACGAAACATCGATGAATTGAACATACGGGAAAACGATGTTCCCGTGAGTATTCGCAAAATGCGAGGGTTACTCATTGTCAAATGACTACCGTTTCTGAAAAGTAGAATAACCTGTATATCCGATGGTACGAGCGTTCAAAAACCGTACAGATAGAAGCCCCAACCAGAATTCGGAGAAGAAAGAATTCTAGAAACCTCCATTTGAATAGAATACTTCAGGATTCTCCAGTTGGAATTACTCAATGAACTCAATTTTCGAAAAATCAGTAATTTGATTCACCTCGAATTAACAATACAACAGATGAATCACGAAGATTGCCTAACACTATGGATTTAGAAGACTTGAGTAGCTGAACATCGCAGATAAGTGGAATATTCGGAAAACCGAATGTACGAAACATCGATGAATTGAACATACGGGAAAACGATGTTCCCGTGAGTATTCGCAAAATGCGAGGGTTACTCATTGTCAAATGACTACCGTTTCTGAAAAGTAGAATAACCTGTATATCCGATGGTACGAGCGTTCGAAAACCGTACAGATACAATCCCGCTCGTAGGATTTGGTCAGAAGGCGCGCGAGGTCGGGTTTTAGCGTCTTTTCGTCTTTCTCTCATAACTCACTTCAAAATCAACTCTGAGCAAAACTATGGTGATATTCGTGATCCTGGTGTCAAGGGCTACCAAATGGTATAGCCCTTGTTGGGGTTTCGTTTTGAACTAACGAAGTTTGACAGGCAGGGTATACTGTATATTACCATTTGATGGAAGAGGGGGCTCGGCGTCCTGTATCTGCGTCCTCGTGGCTCCCACCACACCGTCTGCAACGCGCTGCCCGTCTGTGGCCTCACCGACTCGCGTGCTGCCTTTCCCCTGAACACGTTCGGCCTTGCACACTCCCCTATTCATGCTTTCTCTCCCACGAAGGTCAGCAGCGCTGATTTTCGCCGGTCCCTCAACCATTAACTCATCGGTGTGGTTGCGTTCACTACTCAATGCGCCCGGCACTAATCGACGTATGTTACGTAAACATACCTCGCCTCTGTCGGTGGCGCGCGCTCGCGTCACGGCTTAGCATTGGAGCGCTCTTTCTCACAACACAGTGCAGTGCCACACCCATACACTATTCAAGCTAGGTGACATGCGATATTTAGTGTATGTGAGGAGTACAAAGGCCTCCGTACAGCGTTGATAACTATTGATAACTACATTATGGAGCATACGTCGGTCAAAAACGCGATTCTCGCGAAAAATACTAACCTGAGTTCACAATTACTGAGAAACCCTGCAGAGAGTCAGTCATGTATCGTAACTGTATCAAAGTGCGAGCTAGAAACTTTGATCAGGAGCTGTAAAATTCGTGCAGGACCCACTTCTTTTCGGCTTCCACGTCTTTAAATCTACATATTGTCCTTTATAGGGTTGAATACATATTGGGCTAGATAAATGTAAACAATACACACATCTCTACGATACCTTCAAGGCACAGCCCAACCTCAAAATCGTTTTCCGTTTTTCTTGCTTAGCTTTGTGAGGATCTCGGGCTGATCACATTGGTGTCTCCAGAATCGCTAAGAACCCACCACGGACACAGCCATTATCCATCGTAGACCACTGTCTTCCGCTTTGTAGAAAGCGGGATCAATTAACATATTCGCTGTTTCAGCAGGGAATCATAGACCTGCTTTTGAGATTCAATGATAATGCACAATGCTGAAATCTGGCGGCACTACGCTGACTCACGCCATGGATCACTTATCATTTCCCAGCAGATGGTGAAATTTCTCCGAAAAAAGCATCATCTAATAGTCATCGATGCTGTACCCTTGAAGCATGCGAGGTGGATTGGTCATCTTTACTTTCTCTTTTATATTTCGACTGCCAAATATCTCGACGTTGTCATTTATTGTGGTATTTAGCATTTGAAGTACAATACCGCCGCTATCCAAGGAATATATTCTTTAATAATCCTAATTATCGAAGCCTAAATAGATGGAACATCAGATGATTAAACAGTCAAAATATAACATCAGTTTCAACAGAAAACTAGTCTTCTCCTCACATTTTTCGAGAATAGGGGTGGGTGAAGCTGGAAGATTTGCATGGGAACTTGACCAATACGGCACAATGCTATGTATCATATTGTTATCACAATCACAGCTGATAATTTTGTGAGGGGGTAACGTCGAACTGTTCCTTCGCCGCTCGCGGCACCATCCCTGCCGCTTACCCTCGAGATTTCCCAACGGTTCACACCAAATGGAATGATGGTGGGGGAACCGCCGAAAATCTCGACGCGAAGAGGCAGCACGCGCGTCGGTGAGGCCACAGACGGGCAGCGTGTGGCAGACGGTGTGGTGGGAGCCACGAGGACGCAGACACAGGACGCCGAGCCCCCCTCTTCCATCAAATGGTAATATACAGTATACCCTGCCTGTCAAACTTCGTTAGTTCAAAACGAAACCCCAACAAGGGCTATACCATTTGGTAGCCCTTGACACAAGGATCACGAATATCACCATAGTTTTGCTCAGAGTTGATTTTGAAGTGAGTTATAAGAAAAAGACGAAAAAGACGCTAAAACCCGACCTCGCGCGCCTTCTGACCAAATCCTACGAGCGGTATTGTAATGTCACATCTAGGTTAATCAAACAGAGCCCAATAGCGTGCACACAAGTATTTTCGCTCACCCTGAAATCTGGCGAACTTTACCAAACTGTGAAAATGTTACCCGTTTCTCTATACCTTCATATAGTTATGTACATAGTAAAACCGATTTTATGGTTTAGAGGCATGAGAGGAGCAGGTGCATGGACCACGTTGGAGTGAAGAACATCACCAAGAATTAGAGTAAGGTCCTAGTTGTGCACTGGTGAGACGCTGCACAGATAACAAGACAACTGTCGCTAATGAACCCTCTCACTGTGCTAAGGCGCGCCAAAAGGAAAAATGGCGGCGGGAAGCATTACCGAGAACTTAAGATCTTCGCATAGCGTAGCGGCAAAACTTTTTTCGCAGCGATGAAGAGTAGAGAGTGGCTACGCACCCTTGTGCTTGCCTGTTGCCGCCGAACTGCGCTGAGGTCTTCAGGCCTACGGTGTACTTTTGTCGCTGACACTTCGCCACTTCCAGCGACCACTCTTCTAATCATCAAAATCCAAATCTGACCATTCGCGGAGCTGTCGCTTAGGGCTGCAACGGACCCGCGACAGAAGTGTACCATAGGCCTAAGCGGACCCTTAGAACTACCCGCACTATCGCTTAATTTTCGATGACGGAAAAAGTGCTGATCAACCTTCGTTTCTGGAGATTGTGATAGTATGCACTATGTGTTGGTTTGTTGGAAGCCTTTCTTCTCCTTCAGCCAGCGAAAACGAGTTGCGTTGACAGTGATGTTGCGCTGTTTGAGGCGCTTCTGAGTATATCTGTTTGTTGTTGATGGATTAGTGCTGTGTAGCTGTTCTCGATTACAGCTACTGGGGCAGCAATAGCGGGAGTAAGACTCCTGCTGTTGGACATCTCAGACGATAGCAGGCCTTGAGCCCACCCCGAATGCACCCGGAGCCGCGTCCTTGTTGCGCTCAGGGTGACAAATTTGGCTATTTCCGGGCCACATATATTGCGATCCAGGCCGCATACGTTGCGCTCCGGGTGCTACCGACAAATTGGATTCACGCAGCGCCCTGAGCGCAACTGTCGGCTGATGACGTCATAGTGCATCATCCAGCTTCGACGGCTGCGCCCCGGGCACTTTATATAAACCGATATTAGCAACACAGTTGCAAAAATCGATACCTCGACGTAGTTCAGACGCTGCGTTGATCGATTGGTTGCGCCTGATTGTTCCTTTTCTAAGCTAGTGCTGATTATGAAATAGCTAAGCTTGATACACTTTCCCGTGCTTAGAATTTTGATGCCATCACAATTTCCCTCACAACTTCACACATTAATCTTCTGATTTCCATTGTATGCGATTTTATCCTGGAATCAATACGCTAAGCATTGGAAATCGATGCCTAAATTAGAGCGACTGGATAAGTATCCTCTGGTTCCGAGCAAAATTTATTCTATTCCCTCGCGCACTTGTGCGGAGCGAGGGTAGAGACAGCGAGAAAATGTGGGGCGAAGGAGACGCAGCGTACGCGCGCAGACGCACGCGATGAATGGAAATAAATTCCACTCGAAAACAGAGGATAAGGTGAATCTCGTATTTATGAACATTCAAAATCCGTATTAAATCCAATCAACCCTCCGGAATCAATTGTTTTTTTTCGATTTAGAACTTTTTGATTTTTTGAAGTGGACATTCAAAAATTCGAGCGATTTGTTTTTTTTTCAATTTTTTGAAATGATTGAATAAATTCCAAAGAAGTTCTCTCCATTAATATTGGCGAATGGCGTTCGCAAAGTCATGTTAATGTTTTATTTTTTTAAGAAAGTCTAAATCTTGCAAAAATATGAAGAATATGAAGAATTTGAGGATGGTCAAATATTGAGCGCAAATAGAGTAGAGGAAATCAATTACAAGCGCCACAAGAGAAGCAGTGAGAATCCCACTCAATATCCGCACGAAGCCCAGATGCTCTACTTTGTTCCAATCGATTCATCTAATTTCGAAGTGCGCGCGTCAGTCAACGCATGTGGCCCGGAGAGCAACCTGAACGCACTGCACGTTGCAATCACAACCGAAACGCACCGCAAGTTTGAATATCAACTGCTCTGCGTTTCGGCTGTAGTGGGCGGGGAGAGGCGGAGCCGGTTGGGCTCCGGGCCTGCTACTGTCTGAGATGGTCTCAGCTCTGGGAAGGCTGCAAACACAGTTTTCCCTGAGAAACTACAGTACATCTAGGCACTTGCGTTCAGTCCGCAACATGCACGCTAATTGCGCGAGCGTGTTGCGGCGCGGTTTCGCGCATCTGTTTACATTGCAGGCGAGGAGAGGCAGGCAATTTTTGAGCTGACCTGAGTAAGGAGAGAAGTTGATAATTAAGGGAACAACGGGGTTATTGATCGGAAATCATCACTCATCTCATAATCTCAAGTTTTCAATTGTTCACGTCGGAAGGCGGGCATTGCGCTTTTGGGGTTCGCCTTGCGCACGAAATGGCAGCTTGGGCTCTTTGTGGGCTCCTCCTGGCCCGTTTTCATGCGTTCTTTCGACGTCAACGTTACAATGTGCTCCTCCACTACCCACTCCTAGTGGAAACTGCAACACATTTTTCTATCGTGAACACTAACTTTAAGTGAATTCAGACGTGCGTATTATACTGTCCAACTTCATGAGGCGCTCGCAACGTTAACCTGCGGCAATTGGTTTTCGGCTGCTGCGGAAGAGCGTCGCGGTTGCGTGCGCTACACCACACTGGACGAGGACTTGTGAAGCGACGATTCGTGGAATTGCATATCATCGTAGTGTGTTTCTAAAGTCGCGGAGCGCAAACGCTCCTCAAATGCAGTAGCGCGCAACACGCATTGGAGCAAGTGGTCGCGCGCAGGCAGCTTATTTTACTTTTGATGAGGCTCAAGGCGTTCAGAAGCTTTGGTGATATTCCGACGTTCTGGGGTCATTGATCTAGGCGTACAATAGAGGTCAGAGATGAGTTAGGAAGCTAGACTCTGTGCGGTGGGTCGCGAGCGATACATTGTGACTAGAGCCCTATTTATGGTACTCGTCGCTGCGATGCGTCTCACACTCCCTTCGCAACAGAGAGCGCCGGACAGGCGAAGATGTGAGGCTGTGTAACTTACAGTGCGTGAAGAGACCGGAACAGTTCAAAGGTCTCTACAGACTTGCGTGACCAGAGTGTGAGAGCAGGTTGCACAGTGATAGGAATGTGACGTGGTCGAATTTCGATGCGGCATCGCTTGCAGTGCAACTGGTTTAGACTAGATGATGTAGCCTCGCACTGGCTTCGTTGCTTCGAAAGTCGCGTATGCAGTAGCAGCCGAAACGGTTAGCTAAACCACCACAACTGACACGCCACGCACCTCCGCAATAACAGCTGGGAACGTGCTCCACTTTCCATCATCATCATTACCCTTTCAAAGCTAGACTTTCGTTCGAGCGACTCTTCAGATGTCATTCATAAATCCGCCGCAGAGCAGCGCGGCTTAGCAAGGTGTAGTCTTTTTTATGGAGCCCTTTTCAGAGTACAGTCGCAGCGTGACGCGATCATGCGCCATCTATGTGCATCGATCAGTATCACGCTACGCTCCGATTCACATTCAAAAATAAGGCTCTCCAGGTAAGTACGTATTCGGCGCACCCAGAGGCTTGATTTAGATGTCATCACCTCCGTCGGTTCAATTACTCAAACTTGAGGTACTTGAACCTCGCTCAGCCTTTGAAGGCCCCGCCCAATAGCTGGCCGCCCCGGATGGTGGCTCGGCGAGCCGGCGAATTCTGGTTACTTCTCGTTATTTCTCGGTTATATCTCGGCTATTTCTCGGCTACTTCTTGCCCGTTTCTTTCTCGGCTACTTCTTGCCCTAGAGCCGCTGCGGAGCGTGGTGGGCTATTTACCGGCCAAAACTCTCAGAGTGCGATCTGACGATTTTAAAAAATCTTATTTTTTTAAATATGGGAACCATTTGTTTTCGAGAAATTTTGTTTTATTTGGTCAGCACATAATAGTTCTCCAGACTCGGCATAGAATTTTGAAAATAGTTCATCCTGTGTTGAAGAAAACGTTTCTGTATTTATTACACTGTGCCTATTAGTATTCAGCATCCGGTCATTATTTCAGTTTTCTCGGTAAGTTCCCTAACACTGGCTTCAAAAAATTGTTGAGAAAAAATAAATACCTTACTGCATTTTGCAAGAGTTTTATTATATGTTCACACGTTGAATTACGCATGTTTCCAAAGTTATAAAGAACTAAGATTTACATCACAATACCCTCCTTACCCTACCGATGAGCCTCGGGAAGTATTAGTTGTTGACCTACTTCGTGTAGAGGTCAGTTTGTTAGCTTCTAATGTTGTCTAGGGTTCAGAGGCGAAACAATGCTCCTATTTTCCTGACTTCACAAGCCAATCTTGACAAAATCATTCTACAAAAAAACATTTTTACAATTCTTCGGGCAGATAGGCACACTTAGAATGAATGTCATAGGTATTGTGGTTATTATCCAACAAAACGAGTTTATACTCTGGTGAAACATCGTCCAGAAGACTCCATGGCTTGAAGGTGGTTTGTTTGCACCGCGCGCTTCAACGACGATTGACAGCTACAAAAAAACATGATGGCTGAAAACGAATTTATAGTTCGTCTGTCGATATTCAAAACGCCAATTGGACTATCGAAACAAATTTTTGCAAGATCCCAGAAATTGTCCGTTGATTGTAAACTGTCTTTTTCTCGAGAATCTTCCAAGTACGGAATTAGCGCGGCGCAGCGCCTCCCACCACGCCATCCCAACACGTAGACTGCTGGAAGCGGCGCAGCGCCTCCCTCCACGCCTTCCGAACACCGTAGACTGCTGGAAGCGGCGCAGCGCTGAGTGCAACGTTTTTTTTTTTCGTTTTCGGTTTCGTCATAGTGTGCGACTGGGTCTCGACAGGAATACTGGGGTAGGAGGAGGCACGTGATGGTGCAACAGACGGCCACAACTCTGCCAGAAGACTGTTCGCGGCTGCCACAATCATCAGTTTTTTCTCAGCTTGCAGCTTCTTTTTTGTGATCCGTCCCACCTTTGGGGATGCTGTTGCTATTGCGCTTTCGCTACTCCAATCTGGGGAGTTGAGAGGTACAAAAGGAGAATTTTCTAGCAAAAAACCATCAGGCTTCTAAATTCAGGGGAGTAGTGGGTTTTTCGTGTCTGTGAGCTATATTTTATCTATTTATTTATTTATTATGAGAATTCCATCATACGTCCTCTTTCGTTTTCAACATTGTGTTCACCCAGATTGGGCTCAGCATCGAAGAAATCTGATAAACTCAGACTCTGCGGGGGGGGCAAGCGCCGGACAATAGAGCCCGCTTTCGACTTGGAGCGACAGCGCAGGCCTCCCCCAAGGGGGGCTTCAGGGGAGGCCCCTGCTCTCCTCCGGCGCTTGCCCCCCCGAGAGGAAGAGAGGGAAAAGATGGGAAGAAGTCGTAGAAGGTAGTTTACGACAATAGAGGCCAGAGAAGGCATCTATCACGTGCTCGAGCGGTATAAAAGGCGCCTCACCTCATGGAGAGCCGCATTCGGCCCAACAGGGCCGGCCCTGGACGGCGACTTCGAGTCACTGTCAGAAAGGGATATTTTTGGAGGGAAGCGGAGACGCTTTCCGGGGGGGAGGGTGACGTCACTGCTCCGGTGTCGCGACGTCACTGCTCCGGAGCCGTGACGTCATGGCTCCGGGGCAGTGATGGGGGGCTTCAAGGCAGTGACAGGGGGCTTCAGGGCAGTCACAGGGGGCTTCAGGGCAGTCACAGGGGGCTTCAGGGCAGTCACAGGGGAGCTTCAGGGCAGTCACAGGGGGCTTCAGGGCAGTCACAGGGGGCTTCAGGGCAGTCACAGGGGGCTTCAGGGCAGTCACAGGGGGCTTCAGGGCAGTGACGGGGGCTCCGATCTAGCCAAATTGTCACCCGGCGGTAGCCCCCCCGATGGGGGGCAAGCCCCGGTGCCCGGAGGGTTGCCCCCCTGAAGAGCTGCGCTAGCCCCCTCCAGTGTATGAGAATTCAGATTATTTGCGAAAGAGATGTGATGGGTATAAAGTAAAGCCATTGATGGTAGGACTTCGGCGTATTTCGGCTATCGTAATCCGGCAATCGCTTCAGGACCCAGATTTTCCTCTACATCGGGACCGTTTCGATGCTTCGTTCAGTTCAGTTGTGAGAGTTTCCGGTACGATTGCGTTCTGGAGCGTACTAGGTCGTCCATGTAGAGGTTGATGACATCAGAACTTGTCAGCGCAGCGATTTTTTAAAACTTTCAAGCCTAATGTCCTCGAACTCAAGGCGTGATAGCTTGAAAGGGGCACTCAAACCGAAAATCTCACTTTGTGTTCATTATTGACTTCATAGGCCTCCTGAATCTCCTGATTTTGCAAGGGAAGGAAAACTCCGAGTTGGTGAGAACTTGGCGGAGTGTGAAAAACCGCCGTGTACTCATAGCTATCGTTAGTTTCAGAAGTTTATGCGATGATCTACTTCACAAATTTTTCTTGGGTGGAGCCATAAATGGGATCCTCCAAAACGAGAATTCCCACGATTTCTATTTTTGGGGAGAAATTTTCCAGGGTTTTTTTCAGTGCCTGCTCTACTCTTAAGGCTCACGGAAAATTTTCTACAAAATCAACTAGAAGTATTGAAACTACGGTGGGTCGCTGTGAATCACACTGTTTAAGCGTCATTCACATGCCCTTGCCAATTTATTCTTCTGCCTCTACTGCCTGATTTCATTCATTCGGCAAGGAAAACCCTCGGCTCCGAATTTTGAAAAATCAAGAATTCGCGGTAAAGCAAGGAAATGCTTATTGCTTGCTTATGCTTATTTCATTCTCAAATATCGAAAAGTTGCATTCAAATAAATCGAAGAGCGCTGTAGTGTTGACTGCAGCTCAAAAAACATGATTAAAGCGATGTGATTAAAGATTCTCCAAGGAATATTGGAATGGCAAAGCTCCATCTCAAAACTCTTCTAGCCCAGTTCAGAATGCTGTTCATATTCTCCGAGGAACTTCTCCGAAAACCTCCTGCTCCAGTGGTGATGAAGGGGTTAGAAGAGCTAATCGATATAACGAAAGGTGTTGAAAGAAGCAGCCAATCTAAAGGGCGGAGGGAAATCGGGCTCTGGGTCCCGAAGCGATTGCCGGATTACGGTAGCCAAAATACGCCGAAGTCCTACCATCAATGGCTTTAGGTAGAAAGGCACCAAAAAATTAGCATTTTTTATAGATACATAGATAGAGCGCATGAAAAATTACCTAGGTTCCCATTTTAGAGTTCTCGAAAAATCGTATGCAAATTTCAACGGCAAATAAGCAGCATAAATTGAAGAGTTTCCCGCATAAGTTCTGAATGGAAGCGATGTTTTTGTTTAAAACGCTTCTAGGTGGGCTATTTGTTTTGAGAAATAGAATCAGATTTGAAAAATTTATCCTTCATCAAAATATTTCAGTTCTAAATTGTTCTAGAGGGCCAATCTTGTACACATAGTGTTGAGGTATAAGTTCCCGCGTTTTCTTTTCCTATCAAATTTTTTTTTGGAAATTTCGGAGTATTTCCCAACATTCGAGATCCAATCATTTGTTTTCAAAATGGTGAAATTGATTTTTATGATCTACTTCAATTGTATCGATTTCTGGATCGAAGAAAGGGGGGGGGGGGTGAAAAAGAGGTTCGAATTCTCAATTCGAAAGTCGGAAAAACATATTTTTTGACCCTTATTTGACTATCATATAGTGCGAAAAATTCTCTTTCAAATGGCCCATAAGACGCTACCAAAGTTTTCAAAATTCTGCATGATTTCCGTAAAAGCACG
Organism: Aplectana chamaeleonis; assembly: GCA_029168955.1. Classification (NCBI taxonomy): domain Eukaryota; kingdom Metazoa; phylum Nematoda; class Chromadorea; order Rhabditida; family Cosmocercidae; genus Aplectana; species Aplectana chamaeleonis. The sequence goes on from JAPDOI010000363.1 coordinate 416,535, forward strand.
GGCAATGATTATCACCGTTATTCGAATTTCATCACTCATCGATAGTTTGTAGAGAGGTGATAGGAGGTTGTGAAGATCAACAGGGGATACATAAATATTGATTAGTTGTTGTGTGTGAGTTATTTTTCATAAATAAATGTTGTGTTATTCAAAAAATGCGAAGATTTCTTGAATTCCATAAATTTTGGTGGCAGTTTATGGATAATTTGAACCAGAAATTTCTAAATGGTAGTCTAATCAGGCTCCCAAGAAAAATTGATTCAACCGATCTCCTGATCGATGGTTCGGACGGAGCGTTTTCTAGTAAATCGATCTGAAAGTTGATGAAATTGAAGTCTGTCAATCTCCCAATATCACCATTCTAAATAGCAAATAATTTCCACTCGAACGACGCATAAAGTGTTGAAAAAAGGATCAAAACGGGTAAAAATTCACAGATGAGTAGAAACAGATGTTTCTTTTACAGCAGATCATGCTCAAATGGTGAGGAAGTTTTATTGCAGAAAATACTTGAAAAACCCAAAACCACCAGGACGAACCATTTTTGATCAAAGGTGGCGCACCGGATAAATATCAAGCAAGTGGCACGTCATGGGCTAGGTTATGTATCCTCTATTTCAGAGTCAAATTTACTTCGTTACTTCGTGTGCTTTTGCGGAGCGAGAGGAGAGACAGCGAGAAAGCGTGGGGGGGGGAAGGAGACGCAGTATATGCGCACACTGTCACGCGATTTCAAGAGAATAATTTCCACTCTGACATATAGGATATGAATTTTTCATGATGAATTGGTGACTAACATCATCAAAAGAAATTCTGTCGTATTTTCATCAAGAAAGGACGGATCCACCAGAAAAAGGTGAAGTTCGTCATGATCGTAATTATCGCAGGGTCCGTTTCGAACACGGTGACAAAGTTGCTAGCTCTGTTGTGTGCACGTGAGTTGGGTTCCTAAACCTCATATGCCCTGTTATAGGACTTCCCACTAGAGATGAATCATTTATAGAACGCGGATTCATTTTTTGAAGTGTTTCTGACGTATCCTCTGTAAGGAAGCTATATACCCACTTCTGTTCGCGCGTGCGTGTGCGCGATGCTGGTCATACCTTCTTCCCCCCCCCCGTCCTCTCGATTCCTCTTATCATCTGATTATTTTATATCAAAAGCTGTTCAATGTTCGTCACGCTTGACGTATGTATTAGGGAGACCGGAAAGTAATATAGTTTTTGCCCTTGATTGTCCTTTGTCAGCTTATTGTTTGCCTCAGAGGCGTAGCAAAGGCATTGTAAGGTTGCAGTGACTTCTTGACACATGAAGACAATTGAAATAATTTTTAGTAGAGTATTAATGAAGCCGTGTCCAAGATATTAATTCTTTATCCGGCTAACGTTTCGGCCTCGTCGCCTTCATCAGAGCCTGGAAAGTCAAAAAACAGATGTGACTATTCCTCAAACACACGATAAACTAGCAGAAAAGCAGTCAAGACTAGGAAGACCCAGGAAACGCCGCACATAGTCAAAAATTGCATAACTCACCTTAGGTGCCAAGAAAGTGCAGAAGGGGGCCACCTCTAGTTAGTCATGCAGTGGGTGGTATGATTATGTGCCTCCCTGACATGAAGACGTTGAGATCACGGTCTCCAGAGGTCAAGAAAAGGAGCGAGTTCGTTGGTTATAGCAAGGCACTCATCTTTCCGATTCATTTTGGGACTTTTCGCATTAAGTGTTTTCCGCGCTGGCGTCTGGGGAGCGTGCAAAATTTTGACCGTAGCTTCGAAAAACTCGTTGCCGTGACGCTGCTTACGACGTTTGCTTACGATGTGCTCTCAACGGTGTACCAGGGACTGATTTTCTTAACCCATCCAGATGTTCCTTTATAAAGGAACATCTGGATGGGTTAAGAAAATCAGTCCCTGGTACCCCGTTGGGAGCACATCGTAGGCAGCGTCACGGCAACGAGTTTTTCGAAGCTACGGTCAAAATTTTGGCACACGCTCCCCAGACGCCAGCGCGGAAAACACTGAAGCGTTTTGGATTAATGCGAAAGTCCCAAACGAATCGGAAAGATGAGTGCCTTGCTATAACCAACGAACTCGCCCTTTCTTGACCTCTGAGACCGTGATCTCAACGTCTTCATGTCAGGGAGGCACATAATCATACCACCCACTGCATGACTAACAGAGGTGGCCCCTTCTGCACTTTCTTGGCACCTAAGGTGAGTTATGCAATTTGACTATGTGCGGCGTTCTGGTCTTCCTAGTCTTGACTGCTTTCTGCTAGTTTATCGTGTGTTTGAGGAATAGTCACATCTGTTTTTGACTTTCCAGGCTCTGATGAAGCGCGACGAGCCGAAACGTTAGCCGGATAAAGAATTAATATCTTGAACACTGCTTCATTAATACTCTACTAATCATTTGTTCGCTATGCCAAGATTTATGGAAAGTCGATCCTGGACACTAATGAAATAATTTTGTTTTGTAATTTTGGGTGAAACGGCCAGCCAGATACCAGGAGAGGTGCACACCCAGCATTGCATGCTCTTTGAGTTTCGCAAAGGAGGTAACGCAACAGTTGCTACCAAAAACATTTGCGATGTTAATCCAAATGCATTGGACATTCGTAAATGCCAAAAGTGGTTTACCAAGTTGAAATCGGGTAATTCAGATCTTTCCGTTCAATATCGATCAGGAAGGCCATCAACGTTAGACAACAACGTGTTGAAGGTACCGTCCAACCTGAGAGATGCAATCTGATATTATAGTCCGCCCACCGTGAGTAGCAACCCTGCCAAGCGCGAGATCTCAATTCGATCAAACAAGTGAAAAACTACAGGAAAAAAGTCCGCCCCGCCCAAAATACCCTAAATGCCTAACCGCGCACACCGCCCCGCAAAGGGAACCAAGAGTCCTGCTATTGTGCTATTTGCAGCGCCGCTCAAACCTATTTCCTCGTTCGCAAAGGATTTGGTTCCCTATCCGGGGCGGAACACTTAATTATTCTTTTAGGGTATTGAGGGACGATATTCATTCATTCATTCATGCGTGAGGATCCAAGAGGGAAACATGAAATACAAAAAGTTAAACGGACCACAGACACAATTGATAAATCATGCTAGAAAATTATCCGATAATCGACCAGGGTTGTGTTGAGCCTCAAGCAGTCTCTTTTAGGTACTTGTCGGCAAGCTTTTTGAACTGCGCTAATGAGGTTGGTATAGGATATTTCTTCGATAGGATATTCGATACCAGCGGCGTCGCCGGCTGACGCCGGCCTCTGCCGCTGGGGTCCGGCTACGCCGGCCCATTTGCCGGCTTCGCCGGCATCTTAAGTATAAGGCGAATGAATCGAACTCCGCTGATTCTATGTGAGATGGCGTTCGAAGTTCTCACGCTTGCCGGCCATCGCCGGCCTCTGTTGCTGGAGTACGGTTGCGCCAGCACGTGAGCTGGTTTCGACGAAAACGCTCGAGGAATCAGAAATTACAAACTATTTCAAACCATGCAAACCCTGCTAACCTCCTTTCTTATGCAGTTGCACACCGACCCTTACCTAGCTTTAAGAGGTTCAAAGTGGTAGTTCATTTATATTCAATTCTGCAAAGATAAAGACAACCGCTGTTTGAGATTTAGTAAACGCCTCCATGACCAACCGACACCCTGCTACCTTTATTGCCAAATGAAGTATAATGATGTTTGTGTTTTCTGGATGCATATTTTGATTAACTCACATTTCCATCGTATATAAACCCGATTTAGAAAGGTTGGTGCATATAAACAGCTAAGCAGTTGAAATGAGTGGTTAAGGGGGAGGGGACGTGAAGAAAGGGGTGGTATACACTCTCTTATAGATGCACAAACGATTTTGAAGCTCTGCGCTAACCCACTTCGGTCCCGCACACTTTCTACGGCGTCCGGCGCACTCTACCTTGGGTCCCGCACACTTTTTTCGGCGTCCTCTGCACTCCCACTTGGGTCCCGCACACTTTCTACGGCGTCCTACGCACTTCCACTTGGGGCCCGCACCTTTCTACGGCGGCCTACGCACTTCCACTGGGTCCCGCACACTTTCTTCGGCGTCCTGCGCACTCCCACTTGGGTCCCGCACACTTTTTCGGCGTCCTGCGCACTCCCACTTGGGTCCCGCACACATTCTTCGGCGTCTTGCGCACTCCCACTCTGGGTCCCGCACACTTCCTACCGCGTCCTACGCACTTCCACTTGGGTCCCGCACACTTTCTTCGGCGTCCTGCGCACTCCCACTTTGATCCCGCACACTTTCTATGGCGTCCGGCGCACTCTACCTTGGGTCCCGCACACTTTCTACGTCGTCCGGCGCCCTCTACCTAAGGTCCCGCACACTTTCTACGGCGTCCGGCGCATTCTACCTTGGGTCCCGCACATTTCTACGGCGTCCTACGCACTTCCACTTGGGTCCCACACACTTTTTTCGGCGTCCGGCGCACTCTACCTTGGGTCCCGCACACTTTCTACGCTGTCCTACGCACTTCCACTTGGGTCCCACACACTTTCTACGGCGTTCTGCGCGCTCTTGAGCCCGTACCCGTAAGGTAGCCCGTCTTGAAAGTCAAGCCGAATAAACGGTCAAACAAACACACAGAGAAACGCACACATACATAAACACACACACGCACACACAAATTTACCAAAATATATATAGTAGGATTGACTTTTTCCTTGTTGTTTCCCACTTATATGATCGAATTGAGATTTCGCACCTGGCAGGGTTGCTACTTACGGTGGGCGGCCTATAATATCCAATTTTATCCCTGAGGTTGGGAAGTGGAAGGGAATCCGTGCAAGACGATCGAGGAATTGTCAAATGGTTTAATAGGTTATTGACAATGATGGGGGACACATGATTGATGAATAACAAAGACTTGTTTGTATATAGTGTAAGAAAACGACTGTACTTTCCGGTCCCTCTAATATAATGGTTTGTTAGGTGGACCTTTCTGTAGATCGAACACTAGCTAGAACCAATTGAAACTGGGTGTAACCCCAAATTCCAAACACAAGGAATGGGCTTATTTGCTCGAAACGCATCCAAATATAATGGAATAACTGTGGAAAGTGAGGATTTGATGACGGCCCATTCACGAGATATTAGCTGTTTCCGAGCTTGACGTAAGTTCGCAGACAAGGGACGATCTTATCGCCCAGAGAAATCGGCGAACAACATTAAGCATGCTCAGAAACCGTTTCATACCGGGAGCGAAAAAATTATTTAAAACTGACCACGAAATAGCAGCGGTGCTCGACATCTTCGCGCGGCGTGTCGGACAGAAGTGCGAACTTATCGGGTGCAGCTACTGGTAAGGGGAACTCACCGCGAGCATCAATCGTTTCTGTCGTGCACGACAATTTGATTAGAACTGATCGCGCACGGGCTGCATCTTATTCCTGCTGATCGCAAAAAGGACGTAGCATAAATCTGTTCCTAGCTTGCGCCTAGTTGTAATGTAATTAATAATCAAGTTAAATGCGAGGTCTGGCCAAATTTTGACAATTCCGAAATTCGGGTTGGATAGACTGGGCTGTCTGAACACCGTCTGGACGTTTTACAAACTCGAAGTCCTCACTTCTGGAGAAAACAGCCCTGAATGCAGGGATCACGGTATTCATAGCATGACAAGCATGGCCAGAATGACAGACATTTACAGGGTAGTTTTGAAGAATGTGTGGACGATGACTAAAACAAGCACGGTGGACACACTTTTCTGACGCAGTGGTTGACGGAAATGGCTGGAATAAGAAGAAGAACGCTTCTTGCGCAGTTTTCGCACGTTCCTTGGAACTACATGTAGCATACGCCTCGTTTCAGCTGAGAACCTCGAAATCGAGATTCTGCCCGGACCCGGCATTTAAATAGATTTTTTTTGCGGTCGGCCCTATTTTTTTTGTGGCGTACTGACCGCGAGCCCATTAAGAGCGGTCAGCGCCCAAAACGAGGTGATTGCCGTTGACTCCGCATTTTTTTCCTGTGTGGCGCCGCGATAAGTCCGCCCCATTGTCTGAGTTGCAGGGGGGGGGGATGGGCGCAGGCCCCCGGTCCGTCATCATGCCAAAAATTGCCCTCTCACCGTACCGAGCAGATTTTTTTTTCGCCAAATCGGCGATTTGCGGCAATTATGACATTTTTGAACAGCTTTCAACGAGTATCATACAAGAGGGATAAGAAATAACTGAGTCAATACCCGAAATCAACCAAAAATTTTATATTTACACATTAAATTCACCCATTGTGAACTTGTCAGACGGTCACCATAAGATAAATCTGACATGTTTCGTTCTGTGGTCATTGGGAATCACAGAAATAAATAGAAGTATTACGGGGAATCTCTTTAGTCAGAAAGACTCCACATACCACTGCATTCGCCTCACTAACAGGAACATGAAAATTCTTACTTCGCAACTCCTCACAGGCCTTGAATGAATCCTCAGAAGCCCGTCAATTTCGTTCTATCTTGAGAGCAGGCTCTACTTCAGGGGCCCATATCACCACTTTGTTGTCCGTAGAAAGTTGAAAGTACGAAGATACACGCCATTGAATCGCACAGTGAAATTATCGCACGAATTACGTCTCCCCCAAACCGTCGTATAGTTGAGGCAGCAGATCGAAAATTGATAAACGGACGTTATATTCGTTCCCAGTGCCCTGAATCGCACCCCTAGGCAAGATTTCGGCCAAATCCGAGACCCGGCCAAAGATCGTAAAACCGCATCGTGACTTGGACGTCTGGAGAGGTGGAAAAAATAATTTTTGTGGGCTGTTGTAGTGTTTATTTTGAAGAGGATCATTAAAAAAGCTGTTGGCCGAGTCCCAGGTCGATCCGACCATTTTGAGCCGATTACGGCCGGTGTGACGGCTGTAAAAGTGACGGTGTTATTTGGGACATAAACCAGGCCTCATCGCACCGTGTGGTTTTTGCGTAAAGGCCTCTAAATCAGTTTTCGAGCTTTATCGTATTGCTAAGTAAGTAAACTACTCGTCTTTCCAGCAGCCGAATAGTCGCCTATGAGTGTGTCACTCGGGGCGCTGGAAAATCAAAAAAAAACCGCTATCTGGGGTGGTAGCAAACTTCACGAAATCGCAACTTAACAGGAATATCAAAGTGGCAATTGAGTGCAACTTCGGTCGTCAGAGGGTGATATGATGGGCAGAAGATGGTGAGTTGGGTTCAACGCTGCGTTCAAAACTTGGCCTTCAGATCGAACCATTTCCCGCTCGCTCTTGAACGGGGAGCAATGCCACTGCGCTATCTCGTCAACCGCCGGCAGCGCTATGTGCATTGCTATGCATGTAAGTGGTTATGCGGCTAGTTGCGTTGCTGAGTGCGGGATTGTGTGCAACTCTTCCTTTACTCTGTTTCAATAGGGTTTTCGATGATTTCCCATCGTTCAAATTCAAATGATGCGTAGGTCGCGAGTTGCTAATCATCGTCTAGCATCACAATTCAGCAATGGGTGAGAAACTCAAAGAAAGATTCCGCAGATCAGTTGGCCCGATGGTGCAACTACGAGTCGACCACCCGAACAAGGGAAGTATAAAAAGCGTAGGTCGGATCTGCGGAAACGACTAGTGTGGTTAGTATCTCTTCTGGCTCAATAGTAAAAATGCGCAGTATCCCGCCGCGAGCCGCAGGCTCAAAAAAGTTATGAGCATTTTTTAAGCCTGGTGGAAAAGCAAGGGTACCCATCAGGCACTTTTTTGAGTTTCAAAGAATTTTCTTGGAATTAGCTCAAAAGTTTTATGTAGGGGTAATCTAGGGTGGCGAATACGAATCTGGAGTCCATTTGTCGAAATTGTTGGGTTTACTGTAGGTTACGGTAGGTAACATGTCATTTAGGGGTCAAAACCCACCTTAGTATTTTGAAAATCGACAAACGGACGTTAAATGCGTATTCTCCACCCGAATAACCCCCGTATACAAATTTTGAGTAAAATCTGAGATTTTTACCAAACTACCGTATACCCACCGTAATCTACCGTAATCTGCAAAAAAATCGATAAACGGACTGCAGATTTGTGTTTAGCACTCCAAATAACCCTCAGAGAATGATTTTGAGACATATCTATCGTAGAAAACCGGAAATCTCGAAAGAGGCGTTTTCCCTCGAAATTTTCCCCAGTTGGGAAGCTTCAAACGAGATTAGCCGAAAACATTGGAAAATCGACTAATTAACCACAGATTCGTGATCTGCGCCCCGAAAAATCTGCCTGGGAGATCTTTAAGTCAAATCTGGGTAATTTTTCTAAAACGCTTCCGTAGCCCTCGATTGGTAGAAATAAACGCTCAACCGAAAACCCTCAATTGGTAGAAATAAGCGCCCAACAAAAAATCCGTACAAGTCCAAAACGCTGTTGGTCTGGACAAAGTACGGAAATTTTGCCTTCACTCAAACTTTGCTCAGGGGGGTAGTTTTTGACGCTGAACACAACATTTATGAGGTCCGTTTCCGGATTTTCCGAAGACTAACGCACTTTTTGGAAGGTACAAAAGCACGAAAAATGAGATTTTAAGCTTGTAACTTCTTGGAACCAGCGGCTCGGGGCGGGATACTGAGCAGTTCTACTATTGAGCTACAAGAGATACTAACGACACTAGTCGTTTTGGCAGATCCGACCTACGCTTTGTGTACTTCCCTTGTAAGACGTCGGCTGTCGGAGTAGCAAAGCTCGCAGTCCAGTGTGTGTGTTGCATAACCTTGACACACACTGTGGTTGTACAGTTTTGAAAAAATATCGAACGAACGAAAATTGAAAATTTCTCGTTCGAAAAAGTTTCGAACAAACGAAAAGTGGGAAATTTTGATTCAAAACAGTTTCGCATGAAAAATGAAAAAAATTCGTTCGGAAAATTTCGAACAAACGAATTTCGAGAGACTTTCGAAATTTTGAAGGTCGGGCGAACGGATTTTGAACCTTATCGGAATTCCGATTTTTTTCGAAAGTACGACATTCCATATTTATCAATTTTCCTCGGTTCTTGAGAATTGTGAGGTGAATGGCTTATTATTCTATTGGTCTACTTCATATACTGTGATTGGCAAATTTAATGTTCCCATTTATTGAGGTTTTGATCATCATAATTACTTTATGTGGTTTTATACGATCTCGATGTCGCTCGTGTATTTTGCCTTTTACTTTGTGATTCTGACTTTCAAATTTATTTTTTTCTTTTCTCTGTGTTGAAATTCGTTTTCAGTTTTTTATTGATTTCACTTTCTGCAAACGCGTTTTCAATAAGATTGGGAACACACTTTCAAGGGATAATATTGCACCTGATCGTAGCTTTGTCTAATCCATGTGATCATTTACATTCTTTATTTCCTTCCTGCATTATCAAGGTCGTTTCTATTCATAAAAAACGTTTTCAATAATCATTAATAAGAGTTTAATAGCCACGGCCGAGGATGAGCCTGCTTTCCGCGACTGACAAACTCCTACAAATAATTATGAAAAACATTTTTTTATGAAAAGAACTGGCTATAGCGGTGCACGAACGGAATACTATAGATGAACATTACGAATAAATACAGCTGCAGTCAGCTGTTTTTTTTTCTTTTAAAAATAGTCAAAAATAAGGGGCGCATTCAAAAATCTCGTTAAAAAATCTCAAAAAGTAAATTCAAAAACACAAGGTAAAAAAGGAGTTTTACCGAATAAAGCAAAAAATTCCAGCACGAAAATTCAGCATTGAAAATAGAAATGCTTACATGACATCAAAACGTTTGCAAACCACATGAAATAATTGTAGTGACGCTAACCCAACAAATGAAAAAAAACTTGAACATTCAACAATTGAATTCTGAAATAGAAAGTCAAATCAAAGAAGCCATCCCTCTTGAATTCTTCAAGGGGGGCTGGGGAATGCTGTGGCAACTACAGGAGCATTTGATCGATACCAAGCAATGCAATGATTGCATTGTTATCACTGCCACAGCTGATGAAGTTCTATGGGGAGAAGACAGATTGTTCCCTCGCCGCGCGCGGTATCATACCTGCCGCTTGCCCGTTCGTGTACGCTCCTAGGCCACAGCGAATCTCAATTCATGCACTTGATTCGCGCCAGTCACCAACTATGACTATGATTGCGGGGAAATTCGAATCGGAGAAGAATTTCGTGATAGCGATTTCGTCGTGTGCGCCCTCCTGAACCACGCAGTGTTTCGTCATCCTCTGACACGGTCGAAGAGGCTGATCTCACATCGACGTGAGACGAAGGGGAAGGCCATCCCGATGGGGCCAAATAATGTCAACGTTAGCTCGACCTCACATCACCATTTTGTGTGCAGGGTTATTTTTGGGTTTCTTGGACCCCGAAAGCCCTCTCTACATCTAGCCCTTGGAAGCTTAAAGTGCCAGTTTAATGACACTTCAAAGGGAGTGTGAGGTTGAGGTTTCGGATAGTTTGCTACCATCCCTGGACTTCAACACCTGGAGAGGTCGGAAAAATAATTTTTCTGGATCAGGCTGCTGTAGTGTTTATTGGAAAGAGGACCATCAAGAAAGGCTGTCGGCCGAGTTCGATGTCGATTCGACCATTTTGAGCCGATTACGGCCGGTGTGACTTGACCTATAACGTCCGTTTTTGCTGAAAAATCGTTTGGAAGCATTGTTCGGTAGAAGCCGCTCAAATTGGTTCACACAAGGGGTTAAAGTCACAACCTCGATGGTAGGGTGCCTCACCGGGATTCCAAAGCTGGAGGAGGGGGGGGGGCGCACTTCTCACGGACCGATCACACCGCTACGCTTTACCCTGTGACTAACTTAAGTTTCCTTGATCGTGGTTTTTCGACTTCTTCAATCTTGATCGCGAGGTTATCAGTCAAAATTTGAAAAACATATTCCAATGTCAGAACGTCGTCAACGATTTCAATGTGGTCCTAGGTGAGTTGTCCATCAACATTTTGTTCCAGTTTTGAATACCATGGACCGAAATATCGCCGCAAACCCACCGCATCCATCGGTAGGTTCCTAAGAAACCATCAAGATTCGATTTAGCGTCAGAAATCTAAGATTCCAGCAAACTCTTCCGTGGTACAAACTTCCGATGGAGTTGAAGATTAAAGTGTTGAGGAATTTGAGTACACCAGAACTTATTAGATGCTGTTCGGTTAGTCCTGAGTTGGCCGTTGTTATAGATTCAATGCGAAGACGCCACAAGTATGTCATATTCAGAGAGGTTGGTTTTTACCCTTGGTTTTTACCGTGGTTTGCAGTTAATTTCTGGACCGCAGTTAGGGGATTCGCCGTCTCCTCCACTAGCACTTCTAGTGGAGACTGTTGCTGAATGCTTCTGTTTTCAGCATTGTGCATTAGTTTGTCGGGGTGGGGAGGGGAGGTAGTAGGGTTTTCCACCAGATTCTTAATCAGCTCTGAACTCTGCAAGAACTCTCAAGTTTTTTTGGAGTGCACATCACCTTAGACAAACCATCGCTCCTCCCATTTTCGACGTCATCGCCCGGACAGCGGCCGAGGGGCGAACTGGCTTTGCGGTCCCTGTCCGGTGCGAATAGCGGCCTCGGCTGCTGTCCGGTCGCTATCGGGGCGACAGCAGTGTGAGCAATGTTAGCCAGACCTTCACTTGGTACACTGCAATCGAGGACCCATCATGGAATTCCACTGTCAACTGTACTATTTACGCTTTCGAAAGCCTCAGTTATCATCCATCCTTATCCTCTGTGATCGAATCTCCGCGTTGTAAAATGTGGGCGGGGTTGCGTGGAGCATTGTGGAGAGGTAGAGAATGTTTTATGGGAAACTTGCGTCGCGTCATGGAAAACGAGTAGCCATTAATGCGGTGCTTGTACCGCGTCATTGAAAATGGCTGACGTTTCATGAGAAGCGTGGCATATGTCAAGGATAATGAGTCGCGCTTTACGAGAAGCGTGCGCCGCGTCATGGAAAATGGGTCTTGCATTATTAGAAGCGTGCTCCGTGTCATGGAAACTGAGTCACGCTTCATGAAAAGTGTGCGTCGTGTCATGGAAAATGAGTCGCGCACAATGTGAAGCGTGCGCCGCTTCAAGGAGAATGGGTCCCGCATTATTAGAAGCGTGCTTCGTTTCATGGGAACTAAGTCACGCCCCTCTATTAGAAGCCTAAGCCGCGTGATGAAAAATGAGCTGCGCTTCATATGAAGCGTGAGCCGAGTCATGGAAAATGAGTAGGATCCATAGGCAGAGTGATGGACATGCGGAGCGTTTTTTGGCCACCCCGATCAATCGCCTAATTTGTTAGTTTTATCCACGCTCACACCCGGCACGCGCAGCACACCGAAACCCAAGTACTGCTATTTTATCCACTTCCTATTCGCAATGTTAGTCTTCAACATGTTCCAATCCTGCGTTGTGAAATCTTCTCATCTAGGGTAGTATGATCTAGGTATTCCGGAAGACTATTTGGAGCAACCCCAGTGTGCGTTAGGCATTATGCTAGCCATGGCATTGACAATATTGGTGACAGCCGCTACTGCTGCGCTGGTCTCCCACCGGCAGTAGCGGCTTTCACTAACTCTGCCAAAGCGTTGTTAGATGCCTCCGAGGGCGCGGCCTGTAACGCCGCCCCATCCCATGTAGCGAGAATTTACGGGTTTTAGTTACGGTAGCTAAAACGCGCATATTCTAGTGTCGACGGTACAAGGGTGCAAATTCTAGGCGTGTTCTACGTAAAAACGAAGGCTAAATTCGATACAATGATTCCTCCGACGCTAAACCCGTATATTCTCGCTATAATTTTGTAGCGAGAATCTACGGATTTCGCGACAGCCTGTGTTGAAATACAATCTCAAACCCGCGCTGGCTACGTGTAACGCAGGGATGCCGTTCGAACAGTGTTGGCACAGTAAACCCACGGATAACTTGACACTCTGTGGCTGTCCGTGGAGGGTGACCCCGTGTCGCTCTCTAGAAGACCTTGCTAAAGGTAATTTTGACCGCTGGGATGCTGCAGAACGTGGGAGAAGAAACGTGCGCTGTAGCTAAAATTTCACCAACTGAGGCTAAACTTTCCGTAAATTACGTAAAATCTCGGGTAAAAATAGACTGGATGCCTCCGAAACCCTGGGCATCTCCGGTTTCCGTGTGAGGCATCTAGCTACGCGCTGGCAGAGAATATTATCAATACCGTCGACCCGTGCTGTCCTCGGGCACGTCGCATGCGCCGGATCCCTGTCTACTCGTGTAGTGCTTCTGTCTAGCGCTACCTTTCAATGGGTCCGAAGCCTGTTCTTTTTTTGCGAAATATGTGCTATAATTCTTTTATAATCTTTAGTACTGCGCATCTTTGAGTGCTTCTATGTATTTTTTTAAGTAAACCACAAAACCTACCATAGTTGACAGAATATCTGAGCCACCTTAGAACTAGATGATGGCGTTTGCAAAAATTTTCGAAAGAGCGTAATTAATGATTTGTAGTGGATTTTTTGATTTTGCAACTTCGGTGTTTCCTGGTTTATGCGGGAAGTTTAGGCCTTGGAGCTCCAAAGTTATGTGTAATGACTAAGTCCTTGATCGATAGTATTTTTCGTCAATTATCGATCGTTCTTTCTTTGTAAATTCGATTCTCGCCCTTTTCTTCGATTTTCAAAAGAACGATCATTAATTGACGAAAAAATGCTATCGATTAGTAACTCAGCCGTTATAACGTCGGCATGAATCCTAGCGATATTTTTCGTTCCCCAATGAAGGTGGGCGCGAACTCGGTGCCCCTGTGCTATAGCTTATGGCACCAAGTTTGCGTCAACCTTCAATAGGGAACGCAAAGTATCACTAGTATCCATGCCGACGTTATAACGGCTAGGTTCCTAATTGATAGCATTTTCCGTCAATTATCGATCGTTATTCTGAAAATCGATGAAAAAGGCGAGAATCGAATTTTCAAAAGATTACGATCGATAATTGTCGAAAAATACTATTTATTAAAGGCTCGATAAATTTTACATCCTATATCTCCACGGTTTACGGAAGGTCTGGTGCCCTACATAGCAAGGCATGTTTAAAAAGGACACGAAAGACGCTTTTTTTAGCCAAAATGAGTCCTTCCTTGTTTGCGTTGATTTCTGAGCGTGAAGGAATGGACCGCTATGAAGGATGATACCTACCAGTGCAATGAAGTGATTAGCTCACTTATCAGCATTTCCTTGACTTGATCATTCCTGTAATCTGAGTCTTCATTTGTTCCTTTCAAGGGGAGGATCTGGGGCACGGGGCGTGTCTGGGACACTAAAACGCTCGTTTGCAGCCGTTATTTTGCAGCTCCTGGCTCGTTTTCTACCGTTCTTTCGACACTAGGTGCCTAGGGTCCTTCTCACCTATCATTTCACTGTGGAAAGTCAACGAGGATGATCATCGTGAACGCTGCCTTTAAGGACTTGGCCATTATACTTGAAGGCAGGATACACGCTCGTTAAAGTAATTGAGATAACTACGGAATTAGAATGGTATGGCACAGTAGACAACGCCCCCGCAATTTGAAGCGTGAAAAGCGACCTACAATGACGCTTCACGGGTGAAAAGTTGGCCCCGCCCCTGCATCTGCCCGCCTTCTGTGTTTACGCCCTCGTCCAAAACAGGGGTACTGGACCATTCCCACCGTCGGCGACGTTTGTGGGTGGTGGGATAGGTACAATAGGTAAACCACACACACTGACGGTGGAAATGGACCAGTACCCCTGTTTTGGAGGAGGACGCAACTACAGGGGCGGGGCCAACTTCTCACTCGTGTAGCGTCATTGTGGGTCGTTTTTGACGCTTCAAAATGCGTGGGCGTTGCGTTTGGTGCCATATCATTCTGGTTCCGTAGTTATCTCAATTACGTTTACGAGCGTGTAGGCTGCCTTTAACTTTGGAGCTTCGAGGCCTAAACCTCTCGGATAAGTCAGAAAAGACCGAAGCTGCAAAATCACAAAATCAGCTAAAATTCATTAATTATGCTCTGTCGAAAATTTTCCCAAACGCTATCATCTAATTTTAAGGTGGCTCCGATATTCCATCAACTATGGCAGGTTTGGTGTTTTACCTCGAAGTGAATAGAAGCACTCAAAGATACACAGTACTGGAGATTAGCACTGAATTATAGCATATATTTCGAACAAGAAGGCTTTGAACCAAGTAGAAGGCAGCGTAAATAAAAAAGAATTTGTTTCTCGAAACTAAAGGAAGAAAGGGCGAAAGTGAGGAAACAAGAGAAGAAGAAAAGGAGGACTGGGAGAAGAGGGAAGAAAAGTGAAGAAGAAAGAGAGAGAAACAGAGAAGTGGAAACGAATAAATAAACGAAGGGAAGTCATCGGTGAGGCTACGCTCGTTCGCCCGAAGAGCCACCGCAGTGCCAGTTGGGCCCGATGATCGCTTCGAGCGGGTCTGCTGTCGCCCGTAGAGCGGCTGCTGTCGTCCGAATAGATGGCTAATTTTCGCTCGGAGTGGAGAGACGGCGCCTCTCGAGTCGCTCTCCGGTCCCGCTCCGAGCGATGGTTTGCCTGAGACGGTTTTTTTTCAATAACTCTTGAGCAGCGCATATTTGAATCCATGGCTTCGAGTAAGAGTCGTCCTTTTAATGGACCCCAGAGCAGGTTGTATCATAAATCTACATGTAGTGCGGAGAACCTTCTTGATTTTGCCCCAATTGGTGTCAGCTAATGTGATTGCGCGAGTTGGCAGCAGATGTTCGAATACGTGTGTTTTCATGAAAAGGCAAAACGGGTCCAGGACTACACCACATAGACGAGGGTCTTGGGAATTGACACTTCTTAGTAATTCAAGAGAATTCTGGAGATGAGTTTATGTTCTGCCATCATGGCAGTAGTACATAGCGTTACGCTGGAAATGGAAGCTGAGACCGTCGGTAGCTTAGATTTGAGATATATAGTCAGTGCGCGCAGGTACTCATTCAGGGTCAGGCAGACCGTTGTCCAGGAGCTCGACAAAGCTACGTTCTCTCCTCTTCGCGATCAAAATTTTGGGAAATGTCCAATTTCAATTTCGGCCCCCCCCAGGTTGTGAATTTTTTCTCAGTTTTTGCAGTTGAATTCTTCCTACAAAATTTCTCGAACTTAGATGTTTTATTTATTGATTACTGCTCTCCCTACCTTACTGATGAGCCTCGGTGAGTGGGGTTTTGACTTCTCGCGACGTGATCCAGCCGCAACTCCGCCGTAAGCAATCGCCCCCTCTCAGACTTTCAAGTTTGGGCTTCAAAACACCTCTAAAGCACCGGTAAAAAACCACCAAAATACAAGAAAAGCGAAAAATATTCCTCAAGCGCCCTTCGCGGGCTGGGAAAGTGGGGAAATGAGGAGGAATGCCGCTGAACGAGAATTTTCGCCGAAGACACAATGGGGGTGCGAGTGCGGGCAGGAGAAGGGGTTTCACCGGCGGTAGTTCCGTGGGCACTGCAATGCGCCAGACGCGGTTTGGCTATGGAGCGCGATATTTTTCGACGGTTCGAGTGAAAAGCACGCCGTTGCTTCGAAATGCTATAAGTTGAGGAGTTTCCGAGCGACATTGCGACCATGAGTAGAAGATAGGCCAAGGATAAGAATTTACTATCTTCGGGATCTCAAGATTGTTATTTTAGAAAAAAAATTGGCGTTTTTCAGTTTCGGCCGAGGGCGCGGCTGTGAGCAACGGTGTTGGAGACCCTTTCCTGAAAATTGTCAAATAAAAAGCTCACAATTAGCTGCAGTTTACCGCGAACTCACCGCACTCGCGTTTTCATACCAATTACTACCACTCCAGTTAGGTCAAAACCCCGGATAACGGTTAAAGGCAGTGTTCACGATAAGAATCGATTTTCTGCTGTTCAGCCTATCTTGAAAACGGTCCCATGCTGATTCCAACGATGTCTCTGAAATCGTACCAGACCTTCTAGGAACGGAGTTGTGGTCCCTCAAAAGTTGAGCTAAGGAAACATGGTGGACGAGTTGTCCGAGGCTTGTAACTTTGGTCTTTTGCAGCCGATGTATGCGAGCTGACCTGAGTAAAGAGAAAAGTTGAGAATGAAGGGAAGAACGGCTCTCTTGTTCGAAAGCCGTCGCTCATCTCACAATCTCGAGCATTCATTTGTTCAACTCGGTGGGCGTGAAAAGTGCATCTGGGTGTGACGAGGTGACGGGTGTCCAACTTTGGGGCTGTAGGGGACCGTTCCGAGCTCATTTTTCTTAGTTTTTTCAACGTTAGGGTTGCGCCAGGCCCCACAGCTGCCGATCTCCACAAAAAAATCAGACATGGTTTTTATCGTGGACACTGCCTTTAAGCAAGCAACGGATAATCGGATTACTCCTAGTGCCTACATGGCCGCGAGCACAATGCTGGTGAGACAATGAGACAGGTGATAAATCTCCCACGAAGGTACGAGCGACTTCAACACGGTGGAGCCAGCTGCTCGTCAGGTCATTTATACTCGAATAGCACAGACGCGCGTTGCGTGCGTGACTTTAGGACACTGCGGAGTAGTAGTGTTCAGATCAGCGGTTATGCCAAAACCAGTTTAAAATATGTAAACTAGGGAAGGGCAAACTCGCTGCCTTCGTATCTACGTAGTTCCTACACATACATATTGAGCTTCTGTGAGTTTTAGCTTGTGTAGCTGCTTGTCTGTGGAAAGGAAGGTGAGAGGAGAAATTGTCGCCGTCGCGCTGACAATCTGCACTTTTTTGGCGTCTGTACTTCTCACTCTGGCTCAATTGTTGGGCTTTGAAAATTGTGCTGAAAAACCATTTATAACCAAAAAATGTATAAAATTTCAAAGTTGTGGAAAAACTGGTGTAGTGGACGCTGAACTGTTTTTCTTGTTTTCACAGAATTCGCTGTCTTCTGTTTTCTGCCCATTTTTAAAGATTTTCCTCTGTTTTCTGTCAAACTGGATTTTCTGTTTCCAAAAAATCATCCCTGAGCGCAACCTCCCATACTGCCACCAGCAGCACGTTGTGCAAGTATAGAGAGGGTTTGGGTTGCCATTCCCTCCACGGGGGTGAGGTACGGTTCTTGTCATCGTCCGCAGCAAGAAGGCCACCTACGCTACGCTCTATATGGAGGATTCATTCCTCCTTATTGGCCGGACCTTCGATCAACGTCCTGATTTCACGTTTAGAACGTGCTAGATGTCACCTTTTCGACCGCCCTCAAGTTGCCAGTTGCTTTCTCAGGGAGAGTGGTCTTAGAGACCCGTTGGCAGTAGCAGGTGCTGCGAATGTGCTGTAAATGTCATCGGCCGATGACGCACTCGTTTCGGTACCGACGAACAACCAATCATTGGGGAATGTCATGTCTCTGCCGGAAACACAGCCCTTTTATTGTCTGTCATCCAAAGCATATGCTCGACATTTGTGGCTGTTGCAGCGCGGAGTTCAAAGATAGTCAGGTCTCAGCACGATTTTACCTGCACTGCGCATCGCAACAGCGCAAGTCTTGTGAAGTTCGTTCCTATAAGGTATTTATAGTGGTAATTTCAGGGGACGGAGAGCATTGCACTAATTATCGTAATTCAAGCTCGAGGCAAAATCCTGGACTATATCTGCACAGTAAGTTTCTTGTAATAGTTCTGTGATTACATGTACGGTCGATCACTGGGTGGGGTAGCCACGTGGCACCCACGGAGGCGAGGAGGCAATGATAGGCATGAGCAACGATCAAGTGATGTCACGTTGGATCGCTGCGCCGCGGCTACCCAATATCCTGCGATCGACGGATACACTTAAGAGAGTGATGCTGATAAAGCGTGAGAATCTAAGACTTCCAACATTCTGGAGCTCGAAGCTATGTTCTATTAGAAAGTGCCCCTGAGGCTCCGCGATAGTCCTGCTACGCCTCCGACACTGTCAGGCACCGGAGCCGCACTATTGCGGAGCTGCAGCGGTAATGGCGTAGCGGCTCCTCGGTTGGTGACGACGATCTCGTTCTACTTCACAGAACAGTGCCTCGTTTTCGACACAGGTTTGCTGAAAAGTCGCCTCGGATCCAGTGCGGTTCAAACACGGAACCGCATCGGCTATTATCGCGGCGTCGTCTAGACTCAGGACACTGCAACAGAATCGCTTCGGCACAGCGATAGTCGAGGAACCGCTGCGGCACTACCGCGAAACCATCGCGGCAGAGTTGATGGTCTTGGTACTTTCTCAGCACTGCCGAGGCAAACTTTCTCAAAGTTGGGTGATCCGAAAAAATCTGCAAAAATGGGGGTAGGTAAATTATCTCTTTTCCTTCTGTGATAGTTCAATTCACTGTGCCGTTCCGTTCGAGAGCTGAACTTCTTCATCATCTGACGCGTTTTCTTTTTCCGAAAAAATTGACATGCTTCAAATTTTTCTTCAAAATGCAGAACAAACTTTGGACACCGAAAATCTTGGATGCCGACATTTGAGGCCGTAAATTGTATATCATAGACCGAGAACGGGTTCCAGGAATCCATCAATGGCGCGAATTTCCCTTTTTTGTGTGGAGAAAAAAGTTTTTCCATGATACCTCCATTAAAGGCAGTGGTCACGATGAAAAACGTTATCGAAAAAACTAGAAAAATCAGCTTAGATCGAAAACAGCTGAAAAACTATGAAGGCAGCGCGTTGAAAAAAGGGCTAGAATCAGAGTTTCTAGGGTCCAAAGTTGCCAGTTCGTGCACACGTGCCCAGCGCATTTCAAAAAGATCGCAGTCTCATGTCTAGCAGTCAAAAATCGTCGACATTCAGAATAAGAATTGAATGCAATCGTACCTAATAAAACAGTGGAACAATGAAAGCAAGCACTTCACTCGAAATTTTCGACTAGATGAGCCAATGTTCATTGAATAAAATTCAAATCCAGGACAGCTGACGTTCTTGATATTAGAGATCATCGATGCCGATGATGAGGAGTGGGCTCATCCACCATCAAGAGACAAGAAAGTTCAGGCTTCAAATTCGGCCCGAAATGGCGGTTTTTCGCGATTTTTTGCGATGTCCTACTACTCGAAACTCTGAAAAGGGTTTAGAGAGGAGAAGAAGGCAAGCATACATATTTGGTCGCTACCACTTGAACAAAACACGTAAACAACGACTTTAGGTCAAACAACTTGATGGTTGAGTATTATGAGCAGTGTTTTCTTGGGTAGTAGTTATCCATTATTGACAATTTTTTCAGAGTTTGAGCTTCACAATTTTTAGGGTCCTTGGAAAAAAATATGGATAATTGATAAAATAGTTGTCACTAGATAGGGCAGAAATAGTACTCAATTATGAAGTGTTGTGGATCCTGAAGTCTTCGTATAATGAAGATGCTATTGAGAATGTCATTCTCCGAATGTTCAAAAAATGAGAAATTCATCTGATACATTTATTTCCGCGGGCCCCTTCTGGAGTGCAACAGTTACACACACTCGCGGACACCTGATCGGTAGAAATGAAACAACAAAAGACCTTTAAAGTTTTTTTTGGTAATGGAAACTTTCGCCATATTTCGGTTTATAATGGAAAAAAATTTGGCGTTTTGAGTAGCATCAAACATAATCGCAGGGTGCTTCTTAAAGGCAATGGTAACGATGAAAAACGTTAATAAAAAAACTACCAAAATCAGCCTAGATCGAAAACAACTGAAATACTATGGAGGTAGCGCGGTGAAAAACGGGCCAGAATTAGAGTTTCTAGGTCCCCAAGATGCCAGTTTGTGCGCACGTGCACAGCACAGACCAAAAGGATCGCAGTAACATGCCGAGCAGTCAAAAATCATCGACATTCTGAGAAAGAAATATGTGCAAATGTACCTAATAAAAACCGTTGAACAATGAAAGCAAGCACTTCAGCCAATGTTTTTGACTAGATGAGTAATGCTCATTGATTGAAGTTCAAATTCAAGCCAACTGATGTTCTTGATATTAGAGATCATCGATGCCGATGATGTGGAGTGGGCTCATCCACCATCAGATTTTCATTTGAATGTGTAGAAGACCCCTCCTATATAAAACTTGCCAAGTGCGAGATCTCAATTCCTCCATATAAGCGAAATATAGGCGACCCCCTACCGGATCCTCGAACGCGATAGCGGCAGATGGACGAATGAATTCTCTCGAGTCTCGGTTCATCACCCCATTGGCGGGCTGTCTCCTCATCCTCTCAAATAGAGACATCACACTCCCCGTGGTACCACTAGCCGGTGTTCCATAACCCCTCCCGCGGAAGGCCAATAGATCGGTCGCGGGCAGTCGGCAGCGCCGTTTCGTTGACTGCCCGTACACAGTGAACAAGCACTCTGCGGCCCTTCTGCAACCGTCTTACGGCTAATCTGATGACTGACAGAAGACAGTCCTAAAACAGTTCGCGGCACATTAAAAAATCACCCTTTAAGTAAAGGTGTGTTCAAACAAAATTTCAAAAATCGGCTTCTGGGGATTTCGTTTTGAATTGCTCTTGACAAGTAAGGAGTGGGCTTATACGGGGAAGCTCCCTACACTCATTGGTCCTCGCAGTCTTCCCATTCGCAGACGCCATTAACGGAGTTCACATGCCCAAGACCAGCGTCGCAAACAGCGCGGGTTTCGGAAAGAGTCTCAACACAGCGTTCTCTGCTCAGCAATCGTTCATTGGCTCCACTCTAGTGGGTGGTGCAATGATGATATCAAAGTGGGAATCGATGAGTGAGTGCTCGATGACCCCCAGGAATAGCCGAATGCCGGCCGACACTCCGCGGAAAGACTGGAAAGCCTCTCTCCGCGGGCAGTGGGGCGCCGTGCCACGCCCACTGAATTGGAGCCGCGCGAAGTCGACTAGCCCGACTTGGCCGGCGGGAAGTGTGCTGTTTTTATCTGAGCTGTTCTGCTCTCGTGCAGCGATTGCGAATGAAGAGAAATACAGGCCTGAGACAATTCTTCGAAATTTGTGCCTTTAAAATGCATGCATTTTCAAGGAGCCATAACTCAGTTCATATGGGGTCTTCGACGATTTCAAAGATACCACTGTGATTTTTTGGGTGTTCTGTGCCTTTAAAGAGAAATAGCCATCACACTGCTAGCGTTGACCGATGAGATCGAGTTCTATTGAAACAAGGAAACATTAATGGTTTAGAATTGCGACAAAAGTCATCCGGACGGTTTGGACCAGCTCTGTCCATTATTTGCTGCTCAATTCAGGGCGCTGACAAGTTTCAGCAATATTGATCGGTTAGTCATTCAGGTAGGTTGAGTAACTTCCACTTATTCTGATTGGGGTTTTACTTCTCGCGTAGCTCAATATTCTGTGTGCATACATTTATATTACATATATACATTTATATTACATGTAACTTAAATTAATATTACATGTAAGTTACACTTGAGTCACATGTAACTTACATTTGATTTTTCACTGTGGGTGGTCATCACGTGACGCAGACGACACGCGACGCAGCGAGCGCATCCCAGACCGCACACCACGCAAATAAATGATGTGCGGGGCCTTCCCTGCTGGTTCGGGGTCAAGTACCTCAAACTCGGGTAATTGAACCAACAGCAACGCCAGTCGTAAACCTGACCCCGCGAGTGCGTCGTAAATCCCCGTTGGAAATATCTCTTGGCCGATTTGAAGGCAGTGTTCACGATGATTTTCGTTCGAGAGTTTTTCACACAAACAATGCGTTGGCCCCCAAGTGTTACCAAAATTACGAAGAAACGGCGAGAAACGCATTAAAACGTCGTATTTCAGTGACATTATTCTATAACGTAGACTAGTTGTCCGGTTGGATGAACATGTACATGGTGGTTGTCACCGGTGGAACATTGGTTCAATCGAAAATAGAAGAATATTTTATGCGAAGCAAGATTAGTTACGGCTCTAAGGAAAGAACGGATTAATAGAGAGTAGAGAATTGCAAAGGACGGGTCCACAGAAGATTTCATTCTCACAACAAACACTTCCTGTGATATTTAAGAGGCGGGGTGATACTTAAGGATTTCATGTACTTCTGGTCCGTTTTTTCTCAATTTCTACGTCATTTTAGTTCTACCCGGGGGGAGCTAAATCAATTTAGCGAATAATCTCAAAATTGAAGATTATCGTGAACGCTGCCTTTAAGTTACTTGCGACCTATATTGTGCCATTTAAAGGCAGTGTTCACGATGAATATCGCACTCGAGTTCGACCCAAAAATGGGATTGTTTGGTCGTCAGGTAACTAATATAGAAGAAACATGGAAGAAAAACGTCCAGAATAAGTGAAAATAACGGTTTCTAAATTCAGGGCGTGGACGAGAATAATGGGCCCTGCTGATTTCGGCAAGCGCGCGCTAATCGCGAAATCTGCGCGAATCGATAATGCTAACTGCGGCAGAGTTGCTTGGCAATTTGCCATCGAAACGTGTGCGGCGCCACAAGCTCGTCCGGTTGGGGGGCGGACCGGGGTAGATAGGCGCACCGGGAGAGCTTTCAAAGCCGTTTGTATTTATTGCTGGCCAGTTTTCGTTGCTTATTTCGACCCTATCCTCTACAACACCTGCCAACTTAGTGTTTCACTTCGAGACCTCGAGAACGAGATTTTTCGTGAACACTGCCTTTAAGTTACATGTAATATATCGGAGGCGCACTGCACACAGTATTCTCTCAGAAATCGAAAACAAGTTACTTGTAACATACATATCTAAGCTAATGTAAGTTACTTGCGACTTATCTCAAGTCATTTAAGTTACATGTAACATATCGGAGGAGCATCCCAAGCAGTATCCCGCCGATATGTTACATGTAACTTGAATGGCACAATGAAAGTCGCAAGTAACTTACATCGGCTCAGATATGTTACAAGTATCTTGTTTTCGGCCTTTTATGTTACAAGTACATAACTTGTTTTCATTTTTCTGAGAATGGCTGCGGGAACGCCGGAGACGTAAATTCGGAAACAGAGTTTGTCGCCCTCTCATTGCTTGCAAGTGTCCATATATTTCTCATATCTCAACCAAAACATCAGAAGTCATCCAAATCCAATTTGTATCAGAATATTCTTCGAGTTGGAGGTTTCGCTCTCTTGAGAACCGAAAAATGGAGTTTCTAAAATTCAAAGGAAGCGCGCTAGTAACGATTACATCTGAGTTTGAAATGTTTCTATTCAAAAAGTTCAAGGAGGTAGCAGAAGGACTTGACAAAATCCTCTGATCTCGGGAAAGAAAATTCGTTGCGTCAGAATTGTTATCGATTTTCGCCGCCGCCCCCAGTGCCGTCATTTTTTGGGAGCGCAATCTCAAGACCTCGGACTTCTTGAGCAATTTCGGCTTCGCCCTTTCACACACATGCCGGTGTCAGTGGCCGGTTGACAGGAATTGAACAGGTAGAGTGCTCCCGCTCGGAACTGAGAAATGGGCGGGCAAAGCTTGAAAACTCCCGAGTTCTAACGAAAACTCTCCGCTTGTTCTTCTCCCACCGACCGCACACGTCACATCCCGTTTGATCAACCAGAAAACTTCTCGTGATCACCTCTGACAATAGGGCTATCATGAGTTCATAGCCTGCTTAGGATGTATGTCCAGAAATGTACGCTCACCCTAATTCAGCAGTGCTTCGAAGGCAGCATACACGCGAACAAACACTGTCGAATAAACAACATAAATAGGTGCATACACCCCCTTCTATGTAGTCAACAGAGCTTGAAGCACCAAGCACTATTTAGGATGACAATATTTGAGCATTTCCGTCTCGTGAGCCTGTATTTTCTCACCCTAAGAAGAAGTGAAGTTCTAGAAATCATGTGATAATTCATAGGGATAGTACTGTAAAATGGGAAGAGAGAAAAAGTTTGTGAAACAGGAACACAACATGTCGTCTGCATACCGGAGAGATCCTCTACTTCAAAAGCCAGTCGAAGTAGAGCGGATAATAATTATTCGGTATGTAGACATACTGCGGTAAACCAAGCTGCTTCTCTTTTAGACTTCGATTTGACCTTGTTATAGCTCAAAATTAGTGAATGTTGTCTCAAGTTTCACATTTCGTTGTTAGTTGAATAGGAGGGGAAATACAGACTTGTGAGGCAGGAATGCTTGCATACGTCATCTTAGATAGTTTTCGGTACCTAACACTTCGTGGACAACATGGTAGGGGCCGCGCGAGCCTATTCATGCTGTAATCTCAGCCATGATTGTGAGCGTGCATTCTGCCTTCAAAGGTGCAGTCCAACCTCAGGTAAGAAATGCGAGACTCCCATACACATATTTGGTAATAGACCCACCCTATATAACACCTGCCAAGTGCGAGCTCTCATTTTTTCCGAATGATCGAGTTATAGGAAGAAGCCAATCTAGCGCTCCCACAGCAAGAAGCCACTTTGGTACGCCCCCTTCGACGACTTTTCGAGCTCAACAGTGGCGAGATGAGCGATGGTTTTCGATCAGATATCCCGTTCTTCTTTTTATTTTCAGCCTTCTTCTTCATTCAAGCCTGCTCGCAGAAATTGGTTGCAAATGAGGGAAATTACGAGCCTCGGACAACACGTTCGCCATGCTTTCGCCTCTCAATTTTGTAAAACTTTCAAGGACCAAAGTCCCGTCTCTAAGGGGTCTAGTACGATTTCAGAGACATCATTGGGTTCAGCTTGATACCGCCTCCAAAATAAGCAGAAAAACAGAACATTATCCCATTCTCTCCTTTTGTTGGAACGTTTCTGCCTGCATCGAACCACTTTTGCTCAGAGGAGCCCTTTTTTGATAGAATCCTTCTGTCAATGCGATCTCGTCGGGGTCAAACTTCGGCTCGACGACTGCGACAACGAAGGTGAAAATTCCGTGTACCGAGGATTTCGGTTCTCAGGCTGACATGTCTCGTCGGCCGGCTTCAGGTCTCTTCGAAAATTCCCTTGCTAGAATGACATGAAGGCCGCGTTCACAATGATTTTTCGTTCCCGAGTTTCCGACTCAAAACAATGCGTAAGCCGCGGAGTGTTACCAAAATTACGAAGAAACGGCGGAAAACGCACCAAAACCCCTTATCTCAGTGACACTCTTTCCTGGTCGGACTATCTGTCCGATTGTGTGAACACGTTTCTGATGGTCGTCACCGGTGAAAAACGAGGTTGATCGAAAATGGAACAATATTTTAGGCAAAACAGTCATAGCTTGGGTCCGAAAGAAAGGACGTAGCAAACGAGAGTAAAGAATTTTGAAGGACGCATGCACAAAAGATTACATTGTTACAACAAACAGTTCCAAAGAGAGTGAACAGGCGGGATGAGAGTACAGCTTTTCGGGTATTTCGCGTTTTTCTCAGTTTTTGCATTATTTCAGCTCTATCCGAGTGCCAAGCAATTGGTCTAGCAGATAATCTCGGAATTGAAGATTATCGTAAAACTGCCTTGAAGGGCAGTGTTTAAGACGATTTCAGTTGCCGAGCTTCTCAGTTGAAAGAATGCGCTGCCCATCATGAATTGCAAAAATCACGAAGAAACTGCAGAAACGACCGACACGCCTCATTCCAGTGACATCATTTTCTGATTAAGACTAGTTCTCCAATAGAACAAAAGGATTTCGACCGACGAATAATGGGTGAACCAAAAATGAATGTTTATGTCGTTAATCCCTGGAAGGGGGAAGCAGCGACCGCCAGTATGATAGATCTATCACAAAGTCGAGCAGTTTTTTTTTGAAGAGAACAAGATGTTTGGAATGGATATACTTCTAAGATAGCGAAATAACAGCTGCATCGCGGTTTTCTAGAGATGGGATACAAACCATATTATACAAAACAGTACTGATTACATACTCAGACAATGGGATGGACCGACCGCGGACATGTTCCGTACCGACCGCGGACAGGTTGCGTACCGACAGCGGGATGGGCGACGTTTGGAACGCATTTCGCACGCGGTCGGCACACAAATTAGCGCGGTCGATACGCACGGCCACGCGGTCAGTACGAAATGCCACGCGGTTAGTACGCATCGCCACGCGGTCCGTACGTGTTGCCACGCGGTCGGTACGCATCGCCTCGCGGTTCATACGCACTGCAACGCGGTTAGTACGCATTGCCACGCGGTCAGTACGCAATGCCACACTGTCGGTACGCATTGTCGAGCGGTCGGTACGCACTGCCACTCGTTCAGTACGCATTGCCACGCGGTCGGTAGACATTGCTGCGCGGTCGGTACGCACTGCCACGTGATCAGTACGTCTTGTCACGCCGTTGATACGCATTGTCACGGGGTCGGTACGCATTGTCACGCTGTCGGTACGCATGGACACGCTGTCGGGACGCATTGCCACGCGGTCGATACAATGTTGCTCGTAGGATTGACTGCGGTTAGTACGCACTCAACCGCGGAAGGCTCGATTTTATCACGCGGGCAGTACGAAACATTTTTTTAGACGGCCGCTATCAGTACGCATGCACGTGCGGCAGGTAATCATTGCTTCCAATAAAATGGCGCTCTTTCGAAACGCATTAATACTCGGATGCAGGGTTTGTGGTCCCAAATAATTGGAAATAAGCAAACGTTGGAAGTAGGGATGGGGCTTGGGGTAACGCACGAACAAGTTGAAACAGCCCAGAACCGCTGGCTTTCAAACAGCAAAGGACGAGCTTTTTCAATCAACAACATCTAAAGTCTAGTTTGCTTAGAGGCAGCAGACACGCTCAAAAATGGTATCGATTTTATGACATAAATCAAAGGTTTGGAGCTGGTTGTATTGGGAACTGACGAGAAACGGGATAACGGGTAATTTCTTATCAGGTAAAAGTGGACGAGTCTTGCGGCGCGCGGTTGAAACAGAGAATATTAGCAACAAGACGGTTGAAATAGAAAAGCCGATATACTATTACAGCCTATACTGAAAGGTTCACCTCATTGGAAGCATCAAAACCAGCCAAAGTGGCCGTATTAGTACTATCAATCTGGACGAGCTTGTATTTTGGGAGGGGTTGCAGAGATTTTTCGATTTGTGTTGCTGGCATTTAGTAGTTTTGACTCGTTTTTGACGCCTCCAACGGCGTGAGCAGTTTACTAGGAGCCATGCGGCTTCAGAAACGTAGTTATCTAAACAACTTTTTTCAGCGTGTCTGCTGCTTTTGAATGAGCACTCGGCGGAGCAAGCAGAGGAGCGATCGGTCATGGCAAAATGAGGATATCTCGACATGATAAACCCAATACGCCATACTTCAACCGGCTCTAAATGAGTGAGCTAGGTCCCTGTCAGAATTGGATGAAAAAATCGCCGTAACCCGCCTTGGCCGACCCGGTCGAACGTATGAAAAGCATGGACGATGGAGGTTGCAAAAACACTCGGGGTCGTATTCGCCATCAACCCGCCGGGAAGTAGAAGGAAATATGGGGTGAAATTTCAGTACGAAATGCGCGCTCCACGGCCACCTATCGCCTCCTTGGCTTCCTCGCGACTGCCGGAGTTTTTCGCATCGGATCGCTGGAGAGTACTCGCTTCTCGATAGAACCTTCATCTTTCCGCAGTGATATCGCTACGTAACACAGTTTGTATTTCCATAATACACAGTGTAAGATGGGTTGATCTGTTCCTCTGCCGCGCGCGGTATCAACCCTTGCGTTTCCTTCGACTTCTCTCGGCGGGGTGTTGGCGAATACGTTTTTTTCAGCCCACCTCATTCACGTCTTTCGTGATTATCGACCGGGCTGGCTACGGCGATCGGCCAACTATGATCGAGGCCCTAGCCGTTCCAAGCCTACCGCGTGTTTAGCTCAAAAATCGCCCCAGCCGCGATTCAGCTGGAGAGGTGTGGTTTTGTTAATTTCATGTTAATGAAAACAAGGTGCACACTCACGCCGTTTTTGTGGCGTACCTGTAGGCACGTATTATGACGCATCGAATGATGGAATCGTTGCCAAATGAGTACTTAGATATTATCGTTCCTCGAAACCCAGTCCGGTCCCACACACTTTCACCTGCGCCGGCGCACCCCCAGTCTTGTCCCGCACACCTTCCCCGGCGCCTGGTGAACTCTCAGTTGGGTCCCGTACACCCTCCCCGGCGCTTGGCGCACTCCTGAGTCCCGCACATTCTCTGGATATCGGTCAACGATATCTGGTCAACTTTTAGCCGTTCATTATTATGTATGATAACTATGTTTGGCGTTGGGAGGTCAGCCGCGTTAAATCGTTTTGCCTTGCTTGCACGTCTTTTCTCTCGTAAAATTCACTTATTTTTACACAATTTGTGTCCAGATATTCACCTTTATCATGAAAACTCAGAAGTCTTTCTATCGCGAACGCTTCTTTTAGGCATTAATGCGCGCCATTCTAATGGGAGCAATGCATACCTGCTGCGTGCTTACCAACCGTGGTCATTTTTCAAATAAAACTTTCGTGTTAGGAGGAATTTTACTACATTTCTTCGGCCTAAGAAGACATTTCTTGTATGTATTTTACAATATTCCGTTTCTACTCTCGCACTTCCTTCCTTTGTCTTTTTCCTCATCCTTCTATAAAAATTCAATGTGTTAATCGCGTTGTGAGCTTAGTACTCGTGTTCTATTTAACGAATTCCCATGGGATCGAACGTTCTCGTTGAGAGTGATTGTGGACCCTTTTCAATGGCATACGCCAGCTGTTAAAACTGATTGTACTGTCATTATCGGGCTGAAAGTCCGCTCCACGATTGCGACGAGTCGCTGTTTCAGCACGCAGCACAATTATAATCGTGCTGGGAGAAGGGGTAATTGTGTCGGGACCCGCTAGTCCAGCACGATTATAGTCGTGCTGCCACCGCGTCTGTCCGCAACTATCCGCTGATAAACTCGCTCTTCTCTGCAAGAAATATTTTTATTTGAGTCCACGTGAAAGGACATTTGTCGATGAGTTCCGCAAAAATCGAAACCATCAAATTTTGAATATTATTACTGAACCGTTCATAGGCATTACTACACCAAATTGAACAAGAAGATGAACAATAGCATAAATCAGAAGGGCAAGACGATCGAGATCAAGACAAAGAGCAAGAAATAGTAAAAGATCGAGATCAATAAACAGAAGGCAAAAAGAGAAATATTGCCTTGACAGCCAAATAAATAATTGCTTTCAAAAAATCAATAATTAAGTAGTGTCGTTCTCTGGGCTAAATACCGGTCCGCGATTGCGGACTACGACTGTTGCATCATGAGACACGTGATAATCGTGCTGGAAGAAGGGTGAATCGTTACGGGAAAACTCAGAAGATTTTCGTTTACTTGATTCCGACTTTGAGAACAACTTTCTGCTTGTCGCCGTAACGAATCACGGTATAGTTGTTCTTACGTGGATAACAACTTGAGATTCACCAACTTGTCACCAACAATTGATCCTACTGTAAGAGCAACTTTATAACAAGTTATCAGCCTTATGTTGTTATCTAGTTGTTGATACCGTGCAGCAGAATGTAGCTGACTTATCAACAACACTTTCCGATCCACCCAGGGAACCCTACTCTATCACTGCATTGATCTGCAGCAGTGAGAACTGCTAGGAATAAATATTGGGATTAGGGAGTATTTCCTGAAGATCCTCAAACCTTATCCCATGCTTCGAACACTGAGATACGGTTTGCAACTCCTAAAAAACACCGTTCTGTTGGTGCAGTGTTTCTTAGAAGGCTTCACCGTAAAGAATTATTCTTAAAAATGCACAAATATGTTTATCCCAACAACTCACGCAGGGGAATAAAGACGGCAGCTACATATAAATCTAGAGAGGATCATGCGAATCAATAGTGCACAACCTAAAAGAGCATCATTCAGGATAGCGAAAAAACACAAAAAATTAATACGAAATCGGAGAACATGGTAACAGAGGAGGGATAGCACCAACATGGCAAAAATTGCACTAAAGCTCCAGATTAGTTAGTTTCATGGACCGGTACACAGATTCGCAAAACTTGATGTCTTTAACGTTTCTTGACTTGTTCAGATGTTTATAAACTACAGCGGTCTAAAATTTTAGACAGAAATTTATGGCCTGAATATAGCAAAGGAGAGAGTGGAAAGCTCATCCAGAGCAAAAGATCGAATATGAAAAGTCAATTCATCAGCACCGACTACCCATGATATGTACTCCAACGGATTCAAGAAAAGATTCCTCCTTTTCACGATATGCGACTTCCAACTGTGAAATCCATAGAAAAACTTCATAGAAACTTAACGAAATGGAGGACTGATTTATTTCGCTATCACTGCTGTCCACGGAGTTTTTCACAGAGTTTCTAATTAGTCCCCCCCCCGTCCTTCGACGTGCGCATAGTGAGAAATAAAAACGGGAAAGTGGAAAAAACCAATTATCTCAGGTCTCACTAAAAGTTACCCCGACTTCATCAATTTTCGGAATTTTCAATTTTCGGAATTTTGGCAAAGTGTGATAAACTGCCAAACTGTTTTGAAGCACATACTATTTTCTATCTCTTCATTCTCATAGAGAAACCTGGCAGTTCCTAAGTTAAATGCCGAGTTCTACTGGAAATTTTTGAAACTGAGATCGTTAAGTGTCTACTTCCTTTCAATCAATCCACCGAAGCTGCTAAGAATGACAGGACACTCAAACCTTTCGAGGGCTATGTAGATGGGTGAAACACAGCGTTCGCAGAATTTTTGATAGAACGTGATTATTGATTCTTTTAAGAAAAAAGTCTTGAAATTAAACATTGCTGCAATTTAAATTTCGCAAGTTCCTACTCGAAAAAAATATTTTGTC
Source organism: Aplectana chamaeleonis (assembly GCA_029168955.1). NCBI lineage: Eukaryota > Metazoa > Nematoda > Chromadorea > Rhabditida > Cosmocercidae > Aplectana > Aplectana chamaeleonis. Next base: position 448,149 of record JAPDOI010000363.1, read on the forward strand.
ATTGATTAATAGGATTGCGACGAAAACTGATCAAAAAGGTAATTCAGCCAAGTGGTTAAAAATGTTGAAAAAGCCCATATAACTTTGACAGCATTGGTGTTCAGCTAGAGGGAATAGTAGGGAATGCGCCTAGTGTGTACATTGAATTTTTTCTTCAAATTTTGGTTCGAAAGCCACCAGGTTTGGCTGAGATCTCAAAAAAGGTTACACAGAAAAAGATCTGCACTTCCAATTTGTAATACAAGAATCAGAAGAAAAAACGAAACAAGGGAATATGAAAATAAGAGGAAAAAGAAGATCAGGAGCAATGTGAGAGTGTAGAAGTGATTGGAATCGAGAATCTTCCGTGTTTCGAAACCGGCACTCAAATTGTACTTTAAGTGAATCAAAGCTTGTTTCTACCGTTTTATCATCTTTAATCGCCCAGCAGAGTGGATTTCGAGTTGTTTTCCCTCGTGGATTAGCGCAATGTAGGGATACAATTGTTTTGAAGTCAATTCATAGTTGATAGTCACTGGCAGAAGTCGATGCTTAGTTGAAATAAACTGGCTTCAAGCTAAAATAGTCGAAATAAAGTTGATTTTGTTAGAGATTGCTGGGAATCAAGTAATTCTAAAAGTTCTGAGAAAGCGGCCCCAGCATACGGCTAACACGTGTCGTATGATGCAATAACCGTAGTCCGCAAATGCGGACCTGAATCTGATCCAGAGAACGACAATAAATAAATAAATAAGTAAACAAATCAATTAACAAATAATTAAATAAATAAGTAATTAAATAAAAAGTGAATAAATGAGTAAATATAATAGTAAATAAATAAATAAGTAAATAAATGAATAAGTAATTAAATAAAAAGTGAATAAATAAATAAATAAAATATTAAATGAATAAATAAGTAGTTATTAAACTGAAGAAAAGTTTCAACATTAACAAAGAGATGAAAACGAGGAGAAGAAAAAAAGTATCTGGAGTTGCAAAGAATGATAAGAGAGTGAAGAAGATAAAAAGAGAGCAATAGGAGAAATTGGAAAGTACGAAGAAATGCCCTGCGATTTGAAGGAAATCGCTATTTTGTAGTTTACTTTCTTGGGCACTCCGGTGGGGACGGGAGAAAAAGTTTATGGGGTCGCCACTGGCGTGTTCGATAGTGGGGTGATCAAGGAGGTCATAGAGGTTTCTGGGTGACGAAGAACTCGTTAGGGATATCAATTCTGGCCAGTGGAGATTCGAGCATTTATTTGAATCGTGCGTGATTGTGATCAAGGTAGCCTCTCCCGTGTTATCAACTTTGCTAGCATCATTTTCATTTTTTTGCACAATTGAGCCATTCTGCTAGGTGACATCACCCACAAAACTTGAGCCAGAGGACTGCTGTGGGGTCCATCAAATAGCACTTCTGTATCGATCATCTAACACTTTTCGATGATTTTATACAACCGTCGAACAACATGCAAAACTTCTTTGGCGCAAAAATCCCTCAAAAATGACAGTGACGAGCAGATGCAGAAACACGCCAAAAACGATTTTGACGCGAACATCAAATCAAATTTAACAATGAATTCAGACTAGTTTTTTCTTCACAAATGAAGGTCTGTCAGAGGCCCTTTGACAATTCCGTTCTTTAAAGAGACCAAGCAATACAAAAACATGAAAAAATGTTTAGATTTTTGATTTCGATTTTCTTTTATTTTAATTTTTGTAGATTTAGATTTTCCTCATAGCTCAAAAAATCTTGTGGTGCACAGATAACTCAAAATTGATATTTGACCCTCACTATGGCGAAAGTCAGCAAGAGCCCAGGACAAAAACACACAAATAGCTCAAAACCGGCTATAATTGAAATCACTCCGCCCGTTCATGTTGTTGCTCCATCCTCGAATAACGATTTTTACAAGAGCACTAACTGTTTTGAAGAAAACGAAATATAGGCTTAGGATAGATGAAGCCAGATGTGTGAATAAAATTGTGTTGCTCCATTTCAGCGATTCTCGTCGGATTCTCAGTTCCAAAAATGCAGCTGTCACAGAGACCAACCCATCTGACTCTCTACCGGAACAACAAGGTCAAAACTTCTCAGGGAAAACCCTGCCTCTGAAGAATCGATAGGCTAAATGTGCAAACGCTCGAGATTTCGTTGTTTACTAAGCACGTGCATTTGCGTATGTACCACACTCACGGGTTCACTTGAATACAAAATGCGTGCGATTGCGTGTCGGCAGCGCAAACTTACAAAACGACCTCGCCTCCGCAATTGCTCGCGTACCGAACGCGGGCGATTCCGTACTGCACGCTTGTACGTAGCGAACACATCCGTGCCTACCGCGCGGACTGACAAACTGACCTCGCCTATAAAATTGCTTGCGTACTGAACGCGGGCGATTGCGTACTGCACGCTTGTACGTAGCGAACACATCCGTGCCGACGGCGCGGACTGACAAACTGACCTAACCCACCAGTTTTCCTGCGTACTGAACGCGAACACTTGCGTACCGACCGTGCACACTGACAAACCTATTTCCTCACCAGTTTGCCTGCGTGCTGGGCGCGGGCGCTTGCGTACTGAACGCTAACAATTTCGTACCGACCACGTAAACTGACACAACGACCTCACCGACAAGTTTTCTAGCGAGCTGATAGCGGGCGGTTGCGTGCTGAACGCGAGCTCTTGCGTACTGACTGCGTGTGATCACGTACCGACCGCAGCGAAAAGTCATGTTTCGTACTGACCGCGCGCAAAGATGACTGCGCGCGGTTAGTACGCCTCCATGGAAAATCGCAAACGGTTGGTACGGAGCTCAGGCGTATCGACCGCGTGCACTATTTCGTTTTCGCGGTCAGTACGCAAATGCCCGCGTTCCGTACGGAATACATTTTTTTGCACGCGGTCAGTACGATAGTGGCACGCGGTCGGTACGAGAAGCGATTTTTCGCCCGCGGTCGGTCCACCCCATTGTCTGAGTAAATGATTTGATTTTCCAGAGGGTAGACATTAGGGTCCAGAGAAAAGAAAGGAACAAAGAAAATCCGGAATTTACTTTCGGCCGGTGGCTGAAAGTTTTATAGCCCCCACGAACAGTTCCTCTAATTGTAATGGGACTGAGTGAGAGAACCGGAATTCAAATTTTCCTTCATTTCATATCTACCTTATAATCGAGTTGTAATCTTAAAATCGAAAACTATCGTGAACCTTTGAATCAAGGATTTAAAGGCAACGAAGGCGGAGAAAAAGGAGGAGAACAGGAAGGAGAATGATGAACAGCTTCATGGCCGCATGCTTGCACTCTTTCCTGTGTTAGCAAAGACACGTTAGACCCTTCGAATTCGATACGTAGTATTCTTGTGCACGCAGCTATCGCTAGCTTACCGCGTCTATAGTCCCCTTTAATTGCTTTGCGCGACTATTCGGTATTCCGTTAGGCTTCCGACACCCAATCAACTCCAGGTAAAGCTTAGTGCGAGCTTAGAAAACGACGCATTAACCTTACATGGGCGATCCATGGTTACGACGGGTTTTAAACTTGCAGGAAGCTTAAAACCGTAATTTCGGTGAATTAGACGCGCGAAGCCTACTTTCGGCCCAATCAGACGCAGTAAGCTTTCCCAAAATGTTGTGAGCAGGTTTGGGGGGGGGGAGTTGACTTTCCGGCCTGCCACCTACGCCCGCGATAGTACCAGGGTCAGGCGGGCGTTGTCCAACTGGACAACAGGGGTGACGTAAAAATTTTCAAATCACGGGGGGCCTTCCTCTACTATCCAGGGTCAGGCAAACCGTTGTCCAGGGCCTCGACAAGGCTACATCCCCGCTTGAGATCAAAATTTTTGAAAAATTGAAGAGACTTTACGTCCCCTCTGGTTCTGAAAAAAAAATTTAACAGTTCATGTGGTCATAAATTTCAAAAAACTCAATCTAAACTTTCAAAAGTTGTAAGGCTGGTATTGTTTCGTATAACCTTTCTTTCCTATTAAACTCTATCTGCCTACCTCTTTGTGAAAAATGTTCGATATTCACGTTTCACAAAAGCTTCTTCTTCATTGAAAACACCCTTCTATTCTTTATAATTTTTTGGCCCAAAATTATTACGCCCCCAAAAAATTTTTTTTTTGAGAATTTTAACGTCCCTCCCCAGTTGTCCAGCCGGGGAATACCCGCCTGACCCTGAACAGTGAAGAACTGCTCGTGACTACTCCAAAACGTATCATAGCTGGAGTCCTTTGAATTTCGCTCTCGAAAAAACATGAGAGCAAGCTCTATTTATTCATTTTATTGCACTCTAGGTGCGCCACACACAATAAAAGAAACCTTCCAAAAAATCATCAACACACTTCTTCAATCCATCAGCAAAGCTAAAATAACTAACTTAAAGTTATGGTACACCCTCGGACATGAATTTTGTGATTTTTATTTGATTGTGTTATTTGAACCCCCTCCCCCCCATATGACACGAGCCAAGTGCAAGATCTCGATTCCTCAAAGTAAGCGAGATATAAGAGACCACCACAGGCCCGACCTCCTTTGCTCACCACCGCGGGCCACACCCCCTACCAGATTTCGGAACTCGGTAGCGGCAAGATAGATGAATGAGTTACCAACGAGTCTTCGTTCTTCAGTTCATTGCCGAACCGCCTCCTTATTATGGCTCGCTCTCACACAAAGATTGCGAATGAAGGGAAATACAGGCCAGAGACAAATCGTCCACCAATTTTTCACCCTTGAAATTTAGGCAAATTTAAGGAGCCATAACTTCGGTCACAGGGTGCCTTGGACGGTTTCAGAGACACCAATGTGATTACCGAGTGACTCTCTCCAAGATCAGCATACAGAAACTGAGAAAGGCCACACCTTTCAGTGCAGCGTTCACATTGTCAACTGTCATTTTCGCGTTTTACACAATAGAGTATTATAAAATAAATGCGGAGACCGCAGCATGTGCCTCGAAAACTCCTGCAGTTATACGTGAATCGCGTCGAAACCTCGGCCGATTAGGTAGGGGTCGCATTCGCCAACAACCCATCGAGGAAGTCGAAGGGAAGCCGGAAGGGATGGTACCACGCGAGGCAGAGAAACCGATCAAGGAACAGAGCTATTTAAGATTGAAATGCAAACTGTGTTTGTTTATCGCTATCCTTGCGGAAAGATGAAGATTCCATCGCAAAGCGGCCATTCTTCGAGCCAAAGGGAGGCGAGAGGTGGCTATGGAGCGCGTATTTTGTACTGAAATTTCACTTCATATTCCTTCGACTTCCCTGCGGGCTGATAGCGAATACGACCCCAGGGTCGTATTCGCCAGCAACCCGCCGGGGAGTGGAAGGGAAGATGAGGTGAAATTTCAGTATAAAATGCGCGCTCACGGCTACCTCTCGCCTCCCTTGGCTTTCCTCGCGACCGCCGGAATTTTCTGATCGCATGGCTGAAGAATGGCCGCTTCGCGATGGGATCTTTATCTTTCGCAGTGATATCGATACGTAACACAGTTTGCATTTCCATCTTACATTGTGTGAGTTGGGTTGATCTGCTCTTCTGCCGCGCGCGTGGTATCATCCGCTTCCGCTTCCCTTCGACTTCCCTTGGCGGGTTTTCGGCGAATACGACCCCAGGAGTGCGTTCTAAGAAGATTCACTTGTGAGCAAAAAACGGGGGTCGTATTCGCCTACAACCCGCCGAGGGTAGTCGAAGGGAAGAGGAAGGGATGGTACCGCGCGCGGCAGAGGAGCAGATCAACCCATCTTACACCATGTAAGATGGAAATGCAAACTGTGTTACGTATCGATATCACTGCGAAAAGATGAAATTCCATCGCGAAGCGACCATTCTTCAGCTATGCTATTCGAAAATTCCGGCGGTCGCGAGGGGAAGCCAAGGAGGCGAGAGGTGGCCGTGGAGCGCGCACTTTGTATCGTCCATCACTGCATGGGATCGCCGCGACGCTGCTTGGCGGGAAAAATTGCGTGCGGGAAAACGAAGGAGAGTGGCTATTGATCGCGCCATTTTTCCCGCCAAGTAGCGTCGCGGCGATCCCTCATCCAGTGATGGACGATACTGGAATTTCACCTAATCTACTCTTCGACTCCCCGGCGGGTTGATGGCGAATACGACCCCGGGTCTGATAAGATAAAGCGATTGATAATCTAACAGATAGGCTCACTTCATGCGGTCTCTGAAACTTTCATTGGTCGGCTGTTATAAGATTCACTTTTCCTCCCGTGAAAATCTTCTTGGAGCTCACCCCAGATCGGATTGAGTTGAGCGGGAAAGAGGCGTTCCAATTTGAAACCGACGCTAGACAATGCGTGAGTGTGTGGAAGTTGCGCTTTAGATCGCACGATCTTGTGCGTTCGCCATCCGTCCAGCAGTGGAATTGAGATAGCTGAAAAGCTCCCGAGGTGGTCTCATTTTTGAGGGATTTAGTGGGAAGGCGCGCCGAGACGCGTTTGCGCGTCTTTGGCTTTCTCTACTAACTCCCTTAAAATATATATTTTTTAAACTTATTCAAGATTCCGGTCAGGAAATCCATCAAATGGTATATTGATTCCATTACATGTGCAATGTTCTGTGAATAGGCATGGATGATCATTAAGTAGGTGGTAGATGTTAGAAGAGCCAAATCCAAATTTTTCATGGCACAGGCCAACCTTGGAATGATTTTCTCAGTTTCTGTATGCTGATCTTGGAGAGAGTCACTCGGTAATCACATTGATGTCTCTGAAACCGTCCAAGGCACCCTGTGACCAAGTTATGGCTCTTAAATTTGTCTTAATTTCAAGGGTGAAAATTGGTGGACGATTTGTCTCTGGCCTGTATTTTCCCTTCATTCGCCATATTTGTGTGAGAGCGAGCCATAATAAGGGAGGCGGTTCGGCAGTGAACTGAAGAACGAAGACTCGTTGGTAATTCGTTCATCTATCTTTGCCGCTATCGAATTCTGAAATCTGGTGGGGTGTTACCCGCGGTGGTGAGCAAAGGAGGTCGGGCCTGTGGTGGTCGCTAATATCTCGCTTACATTGACGAATCGAGATCTTGCACTTGGCACGTGTCATATGGGGGGTTCAAATAACACAATCAAATAAAAATCACAAAATTCATGTCCGAGGGTGTACCATAACTTTGGGTTAGTTATTTTAGCTTTGCTGATGGACGTTCGCCATGCTTTCGCCTCTCAATTTTGTAAAACTTTCAAGGACCAAAGTCCCGTCTCTAAGGGGTCTAGTACGATTTCAGAGACATCATTGGGTTCAGCTTGATACCGCCTCCAAAATAAGCAGAAAACAGAACATTATCCCATTCTCTCTTTTTGTTGGAACGTTTCTGCCTGCATCGAACCACTTTTGCTCAGAGGAGCCCTTTTTTGATAGAATCCTTCTGTCAATGCGATCTCGTCGGGGTCAAACTTCGGCTCGACGACTGCGACAACGAAGGTGAAAAAATTCCGTGTACCGAGGATTTCGGTTCTCAGGCTGACATGTCTCGTCGGCCGGCTTCAGGTGTCTTCGGAAATTCCCTTGCTAGAATGACATGAAGGCCGCGTTCACGTGATTTTCGTTCCCGAGTTTCCGACTCAAAACAATGCGTAAGCCGCGGAGTGTTACCAAAATTACGAAGAAACGGCGGAAAACGCACCAAAACGCCTTATCTCAGTGATACTCTTTCCTGGTCCGGACTATCTGTCCGATTGTATGAACACGTTTCTGATGGTCGTCACCGGTGAAAAACGAGGTTGATCGAAAATGGAACAATATTTTAGGCAAAACAGTCATAGCTTAGGTCCGAAAGAAAGGACGTAGCAAACGAGAGTAAAGAATTTTGATGGACGGATCCACAAAAGATTACATTGTTACAACAAACAGTTCCAAAGAGAGTGAACAGGCGGGATGAGAGTACAGCTTTTCGGGTATTTCGCGTTTTTCTCAGTTTTTGCATTATTTCAGCTCTATCCGAGTGCCAAGCAATTGGTCTAGCAGATAATCTCGGAATTGAAGATTATCGTAAAACTGCCTTGAAGGGCAGTGTTTAAGACGATTTCAGTTGCCGAGCTTCTCAGTTGAAAGAATGCGCTGCCCATCATGAATTGCAAAAATCACGAAGAAACTGCAGAAACGACCGACACGCCTCATTCCAGTGACATCATTTTCTGATTAAGACTAGTTCTCCAATAGAACAAAAGGATTTCGACCGACGAATAATGGGTGAACCAAAAATGAATGTTTATGTCGTTAATCCCTGTAAGGGGGAAGCAGCGCCCGCCAGTATGATAGATCTATCACAAAGTCGAGCAGTTTTTTTTTTGAAGAGAACAAGATGTTTGGAATGGATATACTTCTAAGATAGCGAAATAACAGCTGCATCGCGGTTTTCTAGAGATGGGATACAAACCATATTATACAAAACAGTACTGATTACATAAATGATTTGATTTTCCAGAGTGTAGACATTAGGGTCCAGAGAAAAGAAAGGAACAAAAGAAAATCCGGAATTTACTTCGGCCGGTGGCTGAAAGTTTTTATGGCCCCCACGAACAGTTCCTCTAATTGTAATGGGACTGAGTGAGAGAACCGGAATTCAAATTTTCCTTCATTTCATATCTACCTTATAATCGAGTTGTAATCTTGAAATCGAAAACTATCGTGAACCTTTGAATCAAGGATTTAAAGGCAACGAAGGCGGAGAAAAAGGAGGAGAACAGGAAGGAGAAAGATGAACAGCTTCATGGCCGCATGCTTGCACTCTTTCCTGTGTTAGCAAAGACACGTTAGACCCTTCGAATTCGATACGTAGTATTCTTGTGCACGCAGCTATCGCTAGCTTACCGCGTCTATAGTCCCCTTTAATTGCTTTGCGCGACTATTCGGTATTCCGTTAGGCTTCCGACACCCAATCAACTCAGGTAAAGCTTAGTGCGAGCTTAGAAAACGACGCATTAACCTTACATGGGCGATCCATGGTTACGACGGGTTTTAAACTTGCAGGAAGCTTAAAACCGTAAAATTTCGGTGAATTAGACGCGCGAAGCCTACTTTCGGCCCAATCAGACGCAGTAAGCTTTGCCAAAATGTTCTGAGCAGGTTTGGGGGGGGGGGAGTTGACTTTCCGGCCTGCCACCTACGCCCGCGATAGTACCAGGGTCAGGCGGGCGTTGTCCAACTGGACAACAGGGGTGACGTAAAAATTTTCAAATCACGGGGGGCCTTCCTCTTACTATCCAGGGTCAGGCAGACCGTTGTCCAGGGCCTCGACAAGGCTACATCCCCCGCTTGGAGATCAAAATTTTTGAAAAATTGAAGAGACTTTTACGTCCCCTCTGGTTCTGAAAAAAATTTAACAGTTCATGTGGTCATAAATTTCAAAAAAACTCAATCTAAACTTTCAAAAAAGTTGTAAGGCTGGTATTGTTTCGTATAACCTTTCTTTCCTATTAAACTCTATCTGCCTACCTCTTTGTGAAAATGTTCGATATTCACGTTTCACAAAGCTTCTTCTTCATTGAAAACACCCTTCTATTCTTTATAATTTTGGCCCAAAATTCTTACGCCCCCAAAAAATTTTTTTTTTGAGAATTTTAACGTCCCTCCCCAGTTGTCCAGCCGGAATACCCGCCTGACCCTGAACAGTGAAGAACTGCTCGTGACTACTCCAAAACGTATCATAGCTGGAGTCCTTGAATTCGCTCTCGAAAACATGAGAGCAAGCTCTATTTATTCATTTTATTGCACTCTAGGTGCGCCACACAGTAAAAAGAAACCTTCCAAAAAATCATCAACACACTTCTTCAATCCATCAGCAAAGCTAAAATAACTAACTTAAAGTTATGGTACACCCTCGGACATGAATTTTGTGATTTTTATTTGATTGTGTTATTTGAACCCCCTCCCCCCCCCATATGACACGAGCCAAGTGCAAGATCTCGATTCCTCAAAGTAAGCGAGATATAAGAGACCACCACAGGCCCGACCTCCTTTGCTCACCACCGCGGGCCACACCCCCTATCAGATTTCGGAACTCGGTAGCGGCAAGATAGATGAATGAGTTACCAACGAGTCTTCGTTCTTCAGTTCATTGCCGAACCGCCTCCTTATTATGGCTCGCTCTCACACAAAGATTGCGAATGAAGGGAAATACAGGCCAGAGACAAATCGTCACCAATTTTTTCACCCTTGAAATTTAGGCAAATTTAAGGAGCCATAACTTCGGTCACAGGGTGCCTTGGACGGTTTCAGAGACACCAATGTGATTACCGAGTGACTCTCTCCAAGATCAGCATACAGAAACTGAGAAAGGCCACACCTTTCAGTGCAGCGTTCACATTGTCAACTGTCATTTTCGCGTTTTACACAATAGAGTATTATAAAATAGATGCGGAGACCGCAGCATGTGCCTCGAAAACTCCTGCAGTTATACGTGAATCGCGTCGAAACCTCGGCCGATTAGGTAGGGGTCGCATTCGCCAACAACCCATCGAGGGAAGTCAAAGGAAGCGGAAGGGATGGTACCACGCGAGGCAGAGAAACCGATCAAGGAACAGAGCTATTTAAGATTGAAATGCAAACTGTGTTGCTTATCGCTATCCTTGCGGAAAGATGAAGATTCCATCGCAAAGCGGCCATTCTTCGAGCCAAGGGAGGCGAGAGGTGGCTATGGAGCGCGTATTTTGTACTGAAATTTCACTTCATATTCCCTTCGACTTCCCTGCGGGCTGATAGCGAATACGACCCCAGGGGTCGTATTTGCCAGCAACCCGCCGGGGAGTGGAAGGAAGATGAGTGAAATTTCAGTATAAATGCGCGCTCCACGGCCACCTCTCGCCTCCTTGGCTTTCCTCGCGACCGCCGGAATTTTTTCTGATCGCATGGCTGAAGAATGGCCGCTTCGCGATGGGATCTTTATCTTTTCGCAGTGATATCGATACGTAACACAGTTTGCATTTCCATCTTACATTGTGTGAGTTGGGTTGATCTGCTCTTCTGCCGCGCGCGGTATCATCCCTTCCGCTTCCCTTCGACTTCCCTTGGCGGGTTTTCGGCGAATACGACCCCAGGAGTGCGTTCTAAGAAGATTCACTTGTGAGCAAAAACGGGGGTCGTATTCGCCAGCAACCCGCCGAGGGTAGTCGAAGGGAAGCGGAAGGGATGATACCGCGCGCGGCAGAGGAGCAGATCAACCCATCTTACACCATGTAAGATGAAAATGTAAACTGTGTTACGTATCGATATCACTGCGAAAAGATGAAATTCCATCGCGAAGCGACCATTCTTCAGCTATGCTATTCGAAAAATTCCGGCGGTCGCGAGGGAAGCCAAGGGAGGCGAGAGGGGGCCGTGGAGCGCGCACTTTGTATCGTTCATCACCGCATGAGGGATCGCCGCGACGCTGCTTGGCGGGAAAAATTGCGTGCGGGAAAACGAAGGAGAGTGGCTATTGATCGCGCCATTTTTCCCGCCAAGTAGCGTCGCGGCGATCCCTCATCCAGTGATGGACGATACTGAAATTTCACCTCATCTACCCTTCGACTCCCCGGCGGGTTGATGGCGAATACGACCCCGGGTCTGATAAGATAAAGCGATTGATAATCTAACAGATAGGCTCACTTCATGCGGTCTCTGAAACTTTCATTGGTCGGCTGTTATAAGATTCACTTTTCCTCCCGTGAAAATCTTCTTGGAGCTCACCCCAGATCGGATTGAGTTGAGCGGGAAAGAGGCGTTCCAATTTGAAACCGACGCTAGACAATGCGTGAGTGTGTGGAAGTTGCGCTTTAGATCGCACGATCTTGTGCGTTCGCCATCCGTCCAGCAGTGGAATCTGAGATAGCTGAAAAAGCTCCCGAGGTGGTCTCATTTTTTGAGGATTCAGTGGGAAGGCGCGCCGAGACGCGTTTGCGCGTCTTTGGCTTTCTCTACTAACTCCCTTAAAATATATATTTTTTAAACTTATTCAAGATTCCGGTCAGGAAATCCATCAAATGGTATATTGATTCCATTACATGTGCAATGTTCTGTGAATAGGCATGGATGATCATTAAGTAGGTGGTAGATGTTAGAAGAGCCAAATCCAAATTTTTCATGGCACAGGCCAACCTTGGAATGATTTTCTCAGTTTCTGTATGCTGATCTTGGAGAGAGTCACTCGGTAATCACATTGATGTCTCTGAAACCGTCCAAGGCACCCTGTGACCGAAGTTATGGCTCCTTAAATTTGTCTTAATTTCAAGGGTGAAAAATTGGTGGACGATTTGTCTCTGGCCTGTATTTCCCTTCATTCGCCATATTTGTGTGAGAGCGAGCCATAATAAGGAGGCGGTTCGGCAGTGAACTGAAGAACGAAGACTCGTTGGTAATTCGTTCATCTATCTTGCCGCTATCGAATTCCGAAATCTGGTAGGGGGTGATACCCGCGGTGGTGAGCAAAGGAGGTCGGGCCTGTGGTGGTCGCTAATATCTCGCTTACATTGACGAATCGAGATCTTGCACTTGGCACGTGTCATATGGGGGGGGGGGTTCAAATAACACAATCAAATAAAAATCACAAAATTCATGTCCGAGGGTGTACCATAACTTTAAGTTAGTTATTTTAGCTTTGCTGATGGACGTTCGCCATGCTTTCGCCTCTCAATTTTGTAAAACTTTCAAGGACCAAAGTCCCGTCTCTAAGGGGTCTAGTACGATTTCAGAGACATCATTGGGTTCTAGCTTGATACCGCCTCCAAAATAAGCAGAAAAACAGAACATTATCCCATTCTCTCCTTTTGTTGGAACGTTTCTGCCTGCATCGAACCACTTTTGCTCAGAGGAGCCCTTTTTTGATAGAATCCTTCTGTCAATGCGATCTCGTCGGGGTCAAACTTCGGCTCGACGACTGCGACAACGAAGGGTGAAAAAAAATTTCGTGTACCGAGGATTTCGGTTCTCAGGCTGACATGTCTCGTCGGCCGGCTTCAGGTCTCTTCGAAAATTCCCTTGCTAGAATGACATGAAGGCCGCGTTCACAATGATTTTTCGTTCCCGAGTTTCCGACTCAAAACAATGCGTAAGCCGCGGAGTGTTACCAAAATTACGAAGAAACGGCGGAAAACGCACCAAAACGCCTTATCTCAGTGATACTCTTTCCCGGTCCGGACTATCTGTCCGATTGTATGAACATGTTTCTGATGGTCGTCACCGGTGAAAAACGAGGTTGATCGAAAATGGAAGAATATTTTAGGCAAAACAGTCATAGCTTGGGTCCGAAAGAAAGGACGTAGCAGACGATAGTAAAGAATTTTGAAGGACGGATCCGCAAAAGTTTACATTGTTACAACAAAGAGTTCCAAAGAGAGTGAACAGGCGGGATGAGAGTACAGCTTTTCGGGTATTTCGCGTTTTTCTCAGTTTTTGCATTATTTCAGCTCTATCCGAGTGCCAAGCAATTGGTCTAGCAGATAATCTCGGAATTGAAGATTATCGTAAAACTGCCTTGAAGGGCAGTGTTTAAGACGATTTCAGTTGCCGAGCTTCTCAGTTGAAAGAATGCGCTGCCCATCATGAATTGCAAAAATCACGAAGAAACTGCAGAAACGAGCCACACGCCTCATTCCAGTGACATCATTTTCTGATTAAGACTAGTTCTCCAATAGAACAAAAGGATTTCGACCGACGAATAATGGGTGAACCAAAATGAATGTTTATGTCGTTAATCCCTGGAAGGAGGGAAGCAGCGACCGCCAGTATGATAGATCTATCACAAAGTCGAGCAGTTTTTTTTTGAAGAGAACAAGATGTTTGGAATGGATATACTTCTAAGATAGCGAAATAACAGCTGCATCGCGGTTTTCTAGAGATGGGATACAAACCATATTATACAAAACAGTACTGATTACATAAATGATTTGATTTTCCAGAGTGTAGACATTAGGGTCCAGAGAAAAGAAAGGAACAAAAGAAAATCCGGAATTTACTTCGGCCGGTGGCTGTAAGTTTTTATGGCCCCCACAAACAGTTCCTCTAATTGTAATGGGACTGAGTGAGAGAACCGGAATTCAAATTTTCCTTGATTTCATATCTACGTTATAATCGAGTTGTAATCTTAAAATCGAAAATTATCGTGAACCTTTGAATCGAGGATTTAAAGGCAACGAAGGCGGAGAAAAAGGAGGAGAACAGGAAGGAGAATGACGAACAGCTTCATGGCCGCATGCTTGCACTCTTTCCTGTGTTAGCAAAGACACGTTAGACCCTTCGAATTCGATACGTAGTATTCTTGTGCACGCAGCTATCGCTAGCTTACCGCGTCTATAGTCCCCTTTAATTGCTTTGCGCGACTATTCGGTATTCCGTTAGGCTTCCGACACCCAATCAACTCCAGGTAAAGCTTAGTGCGAGCTTAGAAAACGACGCATTAACCTTACATGGGCGATCCATGGTTACGACGGGTTTTAAACTTGCAGGAAGCTTAAAACCGTAAAATTTCGGTGAATTAGACGCGCGAAGCCTACTTTCGGCCCAATTAGACGCAGTAAGCTTTCCCAAAATGTTCTGAGCAGGTTTGGGGGGGGGAGTTGACTTTCCGGCCTGCCACCTACGCCCGCGATAGTACCAGGGTCAGGCGAGCGTTGTCCAACTGGACAACAGGGGTGACGTAAAAATTTTCAAATCACGGGGGGCCTTCCTCTTACTATCCAGGGTCAGGCAGACCGTTGTCCAGGGCCTCGACAAGGCTACATCCCCCGCTTGGAGATCAAAATTTTTGAAAAATTGAAGAGACTTTTACGTCCCTTCTGGTTCTGAAAAAAATTTAACAGTTCATGTGGTCATAAATTTCAAAAAAACTCAATCTAAACTTTCAAAAAAGTTGTAAAGCTGGTATTGTTTCGTATAACCTTTCTTTCCTATTAAACTCTATCTGCCTACCTCTTTGTGAAAATGTTCGATATTCACGTTTCACAAAAGCTTCTTCTCCATTGAAAACACCCTTCTATTCTTTATAATTTTTGGCCCAAAATTCTTACGCCCCCCCCCAAAAAAAATTTTTTTTTTGAGAATTTTAACGTCCCTCCCCCAGTTGTCCAGCCGGGGAATACCCGCCTGACCCTGAACAGTGAAGAACTGCTCGTGACTACTCCAAAACGTATCATAGCTGGAGTCCTTGAACTCGCTCTTGAAAAAACATGAGAGCAAGCTCTATTTATTCATTTTATTGCACTCTAGGTGCGCCACACAGTAAAAAGAAACCTTCCAAAAAATCATCAACACACTTCTTCAATCCATCAGCAAAGCTAAAATAACTAACTTAAAGTTA
Source organism: Aplectana chamaeleonis (assembly GCA_029168955.1). Taxonomy (NCBI): domain Eukaryota; kingdom Metazoa; phylum Nematoda; class Chromadorea; order Rhabditida; family Cosmocercidae; genus Aplectana; species Aplectana chamaeleonis. The sequence continues at coordinate 463,411 of JAPDOI010000363.1, forward strand.
TGGTACACCCTCGGACATGAATTTTGTGATTTTTATTTGATTGTGTTATTTGAACCCCCTCCCCCCCATATGACACGAGCCAAGTGCAAGATCTCGATTCCTCAAAGTAAGCGAGATATAAGAGACCACCACAGGCCCGACCTCCTTTGCTCACCACCGCGGGCCACACCCCCTACCAGATTTCGGAACTCGGTAGCGGCAAGATAGATGAATGAGGTACCAACCGGGCTTCGTTCTTCAGTTCATTGCCGAACCGCCTCCTTATTATGGCTCGCTCTCACACAAAGATTGCGAATGAAGGAAATACAGGCCAGAGACAAATCGTCCACCAATTTTTCACCCTTGAAATTTAGGCAAATTTAAGGAGCCATAACTTCGGTCACAGGGTGCCTTGGACGGTTTCAGAGACACCAATGTGATTACCGAGTGACTCTCTCCAAGATCAGCATACAGAAACTGAGAAAGGCCACACCTTTCAGTGCAGCGTTCACATTGTCAACTGTCATTTTCGCGTTTTACACAATAGAGTATTATAAAATAGATGCGGAGACCGCAGCATGTGCCTCGAAAACTCCTGCAGTTATACGTGAATCGCGTCGAAACCTCGGCCGATTAGGTAGGGGTCGCATTCGCCAACAACCCATCGAGGGAAGTCGAAGGGAAGCGGAAGGGATGGTACCACGCGAGGCAGAGAAACCGATCAAGGAACAGAGCTATTTAAGATTGAAATGCAAACTGTGTTGCTTATCGCTATCCTTGCGGAAAGATGAAGATTCCATCGCAAAGCGGCCATTCTTCGAGCCAAGGGAGGCGAGAGGTGGCTATGGAGCGCGTATTTTGTACTGAAATTTCACTTCATATTCCCTTCGACTTCCCTGCGGGCTGATAGCGAATACGACCCCAGGGGTCGTATTCGCCAGCAACCCGCCGGGGAGTGGAAGGGAAGATGAGGTGAAATTTCAGTATAAAATGCGCGCTCCACGGCCACCTCTCGCCTCCCTTGGCTTTCCTCGCGACCGCCGGAATTTTTCTGATCGCATAGCTGAAGAATGGCCGCTTCGCGATGGGATCTTTATCTTTTCGCAGTGATATCGATACGTAACACAGTTTGCATTTCCATCTTACATTGTGTGAGTTGGGTTGATCTGCTCTTCTGCCGCGCGCGGTATCATCCCTTCCGCTTCCCTTCGACTTCCCTTGGCGGGTTTTCGGCGAATACGACCCCAGGAGTGCGTTCTAAGAAGATTCACTTGTGAGCAAAAAACGGGGGTCGTATTCGCCAGCAACCCGCCGAGGGTAGTCGAAGGGAAGCGGAAGGGATGATACCGCGCGCGGCAGAGGAGCAGATCAACCCATCTTACACCATGTAAGATGAAAATGTAAACTGTGTTACGTATCGATATCACTGCGAAAAGATGAAATTCCATCGCGAAGCGACCATTCTTCAGCTATGCTATTCGAAAAATTCCGGCGGTCGCGAGGGAAGCCAAGGGAGGCGAGAGGTGGCCGTGGAGCGCGCACTTTGTACTGAAATTTCACCTCATCTACCCTTCGACTCCCCGGCGGGTTGATGGCGAATACGACCCCGGGTCTGATAAGATAAAGCGATTGATAATCTAACAGATAGGCTCACTTCATGCGGTCTCTGAAACTTTCATTGGTCGGCTGTTATAAGATTCACTTTTCCTCCCGTGAAAATCTTCTTGGAGCTCACCCCAGATCGGATTGAGTTGAGCGGGAAAGAGGCGTTCCAATTTGAAACCGACGCTAGACAATGCGTGAGTGTGTGGAAGTTGCGCTTTAGATCGCACGATCTTGTGCGTTCGCCATCCGTCCAGCAGTGGAATTGAGATAGCTTAAAAGCTCCCGAGGTGGTCCCATTTTTGAGGGATTCAGTGGGAAGGCGCGCCGAGACGCGTTTGCGCGTCTTTGGCTTTCTCTACTAACTCCCTTAAAATATATATTTTTAAACTTATTCAAGATTCCGGTCAGGAAATCCATCAAATGGTATATTGATTCCATTACATGTGCAATGTTCTGTGAATAGGCATGGATGATCATTAAGTAGGTGGTAGATGTTAGAAGAGCCAAATCCAAATTTTTCATGGCACAGGCCAACCTTGGAATGATTTTCTCAGTTTCTGTATGCTGATCTTGGAGAGAGTCACTCGGTAATCACATTGATGTCTCTGAAACCGTCCAAGGCACCCTGTGACCGTAGTTATGGCTCCTTAAATTTGTCTTAATTTCAAGGGTGAAAAATTGGTGGACGATTTGTCTCTGGCCTGTATTTCCCTTCATTCGCCATATTTGTGTGAGAGCGAGCCATAATAAGGAGGCGGTTCGGCAATGAACTGAAGAACGAAGACTCGTTGGTAATTCGTTCATCTATCTTGCCGCTATCGAATTCCGAAATCTGGTAGGGGGTGTGGCCCGCGGTGGTGAGCAAAGGAGGTCGGGCCTGTGGTGGTCGCTTATATCTCGCTTACATTGAGGAATCGAGATCTTGCACTTGGCACGTGTCATATGGGGGGGGGGTTCAAATAACAAAATCAAATAAAAATCACAAAATTCATGTCCGAGGGTGTACCATAACTTTAAGTTAGTTATTTTAGCTTTGCTGATGGATTGAAGAAATGTGTTGATGATTTTTTGGAAGGTTTCTTTTTACTGTGTGGCGCACCTAGAGTGCAATAAAATGAATAAATAGAGCTTGCTCTCATGTTTTTTCAAGAGCGAGTTCAAGGACTCCAGCTATGATACGTTTTGGAATAGTCACGAGTTCACTGTAATTTTCAAAAATTCGAAATTTTTTTTCGGGGGGGGGACGTAAGAATTTTGGGCCAAAAATTATAAAGAATAGAAGGGTGTTTTCAATGGAGAAGAAGCTTTTGTGAAACGTGAATATCGAACATTTTCACAAAGAGGTAGGCAGATAGAGTTTAATAGGAAAGAAAGGTTATACGAAACAATACCAGCTTTACAGCAATACTAGTGAAGAACGTTCGTATTCACAACGATGTAATCCCAGAATTTTAGACTGTAGCCAAGTTTTAGCGAGACATAAATTGTGTCCGAATGAGACAGTCCGTCCGCTCACGCGGTCGTCGAAGGTGTTGATCGGCCGAATCGAAGGTATTTTTTGGACCTTTCAATCGATTAACAATAATATCAGACGAATAGTGAGCAAACGGGGGTGTGTATACAAGTCTGTTGGTACCTGCTCGTTGGTGCCCCTGCTTCTACTGAACCCAGCAGACGTTTGAGTGTACACAGGGAACGTTCGAGCGATATAGCGTGCACAACTATATCGCGAAAGTATCCCGCACATTGCATAAAGGTGTCGCCGTCCGGCACACTAAGGCCTCTGGTCCATAACACCTCAGGATCCGTACCTAGGGAGTCATGGAGTCTTTGGCCACAAGCCACAATTTCGCCACCCTGAACTGTCGATCGCTGTCGAGTGATATCCAAAAAACTGCGCTATCCAGACTTCTGAGCTATTTCCATGCACCGTTTGCTGCTTTGCAGGAAACCCGCCTCAAGGATAGACCCGTCATCAGCGTCGGAGAGTACACCATCTACTGCGGTAACGCTGACGATAGGAGAGTGGGAGGCTGTGCAATAGCTGTAAGGAAGGATTCCAATGGTATGGTCAAGGAGTTCGGCTCAACGTCGTGTCGGAATGCATTCGTACGACTGCGGGATAACAGAGGATTCAATCTGTGGATAGTGAGTGCTCATGCGCCCACTGAAACCGCCGAAGACAATTCGAAGGATGCGTTTTATGAGGAACTCAATACGTTGCTGGCCAGGATACCTTGTCAACATGCTGTTTTCGTGGGGATTGACGCAAATGCGAAGATGGGACTTGATCAGGAATCCGAAGTACTCGGTAAATGGTTCTACCCAGTGGAGCAAACATCGGACAATGGCTACCGCCTTGTCGACTTTTGTGAACGCAGTGGTCTGATTATTGCATCGACATTCAAGAGGAATCATCGCCGCCATCAGCTTACGTGGCAGGGACCAACCCGGCTATCTCCAGAAGAGCAGCGGAAGCGGAAGATGACAACTTTGAAACTACAGCTTGACTATGTCCTGACGAGGAATATTCCAGTATCGGACATTCGAAGATCTAGAGCTGTGTGGGATGTCGCATTCGATTCGGATCACCGTCCTGTTCTGTTGAACTTCACTGCGAGGATTCATAAGAGGAAGCGAGGGGCTCAGCCTCTCCAGAGGATTGACATGACAAGTCTCAGAGATGAAGAGTGCAGAAGGAATTTCCGACAACGCGTTTCTATTCACATCGGAGTACGGACTAAGAAGAAACTTTGCGACGCGGATTCTTTTGTCAAATGCATCCAGGACGCTTCGAAAGAGGCACTCCCGGTTGTACAGCCTAAGAAGAAGTTTGCCTACGTCTCAGAAGAAACAACATCTACCTACAACAGAGTATGTGCTCTCCGAACTGCAGGAAACTTCGTGGAGGAGAAGCGTCTGAGGAGGAAGTTGCGTCGGCAGCTCCAAAGTGACCGCGAACGAGAGTGGACGTGTAGAGCTAAGGAGTTCGAGAAGGCTTGGGAGGAGAAGAATCCGAGGAAAGCCTACACGTTGCTGCGACAGTACAGCGGGGAAGATGAAGAGATGTTCTCCTGTCTTGAACACTACCAATGGAGTTGCAGTTGGTGATGCGACGCTGCCAATATGGAAAGATTACTTCAGTTCACTACTGAATCGTCCAGCGCCATCAGTACCTGAGCTCCCGCATGTTCAGAGAGCACATTACGATGTCAGTGAGGAACCGCCGACTGAGTCTGAAGTTTTGGATTGTGTCCGGAAAATGAAGAATGGAAAGGCAGGTGGAGATGACAACATCACTGCTGAAATGCTGAAAGCTCTTCCTCCGTCTGGGATTCGTGAAATGACCAACACCATCCGTGCCATATGGATGAGCGAAAGGATCCCCGATTCGTGGAGACATGCGATCATCGTACCTCTTCACAAGAAGCTATCCGTCACGGATCCTAAGAACTACAGAGGAATCTCTCTACTTCGTGTCATGTACAAGGTTTTAGAACGTATCATTCTCAAGCGACTTATCGAACATCGTGAAGGAACGACCAGAGATGAGCAAGCCGGTTTTCGACCTGGAAGATCGACCATCGACCAAGTGTTCGTCGTGAGAAGAGTAATTGAATCGTGGTAGCGGTTTTCGAAGCCATTACAGCTTGCTCTTTTGGACTTTGAAGCCGCGTTCGACTCTCCTCATCGTGATCGATTGCTCAATGCTCTGCGAGCAGATGGAGTCCCGAAGAAGTATGTTCGGTTAATCGAGGACATGAACAAAGGAACAACAGCAGCAGTTCGTACACCTGTCGGATTTACGTCAGCTTTCGAGGTGAAAACAGGAGTAAGGCAAGGAGCCGTTGCAGGACCTTTTCTTTTCAACTTCGCCGTTGATGACATCATGCGTAGAGTTGCAGAACAGTTTCCTGCGGATGTGATCCTAACACCATCAGGACGCTCCCTTGTTGACCTGGAGTACGCCGACGACATTGTGTTATTCGCTGAAAACAACGCAAAACTGCAAAGGATTGTGAACCTCGTTTCGAAGTATGCCGCAGCCTATGGACTTCGTCTTCGTCCCGACAAATGCAAGCAGATGTGAGTCTCTCAGAGGACTTCAACTGGAGTTTGTGTGGACGGACAACGTATCGAACTGGTGGACGATTTCTGTTATTTGGGCTGTTTGCTGAAGAACGATGGTAGTTATGCAGCGGATATTCGACAACGATGTGCGAAAGCTACGTCTGCATTCAATTCTCTTACCAAGTGTTTGTGGTCTACCACCATCGCGAAGGAAGTCAAGTTGCGCGTCTACCTATCCGCTATTCGCCCTATCATGATGTACGGATCGGAGACGTGGGCAGCACCGAAAACGCAGATGGAAAGGTTGGATTGCACGGAGAGGAAGCTTTTTAGGCGTTTGCTTGGATATTTCTGGCCGCGTGTATGCCATAACGAAGACCTTTACAAGGAAATCGACGCAGTACATCAACGCTTGACACGAGGAGGTGCCAAGCATCTCCTAACGCCATCTCAAGCAGCAATGGAAAGTCGACTTCGACTGCTCGGGCATATACTAAGAAGAACGCCGGATCGTCTCGTACAACACGCTCTAAAAATGCTTCCAAATCCTGTCTGGAAACGGCCACCTGGGCGTAGGCGAAAGTTCTGGACGGATGTGGTTAAAGAGGATTTAAAGTCACTCGGCATCGAAAGACAGTTCAGGCGCGATGTTTCGTTTCGCAGGAAATGGAATAGTGACAGCTGGATGGAATGTGTTCAAATTGTGGCTGAAGACCGTGAAAAATGGACACGGCTGACTACTAGGACGGCACACCTCGGTGAAGATGCGGAATGACCGCGTCAGGCGAAAGCCAACCGATTAAGTAAGTAAGTCAAGTGAGCAAACCTCTAGTCAGCTGTATCTTGGTCAAGGAAGGACTCTTCCAAAAAATGCCTTTGAGGCGGTAGCTCGACACGCTCGCCGACCGCGTGGGCGGACAGTCTCCTTCGGACAGACTATACCTTCAGCCGGGTTACATGCAATGATAGAGCCTATCAACGCTTCACTGCGTTCATTCCAGACCTATCCTTTGCAAATTGCGGTAAGCTTAGCCCGGAAACTCCGCTAGTTAAGGTATTTAAGAGCTATGTTCCAAATCGCACTGCCGCAAGCCGTCCAAAAAAGCCGCGCTCCGAAGCCAAACCGCTGCGGAAACCGCAGAACCACCATCGGTGATACTCTTCTCTGACTGAATGGAAGTTCGCGAAAACACATTATCCGAATCGAACCAAAATCCGGGAAAGTGAAAATCGGCATTATCTCAATCGAACTATTTATTATCCTAGGGGTCAGAGGTTTGGATAAAATCAGATAAAGTCGGATAAATTTGGGATAAAAGTAGAAAACCGGTGAGCACACGCGCTCCAGTGACCGCTGGTCCAGTGGCAACAACGGCGCATGCGCGCTTCAAAGTGATAATATCCTGGAAGCTTTTCTTTCTTTTGGAAATATCCTAAACTTAGATTATGTAGCAAGTCTCATAGCGTCTATTCGGAGCATCGCCTATTGTTCCGTCGCCGAGTGGCACCACGAATAGCGTCGTTAATAGTTCCATCGCCGACCGGCGCGACGAAATGCGTCGCTTAAGGCCTATTTTACACTTCTATCGCTAATCGCCGCGATGGCAGGCTTTGAATACATATCGACGTGCAACGCGATCTTGATCAATGTTCATGTTTATCATCCCGTCGCGTCGCGCGGCGACTGAACTCTGAAAGATGCCTAAAGGGGTCTGCAGAGTTGCACCGGCCGACGACTGGTCACCAAGCGTCAGCTCTGACGCGGCGACAAAATGCTTCTGTATAATATCGTCGCCGCGTCGGTTACCGCTCGCTGGCAATGACGCAGAGCCGTCGCGGCATCAAAACACTGCGGAGCCCTCTTGTCGCGATTCGCGCCGCATCCGTTGCCCTCATCGCCAAATGTAATCGGTATTGCATCTCCAAGCGCTGTTCGTCGATGCGACTTCAACTCTGCAAACCCCTGCACGCCATGTCGGTCGCCCTCGTCGCCGAGTACAATCGATATTGGATCGCAGCTCGGTCCGTCGCTGCGAGCAACGCCGCGACTTCAACTTTGCGGAACCTGCATATCGGCAATATCGATTTTCGGTCGATTTGTAAAGCAAGCAGTATGTTGCGTCGACCGTCGCGAGAAGTATGCACTAGGCCTTAACGGAAATAGCGTCCAATTCGCGGAAACTCCCCTGCCTCATCTGACAGGATCCTAAAAGCGGTAGAGCACATGAATATATTGCTTATCAGAACGAGATTCCGGTCCTCATTGATCGTTTGGTCCCGGCTCGATTAATCTCTGTCCCAGCCAGTTTTTTCTTAAAGGCTCGTAAAGGTGGTTGGGATAGAAACTCACGCCTGCGTATTTCGAGGCGTGAAAACGACCCATAGTGCTGTATGAGTAGCAAGCTAGGCCCCGCCCGTATTTTCACCTGTATTTTAAAGCAAAGGTGCTGGGCCATCCCCGCCATCGATGCTGTTTGTGTCTTGCTCAGAAGTAATGCGTACGTGCCGCGGACGGTGAGCTTATCCCAGCAACCTTGCTTCGGAGGAAGAGGGCAAAGGCAGCAAGCGTCAAAATACGGGAGTGTCGAACTTGCTACTCTTGAAACTACTTTGTGAGTCGTTTTCGGCCCTTCAAAATGCGTGGGTATTTTGGTGTTAGCCAAACCGGTCGATTTACGTTGTTATCTCAACCATGTTCACGAGCATATATGCTGTCTTTACCGCTGTTGCAGCACGAATTTTGAAGATAATCGTGCTGGAGCTAAGGTTAATCGAGCACGAGCTCCGTGCTGCAATAGTTGTTTGCGACTGTGGATCACTGTGGATCGGAATTTCGTCCATTGAGCACAGTTTCCTCTTTGTGAGTTTGCATTCGCGAACGAAAACGTGTACGATTCCAGATGAAGATGTCGAACTCTGTTCTGTTCTGGATCTCATCGTGCCTTCGGAAAAATTTGTGCAAAGTGCGCGAGCTGGCATTTGAATCGATGATGGCTCCAAATCCATATCCACTTTTCAAATTCGCACGCTTTATTGATCCGTGTATTGTCAAAATGTCCCCAACTTCAATTCAATAACAATCTCTGTCGGAAAATATGTCAATTTCTCGCATCGAGGCGAGCCTTCTACGTCTGCTATTTCTCGGGACTCCGGTGCCAAGCTGTTTAAGCCCGTTGTTTCGATCGACGATGGAATCCTTAGTCATATGACTGCCACCGACTGCTACATTGGTGAACCGAACTTAATCACCACCAATGGATTGCTATCTTTCATCAGGGTTGGTTCATGATTTATTTGGAGTGTCTACCTATTGCGGGACACAATCTTCAGATGGTTCGAATGTAGTTTCTAGTGAAACCTTTACAGGATTTCGCCAGTGGAAAACGTCAGATCGTACGTGCATGGATTAGGACGAATTTCCATGCCGATGAACTCACATATCCCGAAATTCCTGGATATCACGTGACTGTCGAAAGGAATCTTGTTAGAATCCAAAAGGCGGACGTTGACTCGAAAAGTTTAATCAATTGGTCTATGCTAACAGACAGCTTATAGTCTACTCATTTTTCCGACACAGCTGTGATAGATCGGTGAGTCTGTGTTTTCACCGATACAACCACATCTGTGGAAGTAATGAAACAGGTGAAAATGTGAGAGTGGAAACAAAAACTCACCGACAAAGCAGACACACAACATTTGAAGTTCCTAAGTGGCTGATGTTCGTATCATACTGTTTCATGGCCTTCTCACCTTGAGTGCACAAAGGTGTCGTGCGCTACTCCGCGTCTTTCTTCTCCGTGAACGGGAACTTTTGGTTGAATGGTAATCGAGGAAGAGATACATGGAGTTGCAATCGTGGTTCCTCTACGCTCTCGATGTGAGTCAGCACCATCGCCTCTCATTTTTGACGGAAAGCTGCACCAGTGTACAACAAGTATAACCTGAGTTTCCGACTGTGTGATTGCATGGTCGCCAGTGAATTTTATGAAGTAAAAACCATCAAAAAAGTGCGAGGTGATTGTTCTGCTGCTATTTTCCATGGTTATTTATACAAGATCATGAAGTAGTTAGAAAATAGCCACCGCAGCCAAATTTAGATGTTTCAATACATCCTCATCAGATTGTATGTTTCGACAGGTTTTGAAAAGAGAATACTGTTTGAAATGTGTTGTCAGCGTGTCAACACAAGCAATTTGCCGCAAACGTGCTAACACATCCGGTTTCTCCTGTTGTTGCTTTACCTAAACTCAGCCCGAATGAGACTGTCAGCCCACGCGGTAGCCGGGCGTGCTGATCAGCTATTTCGAGGGTGCAATACCCGCGCTAATTTCCGTAAAAACGGGGAGCATTTTCCAAACTTGGCAAAAAAAGTCAGGTTCTTATACCTTCTCTGAACGAAGGTTTTTTATCGATTTTGAGAAAGCTATCATATTCACCGCTCAATTTCCTACCTACATAGTGATGGGGTTCGTGGACCGAAGTTCCCTAAAATCGCTTTGTTTTTAAATGAAATTGTTTCTGCGATCGTTTCTCAAAACTGCAGCGTGTGGCGAAATTTTGAGTAGTATTTATATAAGTAATAGAAGTAATTTCTTCATGATTTCTTAAATTTCCGAACTCTCTCCATTGATAGGCAGTGTTCACGATAAACCTCAATTTTGAGATTATTCGCAAAATCGATTAATTGCCCCCCGGATAGAACTAAACTGTCGGAGAAACTGAAAAAATCGGACCAGAAGAGCACGGAAGTCCTTTGCTCTCCCCCCGCTACTTTACTCCCCTAGGAACTGTTCGTTGTGACAAATATTTTATGAACCTGTTTTTCCATTTTCTGCTTTCTGTTGCTCCGTCCTTTCTTTCGGACCCTAGTACTGTGTTACATAAAATATTTTTCCATTTTCGACTGACCCCATTTTTCACCGGTTCACAACCACCGGGAACATCTTCATCCAATCGGACAACTAGTCCAGACCGGAGAATAATGTCTCTGAAATCCGACGTTTTAATGCGTTTCTCGCCGTTTCTTCGTATTTTGGAAACACTTGGAGTCCAAAGCTTTGTTTTATATGACAAACTCGGAAACGAAAATCGTCGTGAACGCTGCCTTCAACGTTTTGAGGTTTTCGCAACATCAGCCCGACTTCTGTAGGAAGTTCCAAAACGTGTTTAATGAAGGAGTTTGAAAATTCAACCTCAAGAAATCTCGAGTTTGCCCATCCTCTTCTAATTCACGAAGAAAACGGAGATCTATTGTACAACTGCTACACAAAGTTTCGCCGCACTTTGCCGCGCGCGATGTTTTTGGGAAACGATGGCTGAAACAATTTCATTCAAAAACAAAACGATTTTTGGGAACTTCGGTCCCTGAACCCCATTGTTAGGTAGGAAATTCAGCTGTGAGTATCGTTTTCAGAACCAAAATATGGCTTCGCTCAAAAAAGTTACAAGCATCGGACGTTTCTTGCCAAGTTCAGCAAATGCGCCGATTTTTAGCAAAACTTAGCGCGGATATTGTATTTTTCGGACTTGAGAATCGACTAGCGGGAATACCGGACGAATAGTGGACAAGATTTCAGTCAGCGCTATCTCAGTCGTGGGTAGGTTCGTCCGAAAAAATGTCTTGATGACAGCTGCTGTACACGCGCGTCGACCGCATGGGCGGACAGTATCATTCGGACAGTAACAATTGGTGCGAACGCTTGATTTACATAGAGGTACATCATTTTAATCAGTGACTAACAACAGTAAGATCCTAGGTTCTCTCTGACATAATTCCTTTCTCTGTATTTTGTTGTACAAGATTTTTCATAGTTTTGTTAGAATGCATAGTATTTGGAAATCCTTTGTAATCTTGTGTACATATTATTGCATGCATCAACATAACAAGTTACTCTCAAAGTTCTGTAAGTTACATGTATTATCAGCACAGGCTTCATGTTTCTTTAATCAAAGATTTTAAGTTACACTTAAAATAGCTTCAAGGTACTGTGAACTTGAAGTAAGTTGCGTGCGGCCATTAAGTAACTTGCGTTGTAGTTTCAGGTAACTTTCTCTAGAAATCCTGAGCTCTTTCCGTCCTACGCAACTTGCTTTTTCAAAACTACTAATTCGGGTACAAGTGAACCGCGAAGTTTAGAAGTTGAAAACTTGAAGTAGAAGCCGTCGCAAAGTTAAATTTCGACCGAGCCTTCTGCAACGCAATATTGCACGCGGTCCGAACGGATCACCCAAATCAGGCGTGATCGTGAATGGGTTAAATTCACAATTATCGGGGGGGGGACGAATTGAGGCGAAATACAGCTATAGGGTAAAAGTGCAGTGTAAATTGATGCGTTTCTTAACAGACAGTAATGCCTCCTGGAATTCTTGGACTGAGTTCGGATCACAATTGGCGCTGAGATTTACCTCAGAGAAGACCGCCAAACTGCTTTCAGGAGCTGCCGAAATGCGTTTAATGATGAGTTACCTTTTTCACTGATGCAGTTGACCGCAATTTTAAAGGATATGGTGCGGTTGCGGACTCGCACTAAAACTACGGTAGAATCTGTACTTTGCCAGATTTCGTCATCGATCGGCGCCAACCGTCGTCTCTCTGCTCACGGGAATACCAGCTGTGGCGCCGATCGATGACGAAATCTGGCAAAGTGCCAAATTCTACCGTAGTTTTAGTGCGATACGCAACCGCACCATGTCCTTTTAACATTGCGGTCAACTGTAGCATTGTGATTATACATCAATCGATTAAAGAAGATTTGGGTTTAGAAATGAAACTACGAGCTCGAAAAATACGCCGCGGACTACGCGAATACGCGCTCGGCTATGATATCTCCAGGTTCTATGCGTCCTGTTGCAGCAGGTGTACTCGTAGCCCGGGGGCAATCTCGCTAGGTACTTTTTTTTGTTTAACTCTCACAACGCTGAAATGGTTTTCCTTGCTAGGTTTATTCTAACGAATTTAACGACTTTAGTGTACTGCTAGCGTATCGATACAAATATCTAAAAGCCTTTCATGAGATTTCATTTGATTCCGGAAACCATCAGGTTCTGCTGGAAACGGACTGACTGATTTGTATATTCAAAGCCTGAATGATGTGCTAGGCTAGAAAAATGCTGAAAATTTCGAATGAATACGATAAAAAATGGTGTAATGTTTTTACCGAGAATTCAAAAAATGGTCACAAAACGGTTAAAAGTTACCTGTTTCAAAGTGCCTTGATATACTTTCCCAGCCTCGCCATTAGCATTTTCAATAACCAAAAAAATATGCAGTTCGCTTCCTAGATCATGTCCAAGACACACATCATAGAACGCAAGCAAAACATAGAGCAGCTAAGGCGCTGTTACTCCTCAACGCCAGCGCCTGCGCTTCGAGTTTGAAAATTTTCTACTCGCGTGACGCGTTGGCGAAGACCATGAATGCTTTTGCGGCGACGCTATGGCGGAGTGGGCGAACATGAATGTGCCGAATGGGCGTGGTGTAGGCCTTTCAGACTCTAACGCCACACCCGCGCGTAACGCCGCGCTGGTCTCGAGGAGGTTGAATAGCGCCTAAAAGACTAGCTTTGGACCCATAGTTTCCACTTTCGGACGACGCTATGAGCAACTGGGAAAGGTATCTCACTAGCAGAAAGTGGCCATTCCGAACGAAATTTGGCTCTCTAGGATCAATTTTCGAGGAAAAAATTAAATTTGGACTTTCTAGCTGCGCTCCGCTTCTCTGAATGGAGTTGTAGGCATTTTTAGCGTCCGACTTACATGCAAATCGCCGCGTGTAACTTGTGGATCCCTAGCGCACCATTTGGTGCAGCAATCTCAACTTGAGAAAACGCCCAGCAGTGTGATTGTGCTCTGCCAAACCCATGCGACTTGCTTCTATCAAAACTACTTTCAATTCATGTACAGGTGAAATTGAAGTGCGAATTCGTTGCGCTATTCTCACCTTAGCGGTGAAAATTCATCGTGAGAAGGTGAGATTGCAGGAAGATTGACGCCTATTACGTCACAATAGCAAGCTCGAGGCAACCAACCCCTTTGATTCACCTTATTCTCTATATCAGTGACTATAGAGGACGAGGAGCCGCTATCTGGAGTCACAATCTGTTAGACAGGGCTCCAGAGGCTCGGCGGGGGCCATGTATGTATTTCAAACTTGAGTAATTGACCCGACAGCGATAGGGACATCTGAATCCTGCCCCAAGTATGTGTCGTATAAAGTCTGTCCAAAACAGACTGTCCGCCCACGCCAAAGGCGTGCGTGTCGAGCAGGAGTCGAAGCAGCCGTTACGCACGCGTTTTTCTGGATCTCTAAATCGAAAGCAGGAGTATTGGACGATCAGTGGACATTATCCCAGTCAGCTATTAGCACCTACAAAAAACGCCTTCCCGACGGCCGCTTGGCACGCACGCTGATCGCTTGGTCGGACAGTCTGATTCGGAAGGAGTTTAGTTTCATTGTCTAATTAGATGCTCATGCTTCAGCTGGTGAAATCGGCGCTAGTAGGTATCTGAACCAAAACAATTACATGCAATGTATTTGATAATGATAGCGAAATTATACCTGCAGATTTGATGTTGACGCTGCAGATTTTGAATGAATCGAAGAATTGTGCTATCCCTGAGCCTCATAGTGTTTTTGTCTCAAAACAATTACGTCATTAATTCGGTCTAATCGCTCTACTTGACACCCAACCGTCGGCGTCTTGGCGATAATCTCACCATTGTCGCGAATAAGGCGAGGAATTCAAAAAAATGAGTCACCCGTCACGACTTAGGTGAAATTAGCGCTAGGAGGGAAAAGTGGGCGTAACAGGCCCCTCACTCGTAGGCAACTCGCGATCGTTTGCAGAGTACATATATTACAATGAGGAATGAAAAGGCACCCACAGAGAGAAACCCATAGAGTTACTCATGACTCTCAAAAACTTTCCATTACGGAGTGAACTTTCGTTTCGCCCTTGCGCTGTTGCGACACAGCAAAATCGTTCTACAAGTTCTTCGATCTTTGAGCTGCGTGCTGCAAGAGCGACTGCCCGCAACTGCGTACCGAAAGCTCGTTCCGATGAAGAGAGCATGTATAATAAACCACAGCTGTAGTGCCCGTAAATACCAGATTATTAGCGCATGAGGCGGTAAACTGCCGCTTTGAAACGATGAGTTCCATAGTTCTAACTGGCTGAACTTCAGGCGCTGGATTCTTTTGATTAGGTTCGCTGATCGGATACACAGGAGGGGAGAAGCTTCGGGTTAAGATCGGGTAGCCTTTCGATACGCGCGCGAAGGGAAAGCCGCTGCGTTTATCTTGCTGGAGCGCCGCGCCGCGCATGCTCCGCTTTGAGCTGGCCGAAATGAGTGCGAGATTTCTTTCTTCAATTGTATTCGAACAACAAACCTTGTGATTCTGAGAAAGTGTTGCGCAGAAAAGAGTTTATTCTGAATGAACTTGATCCGCTCCAGAATTAGGCTTTCGAATATTATACCATATTCATGAAGTCAAAAAATCATAAACGGGGAAGGGAAAATTTGCGGATTTATTCTGCTGATCGATCAACTTTGGGATGAATCTAATATTTTGAGGATTTTTTTGCCATAGAAGCTACGTAGGGGGTAGTATTTTTCCACAAAATTTATTGATTGCTCACCAGGACATCGAAAATCTTCCTATTTCACACTGCTTTTACATACTTTCACTGCCACCAACATCGCTTGATACTTTTCCTTGGCGGAATATTACAAATCCGGGCAATTTCATTAAGATCCGGGAAAGCATTAGGGGAACCATACGTGAAGCGATGCTATCGCACTCAGAAGTGCGGTTCTATACTGGTCGCAACGAAACCGGGGAGCCGCGGTGAGTTCAGAAGTCGCACGCGGCGTTTGCGTGGCAGCTGCTACACGCGATGGCATCTCCCTCACATCGCGTTTGAACCATAGTCTTTCGCCTGCTGTTAAGGGGGGACCTTACTTGTAGCGATGTTATCGCAGTCAAAAGGGTGATATAGCACTGGTCCCCGCGCGCGACAGAGGAGTTGACGAGTCGCGGCGAGGTCAGCCGTCGCACGCGGCGTTTGCGTGGCAGCTGTTACGAGCGACGGCATCGCGTTCACCTCGAGTCTAAACCGAAATTTTTGCGCGATTGCCTGCTGTTTAGCATGGCTCGTGAATTCATCACATCGCAGCGTCCTGCACTGCGATGTGAGGATATCGCAGGAGCTTTTTTCTGATGCTTCGTAGTTTCCTCCGTTTATTTTAGTCTTACCCTCTTCGTTCTTTGTATTCCATCCTTATTAAATGTCTCATTATGTTCTTTTAACCCATTCACGACCGCACGCTACCACCACCACTACCACGTCGGACCACACGCTTTTTAAAAATCTTCTTCTCTGCCACTACAACGAATTTTCAAACGTTCTCACGTCCAATGTATTCTCTACGGAAGTCGTGGTCAGTTGGCAGATCCACTATATCACAATCCTCAAATTTCTGTGAAACTAGCTGAGGCTCAATCGGAAAAAATCGTTGCGAAAACATTTTCTCGAGCACATTATGAGTTCTTTCCCTTTTCACTGCCAGATCTAAGCTCTCTTAGCAGAAAAAAAAACTCGATTCGAACCACGTTCTGTTCATCTGGGAACGTGCCATGACCACGACTACACTTACCATGACCTCGAAACATTGTTTTTCCTCAATTTAAACGTTTTTCTAATCCAGGGCCAGTACTCAGATAAAAACAGCCCACTTCCCGCCGGCCAAGTCGGGGTAGTCGACGTCGCGCGGCCCCAATTTTGTGGGCGTGGCACAGCGCCCACTTCCGCTGACAGAGAGGCTTTACCGTCTTTCCGCGGAGTGTCGGCGGGCAGTCGGCTATTGCTGGGGGTCATCGAACACTCACTCATCGATTCCCACTCTGATATCATCATTGCACCACCCTCAGATAGAGACATCACACTTCCCGCGGTACCACTAGCCGACGTCCCGTAACCCCTCCCGCGGAAGGCCAATAGATCGGTCGCGGGCAGTCGGCAGCGCTGTTTCGTTGACTGCCCGTATACGGTGAACACGCACTTTGCGGCCCTTCTGCCACCGCCTTACGGCTAATCTGATGACGGACAGAAGACAATTCTAAAACAGTTTGCGGCACATTTAAAAATCACTCTTTAAGTAAAGATCCCTCCTAACAAAATTCGAAAAATCCGCTCCTGGGGATTTCATCTTGAACTGCAATTGATAAGTAAGGAGTGAGCTTCTACGGGGAAGCTCCCTACACTCACTGCTTCTTACAGCCTTCCCATTCGCAGATGCCATTAACGGACAGTGGTTCACCTGCCCAAGGCCAGCGTCGCACACAGCGCGGGTTTTGGTAAGGGTCTCAACACAGCGTTCTCTGCTCGTCAATTGTCCATTGGCTTCACTCTAGTGGGTGGTGCAATGATGATATCAGAGTGGGAATCGATGAGTGAGTGTTCGACGACCCCCAGCAATAGCCGACTGCCCGCCGAAACTCCGCGGAAAGACGGTAAAGCCTCTCTGTCAGCGGGAAGTGGGGCGCTGTGCCACGCCCACAAAATTGGGGCCGCGCGAAGTCGACTAGCCCGACTTGGCCGGCGGGAAGTGGGCTGTTTTTATCTGAGACCCACTAGAGTGGAGCCAATGAACAATTGACGAGCAGAGAACGCTGTGTTGAGACTCTTTCCAAAACCCGCGCTATGTGCGACGCTGGCCTTGGGCAGGTGAACCACTGTCCGTTAATGGCATCTGAGAATGGGAAGGCTGTAAGAAGCAGTGAGTGTAGGGAGCTTCCCCGTAGAAGCTCACTCCTTACTTATCAAATGCAGTTCAAGATGAAATCCCCAGGAGCGGATTTTTCGAATTTTGTTAGGAGAGATCTTTACTTAAAGGGTGATTTTTAAATGTGCCGCAAACTGTTTTAGAATTGTCTTCTGTCCGTCATCAGATTAGCCGTAAGGCGGTGGCAGAAGGGCCGCAAAGTGCGTGTTCACCGTATACGGGCAGTCAACGAAACAGCGCTGCCGACTGCCCGCGACCGATCTATTGGCCTTCTGCGGGAGGGGTTACGGGACGTCGGCTAGTGGTACCGCGGGAAGTGTGATGTCTCTATCTGAGTAGCAATCCCCGATTGTGGTGATTTTAAATAGGCAGCCAACCTGAGGTTGGTGACGCCTATATGCCTCCTATGGTTGACACTCTGGAACGAGATTTACCTCGAAGGGAGGTGTTGACTGCAAAACTCTCAATCGTAGGAGCGGTTGAACCAACACAACACGAGCCTAGGGGCGACCGACGCCCATTACAGGGCCTTAGACCACTAGGCCACACGTACACTAAGAGTGGACGTTTCATGTTTTTCTACATACACTCCCTCCACAGTTCTTCGTATCCATTGCAACTTTGATCGAGGTAGTGGTCGTAAATATGGGTTTCGAGAACGTGCCCATGTGTACCTTTCAGGTATAACAATTCTTCAGCATTGAATGATGGGATCTAGAGTCTTCCACGAAAATCATCGAACCGACAGAATTTAAGGTTTAGAAAGCGATTTTGAGATTATTTTGTTAGATGGCCATTTATCACCGATATCACGGTACACAATACTTTGAAATTTCATTTTGGATAACACAAGGTTGCAATTTCATTGCAACCTTGTGTTTTCCTTCGCAAGGTAAACCAAAGAGTTCAGAGAGGATTTTTTTTAAATTATGGACTAATTTTTCCTCAGTCTGTTTCATGCTTCCCAGTCCACATAGAAAGTAGTGAAATTGTTCCTAGAGAAGTGAAAGACAATAGCCGCACTCAGATGAACAATTATACAGAGTTTAGTAACTAGAACACGCGGATCACGTAAATTTTATGCTTTTTCTCGAGAACGAAACAATTTCGCAGCCATCACTTTTAGATGGCTATCTTGGCGAATCTGTTCTCACCTGCAGTGAGCGACTATTTGAAAAAATCCAAAATTGGTCGAATATGGCCAAAACAACTTCTAGGAAATTCAAATTTAGCTCAGAATTGTAGTAAAGCATGTGAAATCTATAAAGGAGGCTCCTTCATGACAGCTGCGTTCAATTCGAAGTGAACCTCTCACCAATCTTTGCCAGGAATCTTCGAATCATCAATTGAACCTTCGAACGTTTCGCCTGTCTTCCCTTTCAGCTGGCAGCGGAGCTGGATGACTGCCAGCCGGCAGGTGCAATTATTCCTTGGCCCCCTAAACAGCGAGAATGGCCGCCCTGCTGTGATGGGGTGATAAGTGGACAGTGGACTGGTCGGTTCGCAAGCGCGCTCCACTGCCCTCTCTGGGGCGCACTTTCCGCAAGATGTCGCCACCCTTGGACGTGCACGACCCCACATCCGTGGTATCGACCAAACTTCTCTTTTCATCGCCCGCTATTTCTCTTTCGCCTGCGGAGGTAAGCGAAGTTAACTCCCGTTTCTTGCAGTCAGCCAGCTCGCAAAAGAACGCTCGCTGCTACCAGGTGCCTGACTATAACGGTCATTAACTTGAGCGCCGCCTGTGCAATTCTATGCCGGCGTGTTCACATCGATAGCCAATCACTGATTGACACTGTCACCACGCAGTGACAGCCGGTAGCTGCCACCTCCCTAGGGGATTGCTACTGGCCCAGGTGCACCTAAGTTCAGTGAATTACATCAACGGGCAACTCTGAAAAATTAAACGTCTACGAAAATGAAACAACAGCCAAAATAAACTCGAAAACTTCTAGAACCCTGTTTTTTCAGATTTGTGCATGTTTGGGTGCTTCTGGCGAGAAGCCATACTTGGAAAGAAAAGCGGATAATCTTGTATGAATTCTGATGTTCTTGTCGAACTGTTGTTTAGCGTTACAGTAGAAGAAAGAGTTCGTGATAAGAACGATTTTTGTGCTGAAGGTAGAACTGGCCATCAAAAAAATAAATCTTGAAATCTGGATGCACCCAAATGCTGTGAATTAGACAACATTAAAAAATAAACATCCGCGTAAACGAAACTTTAACGAAAACAAGCATAAAATTTCTAAGGCTCTACTCTTTTAGATTTGTGCATGTTTGGGTGAGGACTCAAAATGGCGTCAAAGTATGGTTTTGTGAGCGCTATGCGATGTGTTGGCGCGATGTATAAATACATCGCAGAGCAAATCTCTTCGCGTGCGATTTTCGTGGCGCGATGTAGGCATGCTTCCACCCTAAACTGCAGATGGGCACGTGGGGGTAAACCTTACCGGAGAAACCATGGCGATTAGTAGCCAAGGGTGTGCAGTAAAGAAATTTAAAACATCGGCAAACCCTAAAATTGATCGGCAAACGGCAAGGTCATTTCCTCTGCTACAATGGACCCACATCTATTTAGTCGTTGGATATTTCATGCAATATCTGGCAATCAGTACCTAGTGTTTCACCGGCCCTTATAGGTAGAAGAAGTTCCATATTTCAAAAGCTACTTGAAATTCTCTGGTGATCAGAGAACTTCAGTAGCGCTGCTCTGTATGTTTTCTGTATAGGAGTCCCTATCAAGTTCATCCAAGTCCTTGGCTTATAGCTCATAGGAGGTACACGCACTAGAGCATGTCAACGAATATTCGGAAAACGAATATTTGGTCGAATAAACGAATAATTCCAAAAAAATAGGAAGCGGAGTCTCCGGCACATGTCCACCTTAGCGGTACAGAGGTAAAAGTCTCCAACCAAACTGGGTGCTATTTTAGCTGTGAGGGTCCACTATTAGCCCTTGGCCACGCCCATTTTACCGTACCGCACTAAATTTGAGCATCTTCCGGGGTTTCCCTCCCCTGCCGAAATCAGGATTGCAGCACGGAAAAATGGGCGTGGCCAGGTGCGATAAAACAGTGCCCCCCCCGCTTAGGTTCCGTCCGTAGCAGACGACGTAGCGACGAGTGATGCTGGGTTTGCGTCCTCAACATTCGTTATTGATCTTACTCCCCAGCGACCACTGCAGGCGCCCTGAAGCCTAGTTTTGACTGCATCGCTGCTGTTTTTCATCGCAGCGATTTCGCACCCGCTGCTGCAGCGACGTAGCAGCGGCAGCGATTCTATTCATAGTGCATAGGCCCACAGATGATAGAAGAAATTCAATCAATCAGTGAAATTAATGGCTGGTATTCATCAATAACGCGTTTCGACTCGAAAACACTGATCTTGTCATGTGAAAGGGTCAACATTCACTAGACGAAACGTGCCATTTGCTGGCAATCGCTCCATCGCTGCCATTTTGGCCGCGATGGAGCGATGGTCAGCGACCATTGAGAATCGCTCTTCAAGCAGCGATGCAGTAAAACATGGGATTCGGGCGCCGCGACCCAGCGATGTAGGAAATATGCCACGAAGCGATCACATTTGGAGCGGCTTTCCATTACGCGCGAAGAAAAAGGAACAGTTGTCCCTCGCATGGCCGCAGCGACCACCTGCAGGTAAAACTAAGCTTGACGCTGACGGTGGAGGCATAGTGGCAGTAGCGGCTGTCACT
This sequence comes from Aplectana chamaeleonis, assembly GCA_029168955.1. Classification (NCBI taxonomy): domain Eukaryota; kingdom Metazoa; phylum Nematoda; class Chromadorea; order Rhabditida; family Cosmocercidae; genus Aplectana; species Aplectana chamaeleonis. The sequence continues at coordinate 484,562 of JAPDOI010000363.1, forward strand.
AATGTTATCGATATCATCGTTAACCACCTGCCGTCCTCGCACACGTTGATTGCACCAGCCGTCGAGCGTCATGCGCCAGAGTTTTAGCGCTGGCCCATGACGCCTTGACGCGTCTGCTATGGACGGAGCCTTATACACCCCAAACTGATAGCACCCCAAACTGATAGCACCCCAAACTGATGAGAAATTCGGATATTGTTGGTAGATATTGTTTCGAAAATCCAGAGACTTTGATCGTATCGTTAACTACTACTCATAGACAGTGATAAGTGTTGTTTTGAATACTTTTATGATATAATGTGAAATGTCTTTTTCGTGGAAGTACATTGGCATTATAGTTGTACACGAACGAAATTTTTGAAAAAATTTAATTTTTTTTTTAATTTTTCGTTCGTTCGAAACTACATATTTCGAACGAAAAAATTTCAATTTTCGTTCGTTCGACATTTTTTTCGAAATTGTACAACTATAATTGGCACAGCTTTGATCTATACAATACCATACAAAAAAGGTCAAGAAGGTTGCTAGTGCCGCGAACGGGGGTTCAATTATGCGAACTCGGTCCGTACTTTATTCAAATACTCGTGATTTTAGCCCGATATTGGGATTATTCGTATTCGAATCATTCGAATAATTCGCTTATTCGATTATTCGAAAAGTCAAATTTTCGAATAATTCGTTTATTCGAATATTCGGACAAGTCGATTTTTCGAATAATTCGTTTATTCGAATATTCGGAGTAGTTGATTTTTTGAATAATTCGTCTATTCGAGTATTCGGAGAAGTCAATTTTTCGAATAATTCGTTTATTCGAATATTCGAACGAGTCAATTTTTCGAATTATTCGTTGATTCGAATATTCGAAAATTTTTATTCGTTTGATATACTCTAACACGCACGCGAAGGAATCATGGGAATAAGCTTTTCTTACAAACTGAACTCTGTGAATAGCCGACTTCTTTCTGGCAAAAAAACATACGAGGCACTGAACATTTTTTCAAAAGGTTCCCGTTTCATGCTACCCTTATATAACTCTACAGCGAACAGATATGATCGATCTTCCAAACAAAATTTAAGCTGAAAAACTATGAAGGAAGCGCGGTGAAAAACGGCCTAGAATTAGAGTTTCTAAGGCCCAAAGTTGCCAGTTCGTGCACACGTGCACAGCGCCGACGAAAAAGATCACAGTCTCATGCCGAGCAGTCAAAAACCATCGCCATTCAGAGGAAGAAATAGATGCAAATTTACCTAATAAAAACAGATTAGCAATGAAATAAAGCACTCCAGTCAATGTTTTTGACTATATGTGTACATAAATTCGAAGGTTCATTGATTGACATTCAATTTCAAGCCAGTTGATGTTCTTGATATAAGAGGTCATCGATGCCAATGATGTGGAGTGGGCTCTTCCACCATCAAAAGGCTAGAAAGTTCAGGCTTCAAATTTGACCCAAAACAGTGGTTTTATCGCAATTTTTTCTTTTAGGTCCTACTACACGAGACCCAGAAAAGGGTTTAGAGGGAAAAAGACGACAAGCATATTTGATCGCGACCACTGCCTTCAACTTCCAATGTGGTTTATTGAGACACATTTTCTTCGTAAAATTTTCTCTCTGGCTGGGCCTTTCTAGTTTTCTGCCTAGAAGTGTTATTCGGAACCCGGGATCTGGATTTGGTATCCAACTCAAACTAGAAGATCGAAACCGAAAAAAACTAACGTTTTCTTGCGTTTCTTGTGCACGATGTGTGATGAAAAACAAGGACATGGGTGTTGATCTTGGAGGTTTGCTCTGTATGCAAAGAGGAGGCAAGCCGACGAATGGTGTAAGTTTATATACCATCAGGGCCAGTAGCAATCCCCCAATGTGGCCACTCTAAAGAGGCAGCCAACCTGAGTTCGGTGACGCCTAGATGCCTCCTAAGGTTGCGACCTATAAACGAGAATTATTCTCGAAGAGTAGCGGTGAATGCAAAACCCTCAGAAATCGACGTATTTGAACCACCACCGCAACCTACGTGACGAATGCCCAGCACAGCGCCTTAGACCACTAGGTCACATTTTCACGAATGGGAGGCTCTCTGTTTTCCTACATACACTCCCTCCACAGTTCTTCGTATTCACTGTCACTTTGGTCGAACAAGCAGAAGAAAATATGGGTTTCGGGAGTGCGCAAATATTTCTATCTTTCAGATTTTATAGGCTTTCGACCTTGGTTGATGGGATTTTGGAATTTTCCGCGAAAATCATCGAAGCGAGAGAATGTTAGATTAAAAAACGATTTTGAAAACTTCTTGTTCGATGACCACTTACCACTGAACCACGATACACAATACTTTGTAGTATGATTTTCGAGGAGCCAACCTCGTGTTTTTCCACAAGGTGAACCAAAAAGTTAAAAGGATTTTTTTTAAATTATGGACTATTTTTTCCTTAGTCTGTTTCACGCTTTCCCAGTAAACATAGAGAGAAGTGAATTTGAAAGTGAAAGAGGAAAAACGAAGTTAAGATAAAAGCCGCACTTAGATGAATCTTATTATACAGCATTTAATAACTACCACACGCGGATCATTTAGCCTCTGGTTCCGGGCCTGATTTAGTGTGTGCAATTGCGGACTTGCGTCGTAGGGGCGCGACGCATCGCTTTCGTTCGAGCTTTCGCGCCCGCCCCTCATCAGCTGATCGTGTGCGCTTTTTTCTACATTTTCAAGGTTTTTTCTAGTTCTTTGATAGTACAAAAGCGATGCGTCGCGCCCCCACGACGCAAGTCCGCAATTGCACACACTAAATCAGGCCCGGAAGCAGAGGATAAGTTTCATGCCTCTTCTGAAGAACGAATCCGTTTTTCAGCCATCTTTTTTAGATGGCTTTCTGAGAAAATCTGATTTTATTTGTGGTGAGCGATTATTGAAAAAAAATCTGAAAATGGTTGAATATGGCCACCACAACTTTTAGGAATATGAATCTGAGCTTGGAATAGGAGTAAAGCACGTGAAATCTATAAAGGAGATGTATTCATGACAGCTACGTACAATTTGACGTTAATCTCCCACTCATATTTGCCAGGAATTATTGAAATATCAATAAAACCTTCAAAGGTTTCGCCTGTCATTCCTATCAGCTGGCAGCGGAGCTTGATGGCTGCCAGCCGGCGGGTGCAACTTTTCCTTGCCCACCTAGACAACGAGATAGGCCGCCGTGCTGTGCTGGGATGACAAGTGGACAGCGGACTGGTCGGTTCGCGAGCGCTCCACTGCCCTCTCTTGGAGCGTTCAAAAAGTCAGCACCATTGTATGTGCTCGACCCCATGACCGCGGTATCGACTCAGCTCCTCTTCGCTTCGTGCGCTATTTCTCTTTCCTCTGCGGCGGTGAGCGGAGTCACCACCCGTTTCTTGCAGTCAGCCAGCTCATAAAAGAACGCTCACTGCTTCCATGTGGCTGACGGCAATGGTAATTAACTTGAGCGCCACCTGTGCAATTCTATGCCGGCCCATTCATATTGATAGCCGAGACGTGATTGACACAGTCACCACGCAGTGACAGCCGGTAGCTGCCACCTTCCGAGGGGATTGCTACTGGCCCAGGCGGTTCTGAATGCCAAAGCCAGTAACTCTTTCACATTAAAGCCTTTGTTAGAGTGCAAGCAGGCGCGATCTCTGTGTCGTCCAATAAATTGATTACACAGTCAATTCATCGAAATTGATCAGTGCATCATGTCTGGAATAACAACCAAATATTGTACATCGACAGTTCATTGTGCTGAGGACTAAAACGAATTTCACATCCATACAAATGCTCGCAAACCTTATTTCGGAATTTTTGTTTGTAAGGAAAATAATCAGTTAACTATAGTCAAGGTCTTTTACATGCCTTGAGTGACTTCATAAGGCAATGGTTATACCAAAAGTTTGCCATGGCATCAGGTTCAGTTAAATGATAAAAATTTGGGTGGGTATCAGACCCACACTAGAAATGTGCTATCGTGGAAACACCTTCCATGTACCTGTCACGGTCGCTCGATTGGAAATGGGTGTTTTGCCTGAAGCGTTAGAACCAAGCTGTACTCATTCGATGTCGCGACTGTCGTCGCAACGAAGTGCACTGCGACTGGTGCCAACGTTATCTACCGAGTGTTCAATCCAGTATTGTTTTGGGTGTTTCTTTACCCCCCCCCCCCAACGGCTAAGACTCTTCGGTAGCAATTTAACGGTGATCTGCGACCGCAACAAGTCTGTCGTGGTGTTCAAAAGTGACCTGACAGGTAAAACTATCTGACTGTAGAATTTGTTTCTCAAGTCGAATCAAGTTAGTTTAATCGACCAACTATCTTCGGCTGGGGAGTGCAAAAAGTTGGGCTTGATTGATATTACTTAAAGGCAGTGTTCACGATAAAATTCACTTCCGATATCTCCACGGCTTACAGAAGATCTGGTGCCCTATATAGCAGTGGCATGCTTAAAGGCAGTGGTCGCGCACAAATCTCTAAACCCTTTTCTGAGTATAGAGTAGTAGAAGCTATAAGAAACAATTGCGAAAAAAACGCTGTTCTGGGCCAAATTTGAAGCCTGAACTTTCTTGTCTTTTGATGGTGGACGAGCATACCCACATCATCGGCATCGATGATCTCTAATATCAAGAACATCAGCTGGCTTGAAATCGAATTTCAATCACTAAACCTCCGGATTTATGTACTTATCTAGTCAAAAACATTGACTGAAGTGCTTTCTTTCATTGCTCAACTGGTTTTCTTAGGTAAATTTTTATTTATTTCTTCCACTGAATGTCGATGAATTTTGGACTGCTTGGCATGACACTGTGATCTTTCTGTGCACGTGTGCACGAACTGGAAATTTAGGGTCCTAATAACTCTAATTCTAGCCCGTATTTCACCGCGCTACCTTCATAGTTTTTGAGCTGTTTTTGATCTAAGCTGATTTTTGTAGTTTTTTCGATAACGTTTTTCATCGTGACCACTGCCTTTAAAAAGGACACGAAAGACGCGTTTTTGAGCAAAAATAGGCCCTCTCTTGTTTACGTTGATTTTTGAGCGTGGAAGATTTGACCGCTAGAAGGATGATGCCTACCAGTGCAATGAAGCGATCAGCTCACTTATCAGCACTTCCCTTCACTTGATCATTCCTGTAATCTGAGTCTTCATTTGTTCATTCCGAGGGGCGGATCTGGCGCACCAGGCGTGTCTGGGGCACCAAAACGCTTGTTTGCAGCCGTTATTTCGCCGCTCCTGGCTAGTTTTCTACCGTTCTTTCGACACTGGGAGCCCAGGATCCTTCTCTCCTATCATTTCACTGTGGAAAGTCAACGAGGACTATCATCGTGAACGCTGCCTTTAAATCCCAAATGCATATCAGGTCTAAAAAGCTGAATGGTAGAGATGTATTCATACCTCTTATTAAAATGTATACGCACCCCTGAGGCTCACCCTCCAAAGTTTGGATGCTCCATTGTGAGCAATTTGAAGTAGGCTTAGCGAGTGCGGATACAATTGAAGAGTGATATAAATACAAACAACAGCGGATTAGAAGCGACATTGACTCAACACCTTTTAAGGAAGTGCGAGATGCTATGGCAAGGAAAGTGTTTCCGAGTTGTGGTTGTTTTCGTCTTTGAGGTTTTTTTCTCACTCCACTGGTGGCTTTGGAGGTAGAACGCTGGCCTATCTCGTGGGTTCGAATTGAACCGCTGCATCATATTATACGATTGGATCGTTGCAAGTCATACACTTTGATTTCGTACTTTCTTTGATATAGTCAACAACAATTCGTGATTTCTTCACCATTTGCGCTAATGCAATCGCTTACAACACAAAGTTTTCATTCTCAAATATTTTTGATCGGGTTAACTTCCGTTGATCAATTCAATCGAATATTGGTAGGGAGATATCTCTGCCAACTCACTGTTACCGAAATAGCAGAGTTTGTGTTGATGAGCATTGGAAATTGTTTTCGACTGAAAAGTCTTTGAAGACGAGAGGCAAAGGTGGCTCACTGGAGCCTCGCACCGGAAGTGGACTTCTAAAAACCGTGTATAGATGCTTGGTTTTGTGTTGTGGTCTTAACGGACAGATTTTACTGCTACATAGAAGTGTGTTGCACAGCTTAAGAAGAGAAAATAATATATTGTTGCAACCAGCCGGTGTCTCAAACATCAGCAATAGCATTGGTCCTTGGGAGCGTTTTCTATGTAGCCATATGCCTTTGTTTGGCGCTCAAATTGAAAGCTTTCTAACTTTCAAGTCTTCCCAAGTGACAGGCAACATTGTCCTGGTTCCGGCCACATATTGGTGTCACGTATGCAAAACCGTAGAGTCGCTTTAAAAACAGCAAAAAGCCCGTCCGTACTGAAGTGCTTTACGACGGAACGCTTCACTTCGACTGAACTTCTGCTTACAACTGTGCACAAGTCAAGATTGAGTACATATATTGAATGTGATTTCCGATGAAGTTTTGTTTTGAAGGCACAGAACACCCTGAGACATGAATTTTCTGATTTTGATTTGATTGTGATGTAGACCCCTCCTGTGTAACACATGGCAAGTGAGAGATCTCAGATCCTCCAAATAAGCGAGTTATAAGCTACCACCACTGGTCCGACGACCTTCACTCACAACCATGGGCTACACACTTTTCGAATTCAATAGCGGCTAGATGGAAGAACGAGTTCCGACCCTTGCTGGTCTGTCTTCTCATTCTGGTTCGCTCTCGAACAACGACTGCGAATTAAGAGAAATACAGACCTGAGACAAACCGTCCACTGAATTTGCGTTCTCATAATATAGACATTTTTGAAGAGCTTTAACTTCGTTTGTAGGGGCCTTGAGCGATTTAAAGGCACTGTTCGCGATAGAGATCGCTTTTCTGTTATTTCGCCTATCGTGATACCGGTCCCATAATGATTGCGTCGATGCTTCTGGAATCGTACAAGACCTTCTGGGAATGGAGTTATGGTTCTTCGAAAATTGAGCTAGGGAAAATGGTAGACGAGTTGTCCGAGGCTTGTAACTTCCGTCTTCTGCAGCCGATGTATGCGAGCTGAAGAGAGTAAAGAGAGAAGTTGAGAATGAAGGGAAGAAGGGGGCTTTTGATCGGGAACCATCGCTCAACTCACGATTTCGAGTGTTCCTTTGTTCACGTCGAGAGGCGGGAAGAGGCGGGACTTGCTCACAATGGCGGGGTTTTCCCACTTTTCTAAGCCGTTTCGCGGCTCCTGGGTAGCTTTTCGTTCCGTTTTTTCGACGCTGTTCTGCTTCTGAGAGCCACTAGAAGCGTTTGTCATAGAAAATTCGAGGATGAAGTTTATCGCGAACAGTGCCTTCAAGGGACACCATTGTGATCAGCATGTGATTCTCTCTGATATGAGCACGAAATCTTTGAAATGATTTCCTGGGCGCCCTGTGCTTTTAGGACTACCTTCCGAGAGAAAACCTAAACAGGCAGCAGCGACTGTTTATCCATACGTGTTCCATCTCATTGTTTTGCAGTGGAAATGCTCTACGAGTTTCAACAAGTTTCAGCTTGCCAACTTCCTGCGTATTCAGTGCTAAAAACGATGGGATAAACGGTCGCTGCTGCCTGTTTAGGAGGCCCCCTACCTTCCAAGTGGCGCTGCAGTTTATTTCCGCTAATGTGCGTTCCAAGTAAGGAGTGGTCATATGGTACCCTTGTCAGGTTTAGTCTGGCGAATGGGCAAGGAGCATCCACTTGCTCCTTGCCCATTCGCCAAACTATTGCCACACTACTGGCCAGTTTAGTTTCGATCCCGCGCGATGATCCACCTCCACAGCTTCATCCATTCACTAGACTGAATTCTACAAGGAGGCTTTATGTGAACAGCTAAAATTTCTTGGAAATATGGTGAGAGAACGCTTAACTTAGTCCTACTGCACCTTCTGAGCTGTCTGTCAGGAATGAGGTTTTTTTCCAAAACATACTTCTTCAGTTTCATTCAAAGGTGCTACAAAGAAACATACCTCATGGTCAGTTGCACAGCCTGCCATGCTCAGGAAGAGTGCAGTCAGCGGTCGGCAAATCCAAATGGCAGCACCATTCGGGTTTAGCGACACATGCGAAAACGCTCGTATCAAGAAACGCACTTCAAGTACTCGAGAGCCTTGCGTCGACTCTGTCCGGCGGCAGATACCAAAGAATGGTGGAGGACAGACAAGTGAGCGCTTTCAACCTGCCCTTTATTAATTTTGCCGAATAGACACTATTGTCGTTTCGTAGTTTAATAAATTTGCCCACGACCAGAAGTGCAACGTAGATCCTGCATAAAATGGAGTGTGGGGAGCAGCTATCATCATAATCAGGATGTTTCTCTTCCTTGCCGTGAGTTCTCCTTGATACACTTTTCCATTTCTCTCAACCCATTCTCTCGAATCTGAAATAGTTTCCTATTTCAGGCTGTGTGCGTTCTTCTGGTCAGCATTGAAGCTGAGAGTAAGTTAGAATGCTTAAAGGCAATGTCCGCGATAAAATCATTATCCGAGTTTCCACCGGAAATCGAGAGATTCGAGCCCTTTTTAACCAAGAACGTTGAAAAAATGGCGAAGAAGGAGCACGAACGAGCCCTATATGGCCCTAATTTGAGTGTTCCGCTCACGCAACGCCCACTCCCACCACGGCTACCGATAAAGTTTCCCAACTCAAAATTTGAGTTTGAGAAGCTAATCGATCATCAGATGGGGTAAGTCTAGTTAAGCGGAATGGACTATAGCCCACTGAATGTATGCTGTTTTCTTAAAATGGGTTTTCCAGTTATTTACGGATGAGAGGCCGTTGAAAGTAGTGGGCGTTGCGTGCGCGGAACACTCATGTTTAGGGCCGTATAGAGCTCTTCCCTGCTTGTTCCTAGCCGTTTTTTCAACATTACTGATGAAGTCGGACTCGGACCTTTTGATTTCCAATGAAAACTCGGAGACTGATTTTATCGTGGGCACTGCCTTTAATCTAGTATCTAAAATGTTTGACGTCGCATTGTCGTTAGAGTAGATTATAATGAGAAGTCATTATCGCGGGCCAAAGTGGGAAGCTTAAGAGCGAGAAGAAGAGTTTACGTAATAAATTTAGCCTAGTGAATGGACGATTAACCAACGGTAGATCGCCGAGAGCGATGGAGACCTCCTCAGCCGATGATGCCGGCCAGCCGCCTGGTTCATGCGTCAGACTAACTCGATTACGGAAACCACATATAGCATTCGGCGGCAGATTTAGGTGTAGCCTTAGGCGGGATTCGTTAGAAAGAGCAGGCTCACAATCCATATTGTTTAGTGGCCCAAAGTTCAACCTTTTACCTATGGGTAGAGCTTCAGGAAATGCATGAAGCCTATCCCATTACGAGATTCCATATGAAGAAGAAGACTGAGGGAACTGTTCGAGAAAAACATTGGCGTAACCTTCGTGAGATAATACCCTGCTCAGTGGCGTCAACCTAGATTGATTTGTAAGCCTAAATTGCTTCAAATACCCATAGTTAGTAAAATAAGGACTGGAGTAAACTAGATTGGCTTCAAATTGGGGATGATTTTGCTCAGCAGGTTGAATGCTCTGCTATAGTCGCTGACTGTGTGAAACACTTGGCTAGCGTGAAATACAGTGCTCGGGGAATGTTCTGGGGAATCCGCTTCAGTCAGTCCAGTTTTCGATTTCAGCTAAATGCGCTATAAGAACTGACAGTATCAAGAGTTTGATTATAAAGGAAGTCAACAAAGTCAACGTGGAACTGGTGAGTTTGCTGTGATATCACGTAGTTTTCCTGGGCATAGCACTGCCGCGAAGCACACTGGCTTCATTTGGATGAATGAGGATGGCTTTGCAAGCAACTGAAAGTCACAATCTTTGAACACGTGTTTATTTTGAAAATCTTCAATTTCTCTAACAGAAATGGAAGGATTCTATGGCGCTACTATTGACAAGTCCAGATTTAGTCGCCAACTTGAAGGCCAGTGGCAAATTCATCTTCCTCCATAAAGAAGGGTATGGCGTGAAGTTTACGAATAACTGTTCGTATTTCGATACATTATGCCTGTTTTCAGCGAATTCTCAGATTCTGTTTCATACAGTAAAGCAGCGGAACAAGTGCTAGCAAGTGTTACTGAAGAAACGAGAACTGCGGTGATTAAATGAAGCTACACCTAAAAATACTTTTTTTAAATAGAGATTAAACGTTTCCATTACAGAGGCTAGTTTTATAGGAAGGCATTTTCAGCTTGCAAACAGACCCGGAAGAAGAACCTATGGGTGTTTGGCAGTTTTATGTGATGCAAACGATGCTAGTTACGGTCACGATTACAGAGTCATAATTGACTGCATCGCCACGTATGTTTAGTTAACCACAGTTGAGCGCATCCGAAGTTTTCGTCGTTAACCTTACACTACATTCTGCTTTTAGCAAGGCCACATCGTTGGATGGACCAGAAGGGGCAATCAAGTTCGACCTTCTTCCTTTCAATCTGCTCCAGTAGACCATGACGGAAACCATCTCGATTAGCCTTCCTAATCATATGCACAAATAACTTCGCGATGGAAACTCTCTAACAGACGTTTTGATATTTTATAAAATGTTTACAGACATTTTGACAAATTATTTTGACAAAAGTATCCACAATATGTAGTACCTATGAGCAGCACAGCAAAACAGACCCCTCCACAGAAGGTAAGCGACTGCCTGACAGGCATGATTTTCAATTGTAGTTGGCACCTACCTTGCGACAGACTACAGGTAGGGCCATAGAAAGAGTTCTTAGAGTCATGCTTTGTTCTTGTAGATTCTCATAAAAAGTCTGTCCTGCTCTCGCACAGATGTGCGGGAAATTGTTTTGGAAACAGAAAACAGAAAATCCAGTCTGACAGAAAACAGAGAAAAAGTGACAAAAATGTGCAGATAACACAAAATTTGCAAACATCAATAAAGAGTGTTCAGCGTACGCTCAATATAAGTTTTCGCAGCATTAGGCTTTTTCTTTTAAATTTTCTGGTGATAAATGCTTTTTTTGCACACTTACCAATAATCAATAATGGGCCAGAGCATGAAGTATAGACGCCTAAGAAGTGCAGATTGTGAGTGCGAAAAGATATTACATGTTCTACTAACATATGAGAGTATGCATAAAAAATGGCCATGGAGCATGAAATATGTAGGCTTGCATGGAGCATGAAATATGTGGGCTTGCTACGGCTATGGAGACCATGGTGTGTGGGATGGTCTGCCGTCGATCAACACAGGTCGGTCAGGTAAGTACTGAAGCTGTCGGGAATTGTACTCATGACGTGCCATCGATCGATTATCGATATTATATGTATATATGTTGTATATGTTTATTACACTCACTTAAGGCAAATGCGCGATAATACGACGAAGATATGGAGGGAAGACAAAATTATATCCACTAAACCTGTGAAAAAGGCAAAAACAACCAAATAAAAAACTGGAGCAAAAACTCTGATACCCCTCAGACACCCTAACGGTCAAATGAACAAAGATCTATCTCAAGAAAGAAGCAACAAATGAAAAAGTTTAGTTTCGTAGCTTAGAATTATCTGGGATACTAGTCGCCTAAACTGGCCCAAGAAGAGAGCACCGGTGACTCTTTTAGAGATTTACAGTTAGGCGCTAGCGGCCCTATGTGGAAAAGACCTAACCCTCACACTTGTAATTGGACGACTGAGGAATATTTTCATTTTTTCACCTCTAGTTTTCGACATGACCAGTTTGATATAGGGTGCAAGCCTGAAAATACTGCTGTTTTCCAGAAGTTTGTGAACCATGCAAACTCGAAATATTCCGCGCCGAGAATTCAGCGTTGGTAACCTGAGATATTTGTTCCTTTTGTGGGACCTGGGTGTATTGGAATTCAGGAAACCACCGATGCGAATCATCACCTTACGAGTGAAACTATTCTAGACTTTTTCGAGCGCGTCGGTATCCTTTTTCTTGTGCGGATAGAATACTGTTGTTCTAGATTCCACAATGGGTCGTATATAAGTCTTGTATGCTCGGAGCAGAACCTGTTTGTTTTTAGAGGAGATTCCCTTATAAATCCGAAAAACTCGCCTGTTAGCCGACTGACATTTGATTTTGACATGCTCAGAAAAATCCAATCTCCTATCTTAGTTATCGAGTAATTATCGATTTTTACTCTTATTGCAAGAAACGCGGCGAGGAATGGTGGTTGTATATGGGTGTGGTCTCTTTGTTGGGAATTTGTACTCATCGGACATTGTAAACAATAAACAATAACATCGATTTTTCAGTCTGTTACTCAGACAGTCGGGAGGTCCGATTCGGCCACGACACGCTTTCTATTCGACTGCGATGCCTTTTAGACGACGAATGAGCCCCGATGCTCTCGATTGGACACGTTGATCGATCACTCAACAATTGATAAGGCGCACATATCAGCCGTACAGCACGTATATAATATGCACCATCCCATAGAGAGGGCAGTCGGCCTTTCGAGACCGCTCCTAGAAGGTGACTACGAGTCACTCTCTGGACGATTTTCGACCGCCCACAGGGAGGGAAGCTCCCTCGCTGCCGACCGTGGCGAGGATGATGTCCTTGTCGCGGACTGCGGTGTGGATGATCCCTTGCTGATGGCCGTGACACATCTTTGTTGGGGGAGACCTATCGATGGGGTGGGGCCCCGCTCGTAGCGCCACGTGCTTTTACTTTAGGACGACCTGCTGCTGCATGAAAAACGGGAAAGCGGCAGAGCTTTTGCCTATCTGCACCAACTAGTCTTATCGATCCAGCCACGTGCTCCTCAGCACGTGGCTCGTTTAGTAGGACTACGTGGTGCTGCTGCGAAAGTTCCTTTCATTTCGACTTGGAATCCGACTAGAAAGCCTATCGTCGCACAATCAGACCTCCCCTGTATCTGAGTACACAAAATGCGGCATTGAGAGGTGACTTCTAGTGGTTCAGGGTGAAAAGGTTTCGGAATCTGTACTCAACCCACGAAAGCGATCGGCATCGATTAAATGAATCACCGAAGGCGAACCCTGTCGAAGGTTTCGCCTTTCCAAAATAAAAATCGAATAGCGAAAATGGTGTCTGAGTGATGTGTTTCAAAAGATAATTCGGAGCAGAATCACCTAAAGAAAGTATGGAAAAACTGGCAAATATAGTGAAACGGCTGAAAATACGATTTGGTGGGCAAGACTAAACCAACCCTGGATAAGTAAGTAGGGACCGAGGAAGGATTGGGTTTTGCAAGCTTTTCCGTAAACTCATCACAGCAATAGCCCTTCACGGAAACAGCTATACTTTTTTTGAAGCTGCAATACAACAATCAGCAAAGGTAAAGCTACTGTGCTTATCTGGGCCGAATTCCGGTCCGCAATTGCGTCTGGACACGCTTTGCAGCCGCACGCGCTCGAGTCATTCGGGTTTCCAGCGCCAAAGCCGAATCAATGTGGCTTTTTCAAACAATTTTCTCAAATTTTCCTTAGTTTCCAGTTTCCGAAATCCACCTAGAGTCAGCAGATCGGCGGCTGCGGCGCTGGAAGCTCTTCTGACTCGGGAGCGTGCGGCCGCAATGCGTGTCGAGACGCAATTGCGGACCGGAATTCGGCCCAGATAAGCACAGTACGTAAAAGCAACGCTCCTATCCATATCTCCATTTTAGGTTGGCAAATTAACGTAGAAGCTCGTGGAATTCGATCGCTCATGTGTCACAACTTATAGATAGTTGGAATAGGCTTGGCAGTCCCATACTTTCGATACTTTGACACTCAAGAGACCGCGTGTCCACACTGCTCACCCACGACTGTCTTGCCCCTCGGACCGCGTGTCCACACTGCGCACCCACGCCATAAAACTTTCAATATTTTTTTGAATTTCGAAGGCGTAGGATCTTTCTCGGATATCCTTTGGTTCTTATAGTGCAACCTATTTAATGTCACAATGGTCAAGCACTTTTAGCGTTTCTAGTTATTTTACCAGCATCTCCGGAAATGACACTTTTCGAATTTTCGAGCTTCTGAGATCTGAAAAAAATTCACCCAAACTTTGCTGAGGTAGGTTATAAACGACGCTTATCACGAACCTAATGTTTACTAGTTGGGTTCCGAAATAGCGGCGCCAGCTATCTCAGATAACTGTAGTAGGTCATTGCTTAAAATTTTGCAGCCTTGACTACGAGGGTTATTTGAGTTGCTGCTCAAAGATCTAATGTTTACTTTTCAGTTTCCAATGAAATTTCCGTCGACTGCAGAGTGTTAGCCATCGGTCAACTTTGTTTCATATTTCGTTAAATTTTGAGTGGATGGGAACTTATCGAGGGGGAGAAAACCTGCTGATAGTTCAACGCTCAAGGTTTTATTGAAGCTTCGCAACGGGGTATTTGGAGGCACTGAACAATAAAATAGTGCTCATTTCACGATTTTCAAAATCATCGATGTCGTCTGCCGCTCGTTAACCACTGGTAGACTTTTCAGGCTTCGGTGCGACTTCGCCCAAGTGGTCTTTGGAGAGAGAGAGAGGGGGGGGGGTGCTGATCATGAACCTGATTCCCGTTTTCAGATTTCTGATGAAATTTTCGTCGGTTACAACAGACAACACTGCAGGTCAAAGTTTCTGAGTCCGCCGAAAGTCTTCCATGAAGTTCGTTAAGGCATTACAGACACGAGTTTCGTGCATTTTTCAAATTTTGAATACTTTAGATTAGCTTCGCACGGTACAGTTTCAACCATTTGCTGTGACCTACAGAAAATTCTAGAAGTTGAGAGCCAAACGTTCATTTCGCGACCAGCACGCCCAAAAATTCGCGAAAGGTCGTGTTTCAAAGTATCTTGTGAGTACAAAGTACCTTAGAAATCCGAAACGCGCCAGAAGCGTGAGAAAGTGAATGAGCATTCCTTCACCTTGGCCATACTACAATTTTCTGGGGAATGATGTCTAGCGGACCGCCTGTCCACACATGTCAACTACGGAAACGATTAGCCGTGGAGCGAACCGGTAGGCTGAGGAAATTAGCCGTGGAGCAGGCGGTATCTGAAGTGTTAAGTTATTGCTTCTGAGATAAGATTCTAAGCTTCTCAAGCTTCTGAGATAATTGTAAATTTTTTTCACATTTTCAACCTCTTGTTTCTCGGAAATTAGACACTGCCTTCCCAAAGGCTTCTTCTCTGGTTCCATTTTTCTTTGCTAATTTCCTGTCGAAAAGGCGAAACCTTTGAAGGACTTTGCCTTTGGTGATTCATTGAATCGGTGCCAGTCGATATCGTGGGATAAGTACAATTCTTCAAACCTTATCACCCACAACCATAAAAAAGTCCCCACTCATTGCTGCATGTTGTGTAACAGATGGAAACATCGATATCATCGTTTCTAGTAATAATTTACAATGTTTGACGAGTTCAATTTCCTTACCACAAAACCCATGCCTATCTATCGTCCATCACTGGATGAGGGATCGCCGCAACGCTGCTTGGCGGGGAAAATTGCGCGATCAATAGCCACTCTCTTTTCGCTTTCCCACGCGCAATTTTTCCCGCCAAGCAGCGACGCGGCGATCCCTCATCCAGTGATGGAAGATACAGTCATCTTTCCGTGCCGCATTTTGTGCACTGAGAGTAAAATTCAATAATAACGATAATTGATCGATGGCGTTGGCCGCTGTTTACGGCTGTCAATGCGAACCTGCCTCACTCCAGGGGCCGGATGCATCAACGCGCCGGGTTGGGGTAGGGGGAGGGGAGGCGGGATCATTGGAGAGCGCAGTGCGAGGGCAGTAGATCATCTAATCAATCGTGCCCCAGCTGTGTTTTCCGCTGCTCTAGCTGCCCCAGCCTCTGAGTTGGGGCAGCTGGGGCACGATTGATTTGACGATTTACAGAGTTCTTTCAAGAGCGCAGACTGCCCTGCCCCCACCCCAACCCGGCCCAATGATGCATTCGGCCCCAGATCATCCGCAACCAGCGCGAGAGGGCGAGCTCGCGACATTATGGATGAACCACTTTTGAGGAGGTACAGGAACAGTAGATGACTGTACGAGCTCTAGCGTTCGCGCCAGCAGTCTACAGCGAGGTGCATGCAAACAAGCATGCCCGTGTTACAGGAGTTTGAAATACTCAGAAAACTATTAGTGTTAAGAGGTCGTTTTCCTTTCGTGAAGGTGTCTGATTTGCTTCGCTTCTATTCCTGTGCATACGTACTGTTGCTGATGCTTTTTGGAAACACTTCGTCCAAGTGTCAGAAATATTTTGTAAAAATGTCAAAACGTCTACTAGAGATCTCGTAATTGTATTCTTGAGTAGTAGACCGAGAACTTTTCAGCTTTATTCGGCTAACGTTTCGGCAATCTTGCCTTCGACAGAGCCTGGAAGCCAAAGATACATAGGAAACTAGCCGTCCAAGCACCATCCCAGAACAAAAGGACTAACTTTTCACAGAAAACTGACAAAAGCGACACCCTATGGCAATTTGAAGTAGCTAACCTTTAGTGTGCAGACCGGGCTGGTAGTAAACCCCCCATTGTCGTGACGACAATTGTCATGACATGTCACGACATGTCGCGACCAAAAGGTGCGAGCTTTGGGTTCGTATCGTATCCTACAACACAAGGCTCGTGACTGTCACGAGCTTGTTGTCACTACAATTACGGTCACGAGCTGTCACAAGTGTCGCGTGGTCATAACATCACGACAACGCGACAGAGAGCGTGACACAGAATAGTGCGCGATTGAGGGAGTGCGCAGATTGCTGCGAGTGTCGTGCGCTCGTGTACAAAAATGTGATGACAACACTTAGGCGTAGAATTGAGAGCAGGGTGTGCGGCGCCTGTCAATACAATGCAAATTACGCACCCTTCGCTATGTTTTTTGCCCTTTGTGTGGCAATGATAACAATGCAAGACATTGCATTGTTTGGTATCGATCAAATTTCCCGTAAAACACATGGCATCCCGTCGCCTTCCGCTGACGAATGTGAGGTGAGAAGCTTTTGCTTTTGATTTTCTTCTTTGTATTTTTGTAGGTAAATGTTCTAATTTAGTTCAATATGAAGGTTTTAAGGAATACGCAGCTGACGATTGGCCTCACCTTGATTGCGGTGGGAGAAATTGTGGTCAAATCTTCACCCTGTGGAATTTTGGGCGTTTTTACGAGCAGGTAGAGAACTGGACAGCTTGGTGTCTCAATTTTGAGGCGTGTGACAAAACTGGGGCTTAAACCAGCCGCTTTGCCCACTTTGCCCACTCCCTGTTCAGTCTGCGATACTGGGCTTGGAATTCCCTTGCAGAGGAAGGGTTGTAAAGAGACGCATCCCACGTCACCAAATCTTTCTCCAGCCCAGCTGTGCGGTATCAAAGAGATTCGTCAGTCTGTGGAATCCAAGGCGATACGCTTATCAGTCAGTGACAACGGAGGGGAGTTCGTGGTAATTCCTAGCCAAATTGACACTGCCATCACAGAGAACCACCTTCAAAATGCGTCTCTTCACAACCCTTGCTCTGCAAGGGAATTCCAAGCGCAGAATCGCAGACTGAACAGGGAGTGGGTGAAAATGGGCAAAGCGGCTGGTTTAGGCCCCAGTTTTGTCTCACGCCTCAAAATTGAGACACCAAGCTGTCCAGTTCTCTACCTGCTCGTAAAAACGCACAAAATTCCACAGGGTGAAGATTTGACCACAATTTCTCCCACCGCAATCAAGGTGAGGCCAATCATCAGCTGCGTGGGCGGGCCTACTGATAGAATAGCGTGGTTTATAAATTCTGTCTTGAAACAACTGCTAAACTTCGTCCCGGCGCACCTTTCGAACACTAGCGGTTTCCTTGACACTTTGCGCAGCGCTCAGTTGAACAACTCCTGCTTCATGGAGTCCTTCGATGTTACCGCGTTGTATACCAATGTGAGTAACGAGCACGCAATGCAGGAGGTTTTTGAGCTGCTAACCCAAAATCAAAGTTCCATCAGCATGTTTGGATTATCCATTGGTCAAATCGTGGCGCTCATGAAGAAGAGCCTCAGCTGCAATGTCTTCAGGTGGTCAGGCCGCTACTTCAAGCAGGTCAGAGGGCTGGCGATGGGACAGCGTCTAGCACCCACTCTCGCGATCGCCTTTATGGGAAAAATCGAAACTCTGGTACTGGCCCGCCTCCCTATCCTCTACTGTAGGTATATCGATGATTGTTTCATCGTCTGTCCCACACAGGAAGAGATGGATCAGTGCTTTGACCTTCTAAACTCCCAATCAGAAAACATAAAATTCACCAGGGAAAAGAGTGTTGCAAACTGGCTACCTTTTCTTGATGTCCAGGTCCACTTGCGCGATGGAGGACACGCTAACAAAGTGGTACCGGAAACCAAACAATAAGAATATTCTTGTCCACTTCCGGTCAGCACATCCATCTCTGACAAAAAGAGCTGTAATAAGTAATATGTTTCGAACAGCCAGCAGTATTTGTACCGGAGAAGAGGAGAGAATGGAATCCATTCAAAGGCCACTTGAAAAAGCCGATCTGAATGGATATTCCAGAGAATTTGGTTCGCGCAGGCGCAGAAACCTCACTGGAAACCAGAGTAGCCCAATAGAAGGAAAAATTCCCTTCAAAATACCGTTTATTTCTGACGAGTTCAGCGCTTCGATCAGAAAATGCCTGAGGAGAACGGGGCTGGATAACCCAGTGATCTTGGTTGGCATTCCTCCGAACAACCTCAAATCTCGTACGGTCCGGAATCGCCTCTATGATCGCGCTTTTATGTAAGTACTACACCCGCCTGTGTGATTTGCCCGGCTGGAAGTGATGGAGACTGCACTGCTTGCGGTGTGGTCTATTTGATCTCATGTCAGCTGTGCGGCCAAAAATACATCGGGGAATCATCGCGGCCACTGCCTGTCAGGATCAAAGAACACTTGAACGGTAAGGAGAGGAAGCGGGAAGCCACAGTGCTTGGGGCGCATCGGGTAATTGCCCATAATGGTGACAATTTTGACATAAAGGTCGAGATGATAGCCCAAGAGACTGACACCGCAGCGCCTAAAACCCTAGAGGCATTTTTCATACAGGATTATGACCCGCAAATTAACCGGAAGGGAGAAGGCCTCTATATAACCCGGGAGCTCAGGCCATACGTAAGACTCGCCTTCTAACATCTCAAGTGGTGATCTACAGCGTTTCCTTCATCGACGCTTCATGCTGCTCTGATCGCTAGCGAGTTTTTGGCTAGGTGCGGTACTTTCTCTGGTTTTCTCCCTTACCTACGTGGCAGAAAACAGGTTTCCGATTTCAAGTGTGCCTTAGGCCACGTTTGACCGGGTAGACACACTTCTTATTTGATCCTTTCAGGCTCTGAAGAAGGAGGTTACTCCGAATCGTTAGCCATAAAGAACTGTATCAACCTCGTGTCGAGTTCAACATCATCAAGAAACTATAGTATTATCATGCCGAGGTTTATGGAGAGTCGCACATGGATATTGATGCGAAATATTCCGACTTTTTTTATATTTCTCATACATTATTTTTTTATTTCCACTTCTTGTTAACAGTTATATGCTCAGAGCTCTCGCTTATAGTAGAAATGGTTTCATTATTGATAACCTCTCCTAATATCTCTTCATTTATCCTACTTTTGAGCAATTTTTTGACGTTTTCATTGAATAAATTCCATACTGCTGCGCGTTCCCCAAAATGCTTCCGTAATCCCTGCGCAATCAATTCATATGCTACAGTTTCAGTAAAATGAACAACTTTTGGAAAAGGAAGTTTTAGAAAATATTGTTCACAAATTGTTCTATATCTTTTTTGGGAGGAGTGAATCTCGACACACGTAAAATCGAATGTTTCGGGAAACCATCCGTATTTACGGCTAAATTTAGTTATTCTTTTTGTCCGAATTCGTCCGGCAGAATCATTGATTTTCGAAAGATAGGTGTAGCTAATTTGGTGTTTTATGTGTTAGTTTGAACAAATTCTTAGGCGAGAATATATGTTTGCGTCCGACAATCCTTCAATTGAATAGAGGACATTTTTTAAAATCTCTTGAAAAACCTGATTGCCAAAACTGCCGTTGTTTGTACAATTATATTACACATCAATAATTTTTTTTAGTAATTAATGATTGTGAAAAAAATAGATACGTGACGAATACCTTTCGCTTGATCGCGAACAGTAAGTCATGCTGGGACATTTTTAGTGCGCATGGGTATAATTCTGGTAACTGAGAGTTTCTGCTCGTAAGCCAAAACCTCGAGCACAAGGATAATCAGACTAGCATTACCTTTTAATCCTTCATTCTGCGTATTTTGCACTGCTATCGTAAGAGACACGTCTGCACATGAGCAGGACTGGTTTGACATATCGAAAATCAGCTGTGGTCGGCTAATCGATCGCAGGTTCCAGCCGTAAAATGTCGTGCGCCGTACGTAATTGCGTACGCTGCGCTGGAGCTAGCTGCCCCGACGCCATCGAGCTCATGTGCATACGGGGCAGGGCACCGACTCTCGGGGCGCCTGCCCTGCGCCTGCTCTTGCCCCACCGTGTGCGTTGATGCATCCGGCCCCATGTGGTCTTAGATGGCGGGTGAATGAGTGGGACCATATCGGACCACCCACCTCATTAGCCTTCAGAATGCTGATCAAGCCCATAAGCAGATCAAAACCCACAAAGGTCAACAGAGGCGGCTAGTTCTATTGTGATCGCCACACATTCGTCCTTTCTGTCTACTAGAGAGTTTCCATCACGAATCTAATCGTGCATATGATTAGGAAGACTACGCCGAGATTGTAGAGTTCGTATCATTCTGTGTGTGCGTTCGTACCATCCTGTGTTTGCGTTGTTCTCATTATATCGAGGCCCTACCACCAAGACAGACGGTGGGCGGGACATCAGAAGACATTCATTCGCGAGGGTGAGACCAAGGGCAGTCGCCTGTCTGCTATGGTTACCCGAGCCCAATTTCGGGCATAGGTTTAAGCCTCCTCGGTTTTGCTACACATGCCAGAACGTTCATATCCCAATGCGCACTTTTAGCGCTCAGGAACCTTGTGCGGAATCTGTCTGGAAAACACCATGGAGCAGTGAAGGACGGACATGTGAGCGTTTTCAACCTGCGCCTTATTAATTTTGTTGGATAGAATCCTTTGTCGTTCCATGGTATTACATTTTCGCCCACCAACTGAAGTGCAATGAAGATCCTGTATAAAAGAAGTTTGGCAAACGATAATCATCATTCTCAGGATGTTTCTCTTCCTTGCTGTGAGTTTTTTCATACAACTTTTAATTTCGCTCAGCTTCATTTCCTCATATCTGAAGATTTCCCATTTCAGGGTGTGTGTGTTCTCCTGGTCAGCATCGAAGCTGAGAGTAAGTAGGAATGTTAGATTATCTCTAATATTTTACGACTCATTGTCGTTGGAGTAGATTC
This sequence comes from Aplectana chamaeleonis, assembly GCA_029168955.1. NCBI lineage: Eukaryota > Metazoa > Nematoda > Chromadorea > Rhabditida > Cosmocercidae > Aplectana > Aplectana chamaeleonis. The sequence continues at coordinate 505,945 of JAPDOI010000363.1, forward strand.
CAATGATACATCATTGGCGTGTAGCGAGAAAGAAGTTCAGTTTAACGACGGCATGGAGTCAGTTGGCCGAGATCATTCTTCAGCGATCAGCGACGCGACACAATGTTTGCCGTCATCCACTGAAAATCGAAAAGCCCGATGTGCACTGTCGCTATCGCTGGTCGCGGGAAGTATGATTTCGGCCTTAGACAACTGTAGCACTCGGCGGCAACTGTCGACGTAGCCTTAAGCGGCATTTGCTCGAAAGAGCAGGCTCACAAGCAGTTTGTATAGTGGCGTGCTCATAAGCTTCGACTTCTTGCCCATCGATAGCCCATTTCTTCAAGAAAAATGAGAAGCACATTCCAAAACGCGATTCCTAAAGGAAGAGAAGACAAAGAGAGCTGTCTGAGATAAAATGGCAAAAGTTCTCTGATACCATATCTATATCAGTGATTTCAACTTATGTTGACTGTTGAACCCACCATGGTTTGAGTACTCATTATTAACAAACAATAAGGTCTGGAGCAATGTAGATGAGCTTAATATTTAAGGTAGTCTTTTAAAACTAAGTTTATGTTCCTGACTGTGTGAAATGCACCCTAATAGTGAGGCTGTGGTGAGCCTGAAAATGTTGTAGGGTTACTTGAAGCCACGCTTCAGCGAGTACACTTTTTAATTCCAGCTAGATGCTCTATAAGAACTGACGAGATTGAGGATTTGATCATTGGGGAAGTCAAGAAGGTCAACGAGGAACTGGTTAGTTTGCTGTGATTTCACATATTTTTTCCTGGGCATAGCATTGTCGCAAAGCACACTGGCCCTCTTCCAATGAATAAGGATGGCTTTCCAAGAAGCTGAAAGTCTTGCTTTCATAATATATGTTCATTCAATGATCTTCAATTTCTCAAACAGGAGTGGAACGATCCCATTGCGCTACTTATGACAAGCGCAGACTTAGTCGCCAACCTGAGGAAAAGCGGTAATTACATCTTCCTCCACAAAGAAGGGTAAGGCATGGAGTCTACGATTAATTGTTCGTGTCTGAATGCATTATGCCTGTTTTCAGTGAATTTTCGGATTCTGTTTTATACAATGATGCAGCGGAACAAGTACTCGCAAGTGTTACTGAAACAACAAGAAAGGCGGTGATTCATTGGTTTCCATCATATAAATTTCACTATATAAGACATTTTCAGTTGAATAGCACCCCGTTCCAAATTCAGAGGTTGGTTTCATGAGAAGTCAATTTCAGCTTGCAAACAGACCCGGAAGAAGAACCTATGGATGTTTAGCAGTTCAGTGTGATGCGATTGATGCCGACTACAAAGTTATTATTGACTGCATCGCCACGTATGGATTTAATTTACCACAATTGAAGAAAACCAAAGTTTCTGGTGATTTATTCTGAGCTGGTTGCTATTTTCAGCAAGGCCACATCGTTGGACAGACCACAAGAACCAATCAACTTCAACCATCTTCCTCTCCATCTGCGCCAGTAGACTGAGACGGAAACTATATCGATGGGGTTTTCCTACTCATATGCATGAGTTGTCCCATAATGGAAACTCTCTAGTATACGTTCTGACATATCCATAAAATATTTCTGACATTTCGATCAAGTGTTCTCACAGAAGTATACATAATATTAGGTATGAGCAGCAGTAGAAGCATAGCAAATCAGATACCTTCACAGAAGAAGAGCGATTCCCTAACAGTCATGATTTTCTGAGTATTTCAAGCACTTGTGACACGGGCACGCATGTTTGCGCAAGCCTCGCTGCAGACAACCGGCGCTATCTGTAGAGCTATTAAAGATACTGTTCTTGAACGTTTTTTCGCGGGCTCGCACTCTCGCGCTGGCTGCGTACGATCTGGAGCGAGACATTCACGCCCTGATAGCCGTAGATAGCAGCTGCCTCTGTATAACAATCCACTCTCGTTAAGGACAATCAGAAACATCGAGCTCATAGACTACAGCACTTCGGACTCAGAACCACAACGAAGCCTCTGTTAGCAAGCTGCAGACCAGTCGTCTCAGCACGTCTCATGAATCTGCTATCACTAGCTCAGAATGAGTAGTCTGTACTGAAAAAAAGCGAAATCTTCTTGTCTGCTATTAGCGTAGAGTTGACACCCAAGAGTGCTACACGAATGGGTTTATTGTGGTGTAGCCCAGCGAACAGCATTCTACTAAAGCAAATCGCTATTACATTGCTCGTCAGTATCATATCTATTGATATGTCGTGCGTACCATATCTATTGGTATGCCCTCTTCCAGAAATACTGTTTCAAAAGTATCTCAGTCTGTGTTGGGTAAAACTTTCTATATTTTGATTTACCACAAACCTGCCTCACACACACCCAAGCTTGAGTTGTGAAACCACGGTCTTTGAATTCTAAAATTTTACCATTTCGTAAAAAGAAAGTTTCCGTAGAAAGCTAAAAAGGATAAATCTTTTGGATATATTAAAGATTGAGGATGTATAGATAACTCAGTTTTTTTCCTCAATTGTCAGTGACCGTTTCCATTCAGAATTCGATGCTATCTCAGTTATTGACCAACACTACTACGCCAACTGGATTGATGGTTTTTTCTCGTCAAAATGGTCGCATTGGTGAAGAGTGTAATGAGATTTGCGATGACTATGGAGTTGCAGCCGGGTTTTTTTCAAATGTTGATACTTTTTTTCCTAGCTCTTAGCAAATACTGCGGACATTTTGTGCTTCATGGGAACCGCTGATAAATACCGACCTATTTTCATGAATTGGTTTCGAATTTAGAGTGAGTGCTCCCGCTTGAACTGTATTTTCTCTCGAAAAAAAAATATTGCGAAACTGCTTCTTTACTTGCTGCAGGCTGGTTGGCCACCTTACCGGTCCCATGTGGGAAGTCAGTAAATCCATGCATGACCCGAAGTTCCGGTAAGGTCCAATGTGCCATAGCTGGCTGGCACGGCAACCTTAGCTTCGTTGGCCTGTGGAGAGATGAAGTCCCACGGGCATTTTCATTTTGAAAGGAAACTCTAAAAAAAAATATGCTCACGCATATTCAACTATTTCTGCAAAATGTGCCGGTGTTTCGAACTCCGATGCCTTTAGTTCTTTCTCTACCGTTGCTGTTGTCTGCATTGATCTGGTTGCCGATGGTTTTATTGATTTTTGTTGATTTTTTTTGATTTTTGTTTTTTTGTTTTCCTGAGCATGGAATATATTTCTTCTAATTGGTCAGCTAGTTGTTTATTGGAGCGTTCTACGGAACGTAATAAATAATTAAATAAATAAATTTCCATGTTTTTTTTTTTATTTTTTGTTTTTTTTTATTTTTTATTACCGTACGATTTATTTTTTATTACCGTACGATGTTCAAGGCATTCGTGACAAAAGGTAATCCAATATAAATCAAAGCGAAATCAAGCGCGATATGGAATGGAGCTTCGCGTTCACCCAGCTGATTCCCTTATTACAGCTTTCAAAAATGACCTAATGTTCATTTCCTAGCCTTTTTTATTACTCCACGCCATTTTACGGCAAATCATTTCAAAGATATTCCAAGATATTTTTGAAACTTTTTTTTTGATTTCTCAACGGCATTGCCAATTCGATACTTTCGCCAGAAAGCTAAATTTTCAGGAATTTCACATATCTGTCCCGAGGGTGCCCTTTTTGACTTGAATTTTACTCAACGATTTCCAGTCTGGAGAGATGAAACCTCTCCCAAACAGTATTGTCGTATGAGTACAATTTTTGAATTTTGTATCCGCAACCATAAAAACACCACTCATTGCCGAATTCTGCGCAACAGGTGAAAATTCGATATTATTGATCATTAATATTCGATTTTGCCTGATGAGAAAAATTTTCCAAACAATTGACTTAGAGCCATCAACAATCAAAAATCATTGTGGTTTCCGGGCATCTCGTCCCCGCGGAGATTTCCATTTCCCATCACAGTCGTAGCTCGCCACAGGTAATTGGATTGATCAAACGCCAGGATCAATATAGGCCCATCATTTAGTGGGCTATTTTCATTTTGTGGAGGGTAAACAGCTTTGGGACGAGCAGCTATAAAATCGTTAATTGGCTGCACATCCACCCACACACCCTGGTTCTCCATGATTTTGAGGTACCTTCAAAGTTAGTATCAAGTTCAAATTGGAATAGGAGCGACCTGCATCCATTTCCAGCCCCTCTGTCCAAAATTCTGCTCCCTAGCTCAATTTTTAAGTGTACCCGCAAGATTTTTAATGCCGTCTGAAAAAGAAAAGGAGATTAACAACAAAAACGAGCGGGTTGTCATTTTTTTTAATCGAAAATCAGGAAACCGTAATAAACTTTTTTTATTTGTGATACCAACTTCTTGCGTTCCTTCTAATGCAATTTAGCGCGTAATTTCTACGTTCACTCTGAACTGAGAGTGGGGTTGCGCGCGTGGCCGATTCAAAACCAAATCTGGTGCGCGCTTCGCGCGCACCACAATTCTATGCACCCGTCTGTCACTATTTCGGTGCGTATCGACCGGGCGGGGCTGAGTCAGTCGACCAGGCCTAATGGGTTCCCATGTGAGTACTGAATAGCACGCAATCTTTGGATACCAACCCAACCATAGCCCATGGTTTGCGTTCATGAATACCAGCCCTGGTTACATGCGGCTGGAGGTCGTTGGGTGTCCATATAGGTCATACCCGACTTTGAACACCTGACGTCCCTCGCCAATTAGATGTCCCTGTCCCCGGGACTTTTTGCGTATTGCAGAGGACGCCTGCACAGTCGTCCCCCTTGCATCGCATGCATAGTAAAATCGTGGTGCATTTGTGGAAGGGGTGGGAGCGGGTGCAGTTGAGCGAATATTGAGGCCCGTAGTAAAGCCGACGAAAATGTCAGTCTAGCCTAACCGAATCCATGTTCTAAAAATGAATCACGCAAACCGCACATATTTTAGACGTTCGTGTTGTACGGTAGCGGCCCAGGCTAAGCAAAGAAAGTCAGCAAGAAACAAAATAAGCTGAATCACACGGTCAGATCTGAATGAGTGATTCAGCTCATCTTATTACTAGAGCTGGGACTACGGGGTCACGGTGCTATCATTTAGGTCCTAGCACGATTGTTTGTAAGCTGTGTGCTACAACAGACCTTATCTGCGAATGCGGACCGGACTTTCACTCTAGTTCGGACACTGCGAGGCGGGCTAGACGTAAATTGTTTTGAGAGATTATGGCATTGCGTTAGATTTTTAAAGAGCTCAACCCATGTCGTGCCGTGTCTGGTGGTGCAAGAGGGGCAGCATCAGACCTGGTCGATTGACTCAGTCCCACCCGGTCGATACGCACCAAAATAGTGACAGACGGGTGCAGAAAAATCCACTCAATGAATACGCCTGCGACTGTCTGCTTGCGTCCTCATTCCAGCCAGTTGATACAGGTGTTCGAAGTGCTCAACGAGCAGGGTCCATGTAACCAAGGTCAGTTTTTCCGCTCAGGTCTCAGGCAGACTTAGTCGGTTTTTGGACCAAATCTGACGGGGATCATACACGCACTACACGCAACATGCCTACGCGCACATGCCTGTATGACAAAATTTAACCCATTCACGACCGCGTGTCCCACCGGTGGGACACGCGTTGACTACCACTTCGGACCGCGTGTCCCACCGGTGGGACACTGTTTTCAAAAATCGATTTCTCTACCGCATGGAGGATTTTCTAAACCTATTTATGGTCAATGTATTCACCCATACTATAGTCGACTATAAACTTCGTGGTCCACTGGCAGCTTCACCGCTACAATATATCTGACCCTTCGAATACAGCAAGGTCGAAAACCGCACTTATGAGTACAGATCGCATTTTTACACGCAATTAATGGCGAAATTCTTCCTTTTCCTATTACTCGAGAAACAATTCCTACTTCTAAGAGTGGTCAGATCGTATAGCACTATTTAAAGGCACTGTTCGCGATAGACTTCATCCTCGAATTTTCTATGACAAACGCTTCTCTTGGCTCTCAGAAGCAGAACAGCGTTGAAAAAAACGGGACGAAAAGCTACCCAGGAGCCGCAAAACAGCTTAGAAAAGTGGGAAAACCCCGCCATTGTGGGCAAGTCCCACTTCTTCCCGCCCCTCGACGTGAACTAAGGAACACTCGAAATCGTGAGTTGAGCGATTGTTTCCGATCAAAAGCCCTGTTTTTCCCTTCATTCTCAACTTCTCTCTTTACTCAGGTCAGCTCGCATATATTGGCTGCCAAAGGCGGAAGTTACAAGCCTTGGACAACTCGTCCACCATTTTCCCTAGCTCAATTTTTGAGGGACCATAACTCCATTCCCAGAAGGTCTTGTACGATTCCAAAAGGATCATTGGAATCAGAATGGGACCAGTTTCAAGATAGGCAAGAAAACAGAAAAGCGATTTTCATCGCGAACAGTGCCTTTAATATATCACAGAAACTTGATTACTGATGCTGCGCACACTTCGCGCGTAGAGAATCGGCTTCCCTTCGCCCGTATTCTGTTCACAGATTTTTTTCATGCAAAGATCACCAATGTTAAGATCATCAGGGCCTTTTTTGAAAGTCCTGCTTGGTTACGGTTGGTGTACCATCGTAGGCCGGGGCTTCAACTTCGGTGAAAACTACCTTGGAGAGGAGCGGACGAGAAAAATGGGGACGTGTTAGAGCAGAAAACGAGTGAAAACCTTATAAAACGGTTATTACACTAATCATTCCTAGTCAACTTGTAATTATGGAACTATTTTCTACCTCTGAATGTAAAAATCAAATATGCTTTTCACAAAAAATCTCTTTCCTGAAGGCGCCGAACCTGGGGGGTGAGGGGGTAGCCGAGAAAAAAAATGGCGAAGATGTAAAAAAGCTATTTCCATCAGCATTATCAGTCAATATGACATTTGGGGAGTCATTTCTACTCCTAGATGTCGAGAAGAATGTTAAAAAATGTTTACTACAAAAAAACTCCCGTCGGAATGGCATAGACCGCAAGAGCGAGCGAGTAGCTAAAAAGCAAAATCAGTGCAAACCTGAAAAATATCATTTCACTAAGCATTTCCTGTCAATTGAAGAACAGAAGAATGTCTATCATGGTAATCTACGATAATTAATGTTTCAAACCGCTAGAATTCAACGAACTCACGTGATTTTGTGGACGGCCTTAACTATACAGTTGAAAATTTAGGAGGCCGTTTCTCTGGAAGGAAAGAGTTATGGAAGCTGAAACTTTGGCATCATGATTTTGGCGTCGACAGTCGTACGATAAACAAAAAAAAACGAAAATCAATTTTTTGGTGGCGTGCCATTCGAGCAAAAGTGGCCCACCGGTGGATCACTGTATACGGTGACGCAATATTGCACGCGGTCCGAACGTGCAGCCACCCAAAATTAGGCGTGGTCGTGAATGGGTTAAATAAACACATTACATACAGATAACGCGCCTTAACCTCGTTAGATGGTAATTTACACTATATTCAGTGTGATTGCTGTAGCATTTGTAACCTCAAATAGATTATTAGTAAACATTGATTTGAGTATCGAGTTGTTGAGAGTCGCAAGGGAGAAAAAACTAATATACTTCGGACCAGCATATTACACCGAAAACGAGACATAGAGCAGTCTATTTCTCAGCTCGAGCGGAATCAGTCATCATTAAAGTGGAGAAAACCGTAGATATATCTTGCACGATTGGGGCGTTCGAGCATAGAATCGCCATGAAACTTCTCAAAGCATAATGTTGGTGCAGTTCGCGTAACTCGGTCTTGGTTTACTTCTATTCAGGATCTCTATGTATTACGTCTTGTTCTTACCACTATATTCTTTTAAACCTAAGTATTATGTGATTTATTATAGATTGCCTTTTCTTACGAATGCCTTGACGTGCAGTAATAAAATAAATAAATAAAAAGTCAAAATAATACCAGGCCGTCCAATAATTCGTGTCCGAAAATTTTCAAAATTCTATAATTTTCCTTAGAAGTGTTATAATATCGGGCAAGTGTCGTGGGGCAAGTGTAAGAACCTTCTAGAAGATTCTCCAAAGTTCTACGCTAGGGGTATATAAGGCGCAGTCGCCGCGTCTAGCTACCAGTACAAGCTAAAATGGACCAAGGTCGAATTCGTACGTTCGTGTACTACGAGTGGCTGCTGGGCAACCACACGGGCACCGCGGTCGCCAACATCTACAGAGCGTGCAAGAATGCAGTGTCCCAACGCACAGTCAGCCGCTGGTTCGATCGTTTCGAGAGCGGCGACACGAGCCTCGAGGACAGGGAGCACAGCGGGAGGCCTTCTACGGTGGATGATGACGAAGTCCGTCGCTGTATCAAGGAGAAGCAGGAAGCCACCACCCGTGAACTGGCGACGACGCTCGGATGCAGCAAGTCCACCATCCACAATCGACTCATCTTACTCGGCTACCACAAAGTTCTGGCCCGTTGGGTCCCCCACCGTCTGACGGACGCAAACAAGCAGAGCCGCGTGGCCGTCTGCCAGTCCCTCCTCCTTCGTCCGCATGGCAAGGAGCTTCTCAAGGACCTGGTCACTAGGGATGAGAGCTGGGTCCTCTACGACAACGTCGCCCGCCGTGCCGTCTGCATCCGGAGAAGAGCCGCCGACGACGCCGAAAGTCGACCTGCACCCGCTGAAGATCATGCTCTGCTCCTGAAGGGACATCAAGGGCATGCTGTACTTCGAGCTGCTCCCGCAAGGCAGGAGGGTCACCGCATCCATATACACCGATCAGCTCGAGAAACTAGCCGCCGCCATCCGAGAAAAGCGTCCCCGACGGGCCTCGGTTCACCTGCTGCACGACAAAGCGCGCCCCCACGTGGCGAAGGAGACCCAGCAGGAGTTGGCGACGCTCGGCTGGGAGGCGGTTTCCCATTTGCCGTATTCCCTGAACCTTGCCATTTTTGACTACCACTTGTTCCGCCCGCTGAAGCACCATTTGGCCGGAAGAAAATTTACCAACTACGAAATCCTCAAATCCAACATCGCGGACTTCTTCGAGTCGCAGCCCCCCGGAGTTCTGGGCGAAGGGCAGGCGCGACCTGCCCAATCGATTGGCCACTGTTGTGGATAACTGTGGTAATCGTATTGTTGATTAGACTTGTTTTTCAATAAAGTTGAAAAAAATTAAAAATGGTGAAACTTTCGGACAAGAATTACTGGACAACCTGGTATCAACAAAGCGGTAAAAAATTATATATTCATAGACCGTAGATTCACAACTCAAGCTTGGGTGTGTGTAAGGCAGGTTTGTGGTACTTCATAACGTACAGGGGGTGTGTATACAAGTCTGTTGGTACCTGCTCGTTGGTGCCCCTGCTTCTACTGAACCCAGCAGACGTTTGAGTGTACACAGGGAACGTTCGAGCGATATAGCGTGCACAACTATATCGCGAAAGTATCCCGCACATTGCATAAAGTCGCCGTCCGGCACACTAAGGCCTCTGGTCCATAACACCTTAGGATCCGTACCTAGGGAGTCATGGAGTCTTTGGCCACAAGCCACAATTTCGCCACCCTGAACTGTCGATCGCTCTCGAGTGATATCCAAAAAACTGCGCTATCCAGACTTCTGAGCTATTTCCATGCACCGTTCGCTGCTTTGCAGAAACCCGCCTCAGGATAGACCCGTCATCAGCGTCGGAAGTACACCATCTACTGCGGTAACGTTGACGATAGGAGAGTGGGAGGCTGTGCAATGGGCTGTAAGGAAGGATTTCAATGGTATGGTCAAGGAGTTCGGCTCAACGTCGTGTCGGAATGCATTCGTACGACTGCGGGATCACAGAGGATTCAATCTGTGGATAGTGAGTGCTCATGCGCCCACTGAAACCGCCGAAGACAATTCGAAGGATGCGTTTTATGAGGAACTCAATACGTTTGCTGGCCAGGATACCTTGTCAACATGCTGTTGTCGTGGGGATTGACGCAAATGCGAAGATGGGACTTGATCAGGAATCCGAAGTACTCGGTAAATGGTTCTACCAGTGGAGCAAACATCGGACAATGGCTACCGCCTTGTCGACTTTTGTGAACGCAGTGGTCTGATTATTGCATCGACATTCAAGAGGAATCATCGCCGCCATCAGCTTACGTGGCAGGACCAACCCGGCTATCTCCAGAAGAGCAGCGGAAGCGGAAGATGACAACTTTGAAACTACAGCTTGACTATGTCCTGACGAGGAATATTCCAGTATCAGACATTCGAAGATCTAGAGCTGTGTGGGATGTCGCATTCGATTCGGATCACCGTCCTGTTCTGTTGAACTTCACTGCGAGGATTCATAAGAGGAAGCGAGGGGCTCAGCCTCTCCAGAGGATTGAATACTGACAAGTCTCAGAGATGAAGAGTGCAGAAGGAATTTCCGACAACGCGTTTCTATTCACATCGGAGTACGGACTAAGAAGAAACTTAGCGACGCGGATTCTTTTTGTCAAGTGCATCCAGGACGCTTCGAAAGAGGCACTCCCGGTTGTACAGCCTTCAAGAAGAAGTTCGCCTACGTCTCAGAAGAAACAACATCTACCTACAACAAGGCGTATGTGCTCTCGAACTGCAGGAAACTTCGTGGAGGAGAAGCGTCTGGGGAGGAAGTTGCGTCGGCAGCTTCAAAGTGACCGCGAACGAGAGTGGACGTGTAGAGCTAAGGGTTCGAGAAGGCTTCGGGGAGGGAGAAGAATCCGAAGAAAGCCTACACGTTTCTGCGACAGTATATGGCGGGAAGATGAAGAGATGTTCTCCTGTCTTGAACACTACCAATGGAGTTGCAAAGTTGGTGACGCGACGCTGCCAATATGGAAGGATTACTTCAGTTCACTACTGAATCGTCCAGCGCCATCAGTACCTGAGCTCCCGCATGTTCAGAGAGCACATTACGATGTCAGTGAGGAACCGCCGACTGAGTCTGAAGTTTTGGATTGTGTCCGGAAGATGAAGAATGGAAAGGCAGGTGGAGATGGCAACATCACTGCTGAATGCTGAAAGCTCTTCCTGCGGCTGGGATTCGTGAAATGACCAACACCATCCGTGCCATATGGATGAGCGAAAGGATACCCGATTCGTGGAGACATGCGATCATCGTACCTCTTCACAAGAAGCTATCCGTCACGGATCCTAAGAACTACAGAGGAATCTCTCTACTTCGTGTCATGTACAAGGTTTTAGAACGTATCATTCTCGAGCGACTTATCAAACATCGTAAAGGAACGACCAGAGATGAGCAAGCCGGTTTTCGACCTGTAAGATCGACCATCGACCAAGTGTTCGTCGTGAGAAGAGTAATTGAATCGTGGCAGCGGTTTTCGAAGCCATTACAGCTTGCTTTTTTGGACTTTGAAGCCGCGTTCGACTCTCCTCATCCTGATCGATTGCTCAATGCTCTGCGAGCAGATGGAGTCCCGGAAAAGTATGTTCGGTTAATCGAGGACATGAACAAAGGAACAACAGCAGCAGTTCGTACACCTGTCGGATTTACGTCAGCTTTCGAGGTGAAAACAGGAGTAAAGGCAAGGAGCCGTTGCAGGACCTTTTCTTTTCAACTTCGCCGTTGATGACATCATGCGTAGAGTTGCAGAACAGTTTCCTGCGGATGTGATCCTAACACCATCAGGACGCTCTTGTCGACCTGGAGTACGCCGACGACATTGTGTTATTCGCTGAAAACAACGCAAAACTGCAAAGGATTGTGAACCTCGTTTCGAAGTATGCCGCAGCCTATGGACTTCGTCTTCGTCCCGACAAATGCAAGCAGATGTAGGTCTCTCAGAGGCCTTCAACTGGAGTTTGTGTGGACGGGCAACGTATCGAACTGGTGGACGATTTCTGTTATTTGGGCTGTTTGCTGAACAACGATGGTAGTTATGCAGCGGATATTCGACAACGATGTGCTAAAGCTACGTCTGCATTCAATTCTCTAACCAAGTGTTTGTGGTCTACCACCATCGCGAAGGAAGTCAAGTTGCGCGTCTACCTATCCGCTATTCGCCCTATCAAGATGTACGGATCGGAGACGTGGGCAGCACAAAACGCAGATGGAAAGGTTGGATTGCACGGAGAGGAAGCTTTTAGGCGTTTGCTTGATATTTCTGGCCGCGTGTATGCCATAACGAAGACCTTCACAAGGAGATCGACGCAGTACATCAACGCTTGACACGAGGGAGGTGCCAGCATCTTCCATCGCCATCTCAAGCAGCAGTGGAAAGTCGACTTCGACTGCTTGGGCATATACTAAGAAGAACGCCGGATCGTCTCGTACAACACGCTTTAAAAATGCTTCCAAATCCTGTCTGGAAACGGCCACCTGGGCGTAGGCGAAAGTTCTGGACGGATGTGGTTAAAGAGGATTTAAAGTCACTCGGCATCGATAGACAGTTCAGGCGCGATGTTTCGTTTCGCAGGAAATGGAATAGTGACAGCTGGATGGAATGTGTTCAAATTGTGGCTGAAGACCGTGAAAAATGGACACGGCTGACTACTAGGACGGCACACCTCGGTGAAGATGCGGAATGACCGCGTCAGGCGAAAGCCAACCGATTAAGTCAAAGTAAGTCATAACGTACACAAAGTTGTGCCCAATACAGACCGAGATACTTTTGAAACAGTATTTCGGGAAGAGTGCACACCAGTAGATTTGGTACGCACGGTAGCGCTGACGCGCACTGTGATAGCGAGTTGCATTACATCCCAATGGAGAAATCGTGGAGTACTCTTGAGTGTCAACTCTACGCTTAGAGCAGACAATATGTTTTCGCTTTTTTCAGTTCAGACTACTCATTCTGAGCTAGTGGGAGCAGATTCAAGAGACGTGCAGAGACGACTGGTTTGCAGCGTGCTAACAGAGGCTTCGGTGTGGTTCTGCGTCGAAAAGTGCTGTAGTCTATGAGCTCGATGTTTCTGATTGTCCTTAGGCTCCTTCCATACCAGACGACCAGCGGCAAATCATCAAGGCGTCCGGCTGCAGTGGTCGCTATGGAGTCAGATCAATAACAAATGCTGAAGATGCAAACCCCCAGCGTCATATTACGGTCACTTGACGCTAGGACGTCTGCTATGAACGGAGCCTTAACGAGAGTGGATTTTTATACAGAGGCTGCTGCTATCTATGGTTATCAGTGCGTGCCTGTCTCGCTCCAGATCGTACGCAGCCAGCTCGTGAGTGCGAGCCCGCGACAAAACGTTCAAGAACAGTATCTTTAATAGCTCTACAGATAGCGTCGGTTGTCTGCAGCGAGGCTTGCGCAAACATGCATGCCCGTGTCACAAGTGCTTGAAATACTCAGAAAATCATGGCTGTTAGGGAATCGCTGTCCTTTAGTAAGAGAGTTTATATTCTGATTCGCTACGCTTCTACTGCTGCTCATACGAAGAAATATTATGGATAATTTCTGGTGAGAACACTTGATCGAAATGTCAGGAAATATTTTATGGCATAATATGTCAGAACGTCTACTAGAGAAGGCTTCCATCAGTGGGACACAATCTCATGCATAAGGGAGTAGGAAAACCCCATCGATATAGTTTCCGCTCTCAGTCTACTGGCGCAGATGGAGAGGAAGATGGTTGGAAGTTGATTGGTTCTTGTGGTCTGTCCAACGATGTGGCTCTTCTTTGCTGGAAAATAGCAAACCAGCTCAGAACAAATCACCAGAAACTTTGGTTTCTCTTCTTTAATTGTGGTAAATCACGCAAATCCATACGTGGCGATACAGTCAATAATAACTTTGTAGTTCGGCATCATTCGTGATCACATCATCACTGAATCGTTGCTAAGCATCCATAGGTTCTTCTTCCGGGTCTGTTTGTAAGCTGAAATAGACTTCTCATGAAACCAGCCTCTGAATTTGGAACGGGGTGCTATTCAAATGAAAATGTCTCATATAGTGAAACGTATATGACGAAAACCGAAAAATCACCGCCTTTCTTGTTGTTTCAGTGACACTTGCGAGTACTCGTTCCGCTGCATCATTGTATAAAACAGAATCCGAGAATTCACTGAAAACAGGCACTATGCTTTCAGACACGAACAATTAATCGTTAACTTAATGCCGTACCCTTCTTTGTGGAGGAAGATGTAATTACCACTTTTCCTCAAGTTGGCGACTAAATCTGCGCTTGTCATAAGTAGCGCAATGGGATCATTCCACTCCTGTTTGAGAAATTGAAGATCATTGAATGAACATATATTATGAAAGCAATATTTTCAGCTTCTTGGAAAGCCATCCCTATTCATTGAAAGAGGGCCAGTGTGCTTTGCGACAGTGCTATGCCCAGGAAAAATATGTGAAATCACAGCAAACTAACCAGTTCCTCGTTGACCTTCTTGACTTCCCCAATGATCAAATCCTTAATCTCGTCAGTTCTTATAGAGCATCTAGCTGGAATTAAAAAGTGTACTCGCCGAAGCGGGCCTCGAATAACCCTACAACATTTTCAGGCTCACCACAGCCACCCTATTAGGGTGCATTTCACACATTCAGCAACATTGACAGGGTGTTAAGGGATCATCCCAAATTCGAAGCTCATTTAGGTTGCTCCAAAATTTATTCCGCACTTTGTTATTAATATTGAGTACTTGAAGTGCCATAGGTTTATCAGTCAAACTAGGTTGAAACCAGCGATATAGATATGGTCTCACAAGGCTTTGTCAATTTTTTTTGAGACCCCTTTCTTTGTTTTCTTCTCTTCACGGGTCGCCTTTTCGAATATGCATCTCAATTTTACTGAAGAAACTGTCTATCCATGTGCAAGAGGTCAAAGTTTAGGAGCACGAAACTTAAAAATACTGATTGTGAGCCTGCCATTTCGAGCAAATTTCGCGTAAGGCTACATCTAACAATAAGTCTGCCGCCGAATGCTACATTCGTCTATGTGACTCCATGCCGTCATTAAAGGCAATGGTCACGATGCTAATCGTTTTTCTGTTTTCCCGCCTATCTTGAAATGGCCCAATGCTGATTCCAATGATGTCTCTGAAATCGTACGAGACCTTCTGGAAACGGAGTTATGGTCCCTCAAAAATTGAGCTAAGGAAACATGGTGGACGAGTTGTCTGAGGCTTGTAACTTCCGTCTTTTGCAGCCGATGTATGCGAGCTGACCTGAGTAAAGAGAGAAGTTGAGAATGAAGGGAAGAACGGGGAAATCGTCGCTCATCTCACGATCTCGAGCATTCATTTGTTCACGTCGGTGGGCGTGTGTTGCGCTTTTGGGGTTTGCCTTGCGCTCGAAGTGGCGTCTTCAGGCTCTTTTGGAGCTTTTCCTGGCTCGTTTTCATGCGTTCTTCCAAGCTTTTCCTGGCTCTATTTCATGCGTTCTTTCGACGTCAGCGTTACAGCGTGCCCCTCCGCTACCCATTCCTAGTGGGAACTGAAACACATTTTTGTTATCGTGAACATTGCCTTGAAACTGATCCCCCTCCTCGGTACGAGAGAATGATGTCTTATTGGAATCTATTTCGACAACATTGAATTGTCAACCAATTGAGATACTCAAGTATTCTTACTCACTCTCAGCTTCGATGCTGACCAGAACAACACAAGCGACCTGAAATAAGTAACTATTCAAGATTCGAGAGAATGGGGCTTAGAGAAATGAACTAGTATAAAAAAGAACTCACAGCAAGAGACAGAAACATTCTGAGAATGATGATGATCGCCATAGGCACTTCTTTTTATGCAGGATCTTCATTGCACTTCAGTTGGTGGGCGAAAATAATTAACCACAGTACGACAAAGGATTCTATTCAACAAAATTAATAAATGGCAGACTGAATGTGCTCACATGTCCTTCACTGTCCTGTGGCGTTTGCCAGACAGATTCGGGACAAGGTTCCAGAGCGCTAAAAGTACGCAATGAGATTTTGGCGTTTTTGGATGTGTCGTGAACCCCCAATGTTGCTATTTGCGTGCTTGGTGATCATGATGGATTTTGCATCTGAACTTCGCTTCTTTGTCGTACCTTGATATGCAACTGCAGAAATGTTGTCGAGAAATCGTCATCCCGCCTTTATACCTCAAAAGGAGCAGGACACACGGTAAGACACACGTAGGTTTTCTCTGCCCAGATTTCCAAAGATATTTAGCTGTTCGCATGTGGGCACTTCTTAGTTTGAGCAAATAGCAGCAGAAAACCGTCTTTTTAAATGTGTCCTAAAATCAGAGCTCTGGTGACAGTGGCTGTATCTGAAACACATTTAATATTCGTGCTCAATCTTGACTTGTGCACAGTTGAGAACACTTCAAGAGTTTAGCCGAGCAGAAGCTCTCTGTTCTGTAGCCTTCCAGTCTGAACGGGCTTCTTGGTTTTTGCAAAGCGACTCTACCGTGTTGCATACGTGATCTCAATGCGTGGCCGTGATTAGGACAACGGTGCTTGTCAATTGAGAAGGCATGAAGATGAAAGAGTTAGAGATATCTTTGGTTAGAGCGGCCCACAAAGGCAAATGCCTACAAACGAGATCCTTCAAAGAATAAATGCTACTGTTGGGGTGGTAGCAATCTCACAAAACCTCGATGCTAAGCAAGATCATTGGGCTTGAAGTTAACACCGAGGTTTGAGTTAAATTTTACTAATGGGTTATGGAGCTCATGTTTGTATTTTGCCACGAGTGTCGTAAATGCTCCACAACCCCTTCCCATAACTTACTGTGAACCCAGTTTCGTGTTTTTAATTCGCCTCATAACTACGATGATACACGGACGCGAACATTCTTATAGTCACAATTCTGAGTAACTATTTCAAATACCGACGCTCACTTATATACAAGCTATTCGGATAACGATAAATGCTTGATCCTGCACGAGTTATGCTTCCTCTGTTAGCCGTTTTCTACAAAACGGTTGAGCACCCATTTTTTCCAGCACAACAAGGAGACAGTTCTTGTCAAAGATTGGCTTGGGGAATGACAGTCGCGGCTAAAGTGCGTCTAGCATTCAATAGGATGATTGTGACCGTAATGAGGCAGAAATGTTGTTTCTGTATTCTATGCGCGGTACGGCTGAAAGCGGAGAATTCGATTTATCAGAATTCCTCTTCTGATGCATGCCGTCTATAAATCTCGCATAGACGCTGCTTTTTTATTGACTTCTACGAAAGCTGTCGTGCAAGTTCTAACGCTGGCTGCAATGCTGGTTCAAATCGTCATAGTTGCCAACGTGAGTCTTCTTGCATAATCTGCTGAGTTGCTGGTTGATTCGGCAAAATCACCCATTGGCTGAAATAATAATAATATTTCAGATTCTCAAAACTGCTGTTGGAGGTGAGTGACAGAATTGGAAACTTCTACCGGAACAGGCCGTTGCCTTGACCAGATGCGGTAGAATACCTACGGCAATAACCCAAATTATCTCTCACTGGTTTTAAAGAGATTAGAATTTATCCAAGCTAAGGCTGATGTATAGTTCAGTTCCACAATCACGTTCAGCCCGCACTATCACAATCGTAAAAGCTTTGCGGACTGAACGCGATTGCGGAACTAGATCATGTGTAGAACCTCGTGGTGGGTTTTAGTCTAGTGAGTGGAAGGGGCCGCAGGTAGATTACAGCACGTGATCAAAACCCCGCTGGCCGGTGGGGCCGACAACGTCGCACGGCTAGCTACAACGATTGCGTCTGCTGCATTCGCTAGACTAAATCTGATAAGGAGACCATGGGTACACAGGGCTATCTCCTTTGTTTCTTAAGTCGTGGTTGTGCGCTGCTTGTCGTGGTAATATCGCCGGTCACAGCGGTGTGTTCCTGAGAGGTGACATACTGCAAATGTGCTGTCGCTCGTCGCTGCGCATTGCCACAGCGGCAAGTTTGAAGGACTAGAATTCTTTGACAGGCGCTCGCTGTCGTCTTGTTTAGCGACAGCGACCCAGCGTCACAGAAACATACCGTAGCCCTTATCCTTCAATAAGTCCTCTTCTCGCACAACCCCCCCCCCCTCCCCGGTAAGTGGTGTGGTTTCGTATTGCACGAAAATGCAAGGCACGTGACCCAAAAAGTCCAATAGACCGGGCTGTAAACCCCAACGTGATGAGACAGTAGCACAGTAAAACACAAAGAGTTTATTACAAAAAACACAACAACAAACTATTACTATAGATCTGCTCCTAGTTGATCCTATTCCTAACTCCTCCGCAAGTACCCGCTGAAAAGACTACCAGACATCGTCTGTGGCTATGACACGCAAGCGGTGATAATAGAGCGGCACAACAACGAACGCTATTATACAGGAGCGTGCAGCGCGTGCAACCCTTGGAAAACCCAAGAAACAGGGTGACGGACGATCTGGAGCGAGGATGGAAGCGAAGACGGGCTTCCACTTGTCGAATTTGGGCCTCGTCGACCACATAATCTCGCGCCGGTATACGGTATCTCCTGTGCGCCATCGCCACTCCCCCTTCAATCAACCAATCCAGCAATTCGATGTCCACCGCCATGCTGCTCCCTTTTTTCATTTCTACTTATTGCTACACGAGTGAAACGATTATTTTATCCCTAGTCAAGGCCAGACCCAAATGAAAGTATTACGCTAGAACCCTCTAATGATTACTTGTCAAAAAGACGCAGAAAAGGGGAGAGTTGCCATGCAGTTCTGATCCAGATCTTGCCATGACGACGTCTCACTGACATGACTTGAAGGCAGTGTCCACGATAAATTTCGTCCTCGGTTTTTGGCCGAAAATCGAAAGTTCAGGGTCTCATTGGAGCACTGGGGTCGAAAGAACGATCGAAAACGAGCCCCAAAGGACTCCATACGGCTCCGAAGTCCACTCGCGCAGGCCCTTCCGCTCGCGGTCGAGTTTCCCGAAGAATAGTTTGGTCCGCTTCTACATTAGCATTGGGGCGCATTTTCGCACGCTGTCTACTTCAGGCCCATGCCCGCGCAACTCATCCATCGTTGAAATGCGGCTCTCAAAAAGAAGGGGTGGTTTTGAATGTTTTGCAGCGTTTTTCATGACTCTTTCTTCACTGATGAAACAGTCAGACTCTGAACCTTCGTTTTCTGGTGAAAACTCGAAAACGATTTTTATCGTGGACACTGCCTTTAAGAGAACTTATGTTACTGATGTATGTTGCAATTGAAACAGGATTGCTTACTGACTGCGAATTCGCTATCATATCACGAAACTCCATATCTTACCCGCTCATGCATCAGTTCCTAACTTCAATGCATTGTATCTGACTTTTCTATGATTTTCGACCATTTCATTGTTTATGAACATTTGGATTAAACGCCGACTGAGACAATTTCCCTTATTTGCCATCCTACTTTTTTGGGTCAGAAATGACGATTACTTCTCTTCTCAATATGGCTTGTAGTTCTCACCTCTCAATGGTGAAAAGAGCTCAGCTCCGGGCAAAGCAACCGTCGCTTTCATGCCTGAAATTTGAGGATATCTTGGCTTGTTTCTGGCTACATGAGAAATGAGCACACCTACAGGATGCTAATTTTATCTGATGACGTGCAGAAAAAGTTTCCGAGAAAGGATAAACAGTGGATTTGGAGGCATTTATTGAGCACAACGTTCAGTGTCAACCAGACCTGTGCAGGCCTGGGTCTTTTTGGGTCATAGTTAAAAGTCTGAAGGGCGATAAAAGTCAACCACAACAGTGCGAGAGATATGGAATAATGTTATACAGCCCACCCCATTTGACTCTCGAAACAAAGTTAGTGATATACAATTGATAAAGCGTAGGGTATAAAAGAAGTGGAGAGCGGTGTGTCTTCATTATCGCACCGTCCTCCTCCAGGAGTCAGCAGTTGGGGCTCCGCACGGGCAAAAAGTTAGGAAAACAGCACCACCGGTGCACAAGATATGCCACAATTGTAGTGAAAACATAGCAAGATTTCTAAAAGTTTAGCTTCCTGGCAAAAGTAATGATTTGGCAATGCTATAATCACATTATAGAAGTTGAAAAAATGAAAAAAAAACGTCTTGAAATATCTTTTGAAATGATTTGGCGCAAAATGACCAGAAGTAATGAAAAACCTTCTAAATGTAGTGAAATGACCAAAATCGGATTTGGCGGTCAATCATAGACCAAGCTGGTCATTTTGCGCCAAATCATTTTAAAAGATATTTCAAGACGTTTTTTTTTTCATTTTTTCAACTTCTATAATGTGATTATAGCATTGCCAAATCATTACTTTTGCCAGGAAGCTAAACTTTTAGAAATTTGATACATTTTTCTCAAAGGTTCCCATTTTGGCCTGATTTTTGCTTAGCGATTCCCATTTTGGAAGGGCGAAACCTATGACTACAGTTTTTGCCTTCGTTGAATAATGAGATCGGTACCTATCGGTTGTCGGACAACTATAACTCCTAAAAATTGTGACCCTCAATCATAAAAAAAAACAACCCTTCCTTTCCCACTGGGGTCCCAAACATTTCTACGGCGTCCTGCGCACTCCCACTATGGTCCAGCACACTTTCTACGGCGTCATGCGCATTCCCACTGGGGGCCCTCACTCTCTGCGGCGTCCTGCGCATTTCCACTGGGGTCCCGCATACTTTCTACGGTGTCCTGCGCATTCCCACTAGGGACCCGCACTATTTCTACGGCGTCCTGAGCATTCCCACTGCTGGCCCGCAGTCTTTCTGCGGCGTCCTGCGCGCTCCTCAAATCCTATTCACACCAACCGTCTCGAACAGGGCAGAATCTTGGGAAGAAGCTTATCAGTAACCGTGTTGATTTTCATTAGTTCATAGTATTTTACTCGTATTTTCACTAAAATTTACCAGTGTTTTACTAGTCTTCTTTTACTAAAATTTACTATTAAATTACTCGTTTTTTACTAAAGACTATTACGATTTCGAACACTTTTTTTCAATACACTCAATGTATTACAAATAACGATACAACACTTTATATAATTATATTTCATCTCAATTTAAAAAAAATACAACAGTCACACTTGTATATTTAACAGAAACATTAATTTACAAGCTCCATCACACCAATGACCGGATTCACAGACAGAGAAAAAATAACAAATCCTACTTACAGAGATGCACTGTGTTTTAAAATAATAGCGAAAACCAAGAAAACACCTACTCAGACGCTCGCAGTTGTTCGAATAGAATTTTGGTTGCTGAAAGTGCAGCTTCAGTAACTACATAGTTAATTTGTGAATGAAATATTATATAATTATTAATTCTTCTACACCAAATCCTGACATCTTTCTTTTTATAATAGTTTGATACTCTTCTTCTCGCAACATTCATTTGGCTAAATTTTGCCGAAAATGGCTTCTTCAGACCTTCAAAATGCGATGACATTTGGGCTAACAATAAGTGCAAGGGTACGACGATACAATGACGCTGGAAAGATATACGTAGTCCAAAAGGATTGGCAGCAAGGGGTTCAGAGCGCCGAATGTCGTGTGTTGCACGGTGTTATAGGCAATACAGGCGGCAATGGTGGTCATGTAGGATCTGCTCTGGGGCCAGGTTCATCAACGCGTGGCATTGGGTAGGGGTAAAAGCGTCGACACGTTTGATGAATACCCCGTGAGAGCCTTTGGTATCTTCCTAAAAGCGCAGTGTCTCAGCTGCCCCAGCCTATTAGCTGGGTAAGCCAAGGGCGCTGAAGGTTAGCATCTTCAGCTTCAGCTGGACAATTATCAAGCGTGCCGATGCCTTTACGCCTACCCAGCACTGCCAAGTAGATGAATCCGGCCCCTAAAGACCATTAGCATTCAAGGATGAGAATTTCCATGGTAATCCTCAAGATCTCAAGAAAGGAAAGGAGCGGAGGATAAAATCGCAGAGCTTCTCCTCTGCGTTTGTTTCAAGACGTAGTCTCCGAATTTCTTTCACTTGCACCATCTTCCTTTTTAGTGGATAAGTCATGTGTCGGTGAAGTACCGACACATCGGTTAAGTGCGCGTTTTCTCAGCTATGCATCGTTGTTCGATGTTCCGAGGTGAGGATAGGAGGCCGTATTCGTGATGCTCTTCGATGTTTACCTAGATGTACTTCAAAGGCAGTGTTCACGATGATTTTCGTTCCCGAGTCTCCGACTTCAAACAATGCATTAGACACCGACTATTACCATAATCACGAAGAAACGACGAAAACCCCACTCAAACGCCTCACTTCAGTGAGATTGTTCACTGTTCTGGACTAGTTGTCCGCTTGTACGAATATGCTCTTGATGGTTGTCACTGGTGAAAAATAGGGCGAATCTAAAATGGAAGAATATTTTAGGCAAAACAAGATTGGTAAAGGTCATATGGGAAGAATGGAGTAACAGAGAGTGGAGAATTTCAAAGACCGGGTCCACAAAAGATTGCATTGTCCTTACAAACAGTTCCACTGAAAATAAAGAGGCGGGATGAGAGTACAGCTTTTCGTGTATTTCTGGTGCGTTTGCCCGACAACCATTTTAGCTCCGCTCAGGAGCCAAGCAATCGATGAAGTAGATAGTCTCGAAAATGAAGATTGTTGTGAACACTGTCTTTAAGCCTGTTACACCTACGACATTCAGCGCTCGCAACGCCCTAGCTGAGAATAATT
This sequence comes from Aplectana chamaeleonis, assembly GCA_029168955.1. Taxonomy (NCBI): domain Eukaryota; kingdom Metazoa; phylum Nematoda; class Chromadorea; order Rhabditida; family Cosmocercidae; genus Aplectana; species Aplectana chamaeleonis. The sequence continues at coordinate 528,440 of JAPDOI010000363.1, forward strand.
TTTGCATTCGGTATGTCTTTTAAGCGTCATTGTATCGTATCTTTGTACTTAGCATGAATGCTATTGCATTTTTGAAGTGTCTAGAGAAGTCATTATTGGCGAAACCTAGCTAGATGAAAGCTGCAACAAGAAGAAAATCAAAATACTACAAAAGAAAGATTTTAGGATTTGATAAAGAAAAAAATGATAATTACATCGTGGATCTACAAATTAACTGCGTAGCCATCAACGCTGCATTTTCAGCACCGAAAATCCTGTTCAAAAATCACGGGTGTCCACGTCGGCTTCGAAGTAGGAAATCTCACGGACTCTACTGAAATTTCAATACACCTTCACACCAATAGTGATGCAGTCTCGACTGCAATGAAATGAAAATCCGAGGCCCTCACGAACAGTTAGCTCCTACCGCATGTTTCTGAAAGAGAATGTTTTTTTCTCTCGTAAAAACTGCACGGGACAAATATCAATATATTAATTCAGGAAACCATGGTGAATTTAAGTGTCTAAATTTCGCTCAGTCTCCGGTTCTACTATTCCCCTAATTGATTTTCTCTTGTCCAAACCCTGCCCTTATCATCAGGGCTGTGCGTAATTACGAATTACGACCTTTTGGCAATCTTTAACGATTTACGAGATTTTGGCCAAAATTGTAGCAAATTGTGCTAAATCGCTTGAGGGAACGATGAAGCGCGTTTCAGAGAATAGATAAAATTTCACCCTTTTTTTGGTTGGAGTCAAATCTCCATTGATGAACACCACTGCCGTTAGAGCTTACCGGCAGCTCCAAAAAGTCAAATTTATTCACTGATATTTCAAAAATTGATTTGGCGCAGAATTATTTAAAGTAATGAAAAACTGGGAAAGTAGTTAAATAACTAAATTCCAAACTGTTTTGCTTCGCTATAAAAGGTTTATGATTTGGCGGAGTGGTATTCGTGAGAAGCTCGTTAAAAGATGTGAAATACGCAGTGAATTAGACTTGGCATGGGATTCAACACCGAAGAAACGTTTAAATTTGTTGAAATGATGTACTACTGATTTGGCGGTGCACTTTCTCACTAAACATCGAAAATTTAGGGTGGCGTTAAAAGGCCATATCACGCGCGTCTTACTGAGTACACACATTCGTGCTGACAGGATTCACATTCTCATTGTGTGAAGTTACTTCCCCTTTAATTTCAAAAATAAAGCTTTTCAGGCAGGTGCGATATAACAGAAACAAACATTTTCTGTAAGCATTCGTTTGTTTCCATATAGCGCGTGATTCGGCCTTCCATTGCCACACTAAATTTTCGATGTTTAGTGAAAAAGTGCACCGCCAAATCAGTAGTACATCATTTCAACAAATTTTAAACGTTTCTTCGGTGTTGAATCCTATGCCAAATCTTACGCACTAAACATTTCACATCTTTCAACGAACTTCTCACAAATACCACTCTCCCCAATGCTCTGTTCACTCCCAGTTGGGTCCCGCCCACTTTTTCTGGCGCTGTGTCCACTCTGGGTTGAATCGCGCCCATGTTAACCGGCGCCCTGTGCTTTATTTGCACTCCCAGTTGGGTCCCGCCCACTTTTTCTGGCCCCGTGTGCACTCCGGGTTGGATCTCTCCCACGTTTACCGGCTCTCGTTCTGTGCACTCCTAGTTGAATCCCGCTCACCCTTCCCGGCGCAATGTGCACTCCCAGTTGGGTCCCGTCCAAACTTCCCGGCGTTCTGTGCACTGCCAGTTGGACCCTGTCCTTATTTCCCGGCGTTCTGTGCATTCCTAATTGGAACCCGCCCACGTTTTCCGGCGCTCTGCGCACTCTTCGTTGGGCTACGCCCACTTTTTTCCAGCGCTTGGCGCTGTTAAATCTGTGTTCCGCACACGAATCATGCGGTTTCTGATGAACGTGAGGCGCGATTCTTTTTAAACCAATTCTTATTATCACGTTATCACTCCATTTCTTCGAAAATACCGACTGAGCTTCTTATCAGTAAATTCCTTCTGACATCCTCACACACAAACACACACACATTTTAAAACTCGCGAATTTTTTTTTATATCTTGAGAATATCTTCCGAACCGAGATCCTTATATGAGGGGTGTGCGCAGAGGCAATCCCTTTCCAAATCAGGTGCGCGCACCAAAACTAGAATTTGGCAATCAATCAGAGACCAACTAACGATAATTAGGGACAGACCAGGGATACGACTTTACAAGCTTCTCCATTGGACTTATCAAAGCAGAATCAAGCGCGCAACGGATTTGAGCGCTACGTTCACCTAGCCTGACCTATGATGATTGCTGTATCACAGCTTAGATAAAATGTTTTACGATTTTCATTACGCGCTTGATTTTGCTTTGATAAGTCAAACAGAGAAGTTGTAAAATCGTATCCCTCGTCTCTCGGTACTTATCGTTAGTTGGTCTGTGAATGATAGCCAAATCCTGAGTTAGTCATTTAACTACATTTCCCAGATTTTCATTGTTTCAACTGATTCTACGCCAAATGAATTCTCAAATATTTCGACATTTTTTTCGACACATATAATTTCTCGGAAATGTGCCAAATCGTTGCCAGCGGGCTAAACTTCAAGAAATTTCTATTATTTTTCTCAGAGTTTCCCCTTCTATCTCGATTTACTCCTTAGCGATTTTTGAACGATCTAACATATGTAGCTCTGAGTTAACATTGTTTAAAATAAAATTTTGGAGTGGAGCAAACACTTCGGACATATCTCCGTTTTTCCTTAGAAAATGTGAGGCCTACACAAACTCTACGGCCTTGTGCGCATTCCCATATGTGTCCCGCACACTTTCTACAGCGTCCTGTGTACTCCCACTATGGTCCCGCAAAGTTTCCACGGCGTGTGGCGCACTCCCACTTGGGTCCCGCAGACTTTCTAGGGCGTCAGGTGCAATCCCACCTGCGCCCCGCACACTTTCTCCGGCGTCTGGCGCACTCCAGTATGGATCCCTCACATTTTCTAAATCGTCCTGCGTACTCCCACTATGGTCCCGAACACTTTTCACGGCGTGTGGCGCACTTCAACTTGGGTCCCGCACACTTTTACAGCGTGCTGCGTACTCCCACTATGGTCCCCTACACTCTCCACGACGTCCTGCCACTCTCGCCTTGTTCCTGTACATTTCCTACGGTATCCTGCGCACTCCTGGAATCCTACTCACACAATGCAGCGTTCTGAAAAGAACTTTCTCGACAAATTCGTAATGCTTGAAACCAGAACCGTCTCGAAAAGTACACAAACCTGGGCGGAAGCCTATCAGTAACGGTTTCGATTTCCTTTTTTTTGGAAACTCCTTATCACTAAATATATTTCACCAAGGCCCACCGCTCCGCTGTTAGTGAAAATCCAAATCGACAGATCACTAGGGATTTACCAGAGCATATTTTCATGGAGTCTCTACGAAAACAATGACGTGGAGTCTCCACGAAAACAATGGCTGATAAAGCTATTAGGCATACGATATCAGCACAAGTTCTCACTTCAATGTATGAATTACTCTATTTTCTCGAGTGCCCCCCCTAACTAGTTTCAAGCCGACATCTTTTGTTATTCGCTTGGAAGTAAATAGACACACGCATTCAAATATGTTTACCACTTAGAACTGTTAAAAACGTAAAGGCCAACCGAACATTGCTCGACACAACGCGGTCGCGTCACGGCTCTCGTTAACAAAATTGATGATACCCAATTGATAAAGGGTAGGGTATTAAAGAAGTGGGGAGCAGCGTTTCTTCACTCACAAACAGTCCTTCTCCAGGGTTTAGCAGTTGAGGATCTCCCTGGACAAAGAAGTAGGAAAACAGCACCACCGGTGATCAACATATAACAAAATCGAATTGGAAACTTAGAAACTTGTCCAGCCGTGACGCGCCCGCGTCGTGTCGAGCAATGCTCGGTCAGCCGTTACGTTCTTATCTTAAAACTACTACTAAAATTTGGAGTCCACAGAGTTCCAGCGACCTGCGAGTGGTAGGCAAGCGTCAGCTTTGACGCGGCGACAAAAAAGTTTTCGATCATTAATGTCGCTGCGTTGCGTGCATCCACCTGGCCTTGACGCGGGGTCGTCGAGGAATCCAAACATTCTGTAGTCCCATAAAGAAACAGAAACGTAAAAACGCGCTTTCAAGAGGCAAATACAGCAATGGAAGTAGGACCTGGTGGGGTGCGGACTCGTGCTAACATACGGTAATTTGTTAGTGGTATCACTCATTTTTCCGAAACAGCTGTGATAGATCAGTGGATCTGTGTTTCCACCGATATGACTACATCTGTGGAAGCAATGAAAACAGGTGAAATGTGAGAGTAGAAACAAAAACTCACAGACCAATATGTTATTTCGAAAAAATCGGTGATAACACAATCAGACTACAGTATGTTAGGAAGAGTCCGCAACCTCACCAGGCCCTATTTCCATAGCTTCAGACTATACATTGAACTCGGTCAAGAGAATGAAAAATGGACGAAAGGCGACATGCAAATGTCTCAACGTTAGGAGCCGATCGGACCCTCGAAGCTATATTCCGTTATTCCTAGCTACCCCTGCCTAATATAAAACATGTGCCTCCCAGACGAAAATTTTGGGGCCCGGGAGGGAAAATAGGGATAGCCCACCGGCTCACCAGCTCAGGAGCCCCGACGAAACAGCAAGGGCGTCCCGATTAATAGGGGGTCCAGCCACAACACTCTCCTCATCATCGATATACATGCTGATTCTCTACAATCGTGGATCTTGTTCACTAGATGTATAGTTTTGCAGGAAGAAGAGCAGTTCCTCTAGATCTGCTCGCTACAAAAACCCCATCAGGTTTTATTGTGAGTCCTTTACGGCCCCCTTAATATTCGGCCCGGTCGATACGCACATAATACATTGCTCACTCAGGTCGAAAAATCTCCCGGATGTGTCCGCACTTTGCACGCGCGGTCCTTCCTGTCCCGTTCGCGGTCGCCCCGGTCGATACGCATATAATACATTGCTCACTGAGATGAAAAATTTCCTCTTCGTGGCTGGACTGCGCCATCCACAGTGCGCTCGAATGTGCCCATCTAATCGACTGGCATACACCCGACCACTAGGGATGGCAGAGGACGGCAAAGGATCACTAGGGACCGCTCAGTCCGGCTTTGAAAGAACATGATGAGGCTTACCAGATTAGAGATGAGCGAGGGATGAAGCGCTGCAGCGCTATCCGTCCCTCATCTCTGATCTGGGAAAGGACTCAGAATACCATTGTAAGATATCTTGGGAAACAAACAAGGAAACTGATAATGGTAGGTCAAGCCGACAACTGAATCGGCCATCGCACCACGCCAAATCGTATATCGTATATAGCGTGGGTTTGATTCAATTACGGTAACAGCTCCCGAGAGACCCGATTCTTAAACACCGCTATGGAGCTTCTGGGGCCCGATCTGCTCCGCGGGCGGTCGCGGCCAGCGTTTATCACCGTGTCCATTTCAGCCCTCTTCCAACATTCATCAGTTCGCCACTGAGGCCTCGGTCATAGTTGGTTGATCGGTGTAACCAGCCCGGTCGATAATCATGAGCCCGGTCGATAATCACTCAGGCAAACCATCGCTCGGAGCGGAACCGGAGAGCGACTCGAGCGACGCTGTCTCTCCGCTCCGAGCGAAAATTAGCCATTTACTCGGGCACAGCAGCCGCTCTCCGGGCGACCGCAGTCCCGCTCGGAGCGATATTCAGTCGCACTTGGCACTGCGGTGGCTGTCCGGGCGATTTTCGAAATTTCCCCCTAGTTTTTCTTTATATCCGCCTCTTCTCGAGAGGTGCGTGAATGTCGCGGTCCACGGCAGAGAAATCCCCGCCTCGGTCCGCAACAAGGGCGCAACCTTCGCCGAGGTCTGCGGTGAGGAACCTTCCTCCCTGCGGACCGCGCCGAAAAACCGCCCCCCCCCTCTTCCAGCTGTGAGGATCCCGTATCCCCCCAAAGTCCAAAAATATGCTGGCCTCCGAAGAGGGACTTAAAGTCACCTTCCAGGGCCGGCATCAGAATGCCGAATGAGGACTCGAGTGAGAGGAGGCACCTTTCATACAGGCTGTGCATGTGATAAACGCATGTGATTAGGACGTGATAATTCGCTTTAACATGTTTTTTCATGTCTGCCACTGCACCACGCACCCTTAAAGGCACAATCCAAGCTCAGGGACGAAATCTGAGGTTTCCACATAATTGTGAAGTTCACCCACCCTATATTGCCCCTGCCAAATGCGAGCTCTCAATTCCTCTGAATAAACGAGATATAGGGGGAAGCCACCCTGGGGCGCCCATACCAGGAAGCCACTTTGGCACGCCCCTTTTACGATCTTTCGAGCTCAATAGCGGCGAGATGAGCGATCGCTCCCGACCAGTAGCCCCGTTCTTCCCTTAATTTTCAGCCTCTTTCTTTATTCAGGTCGGCTCGCATACATCGGTTGCAAATGACGCAAGTTACGAGCCTCGGACAACTCGTCCACCATGCTTCCGTAGCACAATTTTTGAGGGGCCATAACTTTGTTCTTAGGTGGTCGTGTACGATTCCAAAGACATCGTTAGAGTCAGTGTGAGACCGTTTTCAAGATAGGCAGAAAAACAAAAAAACGATTCTGAGGTTGGAATGTGCCTTCAAACTCGGATGATGGGTCCCTTGGGTGATGGGTAACGGACTTAAAGGCAGCATACACGCTCGCAAGCATAGTCGAGATAACAGCATAGATAGGTCCGCTTGGCCCGTACTATGTCGTCAACGACGTTTGAAGCGCTGAATACTGTCCAGGATGACAATATTTGACAATGTTTGAGCAATCTTGCCTTCCACGCCCGTATTTTTACACCCCTTCGAGTAACAGAATGAGAATCGATACTTGTGAAAACGTGTGATATTTGAGAGTGATAGCACTATCAAATGGGAGTGCACAAAAGAAATAGCTTGGTTTACTTGAGTATACCATGTCTGCATACCTATTGACTCTCGTCCACTTTCGAGAATGCCGCTCTACTTTGGCTGACCTCTTGAAATGGAGGGTTTTATCAGTGCACAAACATGTTATATTGAGGTAAATCGAGTTTTTTCTCTACTGCACTCCCTTTTTATAGTGCTATCATTCTAAGTTATCACATGTTTTCTCAAGTATCGATTCTCATTCTGCTACTCGAAGGGGTGTGAAAATACGGGCGTGGAAGGCAAGATTGCTCAAACATTGTCAAATATTGTCATCCTGGACAGTTTTCAGCGCTTCAAACGTCGTTGACGACATAGCACGGGCCGTGCGAACCTATCTATGCTGTTATTTCGACTATGCTTGCGAGCGTGTATGCTGTCTTTAAAGGCAGTGTCCACGATAAAAACCATGTCTGTTTTTTGGTGGGGATCGGCAGCGGCGGGGCCTAGCGCAACCGTAGCGTTGAAAAAAACTAAGAAAATTAAGCTTGGAACGGTCCCCTACGGCCCCAAAGTTGGACACCCGTCAGCTCTTCACCCCCAGATGCACTTTCCACGCCCACCGACGTGAACGAATGAAAGCTCGAGATCGTGAGATGAGCGATGATTTCCAGTCATTAGCCTCGTTCTTCCCTTCATTCTCAAGTTCTCTTCTTACTCAGGTCAGCTCGCATACATCGGCTGCAAAAGACGGAAGTTACAAGCCTCGGGCAACTCGTCCACCATGTTTCCTTAGCTCAATTTTTGAGGGACCATAACTCCGTTCCTAGAAGGTCTTGTGCGATTCCAAAAACATCATTCGAATCAGCGTGGGACCATCTTCAAGATAGGCAAAAAAGCAGAAAAACGATTCTTATCGTGAACACTGCCTTTAAGCTCGGGGAAATCGCGGTGGCTGTATTCGGGAAGGCGAAAGACAAGAGGAATTCGCCAGGTGATCCAATATGCCTGCCTGAGTAGTCACAGAAAGCGAAAAGACAAGGAAAAAACGGAAACCGATCGTGCAAGGGGCGCCGTGACGGCTCGGGTTGGCCTGCAAACACTTCATGACATCCCGCATACTTTTTACGGCGTCTAACGTATTCCCATTTGGGTCCGGCCCACTATCCGGCGTCCGGCGCACCGCCAATTGGGTCCCGTATACTTTGTACGGCGGACTGTCAGTGGGGTCCCGTACACTTTACGAGGCGTCCGGCGCACTGCCACTGAGGTCCCACAATTATAAATATCTCTGGAGTTGGCACCGCTGTCGCCCCGAGAGCGACCGGACAGCGGCCGAGGGGCGAAATGGCACCGAACAGGGACCGCGGTGCCAGTTCGCCCTCGGCCGCTTTCCGGGCGGTGACGTCATAAATGGGAGGAGCCGGTGTCGCTTCTAGCGATGGTTTGTCTGAGCATGAAAGACTTGGATGAGGTGGGATGCAAAAAACACCCGATGTGGCTGAACCGACCGACGCTCACATGATATGACGTGAGAATTAAACGATATTCATGATACTGATCCGCATATTTCATACATATTGACCGCGTCAGCCACACCTGGATACACAGGGTGTTTTTTGCAACTCCCATCATTCCTGTTTCTAATACGTAATGACCGGGCTAGCCAAGGTGATTTTCTCATCCAACTCTGACAGGGGCCTGAACTAAACGAATGAAGAATCAATACATGCCATGAGAATTTCAGTCAAAAACAGATCCCTGATAGCGTTATCAGCCATTGTTTTCTAAGGCCCCGGTCAGTGGTGGTGCCATTTGCATCTGCATCCCCCGCAGCCCCCCCGCACCACCCCGATCGATACGTATGTTTAAAATGATGGAGTGAGGTTGAGAAAATCCTCGATGCATCCAACTAGATATGACGATGATTACGTGGCCAACAGGATTGCACCTGTTCAGAGAAATAGTGAAGGCGAGTATGGTGAAGCCACGGAGGTAGCAGTAAGGTTAGCTTTCTAGTGATACGCAATGTTTTATCATCGACCCACCCACCCGGTGTTTTTCTCATCCGCCGTCATCCACGTATTGCATGGATATCGACCGCGTCGGATACATTGAGTCATTTTCTCAACCTCACTCCATCATTTTAAACATACGTATCGACCGGGAGGGTGCGGGGGGGGGTGTTGGGGGTTGCGGGGGGGAGAGCGGGGGGATACACCGAGTGATTTTCTCAGCTTCACCTCACCATGTTGTTCATACGTATCGACCGGGTGGGTGTTGGGTGGTGTTGGGGGGTGCGGGGGGGAGACACCGAGTGATTTTTGCATCCCATTTCCAATTCATTCTGTGTGTATCGACCGGGTTGGAGGCGTCGGCTCATCCAACTATGACCGGGGCCTAAAAACCCCATGAACTTCGACTTTTGAAAGGAGTGTCATTCACTCTTCACTTCACCCTGCCCGAGAGCGAGCTCTGCTATTGCTGCCGAGCAGAGGGGCGGGAAGAGTGGTACGCTGAGCGCGGCGCGGCCGCGCGCGGGGCAGGAAGGACCTCTGAAGCTCTGTACTTGCACTCTCCGTTCCCCCCCTTACTCATGTGTGCTCTACTCCAAAAATTTTTCAAAGAACGTCGTCTCGCGCAAGGGTAAATGTACCGAATGTACCCCAACAGGACGGAGGATCTGAGTTTTGTCTGAGCTTATTCGTTATCAAATTCCTTTGAATAAACGAGGACGGGCAATTTCAGCAGCCCACGTGATACGAATAATGAATAAAGAAAAAAGTTGTTGTGAATTGAAATAAATGAGTGCTTACTTTGACTCGACTGCCGAAACACGAACATTTTCTTCGCTGGAGGAGCATCAGAGTCATTAATTGAGCTTTGTGTCATACCTCCACCAATTTCCTCAGCCCTGATCTGAAGAATTAATATTGTTTGAGTTGGGAAAAAAATAATAAAAACATAGAGAATCCGGTTTCCCCACTGAGAAACGCAAGGAACAGCGAGGTTTTCTGGTCGATTTAATGTACCAAACTAGCACAGAACAGGTATTTTAGGCGAGAGTCGATGAAACACAAAACTAGGATGGTAAAGAGTAAGTTGAAACGACAAAGAGACAAGGAACTTCAGCAAGTCTTGGTGGTTTTGTGGAAGTAATCGGTATCGTCAAAAAAAAACGGACACGCCACGCGCCGCCGCGTTTCGCGCAGTGGAGCGCGTTAACTTTTGTTTGCTCAGCTTGGCTGCGTATTGAACGTTCATCATGCCACTCAATACGCAGCCAAATCCACGTCAGAATTTCTCGACAATTATGAGTTACATGCTTACATGGTTTCAAGATTCAATTCAAGTTACTTGCGAGATTTATTAGTGGCAAGTAACATTTTTATGACCATGTAAGTTACTGGCGAGTCGCAAACTCGCAAGTAACTGAAAAAACTGAGATAAACCAAAAGTACAGGCCATAAAACGGCCAACGTCTCACCGTCGACTGTGTACCACGCGCTGCGCGGCGGCCGAAACTCGTCTGCTTCCAACGCGCGTGCGGTCGCGCAGCGCGTGGTACGCAGTCGACGGTGAGACTTTGGCCGTTTTATGGCCTGTAAGTTCATTTTGGCCGGATATCTCGCAAGTAACTTGATTCGAAATTCCTGAGCAGGACATGCGCTTGTGTGCAGGTCATGGCAGATCGATATCATCGGGCCTGAGTGGTTGAAAGACATTAGAATCACTAAGCGGCACAATCAAGGAAAATGGAGGAACAAACATGAAGAAACATGATGAAGATGAAAAAACAAGTTTAAAATACGGCGAGCATGATTACACAAGACAAACATGAATAAGCGTGTGAAAGAGGAAGACTGTCAAAGTTCGCGCACAAGCTTAGCGACGTCCCCGCTGAAGTTAGCCGCTCTGCCCTAAACAATCAAATCAATCGTGTCACATCGGAACTTCCAAGTTCATTCAAAATCCGCGGAAAAAAGCGGTTTCGACGGCGTTCTGAAAATGTAGAGCGTGTGAGCAAACAACGAAAACTATTACGAGGCTCTTTTTCATCATGCGGTGAATTGAGATCACATATAGTCTACAGCAATGGAAGAAGGACCTGGTGAGGTTGCGGATTCTTCTTAACATACTGTAGCCTGATAGTCTTATCACTCATTTTTTCGAAATAACTAAAATTGGTCGGTGAGTTTCGGCTTCCACTCTCACATTTTCACCTGTTTTCATTGCTTCCAAAGATGTGGTCGTATCGGTGAACACACAGACTCACCGATCTATCAAAGCAGCTCCGGAAAAATGAGCGATACGGCTAACAAACTACCGTATGTTAGGATAAGTCCGCAATCTCACCAGGTCCTGCTAACATTGCTGTAGACTATATGGCATGACCCATTGAAATTGTGCGCGCGCCAATCCAGAGTGCGCGCTCTGACGCCTAAGTTGCGCGCGAAGACTACGGCGCATTATGCCATTCCGATATACGCGCGCTTTCAAGGTGCGATGCGTCACGATTCATTCTGAAGGCTAATCGCTCGTAGATTTCGAATGAGTGCATAAAGCTTACGATTCTCATATGTGCGCACACTCGAGATGCGATACACGAACCTTCGTTTTGAGGGCAAATTATCTACCTGCGTACACCATTTCAATTGAGTACGTGCAATACCAGAGATGCACGGTGTGCGCACGAATCCTATGGCGCGATCTACAATCCAGTACGGAGCGTATATACATGTACGTACTCTTTCATTAAGGTGCGTCCCAGATCAAAGAGCGCGCTCATGTCCTGCGTGCGCGCAAGTTTGATCGCGCGGTACACCATAGCTGTTAAAAGGCAGCGTCCGCGCAGAAAACCATACTTGGGTTTCTCTTCTCAATCCAATGTTCGAATCAAGTGGAGATAAATGGAAAAGCATGAGATCTCAATGTTGTGTACTCATAATGCTCTAGCCTCGTGAAACAGCTCCGTGGTCTGAAAAGGCGTTCATTGTCTATCACGAAGAACAGAAGCGCCGCGACTGCGTTCGATATGCCGTGGAAATCCAAAATTCTATATTCCTTATTTCGAGAGATTATCACGTTCGAATGTGTGTGTGTTGAAAGCTTTTTTTTAGAGATATTTCGACATTAGAAAGGCTAGAAGAGTTAAGCAATCTAAGAAGTTAGGCCTCTTTAAGAGTGTGATCGCCGCGCGACGCGATGGAATGATAACCATAAGGATCGATCGAGGTCGCGCCGCACGTCGGTCTGTATTCAAATCACGCCATCGCGGCGATCAGCGATGGAAGTGTGAAATAGGCCTTGGGGGGGGGGGAGACCCAACCCATTTGAACCCCGTTTAAATTCCCAACGTTGGTGCATTACACAAGATACACAGGACAGACCTGAAAAAAAGGAAACTGAGTGCTCCAGGATTTTTAAACGAGTTTCCCTTCGAAATTTGAGTGTTTTGTTTGGCTTCTTGACCATAAATCACTACCTGGTATAGTTGTACACAAACGAAATTTTCGAAAAATTTTCGAAAGATTTTTCGAAATTTTTTTCGTTCGTTTTCGTTCGTTCGAAAATTTGTCGAACGAAATTTTTTCAGATTCCGTTCGCTCAAAATTTCGTCGAACGAAATTTTTGAATTTTCGTTCGTTCGAAATCCGATTATTCGAAATTTTTTCGAAATTCGTTCGCTCGAGATACTTTCGAACAAATTTTGATAGAAAATTCGAAATTTCCGACAAGTTTCGAAAAAAAGTTCGAAATTTTCGACAAATTTCGAAAAAAAATACGAAATTTCGATTAGTTTCGAATTTCGTTCGTTCGACCTCGGAAATTTCGAAAGTCTTTCGAAATTCGTTCGTTCGAAATGTTTTCGAACGAAAGTTTTTCATTTTTCGTTCGTTCGGAAATGTTTCGAACGAAAATTTTTCGATTTTCGTTCGTTCGAAATTTTTTCGAACGAAATATTTTCATTTTTCGTTCGTTCGAAATTTTTCCGAACTAAAAATTTCGGTTTTCGTTCGTTCGACATTTTTTCGAAATTGTACAATTATACTACCAGGTAGCCCTACCTGCGCAAATCCGTAAAAAAAGAGCACGGTTTTCTGCGCGCACGCTGCTTTCAAGGTGAAAGGGCGAAATGCGGCTAAAAATGCGTTGGATTAGGCACAGTTTTTTTTCGGACCGCTAAAACCAACGCGGTTTACTTCTTTTACTCATTTACCCACAAAAGCGGAAATGATGTGTCGCCACACCATCAAGTCTGGGTACTCGAGAAGCTTTTGTCATGGAAAACTCGAGAATGAAGCTTATCGTAAACAGTGCCTTTAACTGGGCGCATTTACAGATCCTCAAGTCTGGTGGTTGTCAGCTAGCCCAATTTGTTCAATTGTACACGAAAATTTGGAATTGATTTTCAGCGAGCACCATGGCTTAAACAGATTGAGTCTAAAACTATTGAACCGTGAATTTTTTCTCTCCACAGTGTTGCCCTCCTTGGCTTCCATCGAACTTTGTTTGATAAAGCGATGATTCTCTATGTCTTCGTGTTCAGAAGTTCGGCGAAACTTGCACAAGTTTGGTACTTGATTAAGCTCAGAGTTTTCATTTTGTCCACTAAAGTCGTGTCCATCCCACGTACCTATGTGTACAGAATATTCATCGAAGTACTGCTAAAAAAGGTGTCATTTCCGAACCGAACCTCCAACCTCACTCGATTTGGAAATACCTCATCAATGCATTGCTAAAGTGCTTTAAAATCAAATGAGGATTGGGCTGTGTGTGTGTGGACTTATTACTCATTAACAGTTACGAATTACGAATTACGATTTACGAATTACGAGGAATTTGAGAAATTACGATTTACGATTTACGAAATTCAAAAATTAAGTTACGCACAGCCCTGATGCCTACTAGAGTATATCAAACGAATAGAAATTTTCGAATAAACGAATTGACTTTTCGAGTAATCGAATGAAGGAATTATTTGAAAATTTGACTCTCACGAATAATCGAATTATTCGAATGATTCGAATACGAATAATTCGAATATCCGGTCAAAATCACGAGTATTCGAATAAGAAGTACGGACCGAGTACGCATAATCGAAACCCCATTCGCGGCACTACCAACTTTCTTGACCTTTTTTATATGGTATTATATAGATGAAAGCTACATATGCCAGTGTACTTCCACGAAAAAGACATTTCTAATTATATCATAAGGGTTTTCAAACCAACATTTAAGGGCAGTGTTCACGATGAATCTCGTTTTTCTGTTTTTCCGTCTATCTTGTAAACGGTCAATGATGTCCCTCGAATCGTACAAGACCGCCTGGAAACGGAGTAATGGCCATTCGAAAATCAGCAAGGGAAGCATTGTGGACGAGTTGTCCGAGGCTTGTAACTCCTGTGTTTTGCAGCCGAGGTGTGCCAGCTGACCTGAGTAAAGAGAGAAGTTGGGAATGAAGGGAGGAACGGGGCTTTTGATCGGAGACTATCGCTCATCTAACCACGAGTTCAGGGCAAATGTTATAGGACGTGGGCGGAGTGGCCCAATGGGTTGTCTGGCCTACGAGATTTTCACCCACCTACCGGTCGTTTCTCGTCGCACTTCCGCTCTTAATCTTCTTAGAGGGACCCAAAGCTTACGTTTTAATAGAAAAAACGTGCAGCGTTTTCTTCGTGAACATTGTCTCTAGGTCAAAGTCTTTGGATTTTCTAGGATATCTACCAACAATATCCGAATCCGAATTTCTCATGAGTTTGGGGGGGACAGGGTCTCTCTACACACCGAGTGAGGTGATGTCTGGCCTTTCGCGGCTCTAATTCCACTCGGGACCACTTCGCTTGCATAGAGTGGTGTGCCGTTTCAAACTGCAAAAACTGGACAACTCCTCCCCAAGTGTGTAGAGAGCCCCTGTCCCAGTTTGGGGTGCTGTCTAGGGGGGGGGGGCGCTGTTCTATCGTACCTGGGCACGCCCGTTTCCCCGTGCTGCAATCCTTGATTTCAGCAGGGGAGGGAAACCCCGGGTGATGTTAAATTTAGTGCGGCACGGTAAAATGGGCGGGGCCAAGTGGATCAGCCATAGTGGCCCCCATCGGTAGGATAGCACCCCGTTTGGTTGGAGACTGTTCACCTTTGAACCGCAAAAATAGACACGTGCCGGAGACTCTGCCTCCTATTTTTCTGGAAATATTCGTTTATTCGGCCGAGTATTCGAATATTGGGCCGTTCGAATATTCGAATAGACGAATTATTCAAATAATCGACTTTTCCGAATATTCGAATAAACTGATAATTCGAAAAAATTGACTCTTCCGGATACTCGAACAAAAGAACAATTCGAAGAATTGACTTTTCCGAATAATCGAATAACTCGAATATTCGATTATTCGTTTATTCGTTTATTCGACCAGTATTCGTTTTCCGAATGTTCGCTGACATAGTCTAATGCCTACCGATTAAGCAGGCGTACTCGAGAACACTGCAGTCAGCTCAGTCCGACCACAACGGAGGTCTTTTCGACCTGAGTGAGTATTACATGTGTATCGACCGGGATGGCCACAGTCCCTCTCAGTTAAGCAGTCCAAATGACCGTTTTGGAGAAGTTTTGGGCCAATTACATACTAGCCGTCAGCAAATCGCTGAAAGTCGTGTTTGGCCAGCAAAAGATCCTCAATGTTGAATTCAGAAAAAAAACAAATGGACCTCAGATTTGTAATCTGCGTCCAGAACAACCGACAAGCCTCAGATAACTTGTCCCAAGGTTGCTTAGTCGCTTTTAAACAAGTTACCCACAGCTTTAGCGCAAGTTTCTTGATGTAGCTTCTCGAGTTTCCGCATTAATTCAATCTTTTGAAAATAAGTCTTTTGTTTGTCCCGTTTTTTGACGAAGAGGAGCTGTGTAAGCAACTAAAAAGATTGCCTCTCTCGGAATCGCTCACTCCTGACTCAATTCCATCCACTTTTATAAAACATGTCGCGCACACAATAACCCAACCCCTGGCTTTCCTTTTCAATCAGTCGCTTTGGTATTCTCAAATCCCCTTTAGATGGAAGCACTCTTATGTCACACCAATCCTGAAAAAAGAGCCGTCTTCATCTGTCAATAATTACAGGCCGGTGAGTATCACCTCAGTATTTTGTAGAGTTTTTGAAAGAATTTTGAAGGTATATATAATGGAACATTTGAAGTCAAATGCTATCATTCCTCCAAATCAACATGGTTTTGTACCACGTAAATCGGTAGAAACAAATTTACTCGAGAGTATGAAGGACTGGACAAACTTGCTTGATTCGAGGCAGGCATGTGACGTCATTTACCTAGACTTTTCCAAGGCATTTGATAAAGTGGACCATTCCAAACTATTGTTTAAGATCGAACAACTTAAATTCCATCCCTTAGTCTGTGAGTGGATAAGGGAATATCTGACTGGCCGGAGGTTTCAAGTTAAAGTTCGTGACTGTTTCTCATCCGTAAGAACTGTACTGAGTGGGGTACCTCAAGGAGGGGTCCTATCTCCAATCCTGTTTGCTGTCTACACTGCTGAACTTCCGTTGGTTTTGGAAAGTTGCGGAGTGGTCTGCAAACAATTCGCAGATGATACCAAAGTGTATAGAAAAGTTGAGGACCCCGAATACATTGCTGTGATTCAAACAGCTCTGAATAAAATTCTGGAATGGTCGGAAACATGGAGTTTGCCTATGTCACCAGAGAAGACGTTTCATAATAGGATAGGGCTATCTACTCTTCCTCATAATTATTTGCTCGAAGACCACACTCTGGTTTCAGTGTCTCATGTCAGGGACTTGGGTTTTCAGTATGATTGCAACTTAAACTTTTCTCTTCATTACAAGGCTCTGGTCAAGAAGGCGTCGTTACAAACATTCCACATTTTTAAGGCATTGTCTGTTTGTGACCGAAAAGTTCTCACAAAAGCGTATACGACATATGTACGCCCTCTTATGGAATGTGGGACTCCTGTTTTTTGCCCACATCTTGAAAAAGATATAAACTTACCAGAGAAATTACAAAGAAATTTCACGAGAAAAATATTTTTAAGAATGGTAGGATTCCGATACGATAGTATCCCTGATTCGTTTTCGAGAAATCAGGACTGTAGTCTGCACACTTTAGAATCAAGAAGAAAGGTAAATGACGTTTGTATGGTTTTTAAAATTCTCAGCGGAGTTGTTGAAACTGATGTAACGAAGTTTTTCAGACTTCAGGCTTCTAGGATAGGGTAATTCAGAGAAAATCTTGTACGACACACCAAAGACTGGGCACAGTCTGCATGGTTTTACGTGCAGAGCTGGCTCCGTTTTTGTTTCGTTGAGCTCCAATATTCCCTTCATTCCCCCCTGCTTCCGTTCTTTCAAGCGACTTTCGAGAGGGAAGCTGCTAAGTTTCTGAGAAAATGTACTCTTCTCATATGACATCTGTTCCTTACATTTATGCTTTGTGTGTATATAAGTTAGTCACTGTATCTTCTCTTTAAATTTGCTTGATATACAAATGATTTTTCTATAACGTCTACCTTATGTAGCGTAATCAATAAATAAATAAATAAATAAATGAATCTAGCGAGTAAGTTGTTTCTGCCATTATTCGGAATTACAAGCAAGCTAATACTTTTCACAAAACATTATATAATATGCAGTGCGTTCCAAGAGTGTTGCGCATCATAGAGCAACAAAAAAAGGCAATTCATGGAGCAATTAGAGGAAATTTGTAATTAACGGAAATGACAGGAATTTGCTACTCAGGCGATTCTCGGCCCCGAGCCGCCTGACAGTTCGGCTCGTGTTCCCAATCTGCAAGTCGGGTTCTTTTGCTGTCCAGGCCACTGCTGTTGCTTTCGGAGCCACTGCTGTTGCTGTCCGAGCTGCTCCGGTTCTCCCGAACAGCAACAGCAGTAGCCCGGAGATCAGGAGAACGAGCCGAACTGTCAGGCGACTCCGATTCCTGTTCGGTGCGGCTCGTGGCCGTGAAATGCCTGAGTAGTTTCTGTAGGGATTCTGATCAAGTCTGAGAAACTTGGTCAATTTTTTTAACAAGCAAAACTACTCAAATCTTTGGCAAAATTTCGAACATTGTTTTTGCTGAAACAAAAGGAAAACAAATTTCTGTTTGATGTAAAATATTGTTGAAAATTCCCCGTTTCATTAGAGTTATAAAAGGCAACTTTCGGATTCACATTGTTATTCTAGGGGAGTGAAATCCAAGTGAGCATAGGCTTCAGAATTCTTCAGTAGTTTGTGCCTCAGTTTGTGCCTCCGCTAAAATTTGCGACTTGCTTCGACCAAAATCACTCTGAACTCATGTACAGGTGAGTTTGAAGTCTGAAATCGTGGCGCTATTACCACCTTACAACAAGGGATTTTCCGGGGTAGAAGACGTCGTGAAAAGTTTTTTTGGGAATTGTGAGGGAATGGAATAGAGTGACATTACTGTATGATGGGTTTTCTTCGCGGACCTTCTGGTTGACCGAAAAAAATGGGAGAAACATCAAAAGAGGGTGGTAGTAAACTAGCCGAAACTGACAGTTAGGAACCGTGATCATGCCACGATAACTAGGAGAAATTAAGGTGTGAGACATTGAATTTACCCTCCAACAAACTGGGAACTGCCACATAGTTGTTCGCAAAAATGGCTGCCACTGGTAAACGAACCCGCGAACGCCGCTTCATCAACAGCGAAACATCGCTCTTCACCAAGCTGCTACGACCTCAACGTAAGAGAACTAATTCTCGTCGTGAACTTATGCACATGCATGTGTAAAAGTCGATGAGTGCGGATGTGAACCCGTGATCGCACCGAAAAGAGCAGCGCGACATCGCATTACGCCACGCATTCACGGACTGCGTGACTTCGGAGGGGCTCTACTATGTAGGCTCTTGAACCCTGCTCTTTATACATCAACAATTAACTTTTTCTCAGTAGAGACAGTAGCTGCGATAATGATTAGAGCAAAAATAATAGTTTCCATCTAACTTGCAATCTTCTCGTATTTAGTATATGAGGCTGTCCACGTAAGAATCGATTTAGATCGGAACACAATTTTTTCCGTTTTTAAAATTCATATCGCTAGATCCCCCCTTAAAACTCCGGCGGTGTACGCTCCCGGAATTTTCAGAAAACTTTGTTAAAAAATGGTTTGAAAATTCAAAGTTGGGCATTCTTTGAATCTTCCTTTGTCTAGATCCTCAATGGAAACAATCCTTTGTCTAGATCCTGAAATAAAAAAATTCTATTGTAGGTTATCGACAATGAGGAATCAATTGGGGTTATCGAAATTTTCAAAATTGCGCTGAGTAAAAAAATAATTTATTAATTTCTCTGAGCTCATATCCTGCAGAGAGAGGCTATGCTCAAAAGATGCGCCGTGGTCGATTTGGTTTATAAAACATATAAAATCGAAAATTCAAAGACACAAACAACCTAATTTTTTCGATCGAATGACGCTCACAGGCGAAAAACCCTCGAGAAAGAGGCCGCCCATGCATTCCAACGCGCCCAAAATGGCTACAGTAGTAACTGACTACGGGTAATCAACTGAGATAGTTTGAAAAAAAAGCTATTTGTCACTTTCACATTATAAAATGTGCTTCTGAAAAAATTAAAATCGCTTTATTAAAATACCTACTTACTAAAAACAAGATTAGGGAGATCGTTGCACACTGAGGTAGCGTAAAGTGTGTTAAGTAACTTGTGGGATGAACATGGAATACAGTTCAAAAAGAAAAGAACAGAAACGCTCTATCATAGACATTCTACACTATGTAGCTTTTGAATGAATGAGAAAATTGATTATCGTATTCTTAAAGTACCCCAAATGAGTGAATACTTCGGATAATCATTTCTGAAAGTTCCCGAATGAGTAAATTTTTCGAATATAGCCTTTCTCAATTAACTTAATGATTTTTTTGGAATACCGCGTTTTTAACATTTTCGAATGAATAAATAAATATATTGAATACTGTTTTCTCATCGGTTTGAATGAATAATTGGAAAATTTATACGAATACTGAAACGAATATTCCAGTTTTCGAAAAACCGAATCACTGAACTTTCCGAATTAAACAATATTTTGTAAAAATCTTAAAAAAAATCTTTGGAAAAAATATTTGAGATTTTTAGAAATGATTATCCGAAGTATTAATTCATTGGGGGTACTGTAAGAATACGATATTCAAATTTCTCATTCACTCACAAGCTACGTAGTGGCGAATGTCTATGATAGAGCGTTTCTGTTCCGTTTCTCTTCTAACTGTATTCCATGTTCATCCCAGAAGTTACTAAACACATTTTACGCACTACCTCCTTAACCTTGTTCTTAGTAGGTGTATTGAAAAGAGGTTTTCGTGCACCAAAAGCACAATTCTATGATGTTAGATAGATGAAATAGCCTTTTTTTCAAATTCTACATACATCGATTACTCGTAGTCGGTTATCACTACTGTAAGAAATTTTCCGCGCGGTGGAAGATGCATGAGCGGCCTCTCTCTTGAGGGTTTTTCGCCTGTGAGCGTCATCCGATCAAAAAAAGAGGCTGTTTGTGTCTTTCAATTTTTATATTTTTATGAATCCAAATCGACCACAGCTCATCTTCTAGAGCATAGTCTGTATCTGCACAGGATCTGGCCTCAGAGATAAATTTAAGAAAATTATTTTTTCTTAACTGAAGCGCAATTTTAGAAAATTTCCTGATAACGGCAATCAACTCCCATAGTCGATAACCTCAAATAATATTTTTTAATCACAGGAATTTGTTTCCATTGAGGATCCAGACTAAGGAATGTTCAAAAAATCCCAACTTTGGGATTTCATAACATTTAAAAAAAAAGTTTTCTGAAAATTCTAGAAGCGCACACCTAAGTTTTTTGTGGTGCTCTAGCGATATGAATTTTGAGAACGGAAATTTTTTGTGTTCCGATCTATCTCGAATCATACTTGGACAGCCTCATATGCTTGTTCTCTGTAGAGTCACTCCTGCTCGTCTTCTCGCCTTACTTTCGTTGATTAAGTCAGCTGAATGTTTTAACTCTGTTTGCTTATTCTTCATCCAGTTTTTATAAGTATTATGCGATCCTGATCTTTCTCGTCGATGTTTTCAATTTAACGAGAATCGTGATTTCAGGTGAAACTGGCCGGAGAAATCTGTCACTGGAATACAATACCGCTCATAACATGTGTCCCGAAACGCGTCGGCGACACGAAAGCGCGTCGGAAACGTCGTTTTCGTTCAGAGTGAACGATTTCGGAATCTGAGAGAGAACCGTCTGATCTGTCTCGTCGCGCTGATTCCAAAATGTTATTCAGAAATGTGTATTGTAGCTTAGCTAAAACTTTGCTGGAAGGTTGATATAGAAAGTCCTTATTTCTAAAATTTCAGGTCTACTATGTTTCTTCTCAACCGTTTGATCATGAGAACCTTAAAACTCACTTTTGTGGTGACCCTGAAATATTTACTTGCTCGAGTAGCTAGAAAAAATAGAAAAGCACACACATTGTCATTTTCGCCCCCGCAGTATCCTTGCTCCCCTTCCTCAGAGCCTGTCTGAAAAATACTTTTGAAAAAATGCCCTTGCAGAATAGAACCTTTCCGTTTAATTTGAAAAGAATTTCGAACTCTTCATGAACACAGCTTAAAATTCCATTACTTTTCTTTTTCAGTTATTCTTGGTTGTTTTGAACATTTTCTCGGATAAGTGTGAGAAATTTCCTAATATTCAATCCAACCCCATATGGAGAACTGGTTTTTCAGGAATAAAATTATTCACTAGGCAGAATTTGAAGGTTCTGAATTCTGAGTTTTTAACATTCGTTGGGAAATATATTCATTCACGAGTTTACGAAAAGTACTTCATGAATAATTTTTTGGAATCGCATGCTGAAAAAGATACCATGCGTACATATTCAAAAGACGATCATAAACGCTTGAGTTACAGCAATAAATATATATATATATTATATATATATATAAATATATATATTCACGAGTTTACGAAAAGTACTTCGCGAATATATATTTTTGGATATCGCATGCTCGAAAAGATAAATATACGTATATATTCAAAAAGACGATCATAAACGCTTGAGTTACAGCAATATATATATATATATATATATATATATATATATATATATATATATATATATATATATATATATATATATATATATATATATATATATATATATATATATATATATATATATTACGTACTAGATACGAGGATTCCACGATACGTTGCAAATGAATGATTCAAATACCACCTCGAATGAAGAAAGAGTTCGATTAATCAACTGCGAAAACTTTTGAATGATTGAACCCATTCAATGGCCTTTTCGAAAATTCTGTGTGCTTGAACAATTTCAGTGCTTGCCTCTTTTCTCCAAAAAAAAATTAAGCGAAGTCGAAAACCTGTCCTCCTCGTTCAATTCAAATGAAAGCTCGGCAAATGCTTTCAAATCCGGATTCTGACGCTCAAATGTGCTTATAAATTGTACACGTATTCGAGAAAACGAAAAATTCAAATATCGAATGAATCGATTACTCAAGAATCCCGAATGTATCGAATATTAGAAAAACGAATTATTGAAATAACAAAATGAACCGAATAATGGAAAAAACATAAAATTAAAATTTCCGACTGAATAAAACATTCAAGTAATCGAACTATTGGATGGTTTCGGTTTCAATTTTAGTCGATACTGCGGAGATTAAAGCGACAAGGCATAAGTTTTCTCTCTATCTTGAATTTTGCATAGAAAAGAAAACAAAAAAGAAAACATGAAAACAAAAAATACATGATCATAACAAAAGTGAACAGTAAATTTTCCATGAATTTATGCGATGGAAAAAAACAAAAGAGATCTGAAATTTGGAGTAAGAGACTTCAAATTCAAATTTCTGCGCTTTCTGGTCTAGTTAATCCACTGACAGATTTCTCAGTCACAATAACCTCAATTCGTAGTCCTCGTAAAATCGAAAGACACAAGAAAATCGAGCACGCAAAACGCTCAGCAAAAAAAATGACATAGAGGGAAGCAGTCAGCTGAACGAGGGAGGCAATAATTGGCTATTGAACGCGTTATCACTGCGCATGAAGAACGGTGCGCCATCCGTTGGCGGAACTGGCGTCTATTTAGACAGTTCTTGGCCCAATCACGGCTCCAGTGATGACGGGTGAGAAACCCGGAGTTGACGGGTTAGGCTAAAAAGTCCTCTCGAGGACTTTTTAGCCTAACCCGCCATCGCCGTCTAGCGCACTCCTCAACATGCCCAGTGTCTCATCGCTGACCTGTGGAAGGCGCTAATGAGCGAACATTAATGTTCACGATCGTGATTTTCTAGGGGGTATGATGGTAGTTTAAGAGCAAGTAACTTCGAACTTTGACCACAAGATTTTTAATATTAACTTTCTTTGGCTCTAGATATTAGTTCGCCGATTTCAGTCAAGACTGATAACCTCATAGTTAACATTGATGTTAAAAGCCTTGGTTAACATCGTAGTTTGGCAAGTTTACTACCACCCCAAAAGAATCAGTGGACACATTCTCTCTAAGCGGTCACAATAGCTGTGCATTTGGTTCTTCAGAAGTGGAAATCTGCTGACTACTACATCTGACAACCGCCTACGTTCTTTAAATTGTTTTATTCGGATCAATCGAGGGAAAATTTTTTTTTCGAGATACATATACTCTATATCGAACTGCAGAAAATCGAAAAAAATTCTGCGCCATTGAGCCAAGCTTGGTAGTGTTCAGTGAAGGGCTAGCGGATGTATTAGGCAACCGATTGCCGCCTTCTGAAAATATAAACTGCGCTCAGAATGATAATTTTAAAAAAGGTTTATCGCTCAGTTTCTTGCAATGGCAATGCTTTCACTTCGCGGATTTGCAAACGACCTTTGTGTATTCAAAAAACGTGTTTTCATTTGCTTGAGCGAGATTATACAAAGTAAGAAGGCGTTCAGATTACAGTATTTCTATATGAATCCGAATAGCTAGCACGAGATGAGAAGAATTATTTTTTGGATCAATTAAGAATATTCTGATCTACTACAGGGATTCACGCGAAGGAGATTGTAAATCCAGTAAGATCGAAAAAAGCAAGCTGAAATGAAAGAAAGCAACCTCGTGGATGAACACTCGATAAAATGCGAAACTAATTCTGGAGAAGATGCATGGCTGGAATCGAACTCGCAACATCAGCAATCCTCCATGATTTAGTAATCCACAGCGTTATCCTCTCGACCAAGTCCGCTCGCTGAGTGTGGCAACTTCATTCAAGTGATTAGAGGAATGGAATGCACAGTGAGCGTACCTTGGAAGCAGCGCACATACTGTGCTTCTCTGGGCCAAATTCCGATTCGCAATTGCGTCTCGACACGCTTTGCGGCCGCACGCGCTCCAGTCGATCGAGTTTCCAGCGCCAAAGTCGACTAGATGTGGCTTTTTATACAGTTTTATCCAATTTTATTTAGTTTTCAGTTTTTAAAACCCACCTAGAGTGAACAGATCGGCGGCTGCGGCGCTTGAAACTCTTTCGACTCGAGTGAGTGCTGCCGCGGGGCGTGTCGAGACGCAATTGCGGACCGGAATTCGGCCCAGAGAAGCATAGAACATCTTACGAATGAGTCAGAATCAAACCGTCAAACCTTGTTTTGGGCTATTTTATTGTACTAAATGTGTGCCAAGCACATGAATTCGCTCCAGCTGTTTTTAATAGGGAGCTACAGCTATTTAAATTTAGCTTTCTCTGTTTTTTTAATCTATTGGAAGTCCCGTAGAGAAAACTCAACATATATCTTCTTTATTGTTATTCTATCAATACCCCACGACTCCCAGAAGAACTTTTTTCAGGACGTCTTCTACCCCGTAAAGGACGCCCTCGTTCAAGCAACAAAAAAAAGAAAATTTTTGATAAAATGGGAGGAATTTCGTAAGGTGAAAAAAGTGAGAAATTCGCTAGCTTCTGTAGGAATTGTGAGCAAGTTCGAAAAAGTTGCGAAATTTTTTTTATCAAACAGAACTTCTGAAGTTTTATAAAAAAAACTTGATCAATGTTCATTCCAAAGAAAGAGAAACAGTTTCTATTTCATTCGAAGTATCGCTGAAAATTCCCGTTTCAGTAGTGTTATGAAAGACATTTCCGAGTCGACAATGTTCGATGGATTAGCATTTCGTAAACTGACCGCTAAGTAATCTTAGGATACAAAGGTTTTAGCAAATCGTTCGAAAATTTCTCAGTTGCTTTCGAACAAGTTACTTGCAACTTGTGCGCAGGTTCCTTGAAAGGTTCTTCCCATTTGCTGTGTTAATTCAATATTGTTATTGTGGGTAACTTCTTTTTTCCCATTATATGAAGCTACATACGTACCATGAACTAGCACTTCACATAAAATAATACGCAGTAGATAATTCAAGGGTTTTGCAGTTCTGAGAAGCACTTTCCATAATTGAATTTAAAGATAATTTTTGAATTGAGACACTTTCCATAAATGAAGGGCATAAATGAAAGGAGATTCGTAAGGTAAGTGTAGTTACAGAAATCCTCTAGCTCCTGTAAGAACTCTGCCCGAACTTGGTGGAGAGGACACCGTATTTCCCCCACGCCATTTCCAGAGATTTTCGAAAATTTCAAGGGATAACTGCATTGATTTTCAACTATTTAGAAATACTAAAATATTTGAAAAAAAAAACATAGAAACTTCTTTATTTGTGGAATATCAATATTTCTCATCTGCTATAAAATATGGTAACTTGTTTTCAGTTTTTTATGTTACAAGTAACTTGTTTTCATTTTTCTGAGACAAGGTCTGCCGCCGATTTGTTCCATGTTACTTAACTTACCTGAAATAAGTCGCGTGTAACTTACACCGGCTCAGATATGTTACTGGTATCTTGTTTTCAGCCTTTTATGTCACGAGTAACTTGTTTCTATTTTTCTTAGTGAACGATAAAAAACCCGAAATTTCGCCTCAGGGTCGCCAGAGATAGAAATTGTTCGAGACCAGAGTCGAATTAGTTCAACTTATCCAATGTTCAATGTACATAACTTTATCAGAACACAGTATACACCTGAAACAGGGTATAGTAGAAGACTGTTAAGATAGCTATTCATCCATCAGGTGGGACCTGATTATTTATTTATTTATTGAGTACGCCACATAAGGCAAGCGTAAGAAACATCGATACTACAAGTACTATAATACAAGTAATTACATAGAACATGAACTGGATAAAAAAAGGACAAATACTGTTCTTTCTCCATGTGGACCTAGAAACACAATAGCTTCTTCCCTGCAATGCATTTGAAACTCCACAGAGCAGAAGGTACTGGTGCCGGTGTAATATCCAGGTTAAGAGAGACAAAAGTTGAGCCGGCTCTACAAGTAAAGGTACAGGCTCTAATATTGCCCTTCGGATCTATTCAGTTCATATTCTTTAGAAAGGTGATAATAATGCAAAAGTTTTTTTCAAATGAACACACCCAACCGTCGGCGACTTGGCGATAATCTCACCATTGTCGCGAATATGACGAGAAATTCAAAAAAATGAGTCACCCGTCACGACTTAGGTGAAATTAGCGCTAGGAGGGAAAAGTGGGCGTAACAGGCCCCTCACTCGTAGGCAACTCGCGATCGTTTGCAGAGTACATATATTACAATGAGGAATGAAAAGGCACCCACAGAGAGAAACCCATAGAGTTACTCATGACTCTCAAAAACTTTCCATTACGGAGTGAACTTTCGATTCGCCCTTGCGCTGTTGCGACACAGCAAAATCGTTCTACGACCACAAGTTCTTCGATCTTCGAGCTGCGTGCTGCAAGAGCGACTGCCCGCAGCTGCGTACCGAAAGCTCGTTCCGATGAAGAGAGCATGTATAATAAACCACAGCTGTAGTGCCCGTAAATACCAGATTATTAGCGCATGAGGCGGTAAACTGCCGCTTTGAAACGATGAGTTCCATAGTTCTAACTGGCTGAACTTCAGGCGCTGGATTCTTTTGATTAGGTGCGCTGATCGGATACACAGGAGGGGAGAAGCTTCGGGTTAAGATCGGGTAGCCTTTCGATACGCGCGCGAAGGGAAAGCCGCTGCGTTTATTTTGCTGGAGCGCCGCGCCGCGCATGCTCCGCTTTGAGCTGGCCGAAATGAGTGCGAGATTTCTTTCTTCAATTGTATTCGAACAACAAACCTTGTGATTCTGAGAAAGTGTTGCGCAGAAAAGAGTTTATTCTGAATGAACTTGGTCCGCTCCAGAATTAGGCTTTCGAATATTATACCATATTCATGAAGTCAAAAAATCATAAACGGGAAAGGGAAAATGTGCGGATTTATTCTGCTGATCGATCAACTTTGGGATGGATCTAATATTTTGAGGATTTTTTCGCCATAGATGCTACGTAGGGGGTAGTATTTTTCCACAAAATTTATTAATTGCTCACCAGGACATCGAAAATCTTCCTATTTCACACTGCTTTTACATACTTTCACTGCCACCAACATCGCTTGATACTTTTCCTTGGCGGAATATTACAAATCCGGGCAATTTCATTAAGATCCGGGAAAGCATTAGGGGAACCATACGTGAAGCGATGCTATCGCACTCAGAAGTGCGGTTCTATACTGGTCGCAAAGAAACCGGGGAGCCGCGGTGAGTTCAGAAGTCGCACGCGGCGTTTGCGTGGCAGCTGCTACACGCGATGGCATCTCCCTCACATCGCGTTTGAACCATAGTCTTTCGCCTGCTGTTAAGGGGGGACCTTACTTGGAGCGATGTTATCGCAGTCAAAAGGGTGATATAGCACTGGCCCCCGCGCGCGACAGAGGAGTTGACGAGTCGCGTCGAGGTCAGCCGTCGCACGCGGCGTTTGCGTGGCAGCTGCTACGAGCGACGGCATCGCGTTCACATCGAGTCTAAACCGAAATTTTTGCGCGATTGCCTGCTGTTTAGCATGGCTCGTGAATTCATCACATGGCAGCGTCCTGCACTGCGATGTGAGGATATCGCAGGAGCTTTTTTCTGATGTTTCGTAGTTTCCTCCGTTTATTTCACTCTTACCCTCTTCGTTCTTTGTATTCCATCCTTATTAAATGTCTCATTATGTTCTTTTAACCCATTCACGACCGCACGCTACTACCACCACTACCACATCGGACCACACGCTTTTTAAAAATCTAATTCTCTGCCACTACAACGAATTTTCAAACGTTCTCACGTTCAATGTATTCTCTACGGAAGTCGTGGTCAGTTGGCAGCTCCACTATATCACAATCCTCGAATTTCTGCGAAAATAAGCTAAGACTCAATCGGAAAAAATCGTTTTGAAAACATTCTCCTGAGCACATTATGAGTTTTTTCCCCTTTCACTGCCATTTCTAAGCTCGGAAACCTTGATTCGAATCACGTTCTGTTCATCTGGAAACGTGCTACGACCATGACTACACCTACATACTATGACCTCGAAACAACGTTTTTCCTCAATTTGAACCTTTCACCTAACCTAGATGCACCCAAGTTCAGTGAATTACATAAACGGGCAACTCTGAAAAAACAAACTTCTACGGAAATGAAACAACAGCGAAAATAAACTCGAAATCTTCTAGAGCCCTGTTTGGGTGCTTCTGGCGAGAAGCCATATTTGGAAAGAAAAGCGGACAATCTTGTACGAATTCTGATTTTTTTTGTCGAACTGTTGTTTAGCGTCACTGTAGAAGACAGGTTTCGTGATAAGAACGATTTTTGTGCTGAAGGTAGAACTAGCCATCAAAAAAATGAAATCTAGAAACCTGGATGCACCCAAATGCTGTGAATTAGACAACTTTATAAAAATAAACATCGAACAAAAAAAAACAAAAAAAAACGAAAAAAACGAAACTTTAACGAAAACAAGCATAAAAACTTCTAAGGCTCTACTCTTTTAGATTGGGTGAGGATTTAAAATGGCGTCAAAGTATGGTTTTGTGAGCGCTATGCGATGTGTTGGCGCGATGTATACATCGCAGAGCAAATCTCTTTGCGTGCGATTTTCGTGGCGCCATGTAGGTATGGTTTCACCCTAAACTGCAGGTCAACCTTGCCTTTGCGGAGAAACCATAGCGATGAGTAGTAGCCAAGGGTGTGCGGTAAAGAAATTTAAAACTTCGGCAAACCCTAAAATTGACCGGCAAACGGCAAGGTCATTTCCTCTGCTACAATGGACTCACATCTATTTAGTCGTTGGATATTTCATGCAATATCTGGCAATCAGTACCTAGTGTTTCACCGGCCCTTATAGGTAGAAGAAGTTCCATATTTCAAAAGCGACTTGAAATTCTCTGATGATCAGAGAACGTCAGTAGCGTTGCTCTGTATGTTTTCTGTATAGGAGTCCCTATCAAGTTCATCCAAGTCCTTGGCTTATACCTCACAGGGGTACACGCACGCGAGGGAATCATGGGAATAGACTTTTCTTACAAACTGAACTCTGTGAATAGCCGACTTCTTTTCCGCAAAAAAAAACATACGAGGCACTGAACATTTTTTCAAAAGGTTCCCGTTTCATGCTACCCTTATATAACTCTACAGCGAACGGATTTGATCGATCCTCCAAACAAAATTTAGTTGAGAATGAGATTGGGCCAAAAGAAGCGGAAGCTTTTTTTTAATCCCAAAGGAAGGTCATTATATAAAAAATCTGAAAATGCATTGGGAGCGTCATTTTCATTATATGAAAAAGCATATGTTTCCTGTAAAATCAGCTTTTGCAGGGCCATGAAAATTCCATGGTTTTGGTTGACCTAAAACTAAATTTAAGCGGTACTAAAAGCATCTGGCAAGCAGATGCATTATTTCGTGTGCATTAGAACAACTGGGCTTGGTAGAGGTCACTTACGAAGCTTGTGCCTATGAAAATTGGACTCCGAAAGGGTATGACCTCCTGAGAACGACCCTGGGGTCGATCATCTAGCTTTTATCCAATAAATGGTGATGGAACCTGTAAGCAACTCGAAAAACATTTCCCATATATAGAAAAAATTTTTGAAGACAGGCATATTCCTGACTCCAAATAGACAGAATAACTATTTTCGTTCGAACTTGAAATCCATGCACTTTGCGATAAGCTGCGTTTTTTCGTCCGTAAGTTGTCTCTAAGACAATTTTGACACTGGGCATTTGAAAAAAGTTTCATTCAACTCCGAAAATGCACAGAAAATATACAGTTGGAAAAGCTATGAGCATATTTTCTTAGTGAACCCAGTCTGTGAACGACCGAGTAGCAGACGCAGGATGGATTGAATAATCGAGAATGTAATATTTGAGAATTTCAAATTCTGAATGAATTGAGTATTCAGTATATTCGAACATCACGTTAAGAATTATTTGATCCGATTGAAAGTCCAATGTACGTAGCACTGAAAATGGCGCACGGGTTTCCCACCTATTTCCATCTACCAGTTTGTTCAATAAGTTTTGTCGTTCGATAAGAAAAACACAATTTAATGGTTCAAAATACACATCCAGTATAATGTCCCTGAGCATTAATTAACTTGCCCCAACAATCCTCCAATCTGTGGATCCCATCCCTGAAATGAGAATTCGGAACAGGGTTCGGCGCGGGGTTTGGATATCCACACCGGGGGGTCTGAGCTGCGCAATGGTGGAGGGAGGGGGGTCTGAGCTCCACCGGGAGACCACATGAACCATTCTGATCGTGGGTAGTAGGTACACTGTCTAGAAAAATTTTTTGCGAATGATTCGGTAATACCGTCTAATAAACATGAAAGCTTGTAGTAATCAAAATAACGTAAATGTTGAAATTATAGTAAAGGTTCTCCTACGATTGAATATAAGGCACATGGGTTCTTGGCGTGTATCCCGGATAGTTGTGTACTGAATTGCGAATAAGAACAGATTGGAAGCTACGGAATGGGGCGGAAGAAAAGAGAGGAGGCGATGAATAAAGTTATTGCCAAAGGCGAAGACGACGAGATGTACTAAAGAAATAAATATGTGTTCAGAGAAGAACAGGTCACCTTAAATGTATGGAAAACACGCTTTAATAAGTGGTAAGATACGAAAATAGGTTCTTCAACATTATCCAGACCAGACTTGGCGAAAACACTCGCCAGAGCGTCACCTAATCTGGTTACGTTTCGAATTTCATTCTCCGAAACCCACTCATACACCAAGTACACGACACGGGTTCGATCCCGCAAAGTGCTTAATTTTTGCAAGACGTTAGACCTCACATTTTTTTGCAAAGTAAGGGTCACAAAAATAAGATATTCGAGTCGAGAGTGATAGATTTACGCTATATACAAATTTTTCGTCTCTAAGATGGACGCTGAAAGCCACTTCCCTGTGTGGCCCACACCTGTCGCAGGTGCGATCGCGCTGGAAGTCTACATTTTTGCAAGGTATGAGTCAGTAGAATACGATGATCGAACCCAGCGGGGTCCATTTACCCTGTATTCTCACTTTCACCGTCCAACATAGATGCTGAACACCGCTACAGTATAAGGCCTCACACTTTTCTCTGGTGTGGTCCCTCCAGAAGTCGTCAATTTCGAAATTTAGGTGTGACGAGAGTAGGATATTTGAGTCCAGTGTGGTCGATTTACCCTGTGTGCAATCTTCTACCGTCTCAGCGTAACGCCGAAGAGCGCTACATAGGAAGCGGAACAAGGTAAAAAAACGTTAAAAAACGTCAAAGTCCACAAACCTGGAATAGGGTTTTAAAACACCTGTAACTTAACTTCCAAAAGAGTTACCCCGGGTTTGAGTAAAACTGAGGAACTAGGGTTGCAACCCTACCGAATGAAATGTTATTCGCTCCCATAGGACGCCTTACAAAAAATTTTACTAGGTGTAGACATTTGATGTTTTGAGCATAAATGTCCACACCTAAATGCACTGCCTAGGTGTGGACATTTATGCTGAAAACATCAAATGTCCACACCTAGTAAATTGTTTTGTAAAGCGTCCTCTGGAATCGTTCAAGGTTTCATTTGGTAGGGTTGCATACCTAGTTTCTTAATTTTGCTCAAACTCGAGATAGCGCATTTGCAACTTAAGTTACAGGTGTTTTAAAACCCTATTCCAGGTTTGTGGACTTTGACAATTTTTAACGTTTTTTTTTACCTTGTTCCGCTTCCTATGTAGCGCTCTTCGGCGTTACGCCGAGACGGTAGAAGATTGCACATAGGGTAAATCGACCACACTGGACTCAAATATCCTACTCTCGTCACACCTAAATTTCGAAATTGACGACTTCTGGAGGGACAAAACCAGAAAAAAGTGTGAGGCCTTATACTGTAGCGGTGTTCAGCATCTATGTTGGACGGTGAAAGTGAGTATACAGGGTAAATGGACCCCGCTGGTTTCGATCATCGTATTCTGCTGACTCATACCTTGCAAAAATGTAGACTTCTAGCGCGATCGCACCTGCGACAGGTGTGGGCCACACAGGGAAGTGGCTTTCAGCGTCCATCTTAGAGACGAAAAATTTGTATATAGCGTAAATCTATCACTCTCGACTCGAATATCTTCACTATAATCAAAACCCTTACTTTAGCTAAGATTTTCAAAAACGCAGGTAACTTCATGTAATCCGTCAAGAAAAACCTCGTCCGTGATCTTTTTCAATGTCAATGTCTTGTTTTTTTTAAAATGGTTGTTCTTCTTCAAATTCTACATCTTTTAGAATAAGTTGCTCCTTTTGTTTTAATTTTACTACAAAAACAGACAATTAACACTCCTGGGAGGAAGTCCGAGAAAATCGC
The DNA here is from genome assembly GCA_029168955.1 of Aplectana chamaeleonis. Lineage (NCBI taxonomy): Eukaryota > Metazoa > Nematoda > Chromadorea > Rhabditida > Cosmocercidae > Aplectana > Aplectana chamaeleonis. The sequence goes on from JAPDOI010000363.1 coordinate 561,108, forward strand.
CAAAAATTTGTCCTATTAATGCTTCTGGGAGGGGGTCTGAGAAAATCGCCAAAAGTTTGCTTTTAGAGGGGGGTCTGAGAAAATTTAGCCTTGTCCACACCTCGTGCCGAACCCTGATTCGGAAGGTCTGCAAAATACGCTTCAACAGCCGTTATGACCTCTTCATTTGATGAAAACGCTGGGCACGCATAACTTTTTTTGAGTTCTGGAAACAAATGGAAGTCGCTGGGGGCCAAATCTGGTGAATTCGGTGGATGCTCCAACAATTCAAACTTTAATTCATGGATTGTAGCCATTGTCAAAATGCTCTCGTGACACGGTGCGCTCTCCTGATGAAAAAGGAGTTTTTCTTCTGCAAACAGGGTCTTTTTTTCACGAATTTTTTCCTTCAACTGGTCCAGAAGGTTGCAATAATATTCAGAAATAATTGTTTTACCGGTTTGCAAGTAATCCACAAACGAAATTCCATTCGCATCCCAAAAAGCTGATGCCGTAACCTTTTTGGCCGATTTCCGGACACGAACTGGTTTCGAAGCCGAACAACCAGGTTCCCACCTCTCCCTAGCCTCTTGTTTCGATTCAGGACCATTGTGATAGACCCAAGTCCCATTAGTGATGAATCGACACACAAAATCCACTTTATCCTTTTTAAAACGCTCCAAATGTTGCTGAGAATGTCGCATTCGAATGTGTTTTGTTCCATTGTTAGCGAATGCGGCACCAATTGTGCACACATCTTTCTCAAACCCGAAATTTCACTTAAAGGCAGTGGCCACGATGAAAAATGTTATCGAAAAAATTACAAAAATCAGCTTAGATCAAACACAGCTGAAAAACTATGAAGGTAGCGAGGTTGAAAAAGAGCTAGAAATAGAGATTCTTAGGCCCAAAAATGCTAGTTCGTGCACACGTGCACAGCGATGACGAAAAAGATCGCCGTCTCATGCCGAGCAGTCAAAAATCATCGACATTCAGAGGAAGAAATAAATGCTAATTCACCTAATAAATGCAGTTGAGCAATGAAAGAAAGCACTCCAGTCAATGTTTTTGATTAGATGTGTACATAAATCCGAAGGTTCATTGATTGAAATTCATTTTCAAGGCAGCTGATGTTCTTGATATAAGAGGTCATCGATGCCGATGATGTTGAGTGGGCTCGTCCACCATCAAAAGACAAGAAATTTCAGACTTTAAATTTGGCCCAAAACAGCGGTTTTTTCGCGATTTTTTCTTATAGATCCTACTACTCGAGACCCAGAAAAGGGTTTAGAGGGAAAAAGACGACAAACATATTTGATCGCGACCACTGCCTTTAAAGGCAGTGTTCACGATGAAAAAAGTTTTCGATATTCCACTAGGATTGGGTAGTGGAGTAACGTTAACGTCGAAAGAAGGCATGAAAACGAGCCAGGAAGAGCCCCAAAAAAGCCCGAAGTTGCAACTTCGAGCGCATTGAAAACCCCAAAAGCGCATCACACGCCCACCGACGTGAACAAATGAATGCTCGAGATCGTGAGATGAGCGATGATTTTCAATCACTAGCCACGTTCTTCCCTTCATTATCAGCTTCTCTCTTTACTCAGCTCAGCTCACATAGATCGGCTGCAAAAGACGGAAGTTACAAGCCTCGGACAACTCGTCCACCATGTTTCCATAGCTCAATCTTTGAGGGACCATACCTGCGTTCACGGAAGGTCTTGTATGATTTCAAAGACACCATTGGAATCAGCATGGGGCCGTTTTCAAGATAGGTGGAAAAACAGAAAAACGATTTTCATCGTGAACACTGCCTTTAAAATAAGGCTCACGCTGCCTAATGAGATGTGTAGAGCCTCTACTAAATCTCTCTCAGCCAATCGACGATCTTCCAAAACCATAACCTATATTTTGGCTATGATTTCTGGTGTTGATGCGCATTTTGGACGTCCTTCACGTGAATCGTCTTCAAGGCTTGTACGACCACGTTTAAATTCAGCAACCCATCTTTCTACTGTTCTAATTGTAGGCGAACAATCATTATACACTTTTAACAATCGTTCGTGAATTTTTTTAGTGTTACACCTTCCAAAAGTAAGAATTTTATCACTGCACGATATTCAATTGCTGTGACACGGCGACACTAAATGGCCGAGTGAAAATCACCTGCCGAAACCTCTCGGCAACCTATGGGAATCAGGTACGAGCGCCAAAAAAATATAAAGAACGTTTAATATGGTCTTTGCGCCTCTCTAACTGTTAGGGAAGTGAGGGCGCATCAGTTTCGCTTCCGATACTGGTCAATTCAATGTCGTAAGATAGTCGATTTAAGAAAAAGGTCGCTGATTTTCCGAGCCAAAAGGACCAGTTTTACAAAGATATTACATTCTGCAACAGCTGGCTTGAATTTTCTTCATTTTGGAGGTGCCTTTCCCAGTATAGTGTGAAACTTTTTTGGTTTTCTCTAGGAGCCCTAATTATTCATTGATATCTTGAAGTGGCCAGGCAATGTTTTTTTTTTGAAAATTTTGACGAATCACAAAATTAGCGTGTTAATGAATTAAGGCAATTCTTCGACAGAAATTCCGGCCTAACAGGTTAACGAAAAGTTGTTTTTTTATTAAGTCACACCCCTGGAGAAGAACGGTTTCTGCGGTGCTCCTTCTGCTTGGAAAAAGGACAACACTATAGCGATAGTTGCCCCGAGCTCGTGAGCGTCGAAGTTCGTGAAAAGCGCATCCGATGCACGCTGTGCCTTGACGCCAGACATGAGACGAGGCGCTGTCCGAAACCAAGGAGGGCGTGCATGTATTGCCAATCGACGGGGCATAACAAAGCTTTGTGCATCCTCCCGGAGTACATCTACGACCAGCGCAAAAAGCTCCAAGAGATCGAAGAGGAACTCGAGAGGTTTGGCGACTACTATGGGCCTGAACCATCGACCTCAGGCGCGGGGGAGTATCACAAATGTGATTGAAAATGTAAAGAGAGATGATGAATGGAAGGTCATGTTTTCAAATGTAAGTGCATTCCTATGTGCATTTCTCAGTGGCAAGTTAGAAAGATGGGACCAGAGATAGCGCGCTGTAGCTGGTAAACACAAGCTGGGAAACACATCGGTATAAAAGTCAGCGAATGACGCACCATCACGCATCTCCTCCACAGCTTCTCTGTGCATTGTTTCTGTGCATAATTTCTTCTTGAATCTCAAGAGCATTTGATTTCGTAGTTTTATATCATTTGCCTTGAGATCATCATAATTTGTCTACCTATTGGCACTTTCTATTGATATTTGTAATTGTATTTGTTTGTATGTAACCGCATTTAATCTTGTTAGTTTATTGTGATCCATAAAGTTTAATTACCCAAGTTCAAGGTGCAAACCCGAAACCGCGTGGCAACAACAGACTCACTATTCCAACTGTTTGGTCGTGGAAACCGCCTATGGCCGCTCAGGTCGATTCGTACAGAAACCATGTACGAAAAGGATTTATAGAAAACACTAGGTGTGGCCTAAGCTGGATATATGTATGGTTGGTCACTGATTGAGAGGTATCCGCGACGAACACACGTAGCACGCACGCCAGGGTCAGGCAGACCGTTGCCCAGGACCTCGACGAAGCTAGGTCCCCAACCCTTTTAGATCAAAAATTTTGAAAAATGTTCAAAACCGTTAGGTCCCCATCAGGTTCTGCAAAATTTGTAACAGTTTTTATGGTCAAAAATTTAAAAAAAAAGTATATTTTCACATGAATCCTTGGAAAATAATTACTGCACTCTCTATCCGACTGATTAGGCTCGGGGAGTGTACAGTTCACCTCCGCACTGCCGTTCAGTCCGCAAAGTGCACCCTGATTGCGAAATCTTGCTGCGGCGCGGTTGCGAACATCCTCAGACAAGGATGTGGGATCACCCGGGCGCTTTTGGCCTTTGGTGCCCGGGTGATCCCACCGCCCGGGTGATCCCACATCCCTGTCTGAGGATACTCGCAACCGCGCCGCAGCACGATTTCGCAATCAAGCGCACTTTGCGGACTGAACGGCAGTGCGGAAGTGAAGAATAGTTTTGACTTGCTCTTCGCTATAGAGCAACAACATATGTATTGAGAAAAAGCAATTCGTTCCAACCGCGAAGCGGCTGGAGAGATTTGGGTTTTTAATTTTGGGTCACATATCGCCCACAAGATACACTATCAAAAATCGACGCATTTTGGTGGTTTCTGTCAGAGCAATACTGATAGCACTATCAAATAGCAGGTACCGGCAGAAGTCTACATTTTGACGGATAAGAAACCTCTAACTAGGTTTGCATGGAGACCTCCGGGTGGGTGGAACCTTTTTGTGGGTGCGTAAACCTGCAAAAGTTCGAGAAAGTTCGATTCCCAACTAGTATTGTTCAATCAGAAGAGGTGCGTGGGCGGATGGGAGAGAGTTGATGGTTTCGCGGTCACTGTATTGCGCAGCAGTGCCCGCAAAACCACCGCCGGTGGCGGACGCCGTTTGGCATTGGAGCGCGATATTTTTCGCAGTGGTAAATCAAACCTCTTGCTCCGGAATGCTCCAAACTGAGGAGTTTCCAAGCGACATCGTGGTAGTTAGTAGACGATAGGCCAAGGATGAACATTTCCCCTCCAGAATCTTAGGACTGCTTTTTTGAAAAAAAATTAGCGTTGTCCAATTTCTGCCGAAGGCGCGGTTTGGGACAACGGTTTTGGACAACGGCAAAACGTGTTTAAGGCGATTTTCTTCTCTGGCAAACTGGGGCGTCGACAACAGGTTGATCCGCCCACCATGAGTCACCGCTGGCCAATGCGCTGATATTCGGCGGGGCCGTGGCCGCGAGTTATGCTCTGGTCGATGTCGAGCTGTTGCACAGCTAACGCTCTAGATACAAGGGAAGTATACGACGCAATTTTCAGGCATGCTGTGAATGATGAAAGCGCAGTCGGTTCAATTACCCAAGTTTGCGGTACATTGGTCCCGCCCAGCATCTGGAGGTCCCGCCTATCCGGTGGTGACCCCAGTGGAGGCTGGGCGACCCAGCCGCGACGCATGTCGGTGTGCCGACCGCGACGCGTGTTGGAGTGCCGACCGTGACGCGTGTCGGTGTCCCAACCGCGACGCTTGTTGGAGTGCCTACCGCGACGCGTGTCGGAGTGCCGACCGCGACGCGTGCCGGAGTGCCGACCGCGACGCGTGCTGGAGTGCCGACCGCGACGCGTATCGGTGTGCCGACCGCGACGCGTGTCGGTAAAAAGTGGTACCTAAGCTAGGTGAAACAGTTCTGTAGGATGTGAACTGCTGCTAAAGAGGCCGCTGAACGCGACACATCGAGTTGTCAACAGCCCGACAACAGGCGGACGTCGCTGGGCAACGGGCTGGTCTCAGGCTGACAATACGCGCTATTTGACTTGTCAACAGGGAGCGGTTTATGAGATGACAACTTATCAACCTGTTGTCGACGCCCCTGTTTGCCTGAGTTAGTGATTTTAAGGTGGTGGGAGGGGTGTTAGGTATCAGTTTGTGGAAAATTTCGTGGAGAATCTGAACCTTTTATCAGAATTTCGAAAATCTGAAATTTTATGGGGGAACGTACGTTGTCCAATTTTCGAAGTAAATAATTTAAGCGGTAGTATCTTCATCTGCGGTTGAGTTCTTTCTTCCCCCGTTGTTTCTGCTTCATGTAGAGTTTCGCGCAGGAGTCTGTGATTGTCTTCAATGAGTCCTTGCACATTTTCTTCTGTCATATGACCGATTCCGGTAGATGAGGTTGTCGATGTACTGCCTCGCGTTTATCTTGTTACAGAAATTTCTGGAATCTTCTCGATATCTTCCCTTTCCGAGTCGTCATGTAGTTCTAGAGGGATGAGTAAGTGGACTGTTCTTTGGAGAAGACGACCTGTGACTGATTGCAGCTGAACGCTTCTTGGAGAGAAGAATTTCACTATCCGGCCTATATTCCAAGAATTTCTTGTCGTAACTGCGTCCATTATCAGGACCATTTGTTCGATTTATGAATGATTTTAAGTTGATCGACCTTGTTTGATCTTCCTCTGGTGGAATTCTCTCAGCTTTGTCAAATAATGTTTCCGCGATACGTTCCAGAATTTCTTCGCTATCTTGTATGAGTTATTCAAGGCCTCTACTCAGAACGTCTCATTTGAAGTAGGACAAGATCCTCAGGAAGTCTGTAGTGGGGATCTTGTTAATGCTCCTCAGAACATACCTCCAATGGGTACGTCAGTATTATGTTCTTCTGAACGAAACCGACTGGTCTTAAGTCTGGCCTCTCCTACATCTCCGATTCCACATATGTTAATGGACGAGAGTTGAGACAAGATTCCATTTCTGATAGTAGGGTTTTCATAGCTTCGAAATCAATCTTCCGGGTTCCATTTGCTTTGTACATGCTCCTTTTTACCGACTGAATGGACGTTCGGTACAGAGCTTCGGGGTTCTAAACAGCTCATTTTTGTTCAAACAGGAAATCATTAACAAGGTAGGACAGCTCAGTATTTGAACGAGCTCTGCAGCAATAGTAGATAAGCTCTTGTACATTCCTAGTGACCTGTTGTTTTCGATTATCACCAGCGGCGGAGAGGTGGGCCTCGGTGAAATATAACTAGTGATAAGTAGGTTTCGACGAAAAAGCCACCGCTCCGCGCTGTGATAACCGAGTTCTTTAATAGTCTTTAGTGAAGAAAATATTCTCAATAGCGTTTTAGATCGATATTTTAAATGATCGTTTTAGATTCAGATATCTTAAAGGCGATAGTTGCTGCATAGGTTTGACAGCGGTAAGAATGTGCTCAGAACATGGTCTAGTCGATGTCAAATCTCATCTTCCAATGCACAATGCCGATCTCTTCGATCCGTTCATGAAGATGGTTGCTATATTTCCTTAAAGGCAGTGGTCGCGATGAAAAACGTTATCTGAAAAACTATAAAAATCAGCTTAGATTGAAAACAGCTGAAAAACTATGAAGGTAGCGCGGTGAAAAACGGCCTAGAATTAGAGTTTCTAAGGCCCAAAGTTGCCAGTTCGTGCACACGTGCACAGCGCCGACGAAAAAGATCACAGTCCCATGCCGAGCAGTCAAAAATCATCGACATTCAGAGGGAAAAATAAATGCAAATTTACCCAATAAAAACAGTTGAGCAATTAAAGAAAGCACTCCAGTCAATGTTTTTGACTAGATGTGTACATAAATCCGAAGGTTCATTTAATGAAATTCAATTTCAAGCCAGTTGATGTTCTTGATATAAGAGGTCATCGATGCCAATGATGTGGAGTGGGCTCTTCCACCATCATAAGGCTAGAAAGTTCAGGCTTCAAATTTGACCCAAAACAGTGGTTTTATCGCAATTTTTTCTTTTAGGTCCTACTACTCGAGACCCAGAAAAGGGTTTAGAGGGAAAAAGACGACAAGCATATTTGATCGCGACCACTGCCTTCAACTTCCAATGTGGTTTATTGAGACACATTTTCTTCGTAAAATTTTCTCTTTGGCTGGGCCTTTCTAGTTTTCTGCCTAGAAGCGTTATTCGGAACCCGGGATCTGGATTTGGTATCCAACTCAAACTAGAAGATCGAAACCGAAAAAAAACTAACGTTTTCTTGCGTTTATTGTGCACGATGTGTGATGAAAAACAAGGACATGGGTGTTGATCTTGGAGGTTTGCTCTGTATGCAAAGAGGAGACAAGCCGACGAACGGTGTAAGTTTATATACCATCAGGGCCAGTAGCAATCCCCCAATGTGGCCACTCTAAAGAGGCAGCCCACCTGAGGTCGGTGACGCCTAGATGCCTCCTAAGATTGCGACCTATAAACGAGAATTATTCTCGAAGAGTAGCGGTGAATGCAAAACCCTCAGAAATCGACGTAATTGAACCACCACCGCAACCTACGTGACGAATGCCCAGCACAGCGCCTTGGTCTTCGGAGCATTGACAACCCGACGCGCGGGGTGTCCGAGTCAGTATGATGAGCGCAGAGGACGAAAAGAAAGGCGCTGCCAGCCGGCCTGGCACTCTCTCGGCCGGTCAAAGTGCAAACTGGCTATCTCTGCGTCTCCGCGGAGAGGGATCATTTACGTTGGCTGTACAGTATCGGGATGGGAGCAATCCTAGTTTGGGAGGGGGGGGGCACTCAGCATTCCAAACAGGAGTGACAGATGCAGCTTTCAGATGTCTGAGGCTCAAAATAGAGTCTATAGGAAGGCCATGTCTGATAACGCGATCAGTTATCTGATGTGAATGAATTTCCAGCGGCTCCCTTAAAAAGGTTAAAAAGGCCCCCAGGAATGAATCTCTAGAGTATTCGATTCTTAAATTTATAAGCTGAAAGGCGTTGCGGGCTGTGTTTTTTCCATGGGGTGGTACATGAGAATCGGTTAGCAAGTTGGTTACCTACTTATTACCAAATGCATCCAGAAGGTCGTTTTATGACGTTTTTCGAGAAAAAGTCAGCTGTGAAAATGGTGAAAGCATTCTCCAAGTCACACTTCTAGCTGAATGGGTTTCTCCAGAGAAGTCATTTTCAAAACCACAAAGTTCTTATATAAAGAATAACAAAACGGTTTTATTTTGCGAGTAAAAGTTTCAGCCACGGGAATCGGTTCTTGAGAAATATTGAAACTTTTTCGTGGGCTCATCCACTCCACTTCCCTATTCCTCTTTATTTTTTGTTGGAACGTTTCTGTAAGCACCGAATCACATTTGCTTGGAGATACTCTTTCTGATAGACCTTACTTTGCTTTTTCTTTATCGCGAGTGTAATCATCAGCGTTAGCAAAGAATTCAGTAATTTTGTTGAAGAAATTGCGCAGTGCTATAAAAAGTGTTTGGTAGGACAGCGTCAGCATCCACATAGACGAAGTGTTCGTGGCTATTTACCAGAATATTCATCAAAACCCCAATCATCCTAGAGATCCCAGTCGATGGCACAGTAGTAGCGTCTTTTTCTTTGTGTCTCCGGCGCAAGAGGTGAAGTGGAGAGCGCAGCAAGCGCGAGGGAATGTGGGTGCGGCATGCCCGGTTGTCAATGGTACCGCAACCCAGCGCCTTAGACCACTAGGTCACATGTTCACGAATGGGAGGCTCTATCTGTTTTCCTACATACACTCCCTCCACAGTTCTTCGTATTCACTGTCACTTTGGTCGAACAAGCAGAAGAAAATATGGGTTTCGGGGATGCGCAAATATTTCTATCTTTCAGATTTAATAAGCTTTCGACCTTGGTTGATGGGATTTTGGAATTTTCCGCGAAAATCATCGAGGCGAGAGAATGTTAGATTTAAAAACGATTTTAAAAACTTCTTGTTCGATGACCACTTACCACTGAACCACGATACACAATACTTTGTAGTATGATTTTCGAGGAGCCAACCCCGTGTTTTTCCACAAGGTGAACCAAAAAGTTAAAAGGATTTTTTTTTAAATTATGGACTATTTTTTCCTCAGTCTGTTTCACGCTTCCCAGTAAACATAGAAAGAAGTGAATTTGAAAGTGAAAGAGGAAAACTAAGATAAGATAAAAGCCGCACTTAGATGAACTATTATGCAGCATTTAATAACTAACACACGCGGATCATTTAGCCTCTGGTTCCGGGCCTGATTTAGTGTGTGCAATTGCGGACTTGCGTCGTAGGGGCGCGACGCCTCGCTTTCGTTCGAGCTTTCGCGCCCGCCCCTCATCAGCTGATCGTGTGCGCTTTTTTCTACATTTTCAAGGTTTTTTCTAGTTCTTTGGTAGTACCAAGGCGATGCGTCGCGCCCCCACGACGCAAGTCCGCAATTGCACACACTAAATCAGGCCCGGAAGCAGAGGATAAGTTTCATGCCTTTTCTGAAGAACGAAACCGTTTTTCAGCCATCTTTCTTAGATGGCTTTGTGAGAAAATCTGATTTCATTTGTGGTGAGCGATTATTGTAAAAAAATCTGAAAATGGTTGAATATGGCCACCACAACTTTTAGGAATTTGAATCTGAGCTTAGAATAGGAGTAAAGCACGTGAAATCTATAAAGGAGATGTATTCATGACAGCTATGATTTCCGTTTTCATTTTAGTCTGAAGCATAGACCAGGCGGCTGGCCGTGCGGGGTTGGCGGCCTCACAGGAGAATGGGGTTTCGATTCGCGCGGGGTGATCTACCGCCGCAGCCCCGTCCATTCATCAGACTAAAGTTATCACGCGAACTCTACGTACAATTTGATGTTAATCTCCCACTAATCTTTGCCAGGAATCATTGAAATATCAATAAAACCTTCAAAGGTTTCGCCTGTCATTCCTATCAGCTGGCAGCGGAGCTTGATGGCTGCCAGCCGGCGGGTGCAACATTTCCTTGCCCACCTAGACAACGAGATATGCCGCCGTGCTGTGCTGGGATGATAAGTGGACAGCGGACTGGTCGGTTCGCAAGCGCTCCACTGCCCTTTCTTGGAGCGTTCAAAATGTCAGCACCATTGGATGCGCTCGACCGCATGACCGCGGTATCGACTCAGCTCCTCTTCGCTTCGTGCGCTATTTCTCTTTCCTCTGCGGTGGTGAGCGAAGTCACCACCCGTTTCGTGCAGTCAGCCACCTCACAAAAGAACGCTCACTGCTCCCATGTGGCTGACGGCAATGGTCATTAACTTGAGCTCCACCTGTGCAATTCTATGCCGGCCCATTCATATTGATAGCCGAGACGTGATTGACACAGTCACCACGCAGTGACAGCCGGTAGCTGCCACCTTCCGAGGGGATTGCTACTGGCCCAGGCGGTTCTGAATGCCAAAGCCAGTAACCCTTTCGCATTAAAGCCTTTGTTAGAGTGCAAGCAGACGCGATCTCTGCGTCGTCCAGTAAATTGGTTACACAATCAATTCATCGAAATTGATCAGTGCATCATGTCTGGAATAACAACCAAATATTGTACATTAACAGTTCATTGTGCTGAGGACTAAAACGAATTTTACATCCATACAAATGCTCGCAAACCTTATTGCGGAAGTTTTGTTTGTAAGGAAAATAATCAGTTAACTATGGTCAAGGTCTTTTACATGCCTTGAGTGACTTCATAAGGCAATGGTTATACCAAGAGTTTGCCATGGCATCAGGTTCAGTTAAATGATAAAAATTTGTGTGGGTATCAGACCCACACTAGAAATGTGCTATAGTGGAAACCTTCCATGTAATTGTCACGGTCGCTCGATTGGAAAGGGGTGTTTTGCCTGAAGCGTTAGAACCAAGCGGTACTCGTTCGATGTCGCGACTGTCGTCGCAACGAAATGCACTGCGACTGGCGCCAACGTTATCTACCGAGTGTTCAATCTAGTATTGTGTTGGGTGTTTCTTTACACCCCCCCCCCAACGCCTAAGACTCTTCGGTAGCAATTTAAAGGCAGTGTTCACGATGATTTTCGTTCCCGAGTTTTCCACTCAACACATTGTGTTGGCCACCAAGTGTTACCAAAATAACGAAGAAACGAGAAATGCACTAGAACGTCTTATTTCAGTGACATTAATCTCTGGCCTGGATTAGTTGTCCAGTTGTATGAACATGTTCACGGTGGTTGTCACCGGTGAAAAATTGGGTCAATCGAAAATGGTAGGAAGTTCCAGGCAAAATAGTACTAGTTAGGGTCCGAAGAAAGGAACGGAGCAACAGAAATCAAATAATGGTAAAGAACGAGCCCACAAATGATTTCGTTGTCACAACGAACAGTTCCTGTGAGAGTAAAGAGGCGGGGTGAGAGTAGAGGATTTCGTGCCCTTCTGGTGCGTTTTTCTCAATTTCTCCATCATTTCAATTCTACTCGGGGGCCAAACATTCGATTCAGCGATTAATCTCAGAATCGAAGATTATCGTGAACACTGCCTTTAAAGGTGACCTGCGACCGCAAAAGGTCTGTCGTGGTGTTTGAAAGTGACCTGACAGGTAAAATTATCTGGCTGTAGAATTTGTTTCTCAAGTCGAATCAAGTTAGTTTAATCGACCAACTATCTTCGGCTGGGGAGTGCAAAAAGTTGGGCTTGATTGATATTACTTAAAGGCTGTGTTCACGATAAAATTCGCTTCCGATATCTCCACGGCTTACGGAAGATCTGGTGCCCTATATAGGAAGGCATGCCTAAAAAGGACACGAAAGACGCGTTTTTGAGCAAAAATAGGCCCTCTCTTGTTTACGTTGATTTTTGAGCGTGGAAGAGTTGACCGCTAGTCTACGCACCCCCGAGGCTCACCCTCCAAAGTTTGGATGCTCCATTGTGAGCAATTTGAAGTAGGCTTAGCGAGTGCGCATACAATTGAAGAGTGGTATATGTACAAACAACAGCGGATTAGAAGCGACATTGACTCAACACCTTTTAAGGAAGTGCGAGATGCCATGGCAAGGGAAGTGTTTCCGAGTTGTGGTTGTTTTCGTCTTTGAGTTTTTTCTCACTCCACTGCTGGCTTTGGAGGTAGAACGCTGGCCTATCTCGTGGGTTCGATTTGAACCGCTGCATCATATTATACGATTGGATCGTGTTAAGTCATACACTTTGATTTCGTACTTTCTTTGATATAGTCAACAACAATTCGTGATTTCTTCACCATTTGCGCTAATGCAATCGCTTACAACCCAAAGTTTTCATTCCTAAATATTTTTATTGGGTTAACTTCCGTTGATCAATTCAATTGAATATTGATAGGGAGATATCTCTGCCACCTCACTGTTACCGCAATAGCAGAGTTTGTATTGATGAGCAAAAATGAAAATGATTTCGACTGAAAAGTCTTTGAAGACGAGAGGCAAAGGAGGCTCACTGGAGCCTCGCACCGGAAGTCGACTTCTAAAAACCGTGTACAGATGCTTGGTTTAGTGTCGTGGTCATACCGGACAGATTTTACTGCTACATAGAAGTGTGTTGCGCAGCGTAAGAAGAGAAAATAATATATTGTTGCAACCAGCCGGTGTCTCAAACATCAGCAATAGCATTGGTCCTTGGGAGCGTTTTCTATGTAGCCATATGCCTTTGTTTGGCGCTCAAAACGGAAGCTTTCTAACTTTCAAGTCTTCCCAAGTGACAGGCAACGTTGCCCTGGTTCCGGCCACACATTGGTGTCACGTATGCAAAACCGTAGAGTCACTTTACAGACATCAAAAAGCCCGTCCAGACTTAAGGGCTTTGCCCCGGAACGCTTCACTCTGACTAAACTTCTGCTTGCAACTGTGCACAAGTCAAGATTGAGTACATATATTGAATGTGATTTTCGAGGAAGTTTTGTTTTGAAGGCACAGAACACCGTGAGACAAGATATTTCTGATTTTGATTTGATTGTGATGTAGATCCCTCCTGTGTTACACGTTGCAAGTGAGAGATTTCAGATCCTCCAAATAAGCGAGCTATAAGCGACCACAACTGGTCCCACTCCCTTTACTCACAACCATGGGTAACACACTTTTCGAATTCAATAGCGGCTAGATGGAAGGGCGAATTCCGACAATCGCTGGTCTGTCTTCTCATTCTGGTTCGCTCTCGAACAGCGACTGCGAATGAAGAGAAATACAGACCTAAGACAAATCGTCCACTAAATTTTCCTTTCTATAATATAGACATTTTGAAGAGCTTCAACTCCGTTTATAGGGGCCTTGAGCGATTTAAGGGACACCATTGTGATCAGCATGTGATTCTCTCTGATATGAGCACGAAATCTTTGGAATAATTTCCTGGGTGCCCTGTGCTTTTAGGAATACCTTCCAAGTGGCGCTAAAGTTTATTTCCGCTGCTGTGCGTTTCAAGTAAGGAGTGGTCATATAGTATCCTTGTCAGGTTTAGTCTGGCGAACGAGCAAGGAGCATCCACTTGCTCCTGGCTCATTCGCCAGACTATTGCCACACTACTGGCCAGCTTAGTTTCGATCCCGCGCGATGATCCACCTCCACAGCTTCATCCATTGACTAGAGTTCTACAAGTAGACTTTATGTGAACAGCTCAAATTTCTTGGAAATATGGTGAGAGAAAGCTTTCACTTAGTCTTACTGTGCGTCTTGAACCTTCTGAGCTATCTGTCAGGAATGCTGTTTTTTTCCAAAACATACTTCCTCAGTTTCATTCAAAGGTGCGACAAAGAAACATACCTCATAGTCAGGAAGCGTGCAGTCAGCCGTTGGCAAACCCAAATGGCAGCACCATTCGGGTTTAGCTACACATGCGAAAACGCTCGTATCACGAAACGCACTTCAAGTACTCGAGAACCTTGGGTCGAATCTGTCCGGCAGATACCAAAGAATGATGGACGACAGACAAGTGAGCGCTTTCAACCTGCCCCTTATTAATTTTGCCGGATAGACACTATTGTCGTTTCGTAGTTTGATAATTTTGCCCGCGAGCAGAAGTGCAACGTAGACCCTGCATAAAATGGAGTGTGGGGAGCAGCTATCATCATAATCAGGATGTTTCTCTTCCTTGCCGTGAGTTCTCCTTGATACACTTCTCCATTTCTCTCAACCTCATTCTCTCGAATCTGAAATAGTCTCCTATTTCAGACTGTGTGCGTTCTTCTGGTCAGCATTGAAGCTGAAAGTAAGTTAGAATGCTTAATCTAGTACCTAAAATGTTTGACGTCTCATTGTCGTTGGAGTAGATGCCAATGAGAAGTCATTATTGCGGGCCAAAGTGGGAAGTCAGCTTAACAGCTAGAAGTAAAGTTCGCCTGGTTCATGAGCCAGACTAAATCGATTATGGAAACCACATATAGCATTCGGCGGCAGATTTAGGTGTGGCCTTACGCGGCATTTGTTAAAAAGAGCAGGCTCACAATCAATATTGTTTGGTGGCCCAAACTTCAACCTCTTACCTATGGGTAGACCTTCAGAAAATGTATGAAGCCTATTCCATAACGAGATTCCATGTGAAGAAGAAGACTAAGGGAACTGTTTGAGAAAAAAATTCGCGTAACCTTCGTGAGATAATATCCTGCTCAGTGGCTCCAACCTGGATTGATTTGTAATCCTAAATAGCTTCAAATACCCATTGTTAATATAATAAGGTCTGGAGAAACTAAATTGGCTTCAAATTGGGGATGATTTCGCCCAGCAGGTTGAATACTCTGCTACAGTCGCTGAATGCGTGAAACACTCGGCTAGCGTGAAATACACTGCTTTCCCAGAATGTTCGGATGAAGCGGATTCCCCAGAATGTTCTGGGGAATCCGCTTCAGCCAGTTCTGTTTTCGATTTCAGCTAAATGCGCTATAAGAACTGATGGTATCAAGAGTTTGATTATAAAGGAAGTCAAGGAAGTCAACGTGGAACTGGTGAGTTTGCTGTGATTTTACGTAGTTTTCCCGGGCATAGCACTGCAGCGAAGCACACTGGCTTCATTTGGATGAATGAGGATGGCTTTGCAAGCAGCTGAAAGTCACAATCTTTGAACACATATTCATTTTGATAATCTTCAATTTCTCGAACAGAAATGGAAGGATTCTATGGCGCTTCTATTGACAAGTCCAGATTTAGTCGCCAACTTGAAGGCCAGTGGCAAATTTATCTTCCTTCATAAAGAAGGGTACGGCGTAAAGTTTACGAACAACTGTTCGTATTTCGATACATTATGTCTGTTTTCAGCGAATTCTCAGATTCTGTTTCATACAGTAAAGCAGCGGAACAAGTGCTAGCAAGTGTTACGGAAGAAACGAGAACTGCGGTGATTAAAAGAAGCTACACTTAAGAAGACTTTTTTTAATAGAGATTCAACCCTTTCGATTCCAGAGGCTAGTTTTATAAAAACGCAATTTCAGCTCGCAAACAGACACGGAAGAAGAACTTATGGATGCTTGGCAGTTGCATGTGATGCGGTGGATGCTAGTTACGGTTACGATTACAAAGTCATAATTGACTGCATCGCCACGTATGTTTTATTAACCACAGTTGAGAAAACCCAATGTTTTCGTGCTTTACCTTGAACTACATTCTGCTTTCAGCAAGGCCACATCGTTGGATGGACCAGAACATGCAATCAAGTTCGACCTTCTTCCTTTCAACCCGCTCCAGTAGACCATAACACAAACCGTCTCGATTGGTCTTCCTTATCATATGCACAAGTAACTTCGTGATGGAAACTCTCTATTAGGCGTTTTGATATTTTATAAAATGTTCACAGACATTTTGACAAATTGTTTTGACAAAAGTATCAACAATAGTACCTATGAGCAGCACAGCAAAACAGACCCCTCCAAAGAAGGTAAGCGACTGACTGACCGGCATGATTTTCTTTGTAGTTGGCGCCTACCTTGCGACAGACTACAGGTAGGGCCATAGGTAGAGCTCGTCGCGTCATGCTTTGTTCTTGTAGATTCCTATAAGAAGTCTGTCTTCCTCTCAAACAGATGTGCGGGAAATTGTTTTGGAAACAGAAAACAGAAAATCCAGTCTGACAGAAAACAGAGAAAAACTGACAAAAATGTGCAGATAACACAAAATTTGCAAACATCAATAAAGAGTGTTCAGCGTACGCTCAATATAAGTTTTCAAAGCATTAGGCTTTTTCTCTTAAATTTTCTGGTGATAAATGCTTTTTTTGCACACTTACCAATAATTAACAATGGGCCAGAGCATGAAGTATAGACGCCCAAGAAGTGCAGATTGTGAGTGCGAAAAGATACTACATGTTCTACTAACATATGGGAGTATGCATAAAAAATGGCCATGGAGCATGAAATATGTAGGCTTGCATGGAGCATGAAATATGTGGGCTTGCTACGGCTATGGAGACCATGGTGTGTGGGATGGTCTGCCGTCGATCAACACAGGTCGGTCAGGTAAGCACTGAAGCTGTCGGCAATTGTACTCATGACGCGCCATCGATCGATTGTCGATATTATAAATTTTTACTCTTATTGCAAGAAACGCGGCAAGGAATGGTGCTTGTATATGGGTGTGGTCTCTTTGTTGGGAATTCGTACTCATCGGACATTGTAAACGATAAACAATAACATCGATTTTTCAATCTGTTACTCAGACAGTCGGGGGGTCCGATTCGGCCACGACACGCTTTCTATTCGATTGCGATGCCTTTTGGACGACGAATGAGCCCCGATGCTCTCGATTGGAACCGTTGATCGATCACTTCACAATTGATAAGGCGCATATCAGCCGCACAGCACGTAACATCGGCGTGGATCCTGAAGAGACTTCGCGTTCCTCATTGGAGGTTGACGCAAACTCGGTGCCATATGCTATAACATAGGTGCACCGAGTTTGCGCCGACCTTCAACAGTGAACGCGAAGTCTCTTCCGGATCCATGCCGACGTTATATAAGAATCACCATCCCATAGAAAGGGCAGTCGGCCTTTTGAGGCCGCTCCTAGAAGGCGACTACTAGTCACTCTCTGGGCGATTTTTGACCGCCCGCACGGAGGGAAGCTCCCTCGCTGTCGACCGAGGCGAGGATGATGTCCTTTATGCGGACTGCGGTGGAGATGATCCCTTGCTGAAGGCCGTGACACTTCTTTGCTAGGGAGAACCGCTCTTATCGAAGGGGTGTGGCCCCGCTCGTACCGCCACGTGCTTTCACTTTAGGACGACCTGCTGCTGCGTGCAAAACGGGAGTGCGGCAGGGCTTTTGTCTATCTGCACCACCTTGTCCTATCGAACGAGCCACGTGCTCCTCAGCACGTGGCTCGTTTAATAGGACTACGTGGTGCTGCTGCGAAAGTTCCTTTCATTTCGACTTGGAATCCGACTAGAAAGCCTATCGTGGCACAATCAGACCTCCCCTGTATCTGAGTACACAAAATGCGGCATTGAGAGGTGACTTCTAGTGGTTCAGGGTGAAAAGGTTTCGGAATCTGTACTCAACCCAAGAAAGCGATCGGCATCGATTAAATGAATCACCGAAGGCGAACCCTGTCGAAGGTTTCGCCTTTCCAAAATAAAAATCGAATAGCGAAAATGGTGTCTGAGTGATGTGTTTCGAAAGATAACTCGGAGCAGAATCACCTAAAGAAAGTATGGAAAAACTGGCAAATATAGTGAAACGGCTGAAAATACGATTTGGTGGGCAAGACTAAACCAACCATGGATAAGTAAGTAGTGACCGAGGAAGGATTGGGTTTTGCAAGCTTTTCCGTAAACTCATCACAGCAATAGCCCTTCACGGAAACAGCTATACTTTTTTTGAAGCTGCAATACAACAATCAGCAAAGGTCAAGCTACTGTGCTTATCTGGGCCGAATTCCGGTCCGCAATTGCGTCTGGACACGCTTTGCAGCCGCACGCGCTCGAGTCATTCGGGTTTCCAGCGCCAAAGCCGACTCAATGTGGCTTTTTCAAACAATTTTCTCAAATTTTCCTTAGTTTCCAGTTTCCGAAATCCACTTAGAGTCAGCAGATCGGCGGCTGCGGCGCTGGAAGCTCTTCTGACTCGGGAGCGTGCGGCCGCAATGCGTGTCGAGACGCAATTGCGGACCGGAATTTGGCCCAGATAAGCACAGTACGTAAAAGCAACGCTCCTATCCATATCTCCATTTTAGGTTGGCAAATTAACGTAGAAGCTCGTGGAATTCGATCGCTCATGTGTCACAACTTATAGATCGTTGGAATAGGCTTGACAGTCCCATATTTTCGATACTCTGACACTCAAGAGACCGCGTGTCCACACTGCTCACCCACGACTGTCTTGCCCCTCGGACCGCGTGTCCACACTGCGCACCCACGCCATAAAACTTTCAATATTTTTTGAATTTCGAAGACGTGGGATCTTTCTCGGATATCATTGGTTCCTATAGTGTAACCTATTTACCGTCACAATTGTCAAGCACTTTGAGCGTTCCTAGTTATTTTACCAGCATCTCCGGAAATGACACTTTTCGAATATTCGAGCTTCTGAGATCTGAAAGAAATTCACCCAAACTTTGCTGAGGTAGGTTATAAACGACGCTTATCACGAACCTAATGTTTACTAGTTGGGTTCCGAAATAGCAGCGCCAGCTATCTCAGATAACTGTAGTAGGTCATTGCTTCAAATTTTGCTGCCTTGACTCCGAGGGTTATTTGATGTGCTGCACAAAGATCTGATGTTCACTTTTCAGTTTCAGTAAAATTTCCGTCGACTGAAGTGTATTAGCCATTGATCAACTTTGTTTCATATTTCGGTGAATTTCGAATGGATGGGAACTTAGGGAGGGGGGGGGGGAGAAAACCTGCTGATACTTAAACGCTCAAGATTTCATTGAAGCTTCGCTACGGGGTATTTGGAGGCACTGAACAATAAAATGGTGTTCATTTCACGGTTTTCAAAACCAAGTTGAGAGCCAAACGTTCATTTTGCGACCAGCACGCCCAAAAATTCGCGAAAGGTCGCGTTTCCTAGCACCTTGTGAGTACAAAGTTGAAATACCTTACAAATCCGAAACGCGCCAGAAGCGTGAGAAAGTGAATGAGCATTCCTTCACCTTGTCCATACTGCAATTCTCTGGGGAGCGACATACTCCCAGGTGGAATGAAAACGAGTTATTGGTTGTGCTTGTAAGAAGCCTGCTCGATTCAAAAAAGATTTCTAGCGGACCGCCTGTCCACACATGTCAAATGCGGGAACGATTAGCCATGGAGCGCACCGGTAGGCTGAGCAAATTAGCCATCGAGCAGTCGGTCTCTTAAGTGTTAAGTTATTGCTTCTGAGATAAGATTCTGATCTTCTAAAAGGCAGTGTTCACGATAAAAATCGTTCTTCTGTTTCCCCGCCTATCTTAAAAACGGCCCCATGCTGATCCCAATGATGTCTCTGAAGTCGTACAAGACCTTCGGGAAACGGAGTTATGATCCCCCCGAAATTGAGCTAACGAAACATGGTGAACGAGTTGTCTGAGGCTTGTAACTTCCGTCTTTTGCAGCCGATGTATACGAGCTGGCCTGAGTAAGGAGAGATGTTGAGAATGAAGGGAAGAACGGGGCTAAAGATAGGGAATTATTGCTCATCTCACCATCTCGAGCATTCATTTGTTCACGTCGGTGGGCGTGTGTTGCGCGTTTGAGATTTGCCTTGCGCTCGATGTGGCAACTTCGGTCTTTTTTGGAGCTTTTGCTGGCTCGTTTTCATGCGTTCTTTCAACGTCGACGTTACAGTGTGCCCCTCCACTACCCATTCCTAGTGGAAACTGAAACACATTTTTTTGTCGTGAACACTGCCTTTAAGCTTCTGAAATTACTGTTAATTTTTTTTACATTTTGAACCTCTTGTTTCTCGGAAATTAGACACTGCCTTCCCAAAGGCTTCTTCTCTGGTCCCATTTTTTCTTTGCTAATTTCATTTTGAAAAGGCGAAAACTTTGAAGGACTTTGCCTTTGGTGATTCATTGAATCGGTGCCGGTCGATATTGTGGGATAAGTACAACTCTTCAAGCCTTATCACCCACAACCATATAAAAGTTACCACTCATTGCTGCATGTTGTGTAACAGATGGAAACATCGATATCATCGTTTAGTAATAATTTACAATGTTTGACGAGTTGAATTTCCCTACAAAAAACCCATACCCATCTACAGTCACCTTTCCGTGTCGCATTTCGTGCAATAAGAGTGTCGCATTTCGTGCAATAATCGATAATAACGATAATCGATCGATGGCGTTGGCCGCTGTTTACGGCTGTCAATGCGAACTTGCGTCACGTCCAGATCATCAGCATCCAGCGCGAGAGAGCGAGCTCGCGACATTATGGATGAACCACTTTTGAGGAGGTACAGGAACAGTAGATGACTGTACGAGCTCTAGCGTTCGCGCCAGCAGTCTGGAGCGAGGTGCATGCAAACAAGCATGCCCGTGTTACAGGAGTTTGATAAACTCAGAAAATTATTGGTGTTAAGAGGTCGCTTTCCTTTCGTGAAGGTGTCTGATTTGCTTCGCTTCTATTCCTGCTCATACGTAGTGTTGCTAATGCTTTTTGGAAACACTTCGTCAAAGTGTCAGAAATATTTTGTAAGAATGTCAGAACGTCTACTAGAGATCTCGTAGTTGTATACTTAAGCAGTAGACCGAGAACTTTTCAGCTTTATTCGGCTAACGTTTCGGCAATCTTGCCTTCGTCAGAGCCTGGAAGCCAAAGATACATAGGGAAACTAGCCGTCCAAGCACCATTCCAGAACAAAAGGACTAACTTTTTACAGAAAACTGACAAAAGCAACACCCTGTAGCAATTTGAAGTAGCTAACCTTTAGTGTGCAGACTGAAGCCTGCCAGACACCCTCAGGTGGTCTTAGATGGCGGGTGAATGAGTGGGACCATATCGGACAACCCACCTCATTAGCCTTCAGAATGCTGATCAAGCCCATAAGCAGATCAAAACCCACAAAGGTCAACAGAGGCGGCTAGTTCTAGGGTGACCGCCACACATTCGTCCTTTCTGTCTACTACGAGTTTCCATCACGAAGCTAATGGTGCATATGATTAGGAAGACTACGCCGAGATTTTAGAGTTTGTATCATTCTGTGTATGCGTTCGTACCATCCTGTGTTTGCGTTTTTCTCATTATCTCGAGGCCCGACCACCAAGACAGACGGTGGGCGGGACATCAGATTCGCGAGGGTGAGACCAAGGGCAGTCGTCTGTTTGCTATGGATACCCGAGCCCAATTTCGGGCATAGGTTTAAGCCCCCATTATTTTCACCATATGACCATTCCTCTATATTGCCATGTTCTTCCGTAAATGTGTTTTTCGTATATAAAAGTGATAACTTAAAGTGTTCGTCTCATGGGCTAGAGTTGAAAAAGAATGAACAGCAAGTGTATGGCTAAAGTCAATAAAGTGTAAATTTTTATAATGAGTAGCGAAATCTATGGAAGTGTAAATGAGGCGGTATTAGGTTCCCACCAGAGAGTGATTAGATTGGACCCTCATCTACTAAGAAGTGGTTGGAAAAATACATCTGAACTCGAGGTCAAAAGTTGACGAATGATGACTGGTGTTCTCATTGAGTGCACAAAATAAGGGCACCGTCCTTATTTCGTTACAAGATCATCAACTGGCGAAGATGGAAAGGAAGATGGTTGAAGTCGATTGACTCCTGCGGTCCATCCAACGATGTTTCCATGCTGGAAGTGTTAAATAGTTCGAAGACAAGCACGAAAAATTGTTCGATCGTTTTAGGCTTATAACTTCTTGGAACCTGGAGCTCATTGCGGGATTTTGAGCTAGTGGGAGCAAGAGACGTGGAGAGACGACTGGTTTGCGGCATGCTAGCAGGGGCTTCGGTGAATGTCCTTAACTAAAGTGGATTGATATACAGAGGCTGCTGCTATCTACGGCTATCAGTGCGTGCCCGTCTCGCTCCAGATCGTACGCAGCCAGCGCGAGAGTGCGAGCCCGCGACAACACCGATGAACCTGCTTATAGGAAGGTTCAAGATCAGTGGATGACTTCACAAGCTCTACAGATAGGGCCGGCTGCCTGCAGCGAGGCTGGTCCCGTGTCACAAGTGCTTGAAATACTAAGAAAATTTTGACTGCCAGGGAATCGCTGTTCTTCTGTGAAGGTGTCTGATTTGCTATGCTTCTACTGCTCATTCGTACTGCTATGGATATTCTTGGTGGAACACTTGGTCAAAATGTCAGAAATATTTTATGAATACGTCAGAACGTCTACTAGAGAGTTTCCATTATGGGGCAACTCATGCATATGAGTAGGAAAACCCCATCGATATAGTTTCCGTCTCAGTCTACTGGCGCAGATGGAGAGGAAGATGGTTGAAGTTGATTGGTTCTTGTGGTCTGTCCAACGATGTGGCCTTGCTAAAAACAGCAACCAGCTCAGAATAAATCACCAGAAACTTTGGTTTTCTTCAATTATGGTAAATTAAATCCATACGTGGCGATGCAGTCAATAATAACTTTGTAGTCGGCATCAATCGCATCACACTGAACTGCTAAACATCCATAGGTTCTTCTTCCGGCTCTGTTTGCAAGCTGAAATTGACTTCTCATGAAACCAGCCTCTGAATTTGGAACGGGGTGCTATTCAACTGAAAATGTCTTATATAGTGAAATGTATATGATGAAAACCAATGAATCACCGCCTTTCTTGTTGTTTCAGTAACACTTGCGAGTACTTGTTCCGCTGCATCATTGTATAAAACAGAATCCGAGAATTCACTGAAAACAGGCACTATGCTTTCAGACACTAACAATTAATCGTAAACTTTATGCCGTACCCTTCTTTGTGAAGGAAGATGTAATTACCACTTTTCCTCAAGTTTGCGACTAAATCTGCGCTTGTCATAAGTAGCGCAATGGGATCGTTCCACTCCTGTTTGAGAAATTCAAGATTATTGAAAGAACACGTATTATGAAAGCAAGACTTTCAGCTTCTTTGAAAGCCATCCTTATTCATTGGAAGAGGGCCAGTGTGCTATGCGACAGTGCTATGCCCAGGAAAAATATGTGAAATCACAGCAAACTAACCAGTTCCTCGTTGACCTTTTTGACTTCCCCAATGATCAAATCCTTAATCTCGTCAGTCCTTATAGAGCATTTAGCTGAAATTCAAAAGTGTGCTCGCTGAAGCGGGTCTCAATCAAGACTACAAAGTTTTTCAGGTTCACCACAGCCTTACTGTTGACGTGCATTTTACACAGTCAGCAACATAAACTTAGTTTTAAAAGACTACCTTAAATATTGAGCTCATCTACATAGCTCCAGACCTTATTCCCCCTTAAGTTGTTAATAATGAGTACTCGAAGCACCCTGGGTTCAACAGTCGACCTACATAAGTTGAAACCACTGATATAGATATGGTTTCAGAGAACTTTTGCCATTTGTATCTCAGACAGCTCTCTTTGTCTTCTTTTCTTTGAGGAATCGCGTTTTGGAATGTGCTTCTCATTTTTCTTGAAGAAACGGGCTATCGATGGGCAAGAAGTCGAAGCTTATGAGCACGCCACTATACAAACTGCTTGTGAGCCTGCTCTTTCGAGCAAATGCCGCGTAAGGCTACGTCGACAGGTGCCGCCGAGTGCTACAGTTGTCTAAGGCCGAAATCATACTTCCCGCGACCAGCGATAGCGACAGTGCACATCGGGCACTTCGATTTTCAGTGGATGACGGCAAACATTGCGTCGCGTCGCTGATCGCTGAAGAATGATCTCGGCCAACTGACTCCATGCCGTCGTTAAACTGAACTTCTTTCTCGCTACACGCCAATGATGTCTCATTGGAATCTACTCTAACGACAATGAGTCGTCAAATACTAGAGATAGTCTAACATTCCTACTTACTCTCAGCTTCGATGCTGACCAGGAGAACACACACAGCCTGAAATGGGAAATCTTCAGATATGAGGAAATGAAGCTGAGCGAAATTAAATGTGGTATGAAAAAACTCACAGCAAGGAAGAGAAACATCCTGAGAATGATGATGATCGTTCGCCAAACTTCTTTTATACAGGGTCTTCATTGCACTTCAGTTGGTGGGCGAAAATGTAATACCATGGAACGACAAAGGATTCTATCCAACAAAATTAATAAGGCGCAGGTTGAAAGCGCTCACATGTCCGTCCTTCACTGCTCCATGGTGTTTTCCAGACAGATTCCGCACAAGGTTCCTGAGCGCTAAAAGTGCGCATTGGGATATAAGCGTTTTGGCATGTGTAGCAAAACCGAAATGCTGGGCGCGTGCTCCTCAGAATGACGGGTGCCCAATCTTTCTATGTCCTAACTTGGAATACAACTGAAGGATTATGAATGTTGGCAAAAAAACGCCATTCCTGGTAGAAGCCCCAGAAGGAACAGGACACACAGTAAGACAAAGCCTGGTCTTCCCGATTTTCAAAGAGTTTTAAGTGTTCTTGTGTAGGGGCATCTTACTTGGTTATTTTTGTAATTAGCATTTACTTGGTTGGAGCAGCCCACAAATGCATTCGGCTGCAAAAGAAATTCTCCAAGGGTTTAGTGCTACTGCTGATGCCTGAGGCATCGACTGGTCTTAGCAAAACATTTTCTATTTTGAGCTGCTTAACGTCCAACCTCGGAATCGTTTCTCTGTTTTTTTTGCCTATCTTGAAAACGGTCTCACGCTGATTCCAACTATGTCCCTTGAATCGTACAAGACCCCCTGGGAACAAAGTTATGACCCTTCAAAAATTGAGCTACGAAAGCATGGCGGACGAATTGTCCGAGGCCTTCATTGGCAACCTATGTATACGAGCCAACCTGAACGAAGAGACAGGTTAAGATTGAGGGGCTATTGACCGGAAACCATTGCTTATCTCGCCACTGTTGAGCTTGAAAGATCGTAAAAGGGGCGTGCCAAAGTGGCTTTCGGATGTGGGCGCCCCAGGGTGGCTCTCCCCTATAACTCGCTTATCCGGAGTAATTGGAAGCTCGCACTTGGCAGGTGTTATATAGGGTGGGCCTACTTCACAACTGTGTGCAAATATCAGATTTCGTCCCTGAGCTTGGACTGTGCCTTTAGTGTAATTTATTCTCAAAGAGTCACCAGTCAAAACCAAAAAAAACCGCTATTTTTGAGAGCTCATGGTAAACGCGTTTTAACGGTGGGGTGGACAGAAAGGATTCAAAGGCAGTGTCCACGATAAAAACCATGTCTGATTTTTTGGTATAGATGGGCAGCTGAGGGGCCTAGCGCAACCTTAACGTTGAAAAAAAAACAAGAAAAATGAGCTCGGAACGGTCCCCTACGGCCCCAAAGTTGAACACCCGTCAGCTCGTTACACCCCAGATGCACTTTCCACGCCCACCGACGTGAACAAATGAATGCTCGAGATTGTGAGATTTCCAATCAATAGCCCCGCTCTTTCCTTGATTCTCAACTTCTCTCTTTACTCAGGTCAGCTCGCATACATCGGCTGCAAAAGACGGATGTTACAAGCCTCGGACAACTCGTACACCATGTTTCCTTAGCTCAATCTTTGAGGGACCATAACTCCGTTCCCAGAAGGTCTTGTACGATTACAGGGACATCATTGGAATCAGAATGGGACAGTTTTCGAGATAGGCAAAAAAGCAAAGAAGGGATTTCTGTCGTGAACACTGTCTTTAAGCCGCGAGCGCAGCGTCAAGGCTTGAAACTCGTTCGAGTTCTTCCCTCGGTAGGTAATGCCCATATGACCTAGCGAATATGCTCCCAACCACGATCTCTTATGTCAACATGAAGGGAAACGGAACTTTTTCCTACTTTTATTCAGCACTCTTCGAAACTCTCAGCGCACAACTCTCAGTTGCTTGTACCCTCGATGCTCGAGCGACTCACAAAGAGGAACTTGGGAGTCCTTCACCTGCGTCGTGGCTATTTTCGATGAGAGGTGAACGAATGGTCGTCTGATATTTCGGCGGCGAGCGCGTCTCAAATTTTTTGGAAGCAGGCAAGGCTTCTGAGGCTTCTACTAGGAATGGCGCATTTTTGGAAACATTTATAATCCTTTAGTTGTATTCCAAGTAAGGACAAGGAAACATATCTCAGATTCGCCACACGTCATGCTGAGAAAGCACGCGCACAGCAACCATTTCGGTTTCGCTACACATGCAGAAACGCTCATATCCCAATGCGCACCATAAGCGCTCACGAACCTTGTGCCGAATCTGTCTGGTAAACGCCATAGAATAGTGAAGGACGGACATGTGAGCGCTTTCAGCTTGCTGCTTATTAATTCTGTTGGATAAAACTCTTCATCGTTTCGTGGGTATAATATTTTCGCACGTGAACTGGGGTGCAATGCAGATCCTGCATAAAAAGAAGTGTGGCAAGCAACCATCATCATTCTCAGGATGTTTTTCTTCTTTGCTGTAAGTTTTTCATACACCTTTTTATTTCGTCCAGTTTCCTTTTCTCGAGTCTCAAAGTTTCTCATTTCAGGCTGTGTGTGTTCTTCTCATCAGCATCGAAGCTGAGAGTAAGTAGGAATGCTAGAGTATCTTCAGAATTTGACGACTCATTGTCGTTGGAGTAGATCCCAAAGAGACATCATTTTCGTGTATCGAGAATTCAGTTCAGTTTAAGGCAGCGTCCATACGTTGCAAGGGCGCGCGATTGCGCAAACTCTATGGCCATCGTGTGCTTTGATTTGCTAGCCGCTCTCGTGCGCTGGTCCTCGCGCGCCCACTCAGGAAATTCCGATGAAGTTACATGCGAATTAAGGACTCCAAACATGTTACCTTCGACTTATCTTCATAGCTTTAAGTTACATGTGACGCTCAACAAAGTAAGTGTTGTGCTGTGCGAGTTGACTTACATGTGACATAAAGTGGGGGTGTGTATACAAGTCTGTTGGTACCTGCTCGTTGGTGCCCCTGCTTCTACTGAACCCAGCAGACGTTTGAGTGTACACAGGGAACGTTCGAGCGATATAGCGTGCACAACTATATCGCGAAAGTATCCCGCACATTGCATAAAGGTGTCGCCGTCCGGCACACTAAGGCCTCTGGTCCATAACACCTTAGGATCCGTACCTAGGGAGTCATGGAGTCTTTGGCCACAAGCCACAATTTCGCCACCCTGAACTGTCGATCGCTGTCGAGTGATATCCAAAAAACTGCGCTATCCAGACTTCTGAGCTATTTCCATGCACCCTTTGCTGCTTTGCAGGAAACCCGCCTCAAGGATAGACCCGTCATCAGCGTCGGAGAGTACACCATCTACTGCGGTAACGCTGACGATAGGAGAGTGGGAGGCTGTGCAATAGCTGTAAGGAAGGATTTCAATGGTATGGTCAAGGAGTTTGGCTCAACGTCGTGCCGGAATGCATTCGTACGACTGCGGGATCGCAGAGGATTCAATCTGTGGATAGTGAGTGCTCATGCGCCCACTGAAACCGCCGAAGACAATTCGGAAGGATGCGTTTTATGAGGAACTTAATACGTTGCTGGCCAGGATACCTTGTCAACATGCTGTTGTCGTGGGGATTGACGCAAATGCGAAGATGGGACTTGATCAGGAATCCGAAGTACTCGGTAAATGGTTCTACCCAGTGGAGCAAACATCGGACAATGGCTACCGCCTTGTCGACTTTTGTGAACGCAGTGGTCTGATTATTGCATCGACATTCAAGAGGAATCATCGCCGCCATCAGCTTACGTGGCAGGGACCAACCCGGCTATCTCCAGAAGAGCAGCGGAAGCGGAAGATGACAACTTTGAAACTACAGCTTGACTATGTCCTGACGAGGAATATTCCAGTATCGGACATTCGAAGATCTAGAGCTGTGTGGGATGTCGCATTCGATCCGGATCACCGTCCTGTTCTGTTGAACTTCACTGCGAGGATTCATAAGAGGAAGCGAGGGGCTCAGCCTCTCCAGAGGATTGACATGACAAGTCTCAGAGATGAAGAGTGCAGAAGGAATTTCCGACAACGCGTTTCTATTCACATCGGAGTACGGACTAAGAAGAAACTTTGCGACGCGGATTCTTTTGTCAAGTGCATCCAGGACGCTTCGAAAGAGGCACTCCCGGTTGTACAGCCTAAGAAGAAGTTCGCCTACGTCTCAGAAGAAACAACATCTACCTACAACAGAGTATGTGCTCTCCGAACTGCAGGAAACTTCGTGGAGGAAAAGCGTCTGAGGAGGAAGTTGCGTCGGCAGCTTCAAAGTGACCGCGAACGAGAGTGGACGTGTGGAGCTAAGGAGTTCGAGAAGGCTTGGGAGGAGAAGAATCCGAAGAAAGCCTACACGTTGCTGCGACAGTATAGCGGGAAGATGAAGAGATCTTCTCATGTCTTGAACACTACCAATGGAGTTGCAGTTGGTGATGCGACGCTGCCAATATGGAAGGATTACTTCAGTTCACTACTGAATCGTCCAGCGCCATCAGTACCTGAGCTCCCGCATGTTCAGAGAGCACATTACGATGTCAGTGAGGAACCGCCGACTGAGTCTGAAGTTTTGGATTGTGTCCGGAAAATGAAGAATGGAAAGGCAGGTGGAGATGACAACATCACTGCTGAAATGCTGAAAGCTCTTCCTCCGTCTGGGATTCGCGAAATGACCAACACCATCCAAGCCATATGGATGAGCGAAAGGATACCCGATTCGTGGAGACATGCGATCATCGTACCTCTTCACAAGAAGCTATCCATCACGGATCCTAAGAACTACAGAGGAATCTCTCTACTTCGTGTCATGTACAAGGTTTTAGAACGTATCATTCTCGAGCGACTTATCAAACATCGTGAAGGAACGACCAGAGATGAGCAAGCCGGTTTTCGACCTGGAAGATCGACCATCGACCAAGTGTTCGTCGTGAGAAGAGTAATTGAATCGTGGCAGCGGTTTTCGAAGCCATTACAGCTTGCTTTTTTGGACTTTGAAGCCGCGTTCGACTCTCCGCATCGTGATCGATTGCTCAATGCTCTGCGAGCAGATGGAGTCCCGGAAAAGTATGTTCGGTTAATCGAGGACATGAACAAAGGAACAACAGCAGCAGTTCTTACACCTGTCGGATTTACGTCAGCTTTTGAGGTGAAAACAGGAGTAAGGCAAGGAGCCGTTGCAGGACCTTTTCTTTTCAACTTCGCCGTTGATGACATCATGCGTAGAGTTGCAGAACAGTTTCCTGCGGATGTGATCCTAACACCATCAGGACGCTCCCTTGTCGACCTGAAGTACGCCGACGACATTGTGTTATTCGCTGAAAACAACGCAAAACTGCAAAGGATTGTGAACCTCGTTTCGAAGTATGCCGCAGCCTATGGACTTCGTCTTCGTCCCGACAAATGCAAGCAGATGTGGGTCTCTCAGAGGCCTTCAACTGGAGTTTGTGTGGACGGACAACGTATCGAACTGGTGGACGATTTCTGTTATTTGGGCTGTTTGCTGAAGAACGATGGTGGTTATGCAGCGGATATTCGACAACGATGTGCGAAAGCTACGTCTGCACTCAATTCTCTAACCAAGTGTTTGTGGTCTACCACCATCGCGAAGGAAGTCAAGTTGCGCGTCTACCTATCCGCTATTCGCCCTATCATGATGTACGGATCGGAGACGTGGGCAGCACCGAAAACGCAGATGGAAAGGTTGGATTGCACGGAGAGGAAGCTTTTTAGGCGTTTGCTTGGATATTTCTGGCCGCTTGTATGCCATAACGAAGACCTTTACAAGGAAATCGACGCAGTACATCAACGCTTGACACGAGGGAGGTGCCAGCATCTCCTAACGCCATCTCAAGCAGCAATGGAAAGTCGACTTCGACTGCTCGGGCATATACTAAGAAGAACGCCGGATTGTCTCGTACAACACGCTTTAAAAATGCTTCCAAATCCTGTCTGGAAACGGCCACCTGGGCGTAGGCGAAAGTTCTGGACGGATGTGGTTAAAGAGGATTTAAAGTCACTCGGCATCGAAAGACAGTTCAGGCGCGATGTTTCGTTTCGCAGGAAATGGAATAGTGACAGCTGGATGGAATGTAATCAAATTGTGGCTGAAGACCGTGAAAAATGGACACGGCTGACTACTAGGACGGCACACCTCGGTGAAGATGCGGAATGACCGCGTCAGGCGAAAGCCAACCGATTAAGTCAAGTAAGTCAAGTGACATAAAGTGCTCACTTGTAACTTAAATATGTTATTTTATCGCACACGTAACTTAACTTGGGGTGGGCTGTTTCCTAGGCAGGTATACGACGCACTCTCGAGCCAGGACAATAGCGTCGTCGGTTAAATTACCCAAGTTTGAGATGTTTTGCCCCGCACACCGGCTGAAGGCCCCGTATAACTGCTGGCAGCTTCCCGCGCGCTCGACGAGCATGCCGTGTGTCGGTTTGCTGACCGCGTCGCGCGTTGGTGCCGGCCGCGCCGCGCGTGGGTGTCAGGTAACATGCACCAACAGTGCAAGTTATTCGCAATGTTGTGTACTATTAGCGCAACTTACATGATACATTAATCAGAAATCTGGTCAAGTTGCACGTCACATCTTATCAAGTTACTGGTGAACTTGAAGTAAGTTGAGTGAAGCCATCATGCAACTTGCGTTGAAGTCTCAGGTATCTTCATGATCGCGAGAGCAGGTAGAGTCCAAGCAATCATTTTAAGGGGCTTTCAGAGTGACTTCGCTGTGAAATTCGCTGTCGCAGGGATTGTACAAAAGATGGGCAGTGCTACGCAATACTGCGTAGCACTCTTTATGTTTTGTACAATCCCTGCGACAGCGAATTTCACAGCGAAGTCACTCTGAAAGCCCCTTAAAATGATTGCTTGGACTCTACCTGCTCTCGCGATCATGAAGATACCTGAGACTTCAACGCAAGTTGCATGATGGCTTCACTCAACTTACTTCAAGTTCACCAGTAACTTGATAAGATGTGACGTGCAACTTGACAAGATTTCTGATTAATGTATCATGTAAGTTGCGCTAATAGTACACAACATTGCGAATAACTTGCACTGTTGGTGCATGTTACCTGACACCCACGCGCGGCGCGGCCGGCACCAACACGCGACGCGGTCAGCAAACCGACACACGGCATGCTCGTCGAGCGCGCCGGAAGCTGCCAGCAGTTAGACGGGGCCTTCAGCCGGTGTGCGGGGCAAAACATCTCAAACTTGGGTAATTTAACCGACGACGCTATTGTCCTGGCTCGAGAGTGCGTCGTATACCTGCCTAGGAAACAGCCCACCCCAAGTTAAGTTACGTGTGCGATAAAATAACATATTTAAGTTACAAGTGAGCACTTTATGTCACATGTAAGTCAACTCGCACAACACAACACTTACTTTGTTGAGCGTCACATGTAACTTAAAGCTATGAAGATAAGTCGAAGGTAACATGTTTGGAGTCCTTAATTCGCATGTAACTTCATCGGAATTTCCTGAGTGGGCGCGCGAGGACCAGCGCACGAGAGCGGCTAGCAAATCAAAGCACACGATGGCCATAGATTTTGCGCAATCGCGCGCCCTCGCAACGCATGGACGCTGCCTTAAACCGAACTCAGTTCTCGATACACGAGAATGATGTCTCTTTGGCATCTACTCCAACGACAATGAGTCGTCAAATTCTGAAGATACTCTAGCATTCCTACATACTCTCAGCTTCGATGCTGATGAGAAGAACACACACACAGCCTGAAATGAGAAACTTTGAGACTCGAGAAAAGGAAACTGGACGAAATAAAAAGGTGTATGAAAAACTTACAGCAAAGAAGAAAAACATCCTGAGAATGATGATGGTTGCTTGCCACACTTCTTTTTATGCAGGATCTGCATTGCACCCCAGTTCACGTGCGAAAATATTATACCCACGAAACGATAAAGAGTTTTATCCAACAGAATTAATAAGCAGCAAGCTGAAAGCGCTCACATGTCCGTCCTTCACTATTCTATGGCGTTTGCCAGACAGATTCGGCACAAGGTTCGTGAGCGCTTATGGTGCGCATTGGGATATGAGCGTTTCTGCATGTGTAGCGAAACCGAAATGGTTGCTGTGCGCGTGCTTTCTCAGCATGACGTGTGGCGAATCTGAGATATGTTTCCTTGTCCTTACTTGGAATACAACTAAAGGATTATAAATGTTTCCAAAAAATGCGCCATTCCTAGTAGAAGCCTCAGAAGCCTTGCCTGCTTCCAAAAAAATTGAGGCGCGCTCTCCGCCGAAATATCAGACGACCATTCGTTCGCCTCTTATCGAAAATAGCCACGACGCAGGTGAAGAACTCCCAAGTTCCTCTTTGTGAGTCGCTCGAGCATCGAGGGTACAAGCAACTGAGAGTTGTGCGCTGAGAGTCTCGAAGAGTGCTGAATAAAAGTAGGAAAAAGTTCCGTTTCCCTTCATGTTGACATAAGAGATCGTGGTTGGGAGCATATTGGCTAGGTCATATGGGCATTACCTACCGAGGGAAGAACTCGAACGAGTTTCAAGCATTGACGCTGCGCTCGCGGCTTAAAGGCAGTGTTCACGATAAGAATCGTTTTTCTGCTATTCCGCCTATCTTAACTACGGTCCCATGCTGATTTCAATGGTGTTTTTGGAATCGTACAAGACTCTTTGAGAAGGGAGTGATGGCCCCTCAAAAACTGAGCTAAGGAAACATGGTGGACGAGTTGTCCGAGGCTTGTAACTTCCGTCTTTTGCAGCCGATGTATGCGAGCTGACCTGAGTAAAGAGAGAAGTTGAGAATCAAGGAAAGAGCGGGGCTATTGATTGGAAATCTCACAATCTCGAGCATTCATTTGTTCACGTCGGTGGGCGTGGAAAGTGCATCTGGGGTGTAACGAGCTGACGGGTGTTCAACTTTGGGGCCGTAGGGGACCGTTCCGAGCTCATTTTTCTTGTTTTTTTTTCAACGTTAAGGTTGCGCTAGGCCCCTCAGCTGCCCATCTCTACCAAAAAATCAGACATGGTTTTTATCGTGGACACTGCCTTTGAATCCTTTCTGTCCACTCCACCCTTAAAACGCGTTTACCATGAGCTCTCAAAAATAGCGGTTTTTTTTGGTTTTGACTGGTGACTCTTTGAGAATAAATTACACTAAAGGCACAGTTCAAGCTCAGGGACGAAATCTGATATTTGCACACAGTTGTGAAGTAGACCCACCCTATATAACACCTGCCAAGTGCGAGCTTCCAATTACTCCGGATAAGCGAGTTATAGGGGAAAGCCACCCTGGGGCGCCCACATCCGGAAGCCACTTTGGCACGCCCCTTTTACGATCTTTCAAGCTCAACAGTGGCGAGATAAGCAATGGTTTCCGGTCAATAGCCCCTCAATCTTAACCTGTCTCTTCGTTCAGGTTGGCTCGTATACATCGGTTGCCAATGAAGGCCTCGGACAATTCGTCCACCATGCTTCCGTAGCTCAATTTTTGAAGGGTCATAACTTTGTTCCCAGGGGGTCTTGTACGATTCAAGGGACATAGTTGGAATCAGCGTGAGACCGTTTTCAAGATAGGCAGAAAAACAGAGAAACGATTCCGAGGTTGGACTTTAAGCAGCTCAAAATAGAAAATGTTTTGCTAAGACCAGTCGATGCCTCAGGCATCAGCAGTAGCACTAAACCCTTGGAGAATTTCTTTTGCAGCCGTATGCATTTGTGGGCTGCTCCAACCAAGTAAATGCTAATTACAAAAATAACCAAGTAAGTTGCCCCTACACAAGAACACTTAAAACTCTTTGAAAATCGGGAAGACCAGGCTTTGTCTTACTGTGTGTCCTGTTCCTTCTGAGGCTTCTACCAGGAATGGCGTTTTTTTGCCAACATTCATAATCCTTCAGTTGTATTCCAAGTTAGGACAAAGAAAGATTGGGCACCCGTCATTCTGAGGAGCACGCGCCCAGCATTTCGGTTTTGCTACACATGCCAAAACGCTTATATCCCAATGCGCACTTTTAGCGCTCAGGAACCTTGTGCGGAATCTGTCTGGAAAACACCATGGAGCTGTGAAGGACGGACATGTGAGCGCTTTCAACCTGCCCTTATTAATTTTGTTGGATAGAATCCTTTGTCCTTCTATGGTATTACATTTTCGCCCACCAACTGAAGTGCAATGAACATCCTGTATAAAAGAAGTTTGGCAAACGATCATCATCATTCTCAGGATGTTTCTCTTCCTTGCTGTGAGTTTTTTCATACAAGTTTTAATTTCGCTCAGCTTCATTTCCTCATATCTGAAGATTTCCCATTTCAGGCTGTGTGTGTTCTCCTGGTCAGCATCGAAGCTGAGAGTAAGTAGGAATGTTAGACTATCTCTAGTATTTGACGACTCATTGTCGTTGGAGTAGATTCCAATCAGACATCATTGGCGTGTAGCGAGAAAGAAGTTCAGTTTAACGACGGCATGGAGTCAGTTGGCCGAGATCATTCTTCAGCGATCAGCGACGCGACGCAATGTTTGCCGTCATCCACTGAAAATCGAAGTGCCCGATGTGCACTGTCGCTATCGCTGGTCGCGGGAAGTATGATTTCGGCCTTAGACAACTGTAGCACTCGGCGGCACCTGTCGACGTAGCCTTAGGCATCGTTCATAGTCCTCACCGCAAGCGCGGCACGCGCGTGACGCGCGGGAGGGGCGGTGGACTATGAAAGTTCTTACCGCGCGGCACGCGCGTGACGCGCGGTAAGAACTTTCATAGTCCATCAGCACCGCCATAGCGGCGCCGCCCAAACCGCCGGGGCGGTTTTACCGTTTCAATCAATAACTGCTTCTCGATTTGAGTCCACTCCAACATAAATAATTTTGGGACTATCCTGCGCCACCGCATACGCAAATGCAAGCGAGGAATTTCTGTACAAGTCCCAGTTGAGGCCCGACTTTTACCCGCACCGCCATGGCGGTGCCGCTGGAGATTTTATAGTGGCTTTCCGCTCGTCCCGCGCGTGCCGCGCGGTGAAAAGTTTCATAGTCCACTGCTCGTCCCGCGCGTCACGCGCGTGCCGCGCTTGCGGTGAGGACTATGAAAGATGCCTTACGCGGCATTTGCTCGAAAGAGCAGGCTCACAAGCAGTTTGTATAGTGGCGTGCTCATAAGCTTCGACTTCTTGCCCATCGATAGCCCGTTTCTTCAAGAAAAATGAGAAGCACATTCCAAAACGCGATTCCTCAAAGAAAAGAAGACAAAAAAACTGTCTGAGATACAAATGGCAAAAGTTCTCTGATACCATATCTATATCAGTGATTTCAACTTATGTTGACTGTTGAACCCACCATGGTTTGAGTACTCATTATTAACAAACAATAAGTTCGGGAGCAATGTAGATGAGCTTAATATTTAAGGTAGTCTTTTAAAACTAAGTTTATGTTCCTGACTGTGTGAAATGCACCCTAATAGTGAGGCTGTGGTGAGCCTGAAAATGTTGTAGGGTTACTTGAAGCCCCGCTTCAGCGAGTACACTTTTTAATTTCAGCTAGATGCTCTATAAGAACTGACGAGATTAAGGATTTGATCATTGGGGAAGTCAAGAAGGTCAACGAGGAACTGGTTAGTTTGCTGTAATTTCACATATTTTTCCTGGGCATAGCATTGTCGCAAAGCACACTGGCCCTCTTCCAATGAATAAGGATGGCTTTCCAAGAAGCTGAAAGTCTTGCTTTCATAATATATGTTCATTCAATGATCTTCAATTTCTCAAACAGGAGTGGAACGATCCCATTGCGCTACTTATGACAAGCGCAGATTTAGTCGCCAACTTGAGGAAAAGTGGTAATTACATCTTCCTCCACAAAGAAGGGTAAGGCATGGAGTCTACGATTAATTGTTCGTGTCTGAATGCATTATGCCTGTTTTCAGTGAATTTTCGGATTCTGTTTCATACAATGATGCAGCGGAACAAGTACTCGCAAGTGTTACTGAAACAACAAGAATGGCGGTGATTTTTCGGTTTTCGTCATATACGTTTCACTATATGAGACATTTTCAGCTGAATAGCAGCGTTCCAAATTCAGAGGCTAGTTTCATGAAAAGTCAATTTCAGCTTGCAAACAGACCTGGAAGAAGAACCTATGGATGCTTAGCAGTTCAGTGTGAAGCGATTGATGCCGACTACAAAGTTATTATTGACTGCATCGCCACGTATGGATTTAGTTTACCATAATTGGAGAAAACCAAAGTTTCTGGTGATTTATTCTGAGCTGGTTGCTGTTTTCAGCAAGGCCACATCGTTGGACAGACCACAAGAACCAATCAACTTCAACCATCTTCCGCTCCATCTGCGCCAGTAGACTGAGACGGAAACTATATCGATCGGGTTTTCCTACTCATATGCATGAGTTGTCCCATAATGGAAACTCTCTAGTATACGTTCTGACATATCCATAAAATATTTCTGACATTTTGATCCAGTGTTCTCATAAAAGCACGTATGAGCAGCAGTAGAAGCATAGCAAATCAGATACCTTCACAGAAGAAGAGCGATTCCCTAACAGTCATGATTTTCTGAGTATTTAAAGCACTTGTGACACGAGCATGCATGTTTGCGCAAGCCTCGCTGCAGACAACCGGCGCTATCTGTAGAGCTATTAAAGATACTGTTCTTGAACGTTTTGTCGCGGGCTCGCACTCTCGCGCTGGCTGCGTACGATCTGGAGCGAGACAGGCACGCACTGATAGCCGTAGATAGCAGCCGCCTTTGTATAACAATCCACGCTCGTTAAGGACAATCAGAAACATCGAGCTCATAGACTACAGCACTTCGGACTCAGAACCACAACGAAGCCTCTGTTAGCATGCTGCAGACCAGTCGTCTCAGCACGTCTCATGAATCTGCTATCACTAGCTCAGAATGAGTAGTCTGTACTGAAAAAAAGCGAAATCTTCTTGTCTGCTATTAGCGTAGAGTTGACACCCAAGAGTGCTCCACGAACGGGTCCATTGGGGTGTAGCCCAGCGAACAGCATTCCAATAAAGCAAATCGCTATTATATTGCTCGTCAGTATCATATCTATTGATATGTCGTGCGTACCATATCTATTGGTATGCCCTCTTCCAGAAATACTGTTTCAAAAGTATCTCGGTCTGTGTTGGGTAAAACTTTGTATATTTTCATTTACCACAAACCTGCCTCACACACACCCAAGCTTGAGTTGTGAAACCACGGTCTTTGAATTCTAAAATTTTACCATTTCCATGATACTATTTTTATTTTTCATGCTTTTTTTTTATTTTTTATTACCGTACGATTTATTTTTTATTACCGTACGATGTTTAAGGCCTTTTGTGACAAAAGGTAATCCAATATTAATCAAAGCGAAATCAAGCGCGACATGGAATGGAGCTTCGCGTTCACCCAGCTGATTCCCTTATTACAGCTTTCAAAAATGACCTAACGTTCATTTCCTAGCCTTTTTTATTACTCCACGCCATTTTACGGCAAATCATTTCAAAGATATTTCAAGATATTTTGAACCTTTTTTTTTGATTTCTCAACGGCATTGCCAATTCGATACTTTCGCCAGAAAGTTAAATTTTCAGGAATTTCACATATCTGTCCCGAGGGTTCCCTTTTTGACTTGAATTTTACTCAACGATTTTCAGTCTGGAGAGATGAAACCTCCCACAAACAGTATTGTCGTATGAGTACAATTTTTGAATTTTGTATCCGCAACCATAAAAACACCACTCATTGCCGAATTCTGCGCAACAGGTGAAAATTCGATATTATTGATCATTAATATTCGATTTTGCCTGATGAGAAAAATTTTCCAAACAATTGACTTAGAGCCATCAACAATCAAAAATCATTGTGGTTTTCGGGCATCTCGTCCCGCGGAGATTTCCATTTCCCATCACAGTCGTAGCTCGCCACAGGTAATTGGATTGATCAAACGCCAGGATCAATATAGGCCTATCATTTAGTGGGCTATTTTCATTTTATATGTGGAGGGTAAACAGCTTTAGGGACGAGAAGCTATAAAATCGTTAATTGGCTGCACATCCACCCACACACCCTGGTCTCCATGATTTTGAGGTACCCTTCAAAGTTAAAGTATCAAGTTCAAATTGGAATAGGAGCGACCTGCATCCATTTCCAGCCCCCCTGTCCGAAAATTCGCTCCCTAGCTCAATTTTAAGTGTACCCGCAAGATTTTTAATGCCGTCTGAAAAAAAGAAAAGGAGATTAACAACAAAAACGAGCGGGTTGTCATTTTTTATGATCGAAAATCAGGAAACCGTAATAAACTTTTTTTATTGGTGATACCAACTTCTTGCGTTCCTTCTAATGCAACTTAGCGCGTAATTTCTACGTTCACTCTAAACTGAGAGTGGGGTTGCGCGCGTGGCCGATTCAAAACCAAATCTGGTGCGCGCTTCGCGCGCACCACAATTCTATGCACCCGTCTGTCACTATTTCGGTGCGTATCGACCGGGCGGGGCTGAGTCAATCGACCAGGCCTAATGGGGGCCCATGTGAGTACTGAATAGCACGCAATCTTTGGATATAAACCCAACCATAGCCCATGGTTTGCGTTCATGAATACCAGCCCTGGTTACATGCGGCTGGAGGTCGTTGGGTGTTCAT